>JAENPR010000219.1:0-600000 GCA_018135685.1 Themeda triandra | reverse complement strand
TCGAATTCGATGAGAGAATGAACTCTTGAATGAATTAGGGTTTCACCCGGGGGCCGGGGGCTCGAATATATAGCCCCCTAGGATTAACCACAGCCCTCGGATCAAACCGACCTAAATGGACGATAATTATTCATCCTCAAAGGCGGTGGAGGCGGGATCCACGAGACTCCACCTGATTGGTGGAGGTGGGGAGTCGGCCGACTCCCCCTGGGTCGGCCGACCGGCCACCCCGCCGGAGTGGGCCCCGCTTCCGGGGTTTGCCTTCTCGGAGTCTTCTAGATTATACAATTTTACCCGTTCGGTCTTTATCTCTATGTAATCATGACATGTGGGCCTCCTTTGGTTCTCTTTCGATAACCCCCTGCGAAATAGACAATCACCAAAACTCGTGGAATTCTCGAGTGTAACCCCTATATCTAACAGGTGAACTCATATTAGTCCTTTCTCTTGCTGCGTTGACGGTATAAAATTGATACTTAACGACCGTCAACAACCAACTTCCTTTTCCGCAACCATAGGGTAGTAACCACCTGCCTCGCGGATGAGGGTCAATCACCCGTCTTCTACCGATCTAATTAAGCAGTGCTAAGCATATGAACGATCCTGAACTTAAAAAGGGTAAAGGTATTCAGGTGGATCAAGGTACTCATAATGCAGTAACGGTTCCAAGTAACGCCTATAAACTTAATGCATCATAAACAATAAGGGACGCAAAGTAAATCATTTTGCAAACCGTAGGAGAAATGCTCCGGGGCTTGCCTTCCTAATACGATCAATGTTGAAGCTCCCAGCACTTGATCACTCCACGTCTGGTTCCTGGTTCTCGATCACCTCACGTGCCGTGGTTCCCCTTGGTGACTCCTCTTTTGGATCCTTGTCCCACGTCACGTTCTGTTCTCCTAGCGATCCTGTATGATGCGGGTGCATGTTTGAATACTGAGAATGCATAGTGTATGGTAATGCGGATGCGTGCTTTGCTTACTCTTTCTACAAGGTAGTCAACATCATCCAAGAACGTGTACCATAAGCACATGTCATCTACTACATGTTCTACTACAACAAAGTAATCCTAGTAACGACATCCCTTTCTACTATCACCAAGCAAACAAGCCCGGTAAAGCCAAAGAGACTACACTCAAGCATAAACATATTAACCAAGTCATCATGATACAATCATCTTAATAAGCTACTTAACAACCCATCATACCACTAATCACCATGAACACTTGACAATAAGCCTAGCACACCACATTACTCATTCAAGCATACATACTAGTCATAACCATATAACTAGCAGTTCAGTAAATAAATCATAGCTAATTAACCATAGAACCTATGGATATAAATGAAGACATTATGAAAAGCTTATGAAATTCTCCATAAATCATCTGAAGACACCATAAGCTGATTCTCAGGTTAACTACACCTAAAACAAGCAATACCAGGACTGGTTCTGAGAATTCCAGCAACCAAACAGCTCTGACCTCAAGATGGTAATAGCCACAACTCCTAAACTATTCATGCAATGGCCATGAAACTTTAACAATAGATGGCCAAGCTAACACACTAACTATCATCTTTAGACAAGTTAACCAGAAAACTAACTTATCATTGGGTTTACCATAGTATTCTTAGTTTAACCCCTAGTTTATCAACCAAGGGTTTGAACAGGAACACCAGGTTTGGTTGCTCCTAAAATCCTATAAAAATTACAGTAGACAATACAAGTCAAGCAAGGTTCATCATCCAAATTTCAACCCATTTGGATGAACCAGGTGACCTACACAAAATTCACAAGTGCCAGGACAGAGGCACTCAGGAAGATACTTTGTACTACCAAATCATGCAAATCAAGCATATCATAGCATCAATGGCTGCACGTATACAATGAGCCCATAAAAATTATCAAACTCAGATCACACTCCTATAATTGGTTTATGAATTAATTCCTTCCTAGCTCATAAATCAAGCTTGAACTACAACTCCATATTTCACCACAGCAAGCATACTTGATACTCTAGACATAGCACAAGCATGACAATACAAGATCATAGGAGCAAGAATCACATTTTTCAGAGACTCCTACAATTACTTATGAATTTCCTTAGTTTAATCCATATCCAATAATTGATTAGTACTACACAGAAAAGTTCTACAAACATAGCAACTCATATTTTCTATGCCTAGTACACAGCATAAGAAAAATATTGCAAGTTGAATCACCCCATTTGGACAAGAAATGAGCAAGATATGAATTTCCAAAGGTTGTAATGATTTTCTGGGAAATCATTTCGAAATTCATATGAGACAAACACTTTGCAGAAAGGCCCTCGACCTTCCCCGAAATTAACTGAGCCCCTATTCGTAACTGGCTGTGTCTGGCATCTTTACGGCTTCACCCTCACCTTCTTCTAATTTGAAACACGAGGTCCTCGACGGGGAGGAGACAGGGAGGGAGGCGGCGGAGGTCGCGATTCCGCGGCGATAGCGGCTCCGGCGGAGCTAAGGGGCGGCGGAGCACCCCGTGGACCGCGCGCACCCGCCGGTGCCCTTGGGGTGGACCGAGGTCGACCGTGGCGGCCGGCGGCGTGAGCCGTGGCTCCGTGGCGGCGGTGCTTCGCGAGATGATGACGCCGACCACGGCGGTCCAAGGCGGCGAGCGCGCGGCAGCGTCGCGACGCCGAGGCGACGGCGGCGCAGCCCCAACGGCGAGGAAGATAAGGCTCGCGAGATGAACGACAGCGGCGGCGGTGATCCGTTGGTTCCGCGGCTACGGAATCCGACCAAGCGGCCCACGCTGTACGTTGCTGCGAGAGGTGGCGGGGCTGCAGCGGTGCTTCGCGCGAGGGCGGAGCAGCTTGGCAACGCGCTCGCTAGCTGCTGCTGCGGTGCCTTGGTTCGGCGGTGGCGGGCTCGGCGGCCATGGCGGCCCGGTCCGGTGCCGCTTCCATAAAGAGGAGAAGGGAAAGTGAGGGAGTGGATAGGGGCAACAACTCGTCCGCGGGCTTAATAAGGCCGAGGTCGGACGGAGGGGATGGATGGCGCGCTGCCGCGGTCCATTTTCTGGACAAGACATGGCACGGTGATGATGGCGCGTGCGTGGGCGGTGCGGGCGGCGACGGCCAAGCGCGTCGGCTAGCGCTGGCGGCGCGTGGCGTCGGCATCGAGCGCGAGCGGCGCAAAGCGGCAGCGGCAGCAGCAGCGGCGCCATCTTTGCGCCGTGCCGATGACGGGAACAGAGGAGAAAGGGGAGAAGAGGGAGAAGATGATGATGACAGGTGGGTCCCACCCCTTTTTGTCTTGACTTGCAAATTTTGACCGCGAATAACTCCAAAAATAAAGCGAATTTGGAAAAACTCCAAACATGAAAGTTTCTCCATTTGAGGAGTAGAATACTTTTCATGTTGGAAGTCTTTGCTAATTCGGCTTAGATTTGAAAATGTGAATTAGGGTCAAATTATAATTATAAAAATATTAATTTTCAATATTCCCCTTGCTGTTTTGCTCTTTTTGAAAGCCTTAGAAGCATTTTCATGACTTGGTGTAAAAACAAAGTTTTCTCCAAATAATTTTCTCTATAAACTCTATTAGGGGTCCAACTTGATCTGAGCAATGTAAACAGGACTTTCTGGAAAAGTTTGAAAACTACTTAATACATATATATAACAAATAAATCTATTTAACCACAAGGAAACAAGCATCACGCAATTCAGACAATTATGAGCATGAGATGCTTATGGGATGATTATGCTCATGAAGTGCAAGATTTAAAAAGCCTAAAACTGAGTTGTTACACCGGCCGCCCCGGCGGGACCAAATCGCCCTTTCGCCTCCCTCCAACAGTAACTGGACGAGAGAGTTCGGGAGAGGAGAAGTCTATTTCAGAATATGTTAGCATTGCGTCGTGTGTTCTTTTTATCTGGATAGGCTAAGTTGGCTTAGCTCAGAATATGTTACCACTGCTTGTTTGGTTGGCCATCCCATTCCATGATATTTAAGGTGTGATAAAAAACTTCGATGGTTGTGTGATAAACTTATAGGTGTGATTTTGTTGGATATATGTAGTGTGCATGTAGCGTTTTCTATTTTCGGTTTGTTCGGAATTCAGAGTCCAGATTTGGATTTGCGGTTGGCTTCCTAGCTTCAGCGACTTAGACACACGCTCAGATTGCGCGGAGCGAACGAGTCCTATGGTATGGGCGCACGATCAACATCTTGGTATTTCAGTGCACTGGTCATCGGTTGATATTTTAGTGCTACTGCAGTGAAATGCTCTTTAGGTCCAAGAAGCCACTGCGCCAATCGAAGACGCCGCTAGATCGAGGAAGGCTGAATGATACCACTTGTCACGCCCGTGGCTGTCGGTAAGATCGAGGGTCGCCGTCGACGTGAACAGGAGCGAGCAATACAGTGTGTGAATACGTATCACGTGGGAGCGAGGAAAGCTTCCTCCGTCCTTGGCTGCATTTCCTGGATATATGGTAGTTCGAGTTATTGACGTTTCTCTTACAAGAGTTTCGCTTACAAGTATCTGTCCTCTTATTAGGATGTGTTTGGTTGTGGAACGAAGATTGCATCGTATATCTTTCTTGAGGGGAAGCAGGCTAGGTGGATCTATATTTCAGAAAAGAAATTGTTTGGTGAGATTCACTACAACACGTCCTATTATAGGAGGCGTTTTTTTAAAGGCATTTTCTTTAATTGCCTTAATTTATTGTTGTATAAAGGCATTTCTATCAAAAGGCCTTTGAAACTATTTTTTTAAAGGCAAAACTATAAAACGCCTTAAATTACTGCAACCTTTAGAGGCGTTTTACCCAAAACGCCTTAATTACTTCAACATTTTGAGGCGTTTTTCAGAACGCCTTTCCTGTGCGTATGTACATCTGTTTAGTAGAGAACAAGGACTCCTACTGGTTCATTACAGCCGTGTCTCTTCAGTTTTTTTTTTTTAATTCGATTCGAAACAAATGCTGGAGAACGTGCAGGCTGCATGGGCTGTCCCTCTCGGCCCAGGCCCAGGTCGTGAAGGACGACGCGGCCCTCCAGGCTCCAGAGCAGCTCAACGCAGCTTCACCCCGTCATTCTCCTCGTTCACCTCGATAGGGTTCAGCGACTCCCGATCCAGCGCAGGGAGGGAGGCCGGCGCGACTGCCGGGAGGCGTCGCGGCTGCGTCGGGCGTCGCGGGGAGGACGGCGCGGCTGCGCGGAGGCGGCGTGGCTGCGTCGGGCGGCGCGGGGATGGACGGCGCGGCTGCGAGGAGGCGGCGCGGTGAGGGACGGTGCGGCTGCAAGGAGGCGGCACGGCGAGATTGTTGAGTTCACGAACTCGCCGACGAGGAGATCCTCCACTACATCCCGGCTGAGGCGCCGGGTGTTGGTACTCGTGGCGCGGTGACCACACTGCCACCCCGCCGCGTCGCGCTCGCCTTGATCCGCCGCCCCAGCAGCCTGTGGAGGCCAAACCGCCCGCGCCCTCGCTGACTCCGGCTCCAGCTCTGCTTCCCCATCTCGCTCCGGCTCCTCCTGCCCCGGCTCATGCGCAGGTCAGCAACTACATCCAGTTCCGGTATGCGCTTAATGTGGTTCACTTTGTTGAATCTATGAATGCCAATGTCTCATGATCACCACCTATTTGTGAAAATGCTTATAGAAAGTGTCACTCTAGATCATCTCCAATATCTCCAGTGGTTAGGATAAGGAATATGCTCCCATCACCATGGTGGTTTAGCCAGTCTGGATATTTTTTTTTTTTCATATCCAAACAAGGTGTTTGTGCGCCCATTACTCTTCCTCTTGTTTAGACAAAACACTTGGTTTGTGAGTTTGTCTGAATAGTACTGGCATGCTTAGATAGTGTGCACTGTACTGTACTATACATGATTGAAATTTATATTTTGCTAAATGATTTCCTCAATCAGGTTATAAATTTATATTTTGGGTTCAGTTTTTCAATGGCACCTCTGGTGGCTTGCTGAGCACTGGACATCGTCCACATTGATGAGCTGCATGTCTTCCTATATGCCGTTAGCAAGATGCTGTTGTTGGCAGCAATAACGTGTCGTGGATGCTTGACCATGCGGCAAGGCTGCCCCGGCAACTCATTGCTGAGAAGGATGGTGTCACCACCGCATCCGATAGGTGTATGAACATATTGTAGATATCTTGAGTGTTTTCTCTTTGTTGGAATTAGCATATGCTGACATGGGGTTCAAGAAAAGATTATAGATCAAAACTATGTTCTCATGATTTTTGTTTGTCAAACTATGACTGATCTCCTGCACATATGAGATATTAGTTTGTTCTGTTTTCTTTTCATGGATGGCTAATATATGTGTTTTCCACTTCTGCATATTTTATTCTATTCATTTAGGAGGTCAAGTGTTATGGTCTTGATATGGTCAACCATCCAATGCAATAAACAGGTTTCTATATTCTGCCCTGCATTTGTAAACTTCATCGTGGTTCTATCATTGCCCTGCATTTAGGAGGAGATTTGCTCCAAATTTGTAAACTTATTTACTTGACAATTTGGAAAGTTAATGTTGATTAGAAATGTAAATTCATGCAGGGATTTTTTGACATTGATGAGTCTTACAAGCCGTGGGTTTTGAAGTCTGCAAGCAAAACATGGAAAGATTTCAAGGTTGTTTTGAAGAGGAAGTACTTTGATCCTGATTTATCTAGGAGACAAATATCAGTTATGGTTGAGAATAGGACTCAGCACCTCAATGGGAGTGGCTAGTGAATCACTGGACGTCAAATGAGGACAAGTATGCCATAGTAGCTTAATTATTTCTATTGGTGCTTGTTTTGCTGTACTAAAGCTTCATAGACTTCTTGTGCACTAAACATGTTTGCAGTGTCAGAAACATACGACAGGATCAGTTAGTGGATGTTCCTAAGCACCTGAACCTCATCAAACTTATATGCTACTGTGTTGTGGATTCAGAAACAGGTAAGCACAGGAAAAAAAAAACAGCTCTGAGTTTTCCCTTCCTGACCATATCGTTAAGTAACTGATGGCTGAGCTTTCTTTCTCTGATATGCTTTTAAGTAGTTAATTCATCAGCTGTAATTTAAATGTGCAAGCATGATCTATGTCCAAAAATTAGTTAATGGGAAAATGTATAGCCCCACCAACAAAAACTTCTTCTAGACAAGCCGCTGTGCAACCATGATAAACTATAGAACTACAGCAGCGCCACATGTAAACTATAGAACTACTTGACAGTTAAGAATGTTTATAACTTGATGGACTCTGAAATCCTAATTTGTCATTTCTTTTCCTCTATATAAACTCTACAAAATTGTGGTATATACACTGTATGTTTTTTTTTTTTTTATGTTTTAGAATACAGGATTCCAGGTCAAATACAGGATAGCAGGTAGCCAACAATAGCAGAATCTAATCAACTAAAGGCATTGCCGCTCCTCGTTTTAGTGCTAAGTCCATAAGTATAGGGTTGTTTGACAAATGGAAACACCATTCAGTCTATATTGTCAGATTGTGCAGTTCATCTATATTAAACTTCTCTAAGAAAAATTAGTGTGCAGGCAAGTAACAGGAAGAGTTAAACTGTAAAGCCCATTGCAGTGATGCAATAACAGGAAGAGTTAAACTGTAAAAGCCCATTGCAGGCATGCTTGGACTTGGACAGTGCGCTCTGCTTTGGATTAGTGAGAATGTGAGATTTCTTTTGTGATCCTAGTCTGTTGAACTGTAACAATCAATTTATTGAATGTTTCTTTCAGTGCCACATGAGTGTCTGTGTCAATTAGACAATCGTTGTTCCGTTTGTCTTGATAAACACTTGATTCATAGTACGATTTCTTTATCAATCATGGAGTATGCTACTATGGTCCCAGCTACTAGTGTCGGCACAGGAGTTTTCCTTCTCTACTCGGTGCTTTAATGTCTGTGTGTTGGTAACTTGCTCTGCAGCTGACTACCAGAATGAAGCCGAAGTCGGTGATGCACTCGCAGAGGCATTTCAGAATGGACTTGTCAAGAGGGAGGATTTGTTCATCACAACCAAGGTAATCTTAATTACAGAATGCTACCTTATGTATTCTACTGCAGGGTTTTTTTTTTTTTTTGCCCCCTCTATTCCATAATCTTCATGTGATTGAAAGTTTGGAATCTGTTCTCATTGCAGCTGTGGAACTCAGATCATGGCCATGTGCTTGACGCCTGCAAGGATAGCTTGAAGAAGCTGCAACTAGATTATCTTGATCTTTATCTTATTCACTTCCCAGTAGCTACTAGGCATATAGGTAAGTATATTTTGTTTGGATACTTTGCAATATCATCAGTTCTGGTGCCAATGTGATTAGATAACTTGGTATTGTGGTGTTTGGTTTCAAGCAGGAGAAATTGCCAATTGAGGATAGGACCTTGCATATGTATGTAACTGTGATGTGAACATGTCAGGCTTTTTATCTCTCTTAAAGGGAGCAATGCAATCTGGTTACAAATGTAACTATGTATGTCTGCAAGATTAAAATGTTTGGAGTATAGTGGTAAAGTGTTCTCTTATTGGTGCATTCTCAAATGGATTGTGACGGTTTTATATTACTAGCAGTTCCGTATGGATAGCTTGATTTCGGAGGCATTTCTAATAATGCCTCCATTAATGTTTGAAGGCATTCTACAGAACGCCTCTAAATAGTATTCTAGGCAGCCAGAAAATGCCTTTAAATGTTGATATTAAAGGCATTTTGAAAAACGCCTCAAAAGACCTTTTACTTCTATGTTTTAGACGGCGTTTTAATAAATGCCTCAAAAGGTCTTTAAAGGCATTTTGACCAAGGTTTTTTTTACCGACCGGTCTTCGGAAACCGGCCACCTCCGGTACCGGTTTACCGGTCCGGTTTACAGGTAACCGGCCGGAGACCGGTCGAATTCAAATTTGAATTTGAAGTCGCTAGTGCATCGGTAGCGGACCGGTAAGCCGAGCGGTAAGGTCCGGTTACCGACCGGTTTGGTCGGTAACCGACCAAAACCGTTCGGAGTCTTTTTTTTTTTGGCTTGAATAAAAATATTTTTTGGCACTTGCTTTGCACATATTGATGTAAAAAAGACCACACAATGTAGCAATAAATAGCATAAGTCACTAAAACAACAATATTTAGTCGCATACAAATTTATAGTCGCTTACAAATAGCATCAAATACATAGTCTCATACACAACAATAAATACTCGCATAGAAATAGTCGCATGGTCAACTACGTAGGATGTATGGGAAGACTCCATATCGGCACGACATTTCATATTCGGCGGTGGTCATAAGAGAGATACCT
The DNA here is from genome assembly GCA_018135685.1 of Themeda triandra. Classification (NCBI taxonomy): domain Eukaryota; kingdom Viridiplantae; phylum Streptophyta; class Magnoliopsida; order Poales; family Poaceae; genus Themeda; species Themeda triandra. The sequence continues at coordinate 590,696 of JAENPR010000219.1, read as the reverse complement.
TTGTGACTAAGCAGGGCAGCCTTGTAATCCTGCCAAGTTTGGCCCGTCCATGCTGCTGTTGTCTCCCATTGTTGAACTAACATATTGTAAAAATTGGGGTCTTCCCATTCATACACCTATCTAGTCTAAGGCTGCATGGTCACGTCAGGAATGGGATAGCTATAAGTAGGCTGTGAGGTATCGCTGTAGGAGGAAGAAGAGTACTGTGGAGTGTCGTAGTTCGTCGGTGCATATGATCTCCTCTGCGATGCCGGTTGTCCATGGTCACGGTCTTGAGTAGCATGTGTGAACTCGGTCTCGCCTGCAATCAACCATAATTAGTAGTCATAGACAGAAACAATTGTGCGTATGTAGGTGCAATGGATACATGTGAAATGGACATAACCAGTACCACCAGCACCACTAGTACCAGCCCCACTCCCACCACTACCACCGTCATACCCACCACCACCGCCACCGTAACTCCCACCACCATCGCCATCGTCACTGTCATCGTCACCAGTGTCATCACCTGCGTTCAAGCTGGTATCCTGAGACTTGTATTGCTCATCCTCAGTCTCTGTGTCGCTGGTCACTGGTTTTCCTTTTCCTTTGTGACGCTTGCCATTCGGAGGCGGCATCTGCATCTTCCTCTTCCCGAGGTGAGTTTCACCCACATTTCTACGGGCCCAATCACTGATGAATTCATCCCCCGTAGCCTCACGTAGATCTTTAGGGTCTATTTGGTCACTGCCAACACAAACAAATCAATCACATAACTAAAATGAATCACATAATACAAGGTGAGACACACACACATTTATAATTATATATATATAATGTACCTGACAATATGTGATGGCAGAGGGACGTCCACTTCGTCAGAATCCTCATCAAGAACAGGAGCCTGGTTAGATCTACCGTACTCCATCCATTCCCTAACCGGATTGCTCCAGTCATAGAATGAGACTTCGGCGAATTGGTCAATAAAATCTACTTGATCATGCCTTGGTGGGTTTGCATCCGCAAGTCGCAGCCGAAGGTTGTAATTGACATAAACAAGCTTGTTTAGTTTCTTGTGGGACAACCGATTGCGAACCTTCGTATGCAGCAAGGCAAAAGTACTCCAGTTCCGCTCGCATCCACTGGAGGAGATACATTGTGAAACAAGCCGCAAAGCAAGGCGCTGCAAAGTTGGAGTCTCTCTACCAAATATCATCCACCAGGTCACTGCAAGTGGAACACATTATGTTAGCTATATGTTCCAATATAGGAAACCAAATTGGTGTAGAAAGTACTCTTACATGGGGTTGTCCTTGGATCCGTCGCCATTTTCATCGCCAGTTCTGTGGCAAACTCACCACGCTTCTGTCAAAAAACCTTAGCCTCCTGCAATGCCTGCACGGCGCTCTGCACATCCGTCATTTGCTGAAATGTCTGTTTCAGTTTACCGAACATTTGTGGAGTTGGTTCCATACTATATGTAAGCTTTGGATTTAGTACAGCAGCTGCAACCTATGATTGAAATAAGCATACGGTAAATATTCAATATAGAGCTTGCTAAATAAACATAACTCATTATCATACCTGCACCACATACGTCCCAATGTACACATCAGTAATCCTTCTGTCCATAATCTCTCTGTACTCATTCCAGGTTTGCACATTTCTTCCAAAGAACGACTCCATCTCCTGTTTGCAACTCTGGTAGTGGTACACCACCTCACACATGTTGTCATGCTTGTCTTGATCAGTGAAGCGAAGGAACTTGTAAATTGGTTGCACTGTGTTGATGATGTATTCCAATCCCTCCCACCACTGGATATTTGACAACCTTACATGAGCAAATCGACCTTCTTTATAATTGGCCCACGAGATGCCATCCACTGCATGAACTGTGTACGTTTCCGATGAAAGCTCTCTAGAGACATGTAGTTGGTCCCAAATCTAGTGGCATTCCACTTGACCAACTCACCACCAATTGCTTTCCTCATCATTGCATTCAACTGATTATGGTTGTGCAACCATGTTGATATTTGCTTGCATGTTGTCAACACACCATTATGATCGGGCCTTTCACCAATATCCTTCAACATCAAGTTGATGGTGTGTGCCAGACAAGGTGTCCAAACAATGTGAGTATACTCTTGTTTCAGTGAGTTGCAAGCTTTCTTGTAGTTCGCGCCATTGTCGGTGACCACATGGACAATATGCTCGGGGCCAATCTCCTCCACCACCTTGCGAATCTCCTGAAAAAGAGGCACAACATATTATATAGATATACATATATATATATATAAATGAAACGAACAACGTGACAACAATGTTTAGGAGGTACCCTGTATAAATAGGCAGCATCTTGACTTTTTCCAGTTGCATCAATAGATTTGTGAAACCATGTGATCCCATTGCAATAAATCATAAAGTTTATGACACTCATTCTAGTGGGACCAGTCCAAGAATCACACATCAACGTGACGCCAAAGCTGGGCTACTCCTTCTGAAACTTTGCGTACCTCTCCTTCAAGTCTCTCTCATTCTGATCTAGGTACTTGCCATCAATATCCCTTCCAGAGGGTGACGCGATGCCTTCACCTGCAACCATAACAAAATAATGAGAATATGGAAAGGTACATAAGGCCACCGGTCTCCAAGTATAGGTAGTTACCCCACTTTTGTGTCTCTCGGACCGCACCGACAAAGTACGCACTGTCCGCCTGTCGTCCGGGGATTCCTGCATAATGGAAAAACTTTCCCCAAGCTTTACCAATAGCTTCCTTTGCATGTTTCCCCTTCTGCGTCCAGGACCCTGTATCATTCCTTGGTTGGTGCATTCCTCTCCTCCCACCGACTGCCGCATTATAGTCCTCCACCACCACAGGAGTCTCCCTCTGTGATCCTGCTCTTCTACTAAACAACCTCTGAATAGGATTCCCACCACGCGAACCACCACCACCACCACCACCACTACCCCTCCACGCTCGTAATTACCTCCTCTCTGGTGCACAGTCTGTTCGTACTCATATTCTGCTCTTGACTGGTTTAGTGCTTGCTGCATCTGAGCCTCATATTCATCTTCACCAAGGGGATGGTTTCCCTCCGCTGCAGCCGGCTCTCGTGCTAGCTTCTGTCGAGCCCGCTCACGAGTAGTCGCCTTAGTTCTGTCAAGATCTCGCTGAAAGTACTCACGCACATCTGGTGGCACACGGTTGCAATGCACGGTGTCCGCCCCGCGCCCAGCCAAATGCTCCTTAAATCTAGTGCAACCACCCCCTGCTCTCACCTCTTTACAGTCATTGCATTTCCATCCAGGAGCAAGATTCTCACCATGCTCCCACACAATGTCTCTGTTTCTGCCTGACATTGTCTACCTGCATACACGGACAACACAAACAAATCGATCACTTAAACAAAATGTGCGTAAACAAGTTCCTAACTCACACCTAAGTAAAATGTATCTATAGAATATATACCTAAAATGTACATCCTACACAAATCCTACCTAAAACCTAACCTAAAACCTAACCTAATTCTTTCCTAAATCCTAACACAAATCCTACCTAAATCCTAACACAAATGCTACCTACCTACCTAAATCCTAAAGCAAAAACTACTCTAAATACTAAAGAAAAAAAAAACTTACCTGCAACCCGCTCGGTAGCGGGCGCTACCGCTCGGTAAGCCGAGCATCCCGGTCGGGAACCGACGCCCCTAGGCCGGTCACCCGAAGCGGCGGCGGGGGGCCGGTTAGCCGCCCAAACCGCCCGGTCAACCGGCGGTCCGAGGCGGTTGAGCGGCGCCGGCGGCCGGACCGCGCCGTCGCCCCGGAGAGGAGAGCGTGGGCGGATCGAGAGTGCGGGCGTTGGACCCCCCCCCCCGCTGCGACTCCGGCGCCTTAAGTGGCCATTGGGGCCGAATGGGCCTCATGGGCCTTAACGGGCCAGGGACGGGATTTATTTTTTAAACTTCCAAACGTCAAAACAAATACTAAATGTACTCCAATTTGAATAATTTTCACACCATTGGCTTCTATAAATCATGAACTATTTTTACGAATTTTTTCAGCATTTTTTTCAAAATTTGAATTTGAATTTGGGCCTTACCGGACCGGACCGAACCGCTACCGGTCCGGCCCGGTAAGGCCGGTAACCGCGGTTTACCGGTCGGGAGAAAAAACCTTGATTTTGACCACTTTTGGAGGTGTTTGTAAACGCGGTCCGGTCCGGTAAGGCCGGTAACCGCGGTTTACCGGTCGGGAGAAAAAACCTTGATTTTGACCACTTTTGGAGGTGTTTGTAAACGCCTCCTGTACTAGGACGGACCTGCTGTAGTGATTAGGGATGAAACGGTCAGAATATATCCCATTCTGAACCACATCGTTTTCTACATTTGACCCTATCGAATTCAAAAATTCAAATTCAGTTTGAAAAACAGAATACCAAATTCAAAAATGGAACAACAACGGTTTTGGTGTTTTCCAACTATTTTCTATTTTTCCAAATTTTATTTAGAATATCCCATTTTTAAAATACTCCACATTTTATTCAGAATATCCTATTTTTAAAATATGAAAATTCCATTTTTAGCCTAATAGGAATACCTATTTAGACACAGCCTATCCCACTCAAGACAAGAAGCAATGGGTATGAGTGCATTTTATTATATAGACCATTGCCTCCCTCAGCCCCATGTCTCTAAGCAAGGTGGGACTAAGGAAGTGCGCCTGGCGCTGGCTTGCTGGCTCTCTTGCTGCTGCCGCTGCTCGTTAGGTTGCCGCTATGCAGTGGGCCGCTGACCGTTGGGCTGCAGTGGGATCTCTTGCTGCTGGCGCTGCTAGTTGGCCTGCCGCTGCTCATTGGACACTAGTAGAGAAAAGTGGTTGTAGTCCCGGTTCCCAACTCCTTTGCTCCTGGTTTTGGGAATTGGGACTACGAATCAGACCTTTAGTCCCAGTCACGCAACCGGGACTAAAATCTATCTATGGGATGAAAAAAATAAATGAAATCCTGGAGACCTCTCTTGCGGTGTGTGGGATTTGAACCCAGGACCCCTTGGCTCGCGTGTAGATTCCTTACCAACTCAATTACACAGCCACATGTGACAAAGTCCTCGGCGCTCTCCTTTTGGATTGACCCACAGGAGACCTTTAGTCCCGGGTGGAAGACCTTTAGTCCGGGTTGGTAACACCAACCGGGACTAAAAGGCCACCCTTTAGTTTGGAGGACCTTTAGTCCGGGTTGATAACACCAACCGGGACTAAATGATGGCTTTTAATCCCGGTTGGTATTACGGATTGGGACAAAAGGGTCTTCGGTGCCCGTGCCGGCAATAATGCTCTCTTTAGTCCCGGACTTTAACACAATCGAGAGTAAATGTGCGAACCGAAAGTCAGTTTCTCTACTAGTGGAAACATGAAAATACTGTGATTTTAGCTCTCTCTTTTACCATTAATTAATAGTTTTTAGCTAAAATTGCGAAGAAACTAAGGAAAATTTTTCCTTCGTAATCACATGTACAATATTACAAAATCTTCGTAGCAACGCGCGCATTATCTAATTTTTATCGAGTGACATATATTTGTTATGCGCTTGGTCCTACGGATCGGTATTCCATATTAATTTTTCGTATACAGACCGTGTTCGATATAATTACGCTCGATTTGGTTCATTTTTTAATTTCTCAATATTCCGTAAGTTCACATTCGTTTTTGTGTCCGGCTTTACCAATTTCGCTTTCGTTTTCGTATCCAAATGTAGAAGTAGAAAACGGTTAGGAGATTTTCCGACCGTTTTCATCCCTAGGTGAGATTGTATAAGCGATGATAAAAATAGCTATGATGCTTTGGTTACGAGCGTGAACGGACAATTTACACAACATATGGACCCATTCATCTCATCTTGCATGTGCTCAGCCGAGCTGTGTGGATACGGTTGATTTGGTCGCATAACATGGTGCTGCATGCGCGCATGCAGGTGCATCCACTGAACCAAAGTATTAGAGCAACCAAACAATATCCATCCAAGAATGCACGGGTGGATGCATACATGTGACCATCGCACCAACCAAACACGCCCTTACATCATTGGCCCACAGGCCATAGAGACATATGCTAACAATACGCTGGTACTACCATCTCCTCTCCTGCTGCCTTAGCTTGCGTATTCCACTTTTACGCCTTGCTCTGCTCGAGTCATCCATGACATCGCAATACGCCCCGCGCCGAGCAGGCGGGGCGTGTCCCGTACCCACCCGTCCCAGTCGGGGCGCATGCGCTCTGTTCTTGAGTCTTGTGGTCGCCCGCCGCCTCCGCCAGGTTTCTCAGTCTCTTCTATTTTGCTTGCTCAACTGCATGTTCTTATATATAACTAGCGGATAACCCCGCGCTTCGCGCGGGCATCATATTGACATTATATATGATATACAACAGATTAGATGCAATGGGAAGGCGATATTATGAGTTAATTATCAATCAGACATATTCCTTCCATTTTAATACATTTGCTTAGGCTGTGAATGCAGAAGGAATAAGTACTTTATTTTTGGCCAATAACATGTAGGCCGGTACAAATATGTGTGTATCCCTTACACATGAAGCTCCAAATAAAGAAAACGTAGAAATATGGTGAAGCAAACATAACGTAACCAAAACATGTAAACTCTTTGTAAGCTGCTGAATCTTGCCTGCCTCTGTGAAAGATGACAAAGCTGAAGATCTGCATAATGATGGAGTCAGCATAAGAGTGCCCCTTTTTCAATGATGTAGTTTTTCGAATCTTAAACCTGTGAACCAAATTTGCGACTGTGACAACTATATGATCACCATAACCTTGTCATCTTCAGCATTGAGAAGGCAGATCCTTAGCACCAGAATACAGAGGGAATAGAGAATCACCTGTCCATTGCAAGGTCCATCATTAGCATAGGAAACTCGGTTATGCATGTAAACAAAAAAAATGAAATTTGGGAGAGGCAATACTTACATATGGAGTTCCCTGTTCATCAAGTATGACAAACCGAGGATGTGAAGTACCTTTGAAGATTGAATCAGTGAAACCATTTGCTTATAGAGCAATTGGCTCACCTCCATGAACATATGCTACAGCATCAGTGAGCCACTGCAGCCAGAAATCTGTTTACACGTATGGATCCTTCAGAGCAGGTTGGTCCCAACATATCGCAGGTCTTAAGAGTTATAAGCACATAAAAGCAAATGAAATAAAGGAGGATCAGTATGGAAGTATTAGAAACAGGTTCTGTGTAAAGAATAGAGTCCGAGTAACAACGAAACAGCTTTTGCAGAGGCATGTATACAACTTTTCCGGAATCTGATGTTTCATGCTCAAATTCAAGAGGGGAAAGTAGAACGGAAGGGATGCTGTGAAATAAACAGACCTGCAAAACAGCATGTATGTGTTCATGGAGAAAGATGGAGGTCAGCCTGAGTTCCCTTGTTGGATATCATTATTCGGGTGCTCACTGTCCAACGACGCGTTTATGAAGTAGTATCCATTACCAACATGTTCAGGCTTGTAATGAACTTAAAATTCCTGAGGGAAGCGAAACCTGAAACATATGTTAGTTGATGAGGTTACTTGAGGGTATTTGAACGAATACATGGTGTGCGCGTCGATCTGTACCTCCGACTGGCCCCGATGTTTGGTGCAGCGCCGGATCAGAGGGGCGTATTGGCCTGGGCGCAGTGCGTCGTGCAGAGGGCACAGGCGGGTTTGCGTTCCGGCGGCGTTGTGGGACGGCGGTCGGGTGGGCGCTCCACATCCGTCGGAGTGCGGAGGCGAGTTCGTGGGCCGTTGGCGGTGCCACGGTTCCGTACCGAGCGGACGGTGGAGGCCGCACGGGAGACGGCAACTGCCGGCCCGCGGCTTCGCCGCAAATCCTGGGCGGCGCCGATGCTGACGACGACGGCTACGGCAACCGAGGCGAGCGCTGGAGCACCGCCATGGTGCCTGAGGCATGGAGGAGCTGTAGAGGTCGGCAGGCCCGTGCGGGAGGCGGCGGCGGACGAAGGTAGGGCTGCGGGGGACGGGTCCGTCCGAAGGCAGGGAGGGAGGTGGGGCGGACCTCTGGGCTGGATGCGACGGCGGAGGCGAGGGAGGAAGGCTGGAGGCGGTCGCGTGGCCAGGCAGGGAGGCGGCGGAGGAGCCGGAGGCGAGCGGGCCTGGTGGCGTCGGAGGCGGTCGAGGGATGCGGAGCAGGCGAGCAGATAAGGTGGAGGCTTTTTTTTTCGTTTAATCGGCTGGGAGGGGCCGTCGGGAGAGTTCGGGAGAAGACGCGGTGGCCACGGTGGATGCGCTGATGTGTCGGGAAAGAACGGGATGGAAGCCTGAGCGGGTTTTTTTTTCTTTTCTAGGACGGGGAGGAAAATATCGCAGCAGTAAAGAGCGACGTGGGTTTCTGAGCGACGGTTTCGGGATACACGTATATTGTTAAGTTTTTTTTGCCTTGTTTAGATCACCAAATTCACCCCAAATTTCACTTATCTTGAATTCCTATTCCCCATCACATCAAAAAAAATGTTTATATATATATCGTAGATCTTAAATGTAGATAAAATCAAAAAACTAATTACAGTTTTATTGTCTTTCTTGAGGCGAGCGTTTAGAGGAAGACTAATTAATCAAGATTTGAAATTTTTACACTAAAAGGCGAAGCGATGAACAGTGGCCATGCGGCACTGTGCCGATTCGGGAGCGCCCGAATCGGGCATCTAAACGAGGCCTTATATGTAATGGATAAGGACGGCTGGAGCAGGAGTACGTGTTGGAGGTGGCAGAAGGATCGCGAAGGCAGTTGATGAATGGAGAACGGAAGGCATGGACGGTGGTGTTCATGTACATGGATGGGCACTGTTTATGGGCATGACAGGCACTGTGCATGGGCATGCCAGAGAGGTGCTGTGCAAGATGAACAGTGAATTGGGTCACTGACGACAATAATGTCTTTAGGTAGATACCAAAATGCGGCGACACTGATAGCGTCGCTGCGGGCTTGTGGCCCAACGGCCCTACTTTTCTGTCTCAGATGAAGTGGGTTCTTTTTTTTTCGGCATTTATGATTATGCGTGCAAAATCAGTAGCAGATTCGGCTTGCCAGCAAGAGTGAGGTCAAATGTTGTTGTTTCAAGAATGACATGGTTGCCAGGCTATGGAGGAAAAGCTGTCTGGCCTCAGGTAAATCGTTACTAGGTTCTATTGGGCAATTCAGGCACTGTCAAATTCAACTATATTTGATCAAATAGACCGGAGGGCAAGCCGATTTCTTCCCCCTTCATTATTTTTGAGGTGTGAACTGATTCATATGGATTACAATTTGCAATTGCCATTATGGGATGCCTTAATTTCAAGTTCCTTAATCCATGGTAAATTAGTACACTTAATTTGTTGAACTGGGGAGAAGGTAAACATCTTGAACTAGAGATAAAATGCGCATGGGAAAAAAATTAAATTCGAGCTTCCTTTGGCCTTGTTTCATCTATATATATTACAGATCGCATCAGGAAACATTTTAGCTGAAGAAATGGAGCACAATCTTCTTATGATGTATATTGGGCTGGATATTGCAATGTGGTTACAAACTTAATTTGTCAATGCACACACTGGGATGACCCGATTATTGCAGAGCACTCAAGATGAAGTGAGCTCCTTTTTTCTTTCTTTCTGCATTCATGGTCATGCGTGCGAAGTTCGTAGCAGTTTCGGCTTGCCAACAAGATTGAGGTTAAAGATTTTGTTCAAGAATCACATGGTTGCCAGGCTATGGAGGAAATGCTGTCTGGCCTTAGGTAATCGTTATCGGGTTCTATTGAGCAATTCAGGGGCTGTCAAATTCACTATATTTGATAAAATAGGCCGGTGGGCAGGCCGATTTCTCTTCCCCTCAATTATTTTTGAGGTGTGAACTGATTCATATGGATTACAATTTGCAATTGCCGTTATGGGATGCCTTAATTTCAAATTCCTTAACCTATGGTGTAAATCACTACACTTAATTTGTTGAACTGGGGGGGAGAAAGTAAACTTCTGTGAACTGGAGATAAAAAGAGCATGGAGAAGGAAAAAGAATCGAGCTTCCTATGGCCTTGTTTCATCTTGTATTACAGATCACGTCTGAAAACATTTATACTCTATTTGGCTATTTGAAGGGCATTTTCGATGCTTATGAATGAGGTTTGGTGCCACTGAAGAAAGGGAGCACAAGCTTCTTATGCTGTACATTGGGTTGATACTGCAATGTGTATGTTGATGCACATACTGGGATGACCCGATTATTGCAAAGCACTCAAGACCTTGAAGGTAAATGTTTTTTACTGTTAACTAGGTTTTATGCTAAGCCCCATCCTTGGATGTTAAATCGTACAGAAATTTATAGGTTTAGACTTTGGAAACTATACATCTAGAAAGAATAAGGGCATTGTTGGTGCTTGTAGCTGGTCCAGCAATGAATGATGAATTCTTCTACAAAGCTGAACAGTATTTGGGATGGTTGGTCTCAAGTTTTCCTTCAGAACTTAAAGTGGATGGTGGAGCTAGCAACCAGAATGTGGTTTTAAATTTGAAAAATAACTGGTCATATGAGAAAAAGAATCAAAGCTCATAATAGCTCAAATCAAATAAGCTAAAGTGCAAAGACCTCCAATTAGAGAAACATTACTGTGTGATTTTGCATAAATTACAAATACCTTAGAATAAATATACAATATAGCTAAGAGAACTGTTCATTCATTGGAAGGCTGTTATATATATCGTCATCACTCATCATTAACTTGTAGAAAAAATATCACTTGAGTAAATATTTGACTGTAAATGTTATCACCGATCCCAATGCAGAGATGTTTTCATCATTAACTTGTAGAAAAAACATCACTTGAGTAAATATTTGACTGTAAATGTTATAACAGATCCCAATGCAGAGATGTTTCATGAGCTAAGACGCCATTATCCAGGCTTTGTGTTTCCGACTTTTGGCCATCTGTGCATGCAAAGATATATCCTACATTAGAGAGCCATTTTCTTTCTCCCTGTGCATGATACATCCCTCCAGTCGCCTTATTAATGTTCCTTGCCAAAATTCCATCTCCATAACTGCATTGCCATTGCAATTATCAAAAGGTTTCGACAAATGCCTCTTTGATGGCCTCAAGTTTTGCACAAACATCTTGCATTCCTGATCTATCTTTCGGTGATTCCATGGAACACATAAGGCCTATTTCAACCAATGGTATGATATATCTTTGCATGCATAGAGTAGAAACAACAACATCCTCCCCATGTGGCATTAGGGGATCTAAAATCTCGTTAGTTTTGTTAGGGAATGCTAAGTCTACATACTTGTGAAGGCTGAGGTCATTGCCAAATAGTGTGTCGGTTGGTTGCTTTGCCGTGAGCATTTCTAGTAGTAACACCCCAAAACCATAAACATCACCACCAGTTGAGATTTTGCGTCCCATCCCATACTCTGGCAAAACAGGAGTACTAACATCATTTATCCATAAACTAGCAAAAGAAAAGTTTAATAGTCCACAAAAGAATGAGGTGTACAACTTACCAGGCGCGATATATCCAATGGTTCCTGAGGCTCCAACCAACCCTTCTGGGGTATTATTAAGACTTGAAGAGAGAAATTTTGCTGACCCAAAATCCCCAATGCGTGAGGTCATGTCATAACCAACAAAATATTGCTAGGCTTCAAATCACAGTGGATCAATGGAGGTGTCAATTGGTTGTGCATGTAATCAAGAGCAGAAGCCACATCTGCAGCAATACTAATCCTTTGACCTAAACTTAGCACCCTCCTAGGGCTACGTTGGTGTAGCCTGGGGTGTATCCACATGTCCAAGCTACCATTTGCCATGAACTCATATACAAGAGCTTTAAATTCATTGTTCTCAAAATCAACTGTCGAGCACAAGGTAATTGCTTGAACAAGATTGCGATGGCGGGTATGTTTTAGCACTTCACATTCTGTGAAAAAACTATTGCGCGAACCTTGTTTATCAAGGTGAAATACCTTGATGGCAACAAGGTCTGTATCAAACTGAAACCTGCCTATATAGACTGATGCCGTATGACTTGAGCTGATCCTGTTGACTGGAGAGAACCAATTGGTTGCTTTAAGAATGTCTCCATACGACACCTTCTTCATTGTCTCTGTAGCTTTCAGATGGTTGGGTTATTCTTCCCTTCATAACAGTGATGAAGACACATAAAAGTGACAAGAAAGCTATAATAACCGGTGGAGCTGTTATCAGCAGCACGCGTCCATTAATTTTTCTTTTTGTTGCTGATGTGATGGGGCAGAGCGGCAATGCAAATATGTCAATTTGTTGACATAACGCGTTGTTACCTTCCAACATGACTGCATTTGAATTTGTAAAGATACCACTGGTTGGAATTGGTCCTTCTAGTTTGTTGTACGATAGATTAAGATGATATAAGGTTGTGATGTTCTCGAAGAAGTCTGGAATGTAACCAGATAAGTTGTTTTCAGAGAGATCCATCTGTTGTATGGACTTCAGTGTATTGAGAGCCTGAGGAATAACCCCACTGAGCATGTTGCCTTCCATCTGAACAGATGATAATAAAAAACAATTGCCAAGTTCAGATGGTATTTCACCAGATAACTTGTTGCTGGAAACATTCAGTAGCACAAGATTGATCAGGTTTCCAATTTGTGGTGGTATTGTTCCTGTAAGATTGTTGTTTGACAATCCAAACCCAAAGAAAGCGAAGAAATACTGAGGATTTCACTTGGTATGGATCCATCAAGGTTATTGACTGATAAATTTAACATAGCCAACCTTGTGCACTGCGCTAGACTTGCTGGTATGTGTCCAGATAACATGTTGTCATCCAGGTAAAGCTTGTTCAGTTGAGGAAGATTGCCAATTGTGGATGGGATTTCACCTGACACTCTGTTCATGGACAGTGCCAGGACAACCAAATTTGTTAAAATCCCAATAGTTGAGGGAATGATTCCTGAAAGCATGTTTTGGTCCATGGCAAGCAGAGTGAGATTCACAAGGTTTCCTATCTCAGCTGGTATAGTTCCTGAAATTTGATTACCTGAGAAGTTTAGCCATTGTATACTTGTAGAAAGGTTGCCGACTGATTTTGGAAAACTTCCTTTCAGGGCATTCCCATCCAGTGTTATCTTTAACAATTGCCTGCAATTTGTTAGGGAGGTAAGAAACATCCAGTCTTCAGTTTCTAGCTTGTTACTTCCTAGAAGCAGTTGATTAAGGTATCTCAAGGATCCGAGAGATGGCACTGAGCTCCTTAGGGAATTGCTTGAGAAATGGCTTCCGTCGCCCCCGCTCCTGCTCCCCCTCCACCTCCCGGCGCCCGACCCCTCCCGTCCTCCTCCACCAGCCGCTCGCCGCTGCCTATTCCGGGCGCGCCGACCACCCAATCCCCTCCCTCTCCGGCGCCTGAGGGAAACATTTTCTCCTCTCCTTGCGCCACAGCTGGGCGCTCTAAGGACCAGCGCTGGAGGGACGTCTCCCCGCCTTCTGGATGCTCCTCCGACGACGGGTCGCCCTCCTTCAGGGACGTTCTCCTGCGCGGTGTCGGATCGGCAGCTCACGTCGCCCCGTCAGCGGCTGCCGCCCCGTCCATTGCTATGGCCTCGCCTGTTCCTCCTCGCGCGCTGCCTCGGATTATTCTCAGGCAGCTGTCCCTGACCGTGACGGCTGGGTTACTTCAGAGAGTCGACGTGACCGCCGCGAGCGCCGTCGGCGGGAGCTTCCTCCTCGAAGGCCTGTCCTGGCGTTTCTTCGCGGCCGCTGCTTCAATTGCTTGTTCACCGCTCACAAGGCCGCGGCCTGCTGTTCCCGTCCGCGGTGCTTCACTTGCCGGCGTCTGGGGCATCGCTCCGGCTCCTGTCCATCCAGGCGTCCCCGGCCACCCGCCGCTCACAGGCAGCTGGTCTGGTGACCAAAGGTCACGATGACGACGCGGTCACCGGCCACGCAGCCTCTGGAGGCCACGGGCGGCGGAGCGCGAGCACAGCGCAAGCGCCGCCGCCGACGGCATCGGGCGCGTGCTGCGACGGGTGCGGCTAACACGGACGACGGTGCGCGACGAAGAAGAGCCTAGCCGCCCTCTCCGAGTCAATGCCGTGTTCGGGCGGAATGGCGCTGCTGGAGCTCCGGCTATCCCAAGGCGCATTCTTGATCGGTCGGACCGTCTTTCCCGTAGCGAGGATGCCCTCAGACGCGGCCTGGTCATCACCTTGCTGGGGGGGCCAAGGGACGACGAGGCAGAGTTCATCCGTGCCACGGTTGCCCACAGGTTTGAGATCGACGAAGCTCAGCTGGCCGTGCATCCCTGGGGTCCGTCCAGATTCCTCTTGATCTTGCCTAATGATGAGCTAGCCGGCGTTGTCTACAACGGTGGCCGCCCCATCGTTACCACCACTGCCCGGCTCCATATCATGCGTTGGACGAGGTTCCTCCAGGCCTCGGCGGCGAGTTTGTCGGTGGCTGTGGAAGTGGAGCTCATGGGCATCCCTGCCCATGCTTGGGATTTGGCCACCACTGAAGTGCTTCTGGACGAGCTCTGCTGGATTGATGGTGTGCATCCTAACAATGCAAACCGTCGTGACGTGTTCGTGGTGAAGGCTTGGTGCTCCGATCCTGCCCTCTTTCCTTCCGAGATGAGGCTGGAGATCGTGGAGCCACTTTCAGAGGGCGGTCATGGTGTGCGGATGCTGTGCTACCCGATTAAGGTCACTGTCCGCCTCCTTGATCATCCTGGATCGAGTCATGATCGACCTCCCCCGCCTCCCCCTGAAGATGAGGATCGGGAGCCTCGTTGCCGGCGGCGAAATCACACGTCGTCTTCGTCTACTCCTCCGGCACAGTCGGCGGCGCTGGGTCAAACTTCGGCCTCCAGTCAAGCTGGCCGGCCTTCGGCCCACACTCGGTTGGGCCCACGCGTACAGGAGGTGGAGGCGCGGGAACCTTCGTCAAACTTCTCGGCTGACAATGCCTCAACGGTCAGGTTCGGCATTGATGGCCGGGTGGCCGCCAGTGATGATCAGGCGGCCGTGTCAGCTGGTCTTTCGCTGCTACACGAGGGAGCGCATGGCCACACTAGAACCGAGGAGATGAAGTCTGTGGCGTGTGGACTTGATACGGCTCCCGCGGGATCGTGGCCCGAGGAGACGTGCACGCCTGCTGAAGAATTTATGGCGAGCGTCCCGGAACTCTCCAGTGCACCTCCGATGCCCCCTATCGAAGCAACCTCAGAGCCTACTTCTAATCTGGTGACTGATGGGCCACGGTTTGAGGTCACTGAGAATCTCTCCAATGGGCCGACTGGGATGGGAGCACCTGGGCCTTTACCCCTATCTGTTGGGCCTCATATAGGAACACCTGCTCCTGAACTGCTGGGCCGAGCCTTATGCCCATCAAAACATGCTGCAGATCCCAGTATCAATGAAGGACTTCCTTGCTTCCCCAACAATGGAAGACATTCCAATCCTCGCTCCGGTCCCGACGGCGCTTTGCACTACGCCGGTAGGGGCGGCTGATGGGGACGGCGTGGTCAGGGTTCCGCTCCCAGATTCTCATCTGGCTAGCGTGGTAGCCATGGCCGAGCCGGTGGACGTGGCAGTGGTGGCAGTGACTCCGCCCTGGAGCCCCGTTCCTGGTTCCGGGGGCGTTGAAGTCATGGCTGCGACTCCGTCTACCGTTGCACGCTCGTATCCCGTCAACAATGAAGTTCGTCAGCTGTCTCCGGCTGCTGGCAGCGAGCATGGAAACATCCAGTCCACACGTGAGCAGCCAGCTGTGGAGAACTCATCTCTCGATGCCTTGGAGGCACTTATGTTCGGAGACCGTGGCTTCAAGGGCGCATGGTTCCTCAGTTTTTGATGATGGGGCACTCAAGGTCTACTACAGACGCAAGAGGCGCACAAGGGCTCATTCTCCCCCTCGCATGGCTGTAGTACCATCTTCAGCTGGAGCTACCCTCAATGCAAGGCCTGTTGACGTTGACGTCGACGTGGCAGCCGTGCCTCCGCTCCCGTCCTTTCCCCCTGGACCGATGGGCATCACAGCCATGGCTGCAACTCCGTCAGCAGAAGGAACCTTGACTGTTAACAGGGATGTGGGTGTTGGTGTGGCAGCCGTGCCTCCGCTCCTGACCTCCCCTACTGGGTTGGTGAGCTTGGCAGGTATGGCAGCAGCTCCGCCTACATCAGAAGTTGAAGCCGACGTCCAGACCACTCTTCTTGGTCAGGGGAGTACTGCAGCCTCTGATGTGAATTTCTTCAGCAAGCTAGCCATGAAAACCACAAGCGTGCTGCCTACTCCGAGCTTACCAAAATTCAAGCTGAAAGCCAGGACGCCGGCAGCACCACCACGGCGCAGCCGTCGTCTTGCCGGTGTCGGTGTTGAGTTCCCTATTAACCAAGAGCAGAGCAGACACAAGAAGCGAGTCATGCAATCCTTGGGAATTCTCCAGGATCATGAGGGGATTGATGAAGCTGCTCTTGATGAGTACGCCAAGCTGTTCTCTCAACCCCTATCTGACAGTCATATGTTGGCCTTGGCTTGTCTTTTCGGATGGCGTACGCCAGAGGAGTTGATTGAGGATACCAGTGAGCCTCTTGTTGTCCAGGAAGCTGTGTAGCAGTAAAGCATGTTTCGGTCGTATTTTTCTTAGCTTCATAATGGATCCAACAAAAATTCTGATTTGGAACGTAAGGGGATTAAATTCTAGAGGTCGACAGGATGCTGTCCGAACTCTGGTTGATTCAGCTCGGGTGGATGTGGTTTGTTTACAGGAAACGAAGATGCCATTCATCTCTCAGCGAGATGTACTCTCCATACTTGGGGCTGATTTCAATCAGTTTATCTTTTTGCCATCAGTAGGCGCTAGTGGGGGAATTCTTGTGAGTTGGAAACGAGATGTTGGGGTCACTGGTCTCAACAGGGTGGATAATCACAGTGTGTCAGTCCAGTTCTCTTCAAGGAATAATCACCCCTGGTGGCTCACATGTGTTTATGGCCCACAGGGAACTGAACAGAAGATTGAATTCCTGCAAGAGCTTAGAGAGATCAGACAGGCATGTCTAGGCCCGTGGACAATTGCTGGGGATTATAATCTAATTTACAGGGAAGAAGACAAGAGTAATGATAATTTCAATCAAGCTATGATGGGTCGTTTTCGGCGTTTTATCAATGACCTTGGTCGCAAAGAAATACCCTTGCATGGGCGCAAGTTTACATGGACAAATAATCATGTATCAGTAAAATTGGATAGGGTGTTATGTTCAGTTCAATGGGAGGAGCTGTTCTCTAATTGTTTACTGCAGTCTGCATCATCAGATGACTCTGATCACTGTCCACTAATTCTGGGCATGAATGATATCAAGCCCGGAAAAAGAAGATTCCATTTTGAGTCCTTTTGGCCAAAGCTTGAGGGTTTCCAGGAAGCGGTCGACGAGGCATGGAATGCAGTCCCGGTTGGCCCCTGCCCATTTGAAACTCTTTCGCGTAAGCTGCAGGCAACATCCCAGAAACTACAAAGTTGGAGTCAGAAGAATGTGGGGCATGTAAAAACCCAACTTGGTCTTGCAAGGGAAGTGTTACATCAGCTGGAAATAGCCCAGGATAGTCGTGCATTAACACCAGCAGAAATCTGGCTGAGGAATTCTCTCAAGAAGCATACCCTTGCTCTTTCTTCTCTCTTGCGAACCATAAGACGACTTCGATCGAGAATTAGTTGGCTCAGTGATGGTGACGCCAACACTGCTCTTTTTCATGCCCAAGCTCGTTATCGCAAGAAAAAGAATTTTGTGGCACATTTAATGTTGAATGGACAGGTTTACACAGACCATGAGAAGAAAGCTGAAATAATAGATGGTTTTTATTCCAACTTATTGGGACAGAAAACAACAAGAGAGAACACGATTAACCTTGCTGCTCTTGGGATTCCCTCTCATGATCTCTCTGAACTTGATGCTCCCTTCTCGGAAGAAGAAGTGTGGAATACAATCAAGCTGCTGCCACCGGATAAAGCACCTGGCCCAGATGGTTTCACTGGGCGTTTTTATAGAGTGTGTTGGCCAACCATCAAAAAAGAAGTCATGGAGGCAATTTCAGCAGTCTGGAGTAGGAAGTTTAGAAATTTTGTGACTCTAAATTCAGCTTTCATCACCCTATTGCCCAAAACAGAGGAAGCAAATTGTGCGAAGGACTTCAGACCTATAAGCCTTGTTCATAGTTTCGCCAAACTTGTCACAAAGCTATTGGCCAATAGATTGGCTGGTCACTTGCAGCAGTTGGTTTCCCCCAACCAGAGTGCTTTTATATAAGGGAGGTTCATCCAAGACAATTTTATGCTTGTGGAACAAACAGCAAGATTCTTACATCAACATAAGCTCCTTCGTTTCCTCCTGAAGCTGGATATTTCAAAGGCATTTGACTCAGTGTCATGGCCTTTTCTTCTTGAGGTAATGCAACATCTGGGTTTTGGGCAAATTTGGCGTGATATCATCAGTGGACTGCTAGGCTCCTCATCAACTCATGTTTTACTAAATGGAATTCCTGGTGAGGTTATCTTACACCGGCGAGGATTACGACAAGGAGATCCACTCTCTCCAATGCTCTTCATTTTAGTAATGGATGTGCTTGGCCAAATGGTGTCATTGGCAGAAAGAGATGGTTTGTTGCAGCCACTCTCCTCTAGAGCTATCCAACACAGAATATTTTTATATGCTGATGATATGGTCTTATTTCTTCGACCTGAGATAAATGACATTGAAATAATCATGGGTATACTTGACCTATTTGGGGAAGCATCTGGCTTAAAGACAAATGTTCAGAAGAGTAGTGCTTATCCTATTCAATGTGGGCAAGAGGAGATTCAGGTAATTCAGCATGCCCTTCCTTGTCAGGTTTCAGAGTTTCCCTGCCGATATCTTGGTTTGCCCCTCTCTTTAAAGAAGCTCACAAAGGCTCAGACCCAGCCTATCATTGATCGAATCGCCGACCAGCTGCCTGGATGGAAAGCTGATCTTTTGAGTCGGGCAGGGTGAGCAATACAAGTACAATATGTGATGACAGCCATGCTCATTTATTTGATAATGGCAATAGACCTACCACAGTGGGCTATAAAGGCAATAGAAAAAATTAGAAGAGGCTTTTTGTGGAGAGGAAGGAAAGAGGCAAGAGGAGGACACTGCCTTGTAGCTTGGGGAAAGGTGATGCACCCTCGAGAGCTTGGAGGGCTGGGCATTTCAGATTTGCAGAAAATGGGATGGGCACTTCGAATGCGTTGGTTATGGCTGCACAAAACTGAGCCCCATCGGCCATGGAGCATGTTTCCGATTCAGGTGCGGAACAAGCTAGAGCCTTCTTTGCAATGGCTATAATCACTGAAGTGGGGGATGGTACTCGCACACTCTTTTGGGAAGATAGGTGGTTGCATGGACAACGCATTATAGACGTTGCCCCTCGACGCATGCTTTGGTGGCTAAGAGAACTATCAAGAAACGTACTGTAGCGGAAGCCCTCTCTGAACACCTCTGGATTTCGGATATAAGAAGAGCCTCATCCATTGGAGAACTTGTCGAGTATTTTAACCTTTGGGATCCTCTCATGGACTTCTCCTTACAGCCTGAAATAGAGGACGTTCATATATGGCGCCTATCCCCCTCAGGACAGTACTCAGCAAAATCTGCTTATGAACATCTCTTTCAAGGATCAATTCCATTTAGACCTTGCGAACGGATTTGGAAGACTTGGGCCCCCGGAAAACGCAAGTTCTTCCTGTGGTTAGTTGAGCATGATAGATGTTGGACGGCTGATCGTCTTGCCCGTCGAGGTCTGCCTTATCTGGAATGTTGTCCTTTATGTGACCAGGAGCAAGAAACAATTAACCATCTTCTAGTTTCATGTTCCTTTGCAAGGCAATACTGGTATTCTTTGTTATGCCAAGTTGGGCTGCAGCAATTTGCTCCTCAGGCAACTGATATGGCGTTCGATGATTGGTGGGACAGATTGTGGCATGCTGCTCCGGAACAGCAAAAGAAAGGTCTCAACTCTTTGATTGTTCTAGGTGCTTGGGTTCTTTGGACTCACCGCAACTCTTGTGTATTTGATGGAGCTGCACCTAGCATCGCAAGGGCTCTTAATGTTAGCAGTAAGGAACGGCATCTTTGGGAGATAGCAGGCGCACGAGGCCTCTCTTCCTTGACTACCGCGACACTTTTGTCTTAGGGGAGCCTGATTGTTAGTTTTTTGTGGTAGCTTTTATTCCTTTAGCAGGCGAGAATGTAATCTGAAAATTGTATGTGATGTGTGTAGTGTGTGTGTGTGGATGTTGGGGTTCTTGTCCCATTTTTCTTCTTAATATAATGAAATGCAGCTCTCCTGCGTTTTCGAAAAAAAATTGCTTGAGAGATCAATCACTTGGAGCATTGAAATGTTGGCCAATGAAGCTGGAACCTCCCCAGTGAAAGCGTTGCTGCTCATGATCAATGACACAAGGTTTGGAAGTGACCGGCCAATATCAGATGGTAACTTTCCAGCAAGCATGTTGTTGCTTATATTGAAGGATATGAGTGATGAGACATTGTAAAGCAAGTCTGGGACATTCCCCGATAATCTGTTGTAGCTTAGGTCTAGAATGTTCAACTTGGGGATTTGACCCAAAGTTTCTGGAATTGGTCCTCTTAAATTGTTTTGTGCTAGCAGGATGGAAGTTAAGGAGGAAATATTTCCCAAAGATGCTGGAATACTTCCAGAAAGCAAATTTCCAGTAAGGCCAAGAAATTGAAGAGATGCCATCATATGAAAATGTGGAAGTACCCCAGAAAGAGAATTCGATCGAAGGTCAAGCACGACAAGTTTGGATGAATCATTGTGTTGACGCCGGAATCCGACGGGATCGGCACCGACACACCGTGGTAGGTGGGCTTTGGACGCCCTAGAGGTAGCTCGAAGCGACCTGCAACGCAGCGGCAACGTAGCGTAACCGGCAAACCGATCTAGAAATCGAGAAGCCGATGTAGAGCTCGTTGACGGCCGGGTAAAACCCTAGAACAACCTCAGGGAAGACCCATCGGGAGGATGCACGTAGGGGATCTCCAAGGGACCAGCGGATGGCGCCTTAGATCGCCGGAGAACTCGCGAAGAGAATCGCCGGACAGCAACTAGAAGGGTTAGGGCAAGAGTTAGGGCTAGAGCTAGAAGAAGATAGGTTGATCGTGTTGATCGTGTTGTGTTTTTGTGTCGATTGATTGGATGGGATCAATCGGCCATGATCCTCACATATATATGGAGGGGGGTGGTCTTATCCCAGCAGGAAACCTCTCCAAAACTCGTCCATCAAGTTTCCCACGAGCAAAACTGCCTAAAACGCGACTCGTGATCGAGTCGGACTCGAAACGCCTGCGTTGGACGCGTCCGACACCCCTGGGTGCGCGTCCGACGCAGCGTCCGTCGGTCGGCTCGCGCGCGGGCGCCTCTGGACCGCGTCCGACGCGCGTCAGACGTGTCCGGCGACGCGCGTCAGACGTGTCCGTCGGTCAGCTCGCGCGGTGGGCTCCCGACGCCGCGTCCGACGCAGCATCCGACGCCCAGGCCACCCAGCGTCCGACGGTCGAGCTCCCGCGGGGGGCCTCTGGACCGCGTCCGACGCGTGTCGGACGCGTCCGGCGCTCCCCGGGGCAGCGTCCGACGCCTCGTTAAGCGCCGGAAACCGCCCGTTTTTGCCCCGCGTCGATGCGTTGACCTCCTTAGCCATTTTTGGTCGTCAACACATGCCCCCCTATTTTCAGGTGAATTAGTCGATCTGAAAATACTCTTTCACCTGCAACCAACTAGCAACGATACCCATCACATCGGCTAGCCGGCAACTAAGGGCGATGTACTACATCGGCCATTTTTATTCTAAGGGCGATACATGTATCGGCCATTATTTGGAAGAGCACTAGGCTTCTTGCCAAACACTTGAGAAGTATTTTTTAAGATACCTCCCATTGATTGCCTTGTCGAGACGCTTCTTCTTCAATGTCTCTAGCACATAAGAATTTCCGCGTATCACCTTGATCACTCTCAAAGGACCCTCCCAATTAGGAGACCATTTGCCAAATTGATTACTCTTCGATCCAATAGGGAGTATGGTTTTCCACACTAAATCTCCTACTTGGAAAGATTTGCTTCTCACTTTCTTGTTGTAGGCCTTTGCAACACGCATCTTGTCCTTCTCAATCTCCTTTAGAGCTTCTAATCTCTTGTCGGTCACGTCGTCTATGCTGTCCATCATGAGATCATGGTACACCACAACGGATAGATCATTTTGCTTAGCATATCTAAATGCACCCAAGTTCACTTCAACGGGCAACATAGCTTCTTGACCATAGACCAATTCAAAAGGAGTTACTTTTGTAGCACCATGCTTTGATGTGCGATACGCCCATAAAGCTTCTGACAAGACTTCATGCCAACTCCTTAGAGTCTCTTCAATCTTTTTCTTGATGAGCTTGATCAAGGTTTTGTTACTAGCTTCAGCTTGGCCATTAGCTTGAGCATAGTATGGAGATGAATTAACGATCTTGATCTTATATGATTCAGCAAAGGCTTTCACTTCTTTAGCCATAAAAGATGTCCCTTGATCCGTATGCAATGATTGAGGGATGTTGAATCTATGGATAATGTGTTCTGTGATGAACTCTATCACCTCCGTATGTGTCATATTCTTCAAAGGAACCGCCTCGCACCACTTTGTGAAATAATCTGTAGCAACCAAGATGAACCTGTGTCCTTTTGAAGATGGGGGATGTATTTGGCCAATGAAGTCTAGCCCCCAACCTCTGAATGGCCACGGCTTCATAATAGAATGGAGCTCTGAAGCGGGCGCCATTTGAACATTCCTAAACCATTGGCATTCTTCACATCCTTTGTAGTAGCGGACACAATCGGCAATCATAGTAGGCCAATAAAAACCAGCCCTTCTCAATAACCACTTCATCTTGTGAGCCGATTGATGCGTACCACGAACTCCTTCATGGACTTCTCCCATAGCTACTCTTGCATCATCAGGTCCTAAGCACTTTAGCAACAAACCATTGGCTGTCCTTCTATACAACTCATCATGCTGCCATGTGTATTGGAATGCAAGTCGCCGGATGGTTCGATCAACCTTAGTACTAGGATCCTGCAAAAACTTTATTAAAGGAGTCCTCCAATCCTCTAAATCGGTGCTAGGATTATTATAATCTGAACTAGACTGATTTGAGACATCATCAGTGGCATATGCCTCAGAAGAATTGGTTAATCCGATCATATTGGCCGATTGAACCAATTCACTTGTTCCTGCACAAACAAAATCTATATCTTCATGCATCGGCTTATTTTGTATATGAAAGTTATGCTTAGTAACATCAAAGCCGGATGCTTGTTGAGCTAGCATGTTAGCCTGTTGGTTCTCATGTCTAGGAATATGCCAAATCTTGAATTCAACAAGTTTAAAAATAAGACCAAGACAAGTATCAAGGCAAGACCGAAGTGATTCATCTAAACATTGGAATTCTCCATTAACTTGCTGCACTACTAGCAATGAATCACCATAAGCTTCAACATGTTGCACATCCATGAAAGTTAACATGATCAATCCGAATAACAAAGCTTGATATTCGGCTTGATTGTTAGTACAATAAAAATCTAATCGGCTAGACATCTCGGTTACAAGGCCACTAGGAGAAATTAAGACAATGCCAACGCCTTGACCGTTGCTGCATACCGATCCATCAAAATATAGCTTCCATGGTGCAATTGTGATGTAATTGACATCATCATCAAGATTTATGCTATGGTCAACAATAAAATCAGCAAGTATTTGGCCTTTGATTGCTCGCAATGGCTCAAAAATCAAATCATATTCAATTAAAGAGTACGCCCATTTGCGTAACCTCCCACTGAGGATTGGCCGTTGCAACATGTGCTTAATAACATCGGCCTGGCATGCTACAACACATGTACTTGACAGCAAATAATGTCTCATCTTATGACATGCAAAGTACAGTGATAAGCATAATTTTTCAATGTGGGTGTACCTTGTCTGGGGATCAAGAAGATGATGACCAATGTAAGCAATAACATACTCCTTCCCTTCATCTTCTTGAGTCATCACGGCACCAATGACCTTCTCTTTGGTAGCAATATATAATTTGAAAGGTACTCCTCTTCTTGGTGCACGAAGAACCGGCGGTGATGATAGATACTCCTTTATCTTGTCGAATGCTTCTTGTTGCTTTGCCCCCAAGCAAATTCAGATTCATCTTTCAACTTGAGTATGGGGGTGAAAGGAATAATCTTCCCGGACAGTTAGCAATAAATCTTCTCAAGTAGTTGACCTTCCTAAGAATTTCTGCACATCTTTCTTGTATGTGGGTGGCTCAACCTTCTTGATCTTCTCAATCCTCTTGGGATCAACCTCTATGCCTTTGTCATGAATAATGAAGCCTAGGAACTTTTCACTAGATACTCCAAAGGCACACTTGAGTGGATTCATCTTCAAACCATAGCGGCGCATCCTCTCAAAAGCAAGACGCAAATCGGCTAAGTGAGATTTATGGGCAGCCGATTTAATCACAATATCATCAATATAAACCTCCATAATCACTCCACTTAGATCATGGAAGATCAAATTCATTGCCCTTTGATAGGTTGCACCTGCATTCTTCAACCCAAAGGTCATAACAATCCACTCAAATAAGCCAATAAAACCGGGACAAATGAAAGCCGTCTTTGATGTGTCTTCTTCCGCCATAAAAATCTGATTATATCCCGCGTTACCATCAAGAAAACTAATCATCTTGTGCCCCGAAGCATCATTGATTAACATATCGGCTATAGGCATAGGGTACTCATCTTTGGGAGTGGCTCTATTTAAATCTCTGAAATCGATGCATACTCTAATCTTGCCGCTGTCCTTCTTCTCAACTGGCACAATGTTAGAGACCCACTCCGCATATTGGCATGGACGAATGAACTCCGCCTGCAACAACCTTTCGATCTCCTCCTTTATTCGGTCATGGATGGCCGAATTGAAGCGCATTGGATGTTGCTTGACAGGCTTGAAGTTCTTCTTGAGAATAAGCCGATGCTCAACAAGATCTCGGCTCAATCCCGGCATCTCGATGTAGTTCCATGCAAAACAATCAACATATTCCTTGAGAAGCGCGATTAATTCAGCTTTAAAATCGGCTTCCAAGTTTTGATTCACAAACGTCGGCCGCGGCGTAGTATCATCCCCAATGTCAACTTGCTCCAAAGGGTCGGCCGATGTAAAACCTTGGCCCAACTTATTGAGCTCGTCAAAGTCATCAATTGCTTCACAAGTATCGATGTTTTCAGCCCGATACTGTTCCAAACGACGCTTTAACCATTCGCGATTATCCATTTAAATGATTGTGTTAAGCCGATTGTCAATCGGCTTGAGAGATACAGGAACAAAGCTGCCTCTAGCATAATCAACATAATCATAAGTAGAGAGATCTCTACCGACAAGCATCCAAAGGCGCCATGTCCCCCCGGGCTCGGACGAATCGGCAACTGCAACTTCAGCCGATGAATCCGCATGGACAATCTCAACAGCGTCGCCAACCCATTGGATGAGAAACTGGTGTAGACTGGAAGGAACACACTCATTAGCGTGTATCCAATCACACCCAAGTATTACATTGTAGCTCCCTTTGATGTCGGCGACGAAGAAAGCGGTAGCCAAGGTCTTGCTCCCGATGGTTAACTCAACGTTAGCAATTCCCTTGGCCGGAATTGGAGCATCTCCACCCACTCCTGTGATGGTCATGTTGGTCCTGATCAGCTCCTCTTCCTTGATCCCAAGCTTGCGGAACCACGTATATGGCATGACGTTGACGATCGCACCGCTGTCCACTAGCATGCTGTGCACCGGAGTCCCATTAATGTGACCCCTTAAGTTGAGAGGCCGAAGATGATCCACCTTGACTCCCGGTTTCTTGAATACGCCGTCTTCCACCGCAAACACTAGCTTCGCTGCCGGTGGCTCCTCTTCATCATGATGGATCACGTAGTAATCCGAAGATAGATATACTACATTGATCCGCTCCGAAGATGGCTCATAGTCTACCATCTCATCATCTTGTTGCTCCGGAGCTTCCATGCCTACAATATTAGCAACCATAGCAGCAAACTCCTTGGGATCCTCCCCAAGGTCCTCGGAAACCGCCAGAATCGGTGCAGACACCTCGGAAGGAATCACAACCGATTCAATGATTGCCAGAGCAGCCGAACTAGCATCTACCGGCTTAACCGATTCTTCAATCGGCTTAGCCGGTTCTTCCATTGGCGCCGATTGGGCCACCTCCATCGGCGTCGGCTCCACCGCGACGCCGTCGTCCCTCTTTGGCAAGCCCTCTTGATGATTCTCAAGAGCTTGCTTCTTCAACTTCCTAGCACGGGCGCGCTGCAACTTCCGCTTTTGGGTCTTGTCCAAGTTAGGTGGGCACCACTTGGGTTGTGTATACTTCGGGTCCCTTGGCGGCTTTTCTTTCCTCTCTTCCCCAGCAGTTTCCTTCATGACTTTATCTTGCGTACCTGTTGGAATTTTACTATCAACCACAATCGATTCACTGCCGACAACTACTGGAGCCGACATTGACCCGATGGTGACTTGCGGTGTGGGAGCTTGCTTTGGGGCAACCTCCTTGGGCGCCTCCACCGCCTTCGGGGCTTCAACCTTCTTGAGAACATAAGCTTGCTGCATGGGCGTCTTCCCCTTCCCTTGCGAAGATTGAGCATTGGGTAGAAGCTCTTGTCTCCTCTCATTATAGCTCGATTGATGAGCCAATCGGCTAAAGACGGATGGATTCACTTGATATCCAGCAGCACCTCCAAACCTTTGATGCATCGATGTAGCGTTTGGATACGGCACCCACACACCTTGGGCGCCCCACTGCGGCAAAGACAAGACAGGTGGAGCTGGAGTAATCGGTGGTCCCCAACGAGATGGCCGCGAACGAACAACCTGCGAAGAAGGACCAGCTGCTAGAGTCATAGCCTTTTGCCTTTTGTCATCATCTTCGCATTTAGGAGGCGTAGACTCTCTTTTTTATCGGCCAATTTCTCGAATCGGCCTTTTGTCGTTTGTACTTCGTCATAAGCCGATCAAAAGTACAAAGTGGCTTCACCACGGGTTTCTTCACTTTTGGCTCCTTCTCCTTCCAAACTCCCACCTCCGGCTTGTGTGGAATGAATGTGCGGGTCACTTGAATGCTGGAAGTAACGTAACTCTTTGGAGATTGTGAGTCGGTTTGAACGATTGCATTAATCAGTTTGGCCGACTTGGAAGTACCAGGATCACTGTTGGTGGGAGCAGCCTTGGGCGCCTCCACCTTGCTATGCCGGCCGTTGTCGCGCTGCCTGGGTTTCGTACCATCATTGCCTTGTCAATGCCTCCGCTGATCCAGCGGTGATTGTGAGCTTGTTCTTGCCATCTTGATCCTTCTCTACCACCACTTGTCGCCCTGAATTCTTTTGGACATTTGGTGCAGGACGTGGTTCACCGATGATGACATTCTTGCCTTTAGCTCCATCGGCTTGTTCGGGACGAATCAAAATGGCCGAAACCCCCGCCTCAATGGTGTTGGTGTTGGTGGGGAAGGGGTTCCGCTTAATCTCCATCTCTGCAAGACTCAATCGTCCCTCATTAAGGGCCGATTGAATCTGTCGACGAAAGTAATTACAATCATTAGTGGTATGAGAATAAGAATTATGATATTTGCAATAAGCTCTCTTCTTAATCTCATCTGGAGAAGGCATAGTATAATTAATTCTAATGTGTCCGATTTTGAGCAATTCATCGAAAATGCGGTCACATTTAGAAACAGCAAAAGTATATGTAACTTCCTCATTCTGATTCTTTTTAATCGGCTTGAGAGAAGGACAAGTAACTTGTTTGTGTTCTGCTGGCCACCTAATTTCAGCAGCGTTGCATTCACCAGTTTCACTTTCCGAACTATCTGAAACAACATCACAAGTATGCGTGTTCGAACGATGAGACTTATATGACTCGCGAGACTCTTTAAGGCGCGATTCCCAATAAACAGCCTTCTCGATGAGGTGGTTGAAATTATTAAATTGTACATTCTCAAGTTTCTCACGAATCCTAGAGTGCAACCCATTAAAGCAAATATCAACCAAATCTCTCTCGGAGATCATCAATTGAAAACATCGGTTCTTAATCTCCCTACACCTTTTAAAGAAATCAAGTGCAAGTTCATCTCGCCCTTGACAAACCGATGTGAGGTGTGACAATCTAGTTTCTTGGACCCCGGTATAAAAGTGGCTATGAAATTTCTCTTCTAATTGAGCCCAAGAACCAATAGTGCATGCAGGCAATGAAGTAAACCAAGCAAAAGCAGTGCCAGTAAGAGATAAAGGGAAACATCGAACTTTCATGTAATCAAAGGCACATGCTTCTCCTAGCTGAGCTAAATACATGCTCACATGCTCCATAGAAGTTTTGTTATCACTACCACTAAATTTAAAAGTCGGGCACTTTCCAACCCTCGGGAGCTTTTAAGAAATCAAAGTGCACAGGGTATGGCTTGTGGTAGCTAGTTTTACCCGGCCTAAGGGATACACCTAAGGTTTTCTTAAGAGATTTAGACAAATCTTCCTTAAACCGATTAAACGTGTCCGTATAATCGGTAGAAGGGGCTGCTCTAGTGCTACTTTGTTGAGGAATAACACTAGGTGACTTCGGTGGGTTTGGGAGAATTGCATCTCCCGTCGAAGACTTACTCATTTGATGAGATTCGGTTCGTTTAGAACGACCCGAATTTTCAACAAAAGTAACCATAGGCTTAGGACTAACATAATCGGCCTTACTTGTTTTGTGTGTTTTGAAGGCCGATTTGTTTCTATTCGCTTTGGCGTAAAGGCTTTGGTTCTCATAAAAGTTAGGAGGCATGCCATACTCATATTCTACTTCTTCAACATCCGATTCGTCCGAATCGGGTGTTCTACCTTCTAACTTGTCAAACCTAGCCATGATCATGTTAACCGCAGAAGCTAAATTACTATCTATAACCTTTTTATGTCCATCTAGCATAGCAGCATAATCAGCGTGTGTAGGATAAGGATCATCAAATTTGGGTTGATCATCGGTTACCTTATCCCCCTGAAGATGATGAGGACGCCAGCGCCCCGGCGTAGTCCGGCTCCTTGTACTGCTTGACCTTATCCTTGCGCCCCTTGCTGCAACTCTTGAAGAAAGCCTTGCAAACGGCGTCAAGTTGTCCTTGAAGCTTGCTGCGGAGCTCGTCGGGAAGCTCGTCCATGCTCTGCGGGTAGATGATGTTTTTAGGGTTGATCTCAGCACGGTCTTCGTTGTCGGAAGATCCGTCACGGCTACTCCCCATGTCGGTAGATGGATACTGGAGTCGACGCTTAGCGTTCCCCAGCGGAGTCGCCAAAAAATGTGTTGACGCCGGAATCCGACGGGATCGGCACCGACACACCGTGGTAGGTGGGCTTTGGACGCCCTAGAGGTAGCTCGAAGCGACCTGCAATGCAGCGGCAATGTAGCATAACCGGCAAACCGATCTAGAAATCGAGAAGCCGATGTAGAGCTCGTTGACGGCCGGGTAAAACCCTAGAACAACCTCCGGGAAGACCCGTCGGGAGGATGCACGTAGGGGATCTCCAAGGGACCAGTGAATGGCGCCTTAGATCGCCGGAGAACTCGTGGAGAGAATCGCCGGACAGCAACTAGAAGGGTTAGGGCAAGAGTTAGGGCTAGAGCTAGAAGAAGATAGGTTGATCGTGTTGATCGTGTTGTGTTTTTGTGTCGATTGATTGGATGGGATCAATCGGCCATGATCCTCACATATATATATGGAGGGGGGTGGTCTTATCCCAGCAGGAAACCTCTCCAAAACTCGTCCATCAAGTTTCCCACGAGCAAAACTGCCTAAAACGCGACTCGTGATCGAGTCGGACTCGAAACGCCTGCGTCGGACGCAGCGTCCGTCGGTCGGCTTGCGCGCGGGCGCCTCTGGACCGCGTCCGACGCGCGTCGGACGCGTCCGGCGCTGCGTCCGGCGCCGTGCTGAGCGCTCAGCTCGCGCGGTGGGCTCCCGACGCCGCGTCCGACGCGGCGTCCGACGCCCAGGCCACCCAGCGTCCGACGGTCGAGCTCCCGCGGGGGGCCTCTGGACCGCGTCCGACGCGCGTCGGACGCGTCCGGCGCTCCCCGGGGCAGCGTCCGACGCCTCGTTAAGCGCCGGAAACCGCCCGTTTTTGCCTCGCGTCGATGCGTTGACCTCCTTAGCCATTTTTGGTCGTCAACACATTGAATAGGCTAGTTGGGATCTCCCCTGATAGTTTGTTCTTTGAGAGGATTAGAGTGGTAAGCAATGAATTATTAGACGCAGCCGTGCCCAATGATGGAGGGATGCTACCTTCAAGTCTATTGGCAGAAAGCATCAAAGCCTGAAGTCCAGGTAATGAACCTATTTCATCAGGTATATTCCCAGAAATTGAATTGTTTGAGAGGTCCATCTTCACTAGAAAAGTAATATTTGCTATACAACTTGATAGTTTACCTCTGAGTTGCACTGACCTTAATTCCAAGGATACCACGCGGATTGGGAGGGTCGTGCCGCAGGTGACCCCTTGCCAGTTGCAGAAGTTCAGTGACTCGTTGCTCCATGATCCAAGGACACCAGCAGAGTTCCCAGAGACACCAGATTTGAAGCAAAGCAGGGCTTGCCGGTCATCCTCGGACCTATTGCTGGCTTGTGCTGATGAGAGTGTTACTGTGTTGGAGGCAAGTAATATGAAGAGGCTGCACAGGAAGAAGTGCGCATGGCGATGAGGAGACGGAGATTTGGAATCAAGAACCCCAGGAACCATGTTCCTGTTCTGATGGTGTGCTTTTGATTTGCGATTTTTGGGTGTGCGCGAGGCTGCAGCCATCATTTGCCCATGTCATGTGTTTGTTTTGAGATAGTATTATATGTGTGTAGAATAGAGAAACTTGTACTTTTCCCCTTTGCGTCTTGAGCATGACACCCTCCTCTGGGTTGCGCTTACTGACAATGAGAAAAGTCTAGAACGGAACAAGTGAACATCTAAAATGAGAGGGACGTGAGATCAAAATCTGTACACAATTTACCCCACCATTTTATCTCGTGTCTGTATACCATATTAATATATTATTATTTATGTTATCTTGTGTTTACAATACAAATTCACTATATCTTGATTTTTTTAATTAGTCCTGCATTTTTTAATTAGTCCTGCATCGAGTTGACTCAACCTATCAGTTCAAATCATGAACAATGAATGATTCGCCATGATCACCACAATATTTGATTATAAAATATCACCTAATAACCAATTCATATTGTAGATTTCAATGATATTTCAATTTTCTAGTTATCTTGAAAGAAACGTTCTAGACTCAAAGTGCTATTCAAACGAGTGTACCAAGTCCAAGGACGCTTTAGTTGACTCTTCATATAACCAGCTACCGGGTTATATACATCGAGCTATAGGAAAATAGTACTACTAATAAAAGAACAATTGATGGATGAGGCAAGGAATTTTCTATTGATCTACAGATTCGCACATGCTCCTCTTTTCCATGCAAATATTTTTTTTTAAAAAAATTTAAGTAGACGCCTGAAACAAACGAGTAATGACGATGCATGATGCAATGCTTAATTTGCCAGTGTAGAGGAAGGCTAGAGTGGTACAATCCATATTTGAGGTGCGAGATATTCTTTTATACCGTCAATTATCAAAGGCACTTTTCTGGACTATTCATGCATTTGAGGTTGAGTAGTGGGTGCATTCATTGCTTAATTACTAGATCTTGTGCATGCACTGACTAAGTGAATCTATCATACAGACGAAAAAACATCTACTCTCTTGACGGCATCATGCACAATTGCTAAGCTTCCTGACGGCTGAATTGGATGTCTGAAGTTGCAACCTTGTGCTTGTGCAACGGCTTCAGCCTTCAGCAAAGCAAGAACTCTGTTCCTACAGACCAACAGATGCCACCAGAACACAGTTGATTGCAATGTTTGCGCCTTTCCGACAATAATCCTCCATTGCTATAGAAGAAAATCTAGGCTGTCCGTGCAATATGCCTGAAGTTTGGGAAACAGAGTCCAAGAGAGAACGTCACAGCATGTTGTCCTTGGAACATTCACTTAAATTGAACGTTTGGCTCTTTGCTGTTTTAGGGTAACCATTTGGTCACAGTTGGTACCGAGGTAATGAAAGTAAACAAGTAAGCAGTAAACAAATACTTGTACACGGTCACTAAATCGTCATTTAACAATTCAATGAAGTGATCTTACAAGTACGGAAACAACAGTTAGCATTTTTGTTCTGCCAACAACATGCTATCTTTTTCTTTGTATTCCAACCTCCAGCCAGTTCAGATATGTCTCAAGTTTGACGAAAAGGACGCTTCTTAATTTGTTATACTGGACTATATTGAAACATTAGTTCTGAAATTATTATTATTTTTTCAAATATCGGCAATCAGATTTTTTTTCTTCATAAAATCCATCCTGATTAACTGATTGTAAAGAGCCATGTACTCTGCCGTTTCAGCGTTAATTAATGCACTGATAGTAAAAATGAACCGAGCCAGTACTCTGGTGAAAGTTGCCTGTTACATAAAAAAATGCTACTATCTAGGGATCAGGCTGATAATAGATAGCTGGTGTTGATCACTGACAGGCCAAAAAATTGAATTTTTTTTATCAAATTTTAAATTTTTGACCAAAACACATCCGGACTTGCTTAGCTTTACCAGGGGCATGGATAAGACAGAAAATGACCAAACGTTAGCAAATAAGCAGAATACTGACCAGGTTAGTGCACTGGTGAAAAAACTCAGTGGCTTTGTTGCTGGTTAACAAACAAGTGACGTTGATCATGTACAGGTAAGAAACGTAATCACACTTAATACCAGCTATCACATATGAATTTGAGTAATCAGAATTGTTTTTTCATAAAATCCGTCCTAATTAACTGAATGAAAGAGCCAAGTACTCTGCTGTTTCAGCATTAATGCACTGCCAGCAAAAATTTCCCTATATATTGATCATTGACAGGCCATTTTTTTTTATCAAATTTAGATTTTTTTTTTTAAAAAAATCTGATCAAACATGTCCTGCATGTATATATAAGAGAAAGAACAAGCTCAATACCACCTATTCACATATGAATTTGATTTGTCTCATGCCAACTCTTATTCTTCTCTGGAAACATTAACTCAATCAGTCAAATAGACATGCCCTCTCAGTTACAAATTAGCAGTCTACACATATCATACTAGCACCATCAAAGGAGAGTTTGATAATTGATCATGAGACTTCAGAAAAGCTTTCTTTGATAGCAGAGAGTTTTGCACACACATCTCGCATACAAGGTCTCTCTTTTGGAGATCCCATGGAACAAGAGAGGCCAAGTGCAACTAGTGGAATAATGTAGCTCTGCATCCATACTTCTGAACACGGTTGGGATCCCTCATGCAACATATGGGGATCTAGAATCTCTGCAAGTCTATCTGGGAACATGGATTCAGCAAAATTGCGAAGATTAAGTCCATCGACAAACATTTCATCAGTCGGGCTTTTTCCTGTAATCATCTCTAGGAGAAGCACTCCAAAGCTATACACATCACCTCGTGTGGAGATTCCGCAGCCCATCCCATAGTCTGAAAAATATGCATTGCTCTTAGTACTTTAAAAATTAAAATCCATGGATAATCACCAAAAACAGGGAACTGGGATCAAACTTACCAGGTGCCAAGTATCCAATTGTTCCTTGGATAAGAACTAAGTGTTTCAGGCAACCAGAATCTGGGGAGAGAAACTTTGCTGAACCAAAGTCACCAACACGTGCAGTCATATCATAATCCAAAAGAACATTGCTTGGCTTCAAATCACAGTGAACTAAAGGCGGTACAAGTTGGTTGTGGAGATAATCCAGAGCAGAAGCCACATCTGTTACTATGCATATTCGTTGTCCCAAGCTTAATCTTCTCATTGGTCTTTCAGTCTGTTGATTAGGATGAAGCCACCTTTCAAGGCTGCCATTAGCCATGAACTGAAAGACTATTGCTTTGAACTCATTATTTTTTGCATCCAAACTTGAGCACAGAGTCACAGATTTAAGAATATTTCGGTGGCGTATGATTCTTAGCACCTCACACTCTGTTAAGTAACTGTCATGCGCACCACGTTCATTCAAGTTGAATACTTTGATGGCAACAATGTCAGTGTCGAACTTGAACCAGCCAACATAAACTGATCCAGTACGAGTCGAACCAATTCTATGGACTGGCGAGAACCAATTTGTAGCTTTAGCAATTTCACAATAGGATATCTTCTTCAGTGCCTCCTGGTGGCTTGGAAATATTTCCAGATCTCTTCCTGTCCCACGAGTGAGAAAACACAACACATTCCTCAACGCACCAAGCTGTGGAAATATACAAATTTCTTCTCTTCTCCAATGAGTAACAAGATGCAACAGATTACATATTTTACTGCACAGTGTGGCTGTATGCACTTGTATTTTCTTCCAAAGACTGAATAAACAAAACAACAATAGCAGGAAAGCTACTGTGACCGTTGGCGCCACTACTGGCTGAAATGGCACATGGTTGTATTTTTTTAGTGCCTGAGATGCCACCACATGGTGGCAGAGCTAGCATGGAGAAATTTGAACACAGCCCCTGGTTGCCCTCCAAATGTACGATAGTGGAATTTTCAAAGACCCCAAGTGCCGGAACTTGCCCTTGAAAGTTATTGTAAGACAGATCAAGCTGCTGTAACATAGAGAGTGTTCCAATGGATTGCGGAACTTGCCCTTGAAAGTTATTGTAAGACAGATCAAGCTGCTGTAACATAGAGAGTGTTCCAATGGATTGTGGCACAGTACCAGATAAGTGATTTCGAGAAAGATTAATATACTCGAGGTAGAACAATTTCGAAAATGTTGTAGGGATACCTCCAGATAACAGATTGTTGGAAAGTTCTAGAAGAACCAAAAGTTCAAGAATGCCAATAGTGTCAGGTATTTTTCCTGTGAGATTGTTGTGGGAGAGGTCCAAACCCAAAAAATGGGAAGATCTAGAAAATAGTTCTTCTGGTATGGATCCATTAAGTTTGTTTAAGCAGATAGGTTTAGCTGAACCAACCATAGGCACTGACCTAAACTGCTAGGTATGTTTCCACTCAAATTGTTGTGGTCAAGGAAAAGCTCTCCCAATTGACTAATGTTACCAACTGAGGAAGGGATTTGACCTGATAATTTGTTTTTGGATAGGTTCAGGATATATAGGTTTCCCAGATTCCTAATTGTACCAGGTATGCTTCCTGAGAGCAAATTGTTTTCCATGCTAAGCATTGTGAGATTAACAAGATTGCTTATCTCAATAGGTATGGAGCCTGATATTTGGTTGGACCCAAGCGACAAGGATTCAAGGCTTGTGGAAAGATTACCTATTGATCCAGGCAGACTGCCATTCAACATATTTCCCTCCAAGGACAATTTTGTCAGCTGTGCGCAATTTGTTAGGGAGGAAAGGAATTGCCAGTCATATGCTTCTAGCTGATTCCTTCCTAAAAGCACTTGACGCAATTTTGCCAACGACCCAAGAGATGGAATATGACCATGCAGGGAGTTATTTGATAGGTCAAGAACTTGGAGATTTGATGCATTCTCTAGTGAAGCAGGGATCAGGCCCTTAAGATTGTTGCTTTGCATAATAAGGACTTGGAGACTTGGTAGTGTGTAGCCAATGTGAGATGGCAACTGCCCAACAAGGCCATTGCTGCCTAAGCTAATATATTTGAGTGAAGACAAATTGTAAAGGGGCATGGGGACATAGCCTGACAAGCTATTGAAACTGAGATCCAGTTCAGAAAGTTCTGAAATATGACCCAAACTTTCTGGAACTGATCCTGTAAGTAGATTCTGGCCTAGCAATATAAAGCGGAGAGAAGAAATATTCCCTATTGAAGGAGGTAAAAGTCCAGAAAGGAAGTTCTCAGTAACACAAAGGTACCTGAGGGCTGTGACCTTATCAAAAGGTGGGATAACACCAGTGAAAGAATTCATCTGGAGATCAACCGTAGTAAGGGTAGATGAGTTATAAAACAAATCAGCCAGGATCACACCAGTAAGGCTATTACGCGAGAGGATTAGCGTGTTGAGCGAGGAGCTACTGGCCAACGAGTGAGGGATAATTCCAGTGAGACTGTTGTTTGCAAGATTAACATAGCTGAGAGACATGCTGGAGCCTAACGAGTCAGGGATGTTACCTTCAAGATGGTTGGCGGCAAGCATCAGGGTTCGGAGGCCAGGAAGCATGCCCAGCTCATCAGGAATGGCTCCAGATAAGCTATTGTCTGCAAGGTGTATCTGCGACAGAGATGTCAGGTTTGCTATGCAACCAGATATCTGTCCAGTGAGATGCATGGAGGTGAGGTCTATCGAGACCACACGGACACGGGTTGGATGCCTCGCATCGCAAGTGATCCCTGACCAGTTGCAGAAGTTGCTTGAGTTGTAGCTCCATGAGTTCAAGATGCCAAGTGGGTCGGAGGAGATGCCGGACTTGAAGCAAAGGAGTGCTTGCCGATCGATCTCTGTTTTGTTTGCTTCAGCAGCTGTGACGACTGTAATATTGACAGACAAGAGGATAAGTAAGCAATAGAGAAGGGAGACGATGGAGTACATGGCTTCTGAGAAATACAAGAAGCTAAAAGAACTAGTAGAGTGCAAAACTTGGAGTGCTCTGATAGGAGCTTCAAAGCCCTCTAGTGTTCATATATCTTTGAGGAACTACGACTACCAGTCAACTGCGATGGAGTCGACGCTATGGTTGACTACGACTGGGAAAACGCGTGCCACTGCAATGAATGTTTTGGTGTATCTGAATCGAAGCTCCAATAATCGGTACCTTCATAAAAAAAATGAATTATTGTAATAACAACTAACAATTGGATTAAAATTGGAAACTAAAGGTGCCAAATTTGACCCGTATCACATGGTCCTGTCACAAGAACAAGCAGGATTAGTCGTGGTTGTTCCCCTGTCACAAGAGCAGACAAGCTAGTCGGCCTACCTGTCCAGATTCAGCATTCCAATTGTCGTTGGAGACAGTGGTCCTCGGCAAGAACAAGAAGCGGTGGCAGGTTAGCGCGGCTCCGGCGAGGCTAGGAAGCGGGTGTTTCGGGTAGGAATTCTCATCAACCAGCGGAGCAGCGAGTGTGGTGTGTCCTTGCAAAGTCGTAGATCCCAACGGAGGCGGCGGAGATAGTTTGGGAAGGAGAGATCGAGGGTGGCGGCCATGGATACTGTGAAGCTTGGCCGCGGCGACTGATGGCGATGGAGCGGGCGTGGGGATGCATCGATGGGCGGCGTGGTGGTAGCGGGCGCGCCGGGTGTTCTTGAACAGAGGAATGACCGGGTAGTGGAGCTTGGTCCGGCGGGAATGGCGTTGGCCATTGCCGACTTAGATGCCATTATGTGCTTTAATCTGATGATTGAAGAAAGAGGTTGAAGAGGGGAGTTACTGCAGTACTGTGCTGGGTTTGGATTGATGTCAGAGTGACGGAAGAGAAGAGGAGCTTCGTTGTGAGCTCGGGCACAGCACAACAATGGTGGAAGGGAAAAGAGGGGAAAGGGAGCCGGCGGAAGGTGGAAGACAACTAAGGGTGGGGCCCACCCGTCGGCGACACATAGAGAAGAAGATGGAGATGGGCTAGCTGTTTGGCACAAGCGGGCTGACTTGCTAGAATTAACGGGCTGGCAGCCGAAGATGAAGAGAAGAAGCGCAGGAAGCGATGGGTTGGCTGAATTTCGGCATGAGAGGAAGGTTTTTGGGCCGCCTATAAAGGAAAAAGAAAATTTGGGTGGAAAATTTGCTTCAGATAGAAATGAGGATTTTATAAACTTTCAAACCTCAATTTTAAACTATGTTCAAATTACTTGATCTATTAAAATTTTAAAATATAGACAATAGAATATATTTTTAAATAATTGATTTTAAAACACATTTTTTAAAACCCTTTTTATAAAACCATTTAAAGAATATTTTAAGGTATTTCTAAAACATTTTTTAACTCTATTTGATTTACCACTTCTCAAAATATTTAAATTTATTTCGAGTTTTTAGGATTTATATTTACTAACATAAATTAGTGCAAACAACATGAATGCAAGTCTCTTAAAATTTAATTCCAAAACTTTTTATATCCCATGAGACTTACTCAAGTAAGTTCTCATGTGCTCCCCCATGTCTATTCCAAAACCTTATAGTTTTTATGTAGTTTCTTGATGTTCTAAAACTTCTTTGCGATCAACATGTGGGCAATGTATGTATCCATCACCCCGTACATTGGTGGCATATACACCATAGCGGCCTTCACAAAAGATTCAAATTCTGTCCACGAGTACATCCATCCACGATCCATCTATAAATAAGTAACATGTATGACATATGCCATACTAGTTTTTTTTGCGTTAATGCACTGCCAGCAAAAATTTCCCTATATATTGATCATTGACAGGCCAGTTTTTTATCAAATTTAGATTTTTTACTTTTAAAAAAAATCTGATCAAACATGTCCTGCATGTACAGATAAGAGAAAGAACAAGCTCAATACCACCTATTCACATATGAATTTGATTTGTCTCATGCCAGCTCTTATTCTTCTCTGGAAACATTAATTCAATCAGTCAAATAGACATGCCCTCTTAATTACAAATTAGCAGCCTACACATATCATACTAGCACCATCAAGGAGAGTTTGATAATTGATCATGAGACTTCAGAAAAGCTTTCTTTGATAGCAGAGAGTTTTGCACACACATCTCGCATACAAGGTCTCTCTTTTGGACATCCCATGGAACAAGAGAGGCCAAGTGCAACTAGTGGAATAATGTAGCTCTGCATCCATACTTCTGAACACAGTTGGGATCCCTCATGCAACATATGGGGATCTAGAATCTCTCCAAGTCTATCTGGGAACATGGATTCAGCAAAATTGCGAAGATTAAGTCCGTCGACAAACATTTCATCAGTTGGGCTTTTTCCTGTAATCATCTCTAGGAGAAGCACTCCAAAGCTATACACATCACCTCGTGTGGAGATTCCGCAGCCCATCCCGTAGTCTGAAAAATATGCATTGCTCTTAGTACTTTAAAAATTAAAATCCATGGATAATCACCAAAAACAGGGAACTGGGATCAAACTTACCAGGTGCCAACTATCCAATTGTTCCTTGGATAAGAACTGAGTGTTTCAGGCAACCAGAATCTGGGGAGAGAAACTTTGCTGAACCAAAGTCACCAACACGTGCAGTCATATCATAATCCAAAAGAACATTGCTTGGCTTCAAATCACAGTGAACTAAAGGCGGTACCAGTTGGTTGTGGAGATAATCCAGAGCAGAAGCCACATCTGTTACTATGCATATTCGTTGTCCCAAGCTTAATCTTCTCATTGGTCTTTCAGTCTGTTGATTAGGATGAAGCCACCTTTCAAGGCTGCCATTAGCCATGAACTGAAAGACTATTGCTTTGAACTCATTATTTTCTGCATCCAAACTTGAGCATAGAGTCACAGATTTAAGAATATTTCGGTGGCGTATAATTCTTAGCACATCACACTCTGTTAAGTAACTGTCATGCGCACCGCGTTCATTCAAGTTGAATACTTTGATGGCAACAATGTCAGTGTCAAACTTGAACCTGCCAAAATAAACTGATCCAGTACGAGTTGAACTGATTCTATGGACTGGCGAGAACCAGTTTGTAGCTTTAACTACGTCACCATAGGAAACCTTCTTTAGTGTCTCCTGGTGGCTTGGAAACATTTCTACATCTCTTCCTGTCTTAAGAGTGAGACAACACAACGCATTCCTCAATGCACCAAGCTGTGGAAATATACAAATTTCTTCTCTTCTCCGATGAGTAACAAGATGCAACAGATTTAGAAAACTGTGCTCTGTGGCTGTATGCACTTGTATTTTCTTCCAAAGACTGAATAAACAAAACAACAATAGCAGGAAAGCTACTGTGACCGTTGGCACTACTACTGGCAGCAATGGCACATGGTAGTGGACTACTTGGTAGTGGTAGATGACATCACATGGTGGCAGAGCTAGCATGGAGACGTTTGAACGACACAGCCGTTTGTTGCCATCCAAATTTACAATGGTGGATTTTTCAAAGAGCGGAACATGCCCTTGAAAGTTATTGTAAGACAGATCAAGCTGCTGTAACATATAGAGTCTTCTAATGGATTGTGGCACAGTACCAGATAAGTGATTTCGAGAAAGATTAATATACTGGATGTAGAGCAAGTTCGAAAATGTTGTAGGGATACCTCCAGATAACAGATTGTTGGAAAGTTCTAGAAGAACCAAATGTTCAAGAATGCCAATAGTGTCAGGTATTTTTCCTGTGAGATTGTTGTGGGAGAGGTTTAGCTGAACCAACCATAAGCACTGACCTAAACTGCTAGGTATGTTTCCACTCAAATTGTTGTGGTCAAGGAAAAGCTCTCCCAATTGACTAATGTTACCAACTGAGGAAGGGATTTGACCTGATAATTTGTTTTTGGATAAGTTCAGGATATATAGGTTTCGCAGATTCCTAATTGTACCAGGTATGCTTCCTGAGAGCAAATTGTTTTCCATGCTAAGCATAGTGAGATTAACAAGATTGCTAATCTCAATAGGTATGGAGCCTGATATTTGGTTGGACCCAAGCAACAAGGATTCAAGGCTTGTGGATAGATTACCTATAAAGCTTCAATCATCGTCTTGACCGAAGATGGAGCCGTTAGCCTCTCCCCGTCCTCCCCTCCCGCACCTCCGGCGACCTCCCCACCCAGATCCACCGCCGACGGCCAGCCAAATCCGTCCCCGTCAGTCAAATCCTCCTCCCCTCGTGCTCCTTTCCCCTCGGGCAGCACCCCCAGTGGAAGCACGGTTCCCGACGCGCCCCAGTCCGTTCCCCTGCGCCTCCGCTCCATCGTCGTGGGGTCGATCCCAATCCCGCTAGATGAGCATGCCACCCCTACCCGGCCAGCCAAGCGCCGAGTTTCCTTTGCCCCTGCCTGCAGTGCCAGCCATCCCCACCACAGACGCCATTACTCCCCTCCACCAAACTTCCGCAAGCCCAAATCCTGCATTAGATCCACCTCTGCAGCTCCAGCTGGAAGCGAATCCTGCAGCAAATCGGCCCCTACAGCAACAGGTACAAGCACTTATGAGAAGGTTCCTTCCCAATGCCGCGGCGACAAGACGGCCATCTACTCCGACGGAGCAGAG
Organism: Themeda triandra; assembly: GCA_018135685.1. Lineage (NCBI taxonomy): Eukaryota > Viridiplantae > Streptophyta > Magnoliopsida > Poales > Poaceae > Themeda > Themeda triandra. The sequence goes on along the minus strand of JAENPR010000219.1, from coordinate 549,326 downwards.
GGAGAGTGGTCCACGGTCCGCCCGAAGTACTGGTGGCGCCGCGGAGAATTTACTCCGCCTCGCCGCCGGCCAGCATCAATTGCGCACCAGCTGCCCTTCGCCAGGAGGATGCAAGGTAAGTGCCTCCGCTGCCTAACCAGAGGTCACTCTGCTGCCACCTGCAGGGAGCCGGTACGGTGCCTCACCTGTGGCCGCAACGGCCATAAATCACAGGATTGCAAGTCGTCCGCTCCACGGCGCCCACAACACTCTCCCTCTCCGCCCCCCAACAGCCGACCGCCCAAGTCCACTCCGACATCCCCAGCTCAGGTCCCCCACCCCCGTCCTACCATGGCCGAGCTGGGCGACCCTGAGTTCCGCCCCCAGGAAACTTCGGCTGTGGCGGCTTCAAACGGGGCCATGGAGGACGCCCTGGTGCGGTACTCCGCGCACGCCGTGGTGGCCTGCTTGTTCCAGGAACGGGGCAGCATCGACCCCGACCATGTTAAGAGGGCGATTTGCTCTCGGATGGGAGTCCGGGATGATGATGTCAAGGTGGCGCGCCACAAGCCAGAAGACTTCCTCATCGTCTTCCGGCACCCGCATCACAGGGATGCGGCGCTGGACAGGCGCCAACTCTCCGTCGGCAATGGCCACGTCAAGATACTCCCCTGGCGGGTCCTCCCCTACGGCGACCACTGCGACCTGAAGTACCACGTCCGCCTCTGCTTGGAAGGCATCCCCCTTCATGCGTGGAACGAGAACATCGCCAAAAGGGCGGTGGCGAGATCCTGTGACCTGGACTACGTCGAGCACCGGTCACTGCGCCGTGACGACAGAGCGCTGTGCCCGGACGACACCAGAGCCCTCTGCTTATGGGCCTGGACGTACAACCCGTCAGACATACCCAAGGTAACATGGTTGACTTTGACAGGAAATGCAGTGGTGGCCCATGATGGTCCGACTCCGCCGAAGGGGCGTCGTGGCCTCACCTTCAAGGTCCTTGTTCACCTGGACCTCATCGAGTCGCCACCTGATGACTACGGCCGCACATCAACCCGCGAGCTGCTGTGGCGGTACGGCGTCGTGGATGGGGAACGTGAACCCGGGCCGCGACGCGTCTCCCCACCTCCGGCACCCAGAGCCAACCGCCGCGACGACGACGACGACGACGACGATCGCGGACGGCGCAGCGACAAGGGGCGCAACTGGGGCGCTCGTCTCTTCAGGAGCCTGTCTCGTGCCCCGACAAGGGACCGCGAACGGGAGCGTTCGCGGTCGAGGCACGGACGCCAACAAGAGGGTCGCCCTGCTCGCGACAGCCGCAGACGGCAGATGATGGACAGGGACGGTGACGGCACTACAGCTGCAGAGGCCACTGCGTCGCGTGGGCGCTCCAGGGAGAGGAGCAACCATCGCCACAGAGAAAGAACGCGACGCTCCCCTGCGCGCCGCCAACCCAGGCAGCCCTCCACGGAGCCTCGACGCTGCTGCAGTCCAAGGTTCAATGCTGCCAACTCAGATCGACATGATGACGGCTCCGCAGCGCTGTCTGCACATACGCCGCCGTCCCAAGACTCACCCGCTCCTGAACTCTCTCCTGTACACAGGGACGTTGAGATGGTCCCTCAGGCTGATGCTTCTGCGGCCCCACATCAGAGTCCTGCACCGACACCGCCTTCATCCTTCGCTGTTCTTGCAGCTCCTCCTCAGCATAGGGGGGCTGGGGGACGCTCCCCAGTTCGGCGTGGCCAGCGGTTCAGGCCGGGCGTCGTGTACGTCAGACGCCGGCGAAGCCAGAACACAGAGCAGCAGGCGGCCAACCAGGTGGACACGCAGAGTGACACTCCAGCGGACGCAGGGGGACATGCGGAGGCCTTCGCCCAGATGGTCTCGCGCCCCATCCCCCCGCCGCTTCTCCGGACACCTCCACGCGCCACCAGCAGGGCGCGCCGCACAGGGATGCCGAGGGCCTCCACTCGCAGAAGCCTCCGCATTGCAGCGAAGGTCTGGCCAAGAGGAGACGCGCAGACCAAGGCCCGGCAAGTGCTGATGAAGAAGTTGGGGGTCCCAGAAAATGATGTGCTTTCGCCGGATGATCGCTTCCTACACTACTTCAGCATGTTCCAGGGCCCTCTCTCCGGCGAGGCGATCAAGGCAATGACAGCGCTCTGCGGCCTCGATGAGGCGCCCATCATCGACATCGCCCAGCTTTAGGCATCTGTTACTTCTCTTCGGGTCCTGCCTAGTTAGCCATGTTAGTTCAGATCATGCACACTACTACTTGTATCAGTCCAGTCGTCCAATTTAGTGTCAGCTCGCCATCTCCTAGACTGCTGGAGGTGAAGGCCAGGGGCCACACACCACCACCACAGACTGCGGATATGCAAGCTTTGTCGGTCCGTCGTTGTCTGCGTTCAGGGAACTCTACCCTTTTGTATCTGCACTTCCTACAGGCGGCCAACGGCTTTCAGTTTCGCCTTCCTGGGAGTTGCTCTTGTAAGCTGTCAGTTGCAACTCTTCAATTACTTTATGAATCAAATTTGGGCTCCCGATTGCTTGTTTATGGCTCAAAATAACTGTCATCTTGTAAATTGGAACGTAAGGGGATTAAATGATGACGCCAGGAAAGATGCTGTCAATGAACTAGTGACAGACTCAAAGGCCACAATAGTCTGCCTCCAAGAGACTAAGCTGCAGGTTGTCACTCAGGCTACAGTGCTGCGCACGCTTGGGGGAAATTTTGTGAACTCTTTTGCGGTATTACCGGCTGATGATACCAGGGGTGGCATCCTGCTGGCCGTAAATGACAATTTTTTGACCTGTCTGATGTGGTGCTCTCCCCACACACTATCACAGCAACGATCACAATGAGGGCTGACGGTGTACAATGGCAAATCACGACGGTTTATGGCCCCCAAGGTGATGCCCAGAAGCTGCAATTCCTCCTCGAGCTACAGAATATCCAGCCGCCACACCATGGCCGGTGGCTGGTGCTAGGGACTTCAACCTCATCTACCAAGCTCAAGACAAGAACAACGCAAATCTCAACCGTCGTCTTATGGGTTCCTTCAAATCGGCTCTTGACAACATGAATTTAAAAGAGATCCATCTGCATGGACGTCGCTTCACTTGGACAAATGAACAAGACAACCCCACCATGACTCGCATAGACAGAGTCTTCTGCACCCCAGACTGGGAAATGCTTTTCCCCTCGTGCTTTCTGCACTCCCTCCCCTCGCTGATGTCAGATCACACACCCTTGCTGCTACATGGTGAAATGGAGTACAGACAGACGCCCACCTTCCGTTTTGAGAACTTCTGGACAAGCATGGACGGCTTCCTACAAACGGTACAGGAAGCCTGGAACAGGCCGGTCAGCTCCTCAATTCAGTTAAAACGACTCCATATCAAGCTGTCCAGAGTTGCCAAGGCGCTCATGCAATGGCGCAAACAAAAGGTGGGAGACACTAAACTACAGTTAGCGTTGGTTAAAGAGATCCTACTGCAACTGGAAGCTGCACAGGAATCCAGAGTGCTCACAGATGACGAACTTGACCTCAGACGTCGCCTAAAAATACGAAGCATGGGGCTTGCAGCCATTGAAAAGGCTAGAATTCGTCAAAAATCAAGGCTCACATACATCCGCTCCGGCGACGCAAACACGAAGTTCTTTCACATGAGGGCCAGCGCACGCAGAAGGAAAAATTATATTCACTGCTTGCACACGGATGATGGCATGGCCTTCGCCCATGAAGACAAAGAAAAATAGTCGGTGAATACTTTGCTGATCACATCGGCTCATCAACACCAAGACAGTCCACCCTTGCCTGGCAAGCTCTTGGCTATGCTCCCCATGACCTTTCCGAGCTGGAATTACCGTTCACCCATGATGAGGTCAGGGGTGTCATTGACTCCATGCCACCCGACAAAGCTCCCGGACCGGACGGATTCACCGGAAAATTCTACAAAGTTTGCTGGGAAATCATCAAAGAGGACGTCCTCTTGGCCTTGAACAGCTTTAATTCTTTGAACGCCCAAGGTCTCCAGTTCCTTAACACCGCCAACATCGTCCTCCTCCCCAAAAAAGGGAACGCCCAAAGGATCACCGATTACAGGCCCATTAGCCTCATCCATAGTATCGCCAAGATTTTCACCAAACTTCTCGCTAACAGGCTGGCGCCAAGACTGGGCTCCATGATATCAAATTGCCAAAGTGCTTTCATCAAGAAAAGGAGTATCCATGACAATTTCATGTATGTGCAGAACACGGTCCGCAGACTTCAAAAACTAAAGGTGCCTGCCCTATTCCTAAAGCTGGACATTCACAAGGCGTTTGACACAGTAAACTGGTCCTACCTCCTCGAAATTATGCAAGCGCTGGGTTTTGGTCAAAAATGGAGAGAGTGGATTTCCATCCTTTTTCGCACATCCACTTCGACACCTCTCCTCAACGGGCGGAGATGCTCGAGCTTTGGCCACGGCAGGGGAGTCCGACAGGGAGATCCTCTATCCCCTATGCTCTTCATACTTGCCATGGACCCCCTACAACGTCTTCTTGAGCTTGCGACGCACAAGGCGTCCTCTCCCCACTACCGCCATCGGCTGCTAAATGGAGGATTTCCATGTACGCGGACGATGCCGCAATCTTCACAAACCCCACCAAAGATGACCTTGATGCCATTAAGATGGTCCTCCAGATCTTTGGAAATGCCTCGGGTCTTCATATAAACATTCAGAAGAGCTCAATACACCCGATAAGATGTCAGGAACTTGACCTAGATCAAGTCCTCTCTGATTTCCAGGGAATAAGAAGCTCTTTCCCCTGCCGCTATCTTGGGCTGCAATTGCACATCAGAAAGCTGCAGAAGGTTCACGTGCAACCCCTCATTGAGCGCATAGGCCAGAGGCTGCCCAGTTGGAAAGGGAAATGGCTAAACAGAGCGGGCCGGTTAGCTCTCATCACTTCGGTGTTATCGGCAATGCCGACCTACCACCTCACTGTTTTCCCCCTGGCAGCGTGGACAAGGAAAAAAATCGATAAAATTCGAAGATCATTCCTGTGGAGGGGAGAAGAAAACTCCAATGGCGGTCATTGCCTTGTCAACTGGCCGACAGTAACAAGACCGAAAGAGCTGGGCGGCCTAGGGATTCCAGATTTAGATAAATTCGGGAGAGCCCTGCGTCTCCGATGGCTTTGGCTGGACTGGGTGGACAGCTCCAGACCTTGGTCAGGCACCGATCTTCCCTGCAGCAAAGAGGACCGTCTTCTGTTTCAGGTGTCCACGGTGATCACAATTGGAGACGGAAATAAAGCTCGGTTTTGGAGTGACGCCTGGTTAGATGGGGAAGCCCCCATGAACCTTGCTCCAAACCTCTTCAAGCTAGTTACAAGAAAAGGTACATCAGTGAAGCAGGAACTCCAAAATAACAATTGGATGAACCGGTTCAGAAACCGGATCAGCACAGCCCAACACCTTGAAGAATTCATATCCCTATGGATTCGGATCCAATCGGTCCATCTTCAAGAAGGTATCAGCGATCCTATTACATGGCGTTGGACACCCGATGGCTGCTACTCTACTCGATCTGCCTACAGAATCCAATTCAGTGGCACTTACAGCTTGTTCAACGCCAAATTGATATGGAGAGCGGAGGCGGAGAACAAATGCAAAGTCTTCATGTGGATACTAATTCAAGAAAAGGTCCTAACAGCAGATAACTTGCAAAAGAGACAGTGGCCCCACCATGAGCACTTTGCGCTATGTAACGGCCCCTTGAGACAGCCATACACCTCTGCTTCCATTGCGTCTTTGCCAAGGCCGTTTGGAACCAGGTCCTCTCTTGGGAGGGATTCCACACTGACTTGCTGCAATTAGATGAGGAGCCCAATCACTTCCGCACTTGGTGGGAACAAGCAACGCCCAGAATCATTAAAGACCAGAGAAGGCGTTTCAACGGAATGGTGATCTATACCTGCTGGAACCTGTGGAAAGAACGAAACCGACGCATCTTCAATAACGTTTTTGAGTCGGCAACACAGGTGGCTGCCAGAATCAAGGAGGATATTTCTCAAAGGAAGAGGGCTCTAAGGATGTTTGGCTAGTGTGGTGTCTAGGTGCTTGGGGCTGCACAATTGCACCTCCCCTCCCCTGTTTTGTTATTTTGTTTCCCCACTGGGGTTGCTTGTACATAAACTCTTTTTTCTACCTTAAATGCAAGGCAGAGCTCCTGCCATTCCCTTTCAAAAAAAGATAGATTACCTATTGATCCAGTCAGACTGCCATTCAACATATTTCCCTCCAAGGACAATTTTGTCAGCTGTGCGCAATTTGTTAGGGAGGAAAGGAATTGCCAGTCATATGCTTCTAGCTGATTCCTTCCTAAAAGCAATTGACGCAATTTTGCCAACGACCCAAGAGACGGAATATGACCACGCTGGGAGTTATTTGATAGGTCAAGCACTTGGAGATTTGATGCATTCTCTAGTGAAGCAGGGATCAGGCCCTCCAGACTGTTGCTTTGCATAACAAGGACTTGGAGATTTGGTAGTGTGTAGCCAATGTCAGATGGCAACTGCCCAACAAAGCCATTGCTGCCTAAGCTAATATATTTGAGTGAAGACAAATTGTAAAGGGGCATGGGGACATAGCCTGACAAGCTATTGAAACTGAGATCCAGTTCAGAAAGTTCTGAAATATGACCCAAGCTTTCTGGAACTGATCCTGTAAGTAGATTCTGGCCTAGCAATATAAAGTGGAGAGAAGAAATATTCCCTATTGAAGGAGGTAAAAGTCCAGAAAGGAAGTTCTCAGTAACACAAAGGTACCTGAGGGCTGTGACCTTATCAAAAGGTGGGATAACACCAGTGAAAGAGTTCATCTGGAGATCAACCGTAGCAAGGGTAGATGAGTTGTAAAACAAATCAGCCGGGATCACATCAGTAAGGCTATTACGCGAGAGGATTAGCGTGCTGAGCGAGGAGCTACTGGCCAACGAGTGAGGGATAATTCCAGTGAGACTGTTGTTTGCAAGATTAACATAGCTGAGAGACATACTGGAGCCTAACGAGTCAGGGATGTTACCTTCAAGATGGTTGGCAGCAAGCATCAGGGTTCGGAGGCCAGGAAGCATACCCAGCTCATCAGGAATGGCTCCAGATAAGCTATTGTCTGCAAGGTGTATCTGTGACAGATAAGTCAGGTTTGCTATGCAACCAGATATCTGTCCAGTGAGATGCATGGAGGTGAGGTCTATCGAGACCACACGGACACGGGTTGGATGCCTCGCATCGCAAGTGATCCCTGACCAGTTGCAGAAATTGTGTGAGGTGTTGCGCCATGAGTTCAAGATGCCAAGTGGGTCGGAGGAGATGCCGGACTTGAAGCAAAGGAGTGCTTGCCGATCGATCTCTGTTTTGTTTGCTTCAGCAGCTGTGACTACTGTGATATTGATGGACAAGGGGATAAGTAAGAAATAGAGAAGGGAGATGATGGAGCACATGGCTTCTGAGAAACAAAAGGCGCTAAAAGAACTATAGTAGAGAGCAAAACATGGAGTGCTCTGATAGGAGCTTCAAAGCTGTCGTGTGTTATTGGTAAAAAAATAAAAGCTCTCGTGTTCATATATCTTTGAGGAACTACGACTTACCAGTCAACTGCGATGGAGTCGACGCTATGGTTGACTAGGACTGGGAAAACGCGTGCCACTTCATTGAATGTCGTCGTGTATCTGAATTCAAGATCCAATAATAGGCACCTTCATAAAAAATGAATTGTTGTAACAACTAACAATTGGATTAAAATTGGAAATTAAAGGTGCCAAATTTGACCCGTACCTCACGGTCTGTCTCAAGAACAAGTAGGATTATTAGTCGTGGTTGTTCCCCTGTCACAAGAGCAGACAAGACAAGCTCAGATTCCCCTGTCACAAGAACAAGCTAGTCTGCCTACCTGCCCAGATTCAGCATTCCAATTGGCGTTGGAGACAGTGGTCCTCGGCAAGAACAAGAAGCGGTGGCAGGTTAGCGCCGCTCTGGCGAGGCTAGGAAGCTGGTGTTTCGGGAAGTGATTCTTATCAACCAGTGGCGCAGCGAGTGTGGCGTGTCCTTGCAAAGTCATAGATCCCGACGGAGGCGGCGGAGGTAGTCGGGAAGGCGAGATCGATGGTGGCGGCCATGGATACTGTGAAGCTTGGCAGCGGCGATTGATGGCGATGGAGCGGATGTGGGGATGCATTGATGGACTGCGTGGTGGTAGCGGGCGCGCGGGGTGTTCTTGGAGAGAGGAATGGCCGGGTAATGGAGCTTGGTCCAGCGGCAATGACATTGGTCATTGCCGTCTTAGATGTCAGTACGTGATTAAAAGGCGATTGAAGAGGAAGGTTGAAGAGCGGAGTTATTGGAGTGCTGTGCTGGGTTTGGAGTGACGGAGTTGTGAGCTCGGGGACAACAATGGTGGAAGGGAAAAGAGGGGAAAGGGAAATGCCGAGAGGTGCAAGACAACTAGGGGTTGGGCCTACCCGTCGGTGACACATAGAGAAGAAGATGGACATGAGCTGGCTTGCTAGATATAACGGGCTGGCAGCCCAAGACTAAGAGAGGAGCGCGGGAAGCGATGGGCGCAGAGTTTCGTCCCGAGAGGAAGGATTTTGGACTGCCTATAAAGGGAAAAGGAAATTAGAAGCCAAGGAACCTGGGTGGAAAATTTGCTGCTGATAGAAATGAGGATTAACTTTCAAACCTCAATTTCAAACTATGTTCAAATTACTTGATCTATTAAAATTTGAAAATACTAACCAGTAGAATATATTTTGAAATAATTGGTTTTCAGACCCTCTTTATAAAACCATTTCAAGAATATTTTAAGGTATTTTTGAAACATTTTTGAACTCTATTTGATTTACCACTTCTCAAAATATTTAAATTTGTTTCGAGTATTTAGAATGTATATTTTACTGACATAAATTAGTGCAAACAACATGAATGCAAATCTCTTAGAAAAATTAATTCCAAAACTATTTATATCCCATGAGACTTAAGTAAGGTCTCATGTGCTCCCCCATGTTCCAAACCTTATAGTTTTTATGTTTCTTGATGTTCTAAAACTTCTTTTGATTTTTGTGATCAACACGTGGGCAGTGTATGTATCCATCACCTCGTACATTGGCATGTACACCATAGCGGCCTTTCACAAAAGATTCAAATTCCTTCCACGGATGTGGCAGACATATGTTCCAAGGACATCTGATCCACGATCTATCTGTGAATAACATAACATGTATGACATATGGCATACTAACGTATTTGTCATTCATCTTAAAAGAAATTGTCTACTCGGGTTCTATACTATTCGAAGTGAGTGGCAAGAGACCAACCTTATAGTAATATACAACCTTCACAATTTGGAAGTCTTTTGAACAATATGTCCTCTAAAATGTAAACAAACAAATTAAAGTTGATCCTCATCACATTCATCCCAATATATTGGAAACAATATTACCAAGGAAACAATTATAGTATAGGATACATACTAATCATAGAGTAAGTTCATGTGGGTGCAACCTTAAAAAATCAAGGACCTCCGTAACTAAGAATCACTTCAGAAGGAATTAAGATGACTTTTGTTCACAATTTAAACAAATGAACAAGCTAGATAGGAAGTTAAAGGGTAGCTGGTTACCAGGATCCTTAGAGCAAAAAAGTGGTGTTTATCCTTTGAGAATTCAAAGCCTCCATGAGCAACATAGTGAAAGACAGTTGTAACAATGGTGAAGGAAAGGTGCGAGTCACATGTTAACAAGATGAGAGAGTGATGAAGAAGAGGAGGGAAAATAGGTTTTTGTTCCAGAAAATTGTCAACACAAAATTTGTAGTAGGTGGAGTTCTGCTCGGACAAACTGGAGGTGAAAATTATCACCGCTGGCTCGACATATGATGCGGTAGTGATAACCATGGTGATTTTCATCGTGGATCGTACTCCAAGCTGACGATAATAGCAATTTACATGATGGGCTCTATTGTACACTACATCCTTCTACCGTCTATCAGGTGTAAAACTTATCACCAATTGTTTGTCACTGCATGGCGTATTGGTGACAAATTGGTGGTTCTAAATAATATTTTCGTCATCGGTTGACATATGATCTAGTGGTGAAGACCACCACTGTTTTCACTGTCGAATCATATGCCGAACTAGCGGCGAAAGAATTTATCACTATCGGTTTTGTCACCCCACTGCTCCCTACCTACCTTTGAATAGGCGATGAAAACTATCACCACCATTTTTCACAAAATTGGTGGTGAAAATCTTGACAGTGAAAAAACAATTTATAATTAATAGTGCCAAGACAATGCAAACGATCTTGAATGGCTTTTGTTAGGCTAGTGTGAGTGGTGATCTAATAGCTGGCTCCAGCAGACAATGAGAGGGGGTCGAGGGCAGCATTTTTAGACATTCTCTGGAGGGGGAAGGAATGATAGGGCTAGCAGAGGAGTCGGAATAATAATCCCTAATTTATGCTTCGACAACCCAAGTTTCGGTGATGAAGCCAGTTTCTATAGGCCCATTTATGGCTTTGGTGATAAAGCCACTTTTTACATGAGACCATTTGTAGAGAAGCTCTCTCTCACAGGATACAATTGAATCAGCCGAAATCAATCGGCTTATATTCCAACCAAACAACCCCTGTTAGGCCCATCTCACTGGGAGTTTCATGGACTAGTTTCTAAGACCCCAATGTGCATGTTAGAAACAGTATATAGACAAGTTTCATCACCTTCAAACTTATTTTATCCCACAAAACTTTGTCACCTCTCTTGTAACATGTCAGATTGTATACACACGAAACTTTCGTAAAACCTCCACTCCTCCACTGAGACCAGCCTTTTACATTGATTCCTTCTGACAACTCGAGAGGATTTCTGCTTTCATATGTATCGTTGGTTGGTGTCTGATCACGACATGGTACCTACCCTGCTCGTGGGTGACACTGAGCTCAATAGTTGTGTAGATGCCCAATAATGGACTAAAGCACGCTCATCATCACCATGTTTGCTGCTGTCTGGTCAGATGGCAATGGCACTAAGCCACATTCTGATTTTTAGTCCGTTCCTACGACTGTCGGGTCCTCAATAGTTTGGCCGGGATAATCTTTTTTACTAGTGTAAGCACGGTGATCATTGATCTCAAGTTGAGTGAAACCAAGAACTTCCTTGACGATTTGTGCTAGCTGTGTGAATACATATTTACAGTCAAGACAAAAGTATACAGGCACACTGATGATTGACAAAACAAATTAAGAAGCAAGAGAAAGTATTTAATTTGCATACCACCTTTGCTAGCTAGGCCTTCACAGTACGACGCCAACCAAGTACAATAATCACGTAGGAATATTCTTTGTGGCTTGTGCGTTGTACTTGTATTATTGCTACCACACCCATTATTACATGTACTTATTTCGAGATGCTAGTGAGCAAAGATTTCGATGGACGAACAACCAGCGAATGCATAACACAACCGATTAACAAGCACACACGCATCTATCCATGGACCGTGGCGGCGATCACGGCGGGCCGTGGGCGTTGCACCCGTATATGGCCTCGCAGCCATGGCCGGTGTACGGTTTCCCCTTCCCCGGGCACGATGGTTGGCAGGACGCGCCGTCTGGCTTAAGCACCCCGGATGCCAGGTTGCTGCCGCCTGCCAGGACGCGGCGGTGCAGCTCCACGTCCACCGTGAGCTCCGGCGCCACGCCGTCCTCCAGCCTCGTCGTCATCAGTCGCCGCAGCACCGCCGTGTCGGCGACCACCCCCACGCCCGCTGCGAACATGGCCTTCATCCCCGCAGCGACGGGGCCTGCTAGAGCGAGTAGGACGCTGATGAGCAAGAGCAAGGAGGTGCCCGCCCTCCTGTCCATGCTCGCTCGCTTTGTGTCTCCCTTCCCAGGCGAGCTGAGACTGGAAACGTTGTACGTTGCTGGCTCTAGCTTACATTGGTATTGGAGAGTCACTTATAAATTGGACTATTGGAGGGTATATTGGGCCATTCCCGTGCAATCATGGAACCAATAATGTGCCCTGCATCCTAGGGCGTCCCCAACTGCCTTTACCATGGTATATATAGTAGCAAAAAGGAGAGAGCAGTAACACAGATGATGTTGCAGGCCGTGTGATCTAGCCGCTTGAGAGCTTGCTAGCGTATTTCTTTTCTTCACTCTCTTGCTTCTACAATGAATAAAATACGTTTCTAGCTAGTGATTTCTACTCCAGTTGGACACGCCCTTGTCTCTAATAATTACGTCGGAAAGGCACACTAACCGATACTGCTTCAGTTATATTGGACTAATAGCGTGAGAGAAACCAACTAATAGCTAGCTAATAGTTAGCTTGATGGTAGGTAAGACATTAGTTGTCTTATTTGTTGAGAATCTAAATATGTCATTACTAAAAAAAAAAGATTTTGTAAGGCGATCACTACCGGATTCGGGTTCTTTGCCGATCACTGATTGCGAGTCGGCAAAGGCCCGAATGCAGTCGGCAAAGGTCTTTGCCGACTGTATTCCACGTGGCAGGCGGCAAAGGGGAGGGGAGGCGGTAAAGGCCAGGGCGGCAAAGACCGCCTTTGCCGCCTGCCACGTGGATGCAGGCGGCAAAGGCCTTTGCCGCCTGCCCAGACCAGCAGCCGGCAAAGATTTTTGAGAAAAATAAAAAAAAAGACGAGCCCGCCAAGCCCATCTAGGGCCCTGCGAGCCCATCGCGCCGTCGTCGGGCCGCCGCGACCGCCGCGCCGCCGTCCCGCGCCGCCGTTGTCTGCCGCAGATCCAGGGCGTGGAGAGGAGGCCGCGGACGCCACCTCCACCTCAATCCAGGTGAGGAGGAGCCCATCCACGCCGTCGTCGGGCCGCCGCGGTCGCCGCGCCATCGTTGTCCGCCGCAGATCCAGGGCGTGGAGAGGAGGATCTGGGAGCCTCCATGGCTGCGCGGCGGTCCAGTGCGCCCTCCATGGAACCGGCGAATGGGAGGGAAGCGGGGGCGGCGTGGGAGGCGTCGTCGGGGCGTCGGCGGGAGCGCCTCGCGGCGGAGCACGCTCACGGCGCGGGGGGAGGAGGCCTCGGCGCGCACGAAGGTGCGGCTGGCGGTGCGGTCCCGAGGGTCGGCGGTCCCGCGTAAGGCGCCGCCGCGCCGGCCTCCGGCCCCCAGATCGACCGCCTCCGTGCACGAAGGAGGGAGGAGGCAGCTTGGGGCCGGGCCGCCGGATGTCACGAGGGAGGAGGCCGCGGGAGGCGAGCGCAGGGCGCCGGAGTGGAGGCGGCGTGGATCTCGGGAGCCAGGGGAGAGAGAGTGGAGGAGGAGGAGGCGGCTGAGGGAGGAGCGGCCGAGCGGGCGGGGAGGAGTGGGGAGGGAAAACCCTAAGTCCGCCCATTTATAGGAGAGGGGCTGCTAGGCTGCTTTGGGCCTTATTGGGCCGGCTATTTTGCCGACCGGCCCAAGAAGGGCAATCGACAAATTTTTTTTTTTTTTTTTATTTTCTCGTTTTAAATCTTTCAAATTCAAAAGCATGAGAAGATGAAGTTTTTTGAAATTCAAACTTTTCTATTGTCCAAGTATATTGTTTACAAGCACATATTCAAAGTTGAGACTTTTTTATGATATTTTGCTATATTTGGCTCATTTAATTCATTTACTTGAATTTTTTTGGATAATCCAAAATTGAACTACAAGTGTATAAAATATTGGAATGTAGCCACTCAAAAAATTATATTCATGTTGGAGAGTGTATATTAAGGCCAATTATATTCACTCACCCAAAGTTTTGAAAGAATTATTCACGAAACATGACTATTTAGTTATAGAAGAAATGTTTTTTAATTATATAAAAAATGCAAACGAAGTCCCGAAAATCACGAAACTTGGCGAGGTGTCATCCCATGGCATGTGGAGGCTGTGATAAAAAATTGAGAATGTTTTGAGCAAGTTGTGACATGGTTGTGTAGAACCCAGACATCTCCACATGTTTTCACAAATGATCACATGAGGAGATGTCAAGGTTCTACACATCCGTTGTCAGAACTTGTTCAAAACATTCTCAATTTTTTATCACAGCCTTCACATGCCATGGGATGACACCTCGCCAAGCTTCGTGATTTTTGAACTTCGTTTGCATTTTTATATAATTAAATAACACGTCTTCCGCAATTGGAGAACCATGTTTCGTGAAAAAGGAGTTAAAATTTTTGGGTGAGTTCTTGGATAGGGTCTCAAAATACACTATCTAACATGAATATAATTTTTTGAATGGCTAGGTTTCATTATTTCATGCACCTACGGTTCAATTTTACTTTTTCGAGGAAAATGCAAGTAAACAGAATAAATTCAAGAAATATAGCAAAAAGTTATGAAAATGTTTCAAATTTGAAAATATGATTCAATACAATCTAGAATGATCACAAAAAAAATTTGAAATCAAAATTTAAAAGAAAAAAATTCTTTGCCGATCGCTTAGTCGGCATTCGGCAAAAGACCGGACTTTGCCGCTGCGGCACCCGGGGCCCTTTGCCGCCTGCCGAACTTTGCCGCCTGCCGAGGCCAAGGCAGTTGGCAAAGGATGCCTTTGCTGACTGCTCTGGCCTTGGCAGGCGGCAAAGTGCGGCGGCAGTCGGCAAAGTGCCAGTTTCCCGTAGTGGATGTCAAAACATTAACTCAGGTGGCCACAAAATCGAACCATCTCGAAAAATGCCCGACGTTTAACAGATGCAATCATTTTATTTCTGAGACACCAAAAAATAACCATCTCGCAAAATCGATTAATTGAGGCGGTCATTTTATTTACAATGTCTGCCTCTCGAAAAAGGACTAAGGCCTAACAGGTCGGCCCGCACGAACGTGCTAAGTTACACTTGTTGGATCCTGGATGTGGAGCCAATGTATGGGAACTTGAAGGTGCCCTTTCCATCTCACAGGGTTCGGTGTCCTTCGGTGTCCTGCCTAATTCCGTATGGGCTGCAGATTCATGATTTCACGGGGTCACACACCTCGTGGTCTTCGTTCATCGACCGACCAAATTTTTTAATAAAATTTAATTTTTTTTTACAAATTCGATCAAAACACATTCAAACTTTGTTCATGTACAAATTACGAAAAGTTTCAAGGTTAATGCCGGCTATTCACATATGAATTTGAGTTGTCTCATGCCAGCTTTTAATCTTCTCTGGAAACACTTCAGCCTCTCAAATAGACAGGCCCTCACTTACAAATTAGCGGTCTGCATATATCATACTAGCACCATTGAGTAAAGTTCAATATTCCCATGAGACTTCAAAAAATCGTCTTTGATAGCAGAGAGTCTTGCACACACATCTTGCATACCATGTCTCTTTTTTGGAGATTCCAAGGAACACGAGAAGCGAAGTGCAACCAGAGGAACAACACAACACTCTAGGTGGCACCCTCGCGGTCTAGGTTTGATCCTCCCACGGGGATGAATTGTATTGTTGGAGGTTAAAAAAACTCATCGGCCCATTACCCTAAGCTCCTATGTGCGGGCAAGGTACAAGGTTTGAGGGTTTTCTCGTACTTGGCGACAGTGGCGGATCCAAGCAAGGGGGAGGGGGGGGGGCTAACTAATGGAGATTTAAGGCTTAAGCTAAAATTAATGGTGGATTTAAGGCTAAGCTACAACAATTTCAAGGGAAAATCAAGCTCACGTGGGTGGGGGGGGGGGGGGGGTTTGCAGCCCCTGGATCCGCCAATGCTTGACAGGGACTCCTCTATCTAAATGCCAAATGCTTGGGGGCGCATGCTATTCCCACGCAATTCGAGTTTTTTTTTGTCCTGGACTATGTTGAGACATTCTGAAATTATTTGTTTCCATATTGGCAATCAGTCTCGAAACACACACATAAGCACGTTCTCGAAAATTTATTGTCAATCAGATGTGTTTTTCACGAAATAAATCCTAATTAATTAATTGAAAGAGCCAAATTCTCTGGTATTTCAGCTTAATGCACTACCAGCCAAAAATTCCCAACATATTATTGATCTTTGACATGCCAAAATTTCCTTTTTTGATTAAATCTAACCGTACCTACTAAAGTCGAGGCATCAGGGTCCGTCCCCTCACAAACACGGCTTCCGGAACGGTGCTCTTCTTCTCACACAAACACTGTTCTCATAACAGTCTACCCGTTTGAATAGTAACGGGTTCACAATCAACACCCACCCGTTAGCAGCCCACGTTCTCATCTCCCAAAACTTCTCCAGCAGCTTTTTCAGATCAAAGACTTTCACCCGGTTTTATTGAAAGCTTAACAAAGCTCAAATCGGTTTTGTTGGGGTTGCCAGCTTTACATCACGGATTCAAAAACAACTCAGCAAGATACTCTAACCACCTTAGCCCTCTTCGCAAAACCTCTACTCAGCAACTCTAGCAAAGGACAACGACACCTAAACGTCTTAGTTTAACTCCCACGACAGCCTCCACGAAGTTCATTACAGTTTTGCTCCAATCATACAGAGATATATCGATCAAGCATAGAGATAGAAGCAATCTGCATTGTCTTCTAGTCTTCTTATTCCTTCTCCCGTCACGCCTTCCATCACGCCACCTGACATGCTTGCGTCGTTAGCAACGATATAAGTTCTTCAGCTTGGGGCTTCATCTTCTTCCTGAACAGCAGCACCCAGGACTTGACCAGCATTAGCGACTTCAAGATGTACACATTCGGAGACGCCACCAGCTTCTTGTTGAAAACTGCATCATTTCTGATCTTCCACGTAGTCCACATAGCTGTCATAGCACCTGCGCAAATACACAATATAGTTTGCTTGGTTACCCCTCTGCAATCCTCAAGCACCTCTTGTAAAAAAATCTGCACAACTAGTAGGCGATACATCCCATCCCAAATTATCTCTAAGAAAAGACCACAGAAAGATAACAGGGGCACATTGAAACAGGATGTGATCCGATGTTTGAGGTTTCCCACACAGCCAACACTCATGTGATCCTGACCACTGTTTGTTTTTAAGTTGCATTCCTGATTGGATTCTGTCATGGACAACCATCCACACAGAGATTTTAACTTTTAAAGGCATTTTTTTTAGAACATTACCATTTGCATATCTCTCACTCCTCCAGTGGTTAACTCTTTTTACATGGGATTTAACTGTGTATTCTCTAAACTCCATGACACCCTATCTCGCCTTCTGTTTCTCCCGCAGCTTCCTCCGCTCCGAACCGCTCCAGCGCCGCCGCCTCCCCGACGTTGCCCTTCGCTCCCACCCCCTGCCGGTCGCCGTTGCTGCCTTCGGCACCGCTCTCTCCGAAACCGTACTACCAAGCGCCGTCCACGGAGGACTCCACTCAGCCGCTCCCACCCGTGTCGGCCGCCCCTGCCAGCGCCGCCCCCTGCTCTGCCCGTCATCCTCGCTACGCCGTGCCTTCTGCAGCGCTACATCGTCATCGCGTCGCGGCACGCCCGGACCCAGCCGCGGAGCGCCCACTCCGGCGGCGGCCGCCGCCGCCCGCCCCCCCAGGATTTGCAGCTCAGCCGCGCGCCGGTGGTAGCCTTCTCGACCTCGCCTCTTGCGCACCTTTCCAGCCGCACGACCTCGCAGCAGCACCGCCGCCGTCCCACAACGCCGGGAGGACATGGCTGCGCCCTCATGCGGCGCCCAGCCCAGGCAACACGTCGCTCCGATCCGGTGCTCCACCATACAGATCGACGCGCACACCATGTATTCGTTCAAAGGCCCTCAAGTAACATACGGTTCAGCTTTCCTCAGGATTTCTGAATTCATTTCAAACTGGACATATTAGTAAAGGATACTACTTACTTCAGAGTCATGTCCTTTGACAGTGAGTACACGAAGAATGTCATCCAATCAAATGAATTCAAGCTGGCTTCGTCTTTCTTTGTGAACACAAACCTTTCGTTCTATTTTCCCCTGTTCGATCTGGGCATGAAAGGTCACATTCAGGCCTTAGAGTGTCATAGACCTTCTTCTGAATGTGTTCCCATTTGTTACCTGTCATGTGCCTTCGCTAAGATGTTTGCCCCTCATTAGCAATGGCTAAACAAAAATGCATGGCTAAGACAAACTGAAATGGATATGCTTCCTTGCAACTTCTGAATATAAAGGTAAAACAAGCACACCAGCTTCCTTCTTTCAGCCTCTTGCACTGTCCACCTAGAGTGATTGGTGCGTCTCCTTTTTTTTTTTCAGAAAGATAATGCTACCTGGCGAGCCAACATATGTGGAGATTTATAGCTGCAACACCAGGTGGCTACACACAGCAATTGAGGCAAGGCAGAGTGTTTACCCTACCCTTATTATACTATTGATGTACCAAATGTTCACCGGTCCTTCTATTTCATATTTCTGTTCAAACCTGCCATTAAGGCAAACTTAATTTCAGGGCCTCTGGAACAGCCTATACGTATAGATTCCCTATTTCCTTCCTCCACTGAGGGGAAAAACCGATTTGCGAGCGTCGACCTCACAAATTCGATTATCTACATAGGTGGGTACGGTCCAATTCATTCGGTACCCTTCATGGATAATCAAACAATTAATACACAGAGGACCTTATATGCATAGCCACGAGATGAACCTCAGTCTGTTTCATCTGTTCAAATATCCCCCCTATTGGGATCTTCTCATTAAATATAAGCTAATCAAACATGGAGTGTAGTGTTCTACCACAGAACTCCTTTTTCTTCCCATTACTGAAGTCAAACTGTTCCAAATGAAACACTAAACTTTTCCATTGCACATGAACATATTGTCCCTGAATTTAAAATGTCATTATTCTAATTTGTTTGTACATATACATATGCCACCTCTGCCACTGCACCTATAAATCTGTTGGACATGGCATTTTCTGTTGCCCACGCGAAGCGCGGGGTTACCTGCTAGTTTACTTAAAAAAGTCTAAAAAAACACATCCAAATTTACTTTGTGCATGTACATATAAGAAAAGGATCATGCTCAGTACCACCTATTCACATATTATGAATTTGATTTGTCTCATGCCAGCTCTTAATCTTCTCTGGAACATTAATACAGTCGGTCAAATAGGCAGGCGCTCTCAATTACATATAGCCGTCTGCACACATATCATACTATCACCAGCTGAGAGTTCGATAAAATTGATCATGAGACCTCAGAAAAACTTTCTTTGATAGCAGAGAGTTTTGCACACACATCTTGCATACCAGGTCTCTCTTTTGGAGATTCAATGGAACATGAGAGGCCAAGTGCAACCAGGGGAATAATGTATCGCTGCATCCATACTTCTGTACACGTTTGAGATTCCTCATGCAACATATGGGGATCCAGAATCTCTGCAAGCCTATCTGGGAACATGGATTCAGAAAATTTGTAAAGATTAAGTCCATCGACAAACATTTCATCAGTCGGGCGTTTTCCTGTAAGTATCTCTAGGAGAAGCACTCCAAAGCTATACACATCACATCGTGTGGAGATTCCGCAGCCCATCCCGTAGTCTGCAAAAGTTGTCATGCTCTTAGACTACAAAATTCATGCATAATAGCTGCAACAAAAGGAAATGGGATCAAACTTACCAGGTGCTAAGTATCCAATTGTTCCTTGGATAAGAACTGAGTGTTTCAGGCAACCAGAATCTGGGGGGAGAAACTTTGCTGAACCAAAGTCACCAACACGTGCAGTCATATCATAATCCAAAAGAACATTGCTTGGCTTCAAGTCACAGTGAACTAAAGGCGGTACCAGTTGGTTGTGGAGATAATCCAGAGCAGAAGCCACATCTGTTACTATGCATTTTCGTTGTCCCAAGCTTAATGTTCTCATTGGTCTTTCAGTCTGTAGATTAGGATGAAGCCACCTTTCAAGGCTACCATTAGCCATGAACTGAAAGACTATTGCTTTGAACTCATTATTTTCTGCATCCAAACTTGAGCACAGAGTTACAGATTTAAGAATATTTCGGTGGCGTATAATTCTTAGCACCTCACACTCTGTTAAGTAACTGTCATGCACACCGCGTTCATTCAAGTTGAATACTTTGATTGCCACAATGTCAGTGTCAAACTTGAACCTGCCAACAAAAACTGATCCACTACGAGTCGAACTGATTCTATGGACTGGCGAGAACCAATTTGTAGCTTTAGCTACGTCACCATAGGATACCTTCTTCAGTGTCTCCTGGTGGCTTGGAAAAAATTCCACATCTCTTCTCCTGAGGCCAAAAAAACACAACACATTCCATCTCCTAATGAACTTTGTAAACGTACACACTAGGCTCATGGTTGAACAAGTAACAAGCTTCAACATATACCATATGTTAGTCAATAGATACCATATGCTACTGTGCAGAGAAGACATATGCACTTCCATTTTCCTCCAAAGTAGGAACAAACAGAACAACAATAGCAGGAAAGTTGTTGAATGACAGATCAAGTTGGTCTAACATAGTGAAGTTCTCAAAGAATTCAGGTACATTACCGGACAAGTCATTTCGAGAAAGGTTTATATATTGGATCAAACCAAACCACTTGAACGTTTCAGGAATTTCCCCTTGAAACTTGTTTACTTCCATGCTTAGTGATGATAGATCAGAACATCCTTCAGGCCAAAGAAGTCGTCCGGAAAGAAGATTATTGGAAACATTCAGAAGAAAAAGATATGTTGATCTGCACATTCCCTCTGGTAGTTGCCCGGTGAGACAACGGAAGGGGACGACCAGAAAAACTAGAAAATAGTTCTTCTGGTATGGATCCATTAAGGTTGTTAGCAGATAGGTTTAGCATACTCAGAGCCAAACACTGACCCAAGCTGCTAGGTATGCTTCCACTCAAGTTGTTGCCATCAAGAACAAGGTTTCCGGGATCAAAAAAGAAGAACAAGGTTTCCCAGTTGAGCAATGTTACCAACTGTGGAAGGGATTTCTCCTGATAATCTGTTCTTGGATAGGTTTAAGATAAATAGGTCGTGCATTTTCCCTATTGTATCTGGTATGCCTCCCGAAAGCAAATTGTTTTCCATGCTAAGCTCAGTGAGGTTAACAAGATTGCTTATCCCAATCGGTATGGAGCCTGATATTTGGTTCGAGCCAAGCAACAAACTGCCTAGATTTTTCGACAGATTGCAGACTGTCCTCGGTAGCTTCCCTTTCAGTATATTTTCTTCCAAAGATAGTTTTTTCAGCAAGGAGCAATTCGTCAGAGAGTCAAAGAACGTCCAATCATATGCTTCTAGCCGATTCCTCCCTAGGAGCACTTGATTCAAATTTGCCAAAGATCCAAGAAATGGAATACGGCCATGCAGGAAGTTATTTGAAAGATCAAGCACTTGGAGGTTCGACATATTTTCTAGTGAAGTGGGACTTGGAGATTTGGTAGTGAGTTACCAATTTCAGATGGTAACTGCCCAACAAGGCCATTGCTGCCTAAACTGAAGTGTTTGAGTGAAGACATATTGTAAAGAGGCAAGGGGATATACCCTGACAAGCTATTGAAGCTCAGATCAAGTTCAACAAGTTTTGAAATTTGACCCAAACTTTCTGGAATTGACCCTGTAAGTTTATTTTGATCCAGCAAAATAGAGCGGAGAGAAGAAATATTTCCTATTGAAGAAGGTATGCTTCCTGAAAGCTGATTCTCTGCAAGATCAAGAGTTTGCAGAGTTGCCATATTATGAAGATCTGGAATAGACCCATTTAAGAAATTTCTTTTAAGATTTATGACTTCAAGTTGAGATGAGTCCTTGAACAGACTAGCAGGGATAATTCCAGAGGCTATTATTTGCAAGGATCAGATCCTGAAGCTTAGGGAGCGTGCCCAACTCCCCAGGGATGGGTCCAAAGAATGAATTACTTCCAAGATCTAACTTTGCTATCGAAGTAAGGTTAGCAAGAGGAGTTGACAATTGCCCAACCAACTGTAGAGAGTTCAGGTCTAGTGAAACAACTCGGAGTGGAAGAGCCTTACCACAGGTGATCCCTCTCCAGCTGCAGTATGAGCCATTCCCCATGAGCTCAGGCCGCCGAGTGGATCACTGATGCCTAGCTGGAAGTTTAGGAGGGCCTGCCGGTCGATCTCAGAATTGTTGGCCGATTCTGCTGCTAAGATTGAGATTGGATTGGATTGGACAGGAACATGAGAAGATGAGACATGAGAAGAAAGATGAGTGCATGAGCCATCTCTTCACGTCGGAGAAGTGTGTTTTCTTTTTGCAGTTCCTTTCTGGGATCCTGGTGTGTACATTCCACTATAAGAGAATCATTCGTCCCCTGCTGTCGCCTGTCGCAATAGGAAATATTTCAGCTTTCAGGAAGCATACCTTCTTAATTCCATGGATAAGGTTACCGATTTGTGAAGTACCTGGATGTAAATCTTCCTTAAATTGGTTCAAATTTTAATTCCAGATAAGATTACCGATTTGTGAAGTACCTGGATGTTAGCTTGCTAACTTCTTTATAGCGTAGGAGGGTTTGGCAATTGCTATTGTACTGCTATTGGCTCATGTGGCAGAAGCTAATGTCCGCGTGAAGGTAATGCAACCATAGGTATAATAGTACCAAACCTCCCTAAATTGATCATACCTTTTTTTCTCGAATACGCAAAAGATTTGCGCATTATTGTATTTAAGTAGAAGAGAATTTTATAAGATTTTCTGGGGTTGATACAAGATTTTAACATGCCCTGCCACCCCTAGATTGAATCCATAGCGGATTAATCACGCACTAAACATCCTGGTTTTCGCGCTCCGGCATCGATCCATAGATCGATGGTGTGCTTGATGGCCGGAGCTCATGCGCGGCCTCCGCGACGCCTCTGCGGTCGATATCAGCGCTCCTCATCAGGGAAGAGCTCCCGCATGGCTTGAGCGTTTTCTGGTCTTCCCTCGAATATCGCATCCAGCTTCTGCTTCCCCTCTTCCATCGGATGCGCTTGAATGAATCCCATGCGCTGCATGGCGAGGACCTGCCTCTCTTAGCGACCGGCACCTTGGAGAGCGGGTTTGCCGCTATGCGCCTGCTCCTCCACGGCGGCTTGGCCGAGTGGGAGTCGGCCACCCGGGTCGGCAGCAAGCGGGTGGCTGCCTTCTTGAAGATACGCATGGTGAAGTCCTTGAGGCGCTCAGTGAGTGAACCATCCTTCCCGGTCAGAGGTTCCTCCCCCGGCGCCTTGACGACCGACGCACCGTCGACCGGCATGGTGCACTCCTCGCGCGCTCCCCGCAGCCGCGGACTGTCCTACCGCGCCGGCCGCACAGTACACGCCAAGCGTGCTGAACTCGGGCGGCAGCTAGTGGTCGTCAAAATGCACCGGCATGGGGTCCGCACTGTCGTCATCGTGGTGGTCCGTGGGTGGGCTCCAACACGTCGGGTCGACTGGCAGTAATGAGTTGACTTCATGCGGCTCCGGAAGCTCCTCGTACTGGCGTCGCACCGGTTCGGGAGTTGCTGCACCGTCGAGCGACTCAAGGCTCCCTGCTGAGTCGCCCACGTGGGTGCTGACGGGGCCTATCGGCCTGTCGACGAGGTGCCTCACCGTGGTCACCGCATCCACGGGCTACTCAAGGCTCCCGCCGAGTCACCCGCGTCTGCATCCTCCCGTAACGGCTCGGACCCCGCTCCCCGGCTCCGCTCCTCGTCGCCGAAGTGGTCTGTCGTCTCGTCCACAACTTCTAGAACCTCCAACCCCACTAGTAGAAAACGAGCCTTTTGTCCCGGTTTCTAACCCCCTTTATTCCCAGTTATGCGTTGGGGAATACGCGTTGGGGAGCAAATGTTTTGGAACCGGGATTAAAAGTTTACTTTTAGTCCCAGTTGGTAATACCAACTGGAACTAACTTAGCAGCAAGGCCTGCAACGTGGCAGGAACTATTAGTCCCGGTTTGTATCACCAACTGGGAAAGTTTACTTTTTTATTCATTTTGTTATTCATTTCATTTCAGGATTCCTTTTAATTTAAAAATATTTGTATACGTGCGTATATGACAGTTTCGGTTCAAGCAATGAATAGGCAACTAGCATAACCAAATGTATTATGAAATTACAGTACAAAATATATATATACATACGATATGTGCCCACCATATACATACTTCTATGAGAATGGAATATGTGTGTATACTTTTGTCGACAAAATTACACTCACATGCAGAAATCTAAAAGTCTAAACATAATAGAACAAGGCTTCGCTGCCAATTCCGGCACCCTATCCGCATGGATTTTTTTTTTTTTTTGTCCAAACCTATCCGCATGGATTGTTTTCTTGTGTAGGTGTCAATTTGTGCTCCTCGGCTGGATCTCACGTCATGGAGAAAGCCAAGATAGATACATCCACCGTCGACGCCATCGTTGCCCCTGTGCGTGATAGGAGCAGCCGGCACTAGACACAACGAAGATCGAGAAATGTTGAGAGGATCTAGCGAACACCACTCCGGCCTGTGGCAAGGAATTTGGTTCAATTCAGAAACTAGCGTGTAGATAGGAACCAAAAGATCAAGAACGGAAAAAAAATTGTATTATAAAGGAGCAGACATACCAACGGCAGTGGCAAGGCGTGCAAGTGCCTCCGGTGACGTGGATAGCGTCGGGTGTGGCCTCCGGTGGCACGTGCTCGCGGCGTCGTCAGGGGCACAGCTGCCGCATCCGGTGACTGAGAACACCAACCGGCATGGAGGGCGGCGGTGATAGCAGGGGAGATCGAAGACTCGAAGCCAGAATGGAGGAGAAGGAAGCAGGGTCGAGATATATAGGAAGCACTTGTAATCCCGGCTGGTAACACCATCCGGAACTAAAGACTTTTAGTCCCAGCTGGTGTTACCAACCGGGACTAAAGGTATTGCGCCTGGGACTAAAAATATGACTTTTTATTCCTAGGCTGTGTCATGGACCGGGACTAAGATCTTTCTTTGGCGGGCTGCGAAAATGCAGTTTCAGTTCCCGCCACATTCAAGTAGCATTTTGGTTTTTATATATTTATTTTTATTTAAATTCTGAAGTCTTGTTATTTGCCCAGTAAATTATATACTAGACATAATTTTTTAAAAATAAATATATATATTTGCTTTTTCTTAACTATAAACATCTTAGTTTTTTACAAAAGAAGTGCCAAACTAATTTTTTAAATTCTCAAACTTTCTCGATGCAAAAATGTTCTATGTATCAAATGTATATTTTGATGAGTTCTAACACCTATGTATTCAATTTTTTCGTTTGAGGTCATTTAGTGCCTTGTTTGATCTAGGTTGACCAAGTCAAACCTTCGTTTTTTTGGAAAAGATGTTTTGATCGGACCCTAGATGGGCTCAGATGCAAAAGTAATAAACAGAAAGTTTGTTCCACTCATCAAGATAAACGTTTGGTGTAATGGTTACCTTTTCATCTGAGAGGGTTTGGACCACTCAAACTTTGAAATTTCAAATTTTCACGGCTACACGCGGGTTTTCGACACCCTAGACGGCCCCAGATCGGAAAGTCATGAATAACAAGTTTGATCCACTCATCAAGACCTACAATTGATACAAAGGACATTTTTGCATTTGACGAAGCATTACGAAAGTGCAGTCTCACACACATACATTAATGTAGTCTCACACACATACATACATAAATATGGTCTCACACACGCATACATTCAAATGTTTCTAAATATTTGGTACCAAATATTTTATTTTTTAATTATTCCCTAAATAAAATACGAAAAATCAGTAGAAACAATTATAAATAATAAAACATCATATTGCCTGTTGGGCCGGTTAAGTAGTATTTATTCTGCATTCCATACAAACACGCACCTCTATCACAACGGCTAAGACACTTCCTCATGTGACCCGAGATGTAGGTTCGAATCCTGGGTCACACAACTTTTTTTCTTTTAATTTTTCTTTTGAAATATGATTGTTGTTAGAGGGTTCTCCGTAAAAACTTTTAATTTTCCTTTTGAAATATGATTGTTGTTAGAGGGTTCTCTGTAAAAAAAAAAAAAAAGCTAGCAGTCTCAGGGTGAAAGGAGAGGTAAAAGTATATGTCCAGAAAGTTTTTATCCCGGTTTAGCTTATAAACCTAGACTAAAGATTTTCCTTTAGTCCCAGTGAAGTGTCCAACCGGGAGTAAACATTTAGTCCCGATTAGTGGCTTTACCCGGGATTCAATTGCGACCTTTAGTCCCGGTTGGAAGATTCACCTAGGACTATAGGTGCCCGACTGACGAAGGAGAAGTTGGGCAGAGATCTTTAGTCTCAGGTGGATCTTTCAACCGGGACTAATTGTATCTTTATTCCTGGGCGCAACAAATGCCGAGAATAACCCAAAAATAGCCTCGAGACAAAAGGCTCATTTTCTACTAGTGCCCCTTGTCCCCTAGGACCTCGAAACCGAAGCCGTCAGTGTCCCCCACCAGGGTATACATCGGCGGTAGTGCGCCCTCAAGCGCTGCCGCCCAGGCGTCGTCGAGCCTTGGCCCGCCCGTGGCAGTCCGGTCGGCTCTATGGTCGCCGCGTGCTGGATGGGCGCGGTCTCTGGAACCGCGTCCATGGGGAACGAGGGCGCCTCGTCCTGAGTCGAGGTGCCCACTGCGACGCGAGGTGCCGGCTGTGGCGCGCGCAAGCGCCACTCTTGTCTCGGTGTCTTCCTGCGGTTGGCCCTGTCACGGCCGGCGCGGCGCCCCCGGCGACGTGACCGGCGCGGTTGGTTTGGTCCCGGCACCGTGGGCCCCTGAGTAGAGCCGGCGACGATGCAGGGAGCAGAGGTCGGCGTGACGAGTGGTCGCCACACCTCCACGCGCTTCGTAGTCGCCGCCCCGATCCGCTGCTGCAGTTGTTGGATTGGCGGTCCTCGGCGGTCGGCGCGATGAGGAGCTCGTTTGTCTCTAGAAAAACTGAACGGCGTCCCTAGTAAATACATCACGAAAGAAAATAGAAATTTCAGATATCATATTTTCCATTTTATATTTTACTCGGAAAGATGTCTGTGCGTTGCAACGGGAGAGAAAAAAACGTCATGTAGGCCAATAAACTTGATTCAACTCAAATGATAAACCATTATGGATCCATGACATAAAAATTTAATCTATAGGCTAGTATTAAGTAAGACTAAAGCATTATTATACCATCACTATTCAGTTAATGCATTATTAGGCAACGACTACCAAAAGAAATTATATACGTTGGTAGTATTTTGTTGTTTTTTCCTTTATCTCTTTGGATCCCGTGTCTTAGTTACGAGCAGACTCCATCTCAAAACGACCGTATATCAGCGATGATGAGGGCATTCTCCTTGTACTCCTGAGCTACCTCCGTGTATTTTGAGTTTGCCTCTGATACGTCCTCGGTCATCGCCAAACCTATATACATACAATAAATGCAATGATGTTTTAACACGCTTACATACAAAGCACAACAAAATAAAAATCATAGCATCCGTGGATAGATAATATTTTTATGAAGCTAAGTTTGGTATTTTTTTTATTTTTCTATGATTTTTAGTGAATTTTGTAAAAAATTTTGTTTTATAGAAAAAGAAAAATAAAGGAGAAATAAAAAGAACTGCATTTTGCATTGGGAACCCTGATCTTTTTGAAAAACGATTAAGGTCCTTTCACCTTTTCTTTCTCTCTTATATATTTACATCTAGAACCATGTACTTTTATTTCCCACACTAATCTCCATTAATTATGTTAGTTTCACGGTGAACCCGAAACCAGTACGGAGAGGGGGATCGATCATAACGTAGGGTCACAAACTAACAACGCTAGCCCCGTGAGGATGCCTACCCCAGCGCCACGAAAAAAGATGACTCCAAAAAGGAGGAAGCTAAACCTTGAATAATGGAGCGTTTTAGTTGTGATGAGATGTAAACTTATAAATTATTTCCTTTGGCTTTGATCTTGTTTGGAACTAAATTATTGTCTTCTGAGTTGAACTTGTAATTAGGGAGTTGTGTCAAGAAACCAACGGATTCACATTTCTGGAAAAGTTTAATGAATATTAGAGAGTATTTTATGGAATTTGGCTCATTTAGGATAAATGATGGGACCCGACTGTTCCGGTATGACACTTGGTTGAGAAATAAGCCGCTTAAAGACAAATTTCCTTCGTTGTTTAATATAGTAAGAGGCAAACAAGATTCAGTAGCGCAAGTACTTAGGAGCGTGCCTTTTAATATTTCTTTCCGAAGAAATTTAGTAGGGGCAAACCTAAGTGCTTGGCATAGAATTGTTGCATCTAAATGATATTAACTTTTCGAGCAAAGGGATGTCTTTGTGTGGGGCTTAAATGCATCTCGGTACCTATACAAATCAAATCCATGTATGCTGCGTTGATTAACAATGGAGTTAGAGTGTCACAAGACATTTGGCAAATTAAAATACCAATGAAAATTAAAATTTTTATGTGGTATTTGAAAAACGAGTGGTTTTAACTAAGGACAATCTACTTAGGCGTCACTGGACAGGTGACAGATACTATTGTTTTTGTCATCATCCTAAAACAATAGACCATCTCTTTTTCAATTGTGCTTTTGCCAAATTCTTATGGCGTGCTATAAACATACTTTTTGGTTTATCACCTCCATTAAATATGGGGGATTTGTTCTTATGTTGGTTAAAAGTTGGATGAAAAAGTATAATTCATTGTTATTAACTGCAGCTGCTGCACTTTTATGGGCAATTTGGTTAACCAAGAACGAAGTGGTTTTTGAAAAATGTAGACCAAAAAATTTCTTGCGGGTACTCTTCGGGGAACGCACCGGCTCGAGACAATGGGCAAGCCTGCAACGACATGATGATCAGCGGGACCAACTGCTCCAAGTTGGACAATTTCTAGAAGCATCAGCGTTGCAATTTTTTAGTTCCAATGGGTGGTCATCCTCAAGACATATTGGTCATGTTTAGTTTAAGAACTTTATTTCGTTTCTGTTTCCTGCTAGTGGTCTGCATAAGTGTTGTGCAGCCAGTGTTTTGAGCCCGTTGACAAAACTTTGTAATAATTGGCGAGATTCTATCTTTTGATAGAAGAAGTCGGGTATTCAATATTCATTATCTAAAAAAAGAATCTTATCATACTTGTGCTAAAATTCATGATTTTATCCATTGTTTGTAGCCATCACTTCATCAGTATAGTAGTATATCATCAACGAGTAGAATTCACAACGAGGAGACGAGATCAGTAATGCGTGCTTGGAAACGTGTAGCACCGACGAATGCATTCGTTCGCGGGCGCGTCACTCTCGTCCGGCGCGCCTGATCGATCGATCGATCGGTGGGAACGGGATGCCAAGCCACGGCCAGCCAGGGCAGGCAGCGGCCAGCCAGCCAAGTAGCAGATCACGTTTTGAAGAGCCAGGGGCAAAAGGGTCATGTCAAGGCCAAATACATGTATTTAGGAATTAAAACATGGTTAAATGGAGCTAAATCCTATAATAGCTTATGAAAAATGATTAGAGTTTTATTTGGGAGGATGAAACGATTGGGGTCCTATTTTAGAGAAGCCACCACGATTAGAATCTTATAATAGCCGGTTTCTCTTATTATTAGGGTATAGATATAACTGTTTGAACAATTTGGATACTCTGACTGGCTAGAGGGTACTGTGGACTGGAGTACTGGACTTATCGCAGGACTAACTATTGATTTGCTGACTACCGTAAACATGCAACCTGTTTGAGAGTGAAGGAAAAGTACAGGGAAACCACAAACACTAGACAAATAAACGTGTAATGGACCCGTGGAGTTGAAGGCATGATTGATTTGACTTAACTGAAGAAAGACCTGGGAACGTGACTTGCTGGGATGAAACAGTGATAGAATATAGATGGGTTTGGCCCAAATAACATTTCATGAAACTCCTAATAAATTTCAAAGGCCCATTCATGGTATACAAGAGGAGTCGTAGAGAATCCTTTTAGTCTCAAAGATGATGTAGGGATTAAGAATAACATTATTAGAGACTATGTTTGAGAACCGAGATTTCATAGTAGTTGGACATGCAAATGGAAGAGGATACGAGTAACTCGTTTAATCTCTCCATGTCGCACCAAGTGGCTTCATGAAACAAAGCAAAAAAAACTAGGATTTCACAGACCTCCATACTACAAAGTTAGCTGTAACAGGTATGACACGCTATTTCTTTTATTAAATACTAAGGGATCTAAACGATCCTAAAAAAAATAACACTTCAAAATTAACACTTATGAACATGTTTTCAATTCATGTGAGGTCATTTGAAATAAAAAAATAAATTTGATATACGATTAAAACATATATTTAGGCATATAAATGGTATAAATAAAACAGGTTGTCGACTATGAAGTTTTTGATCCTATCAAGCTCTAATTTTTTTGCGCCAATCAGGGATTTCATTCATTCATTGAACCAGGATTACAATCGGAGATTAAGAGTGAAGACACACATTCGGGAATAAACTGCCACCACCCGATTCGTGTCTCCCTCGAAACCTGTTTTGCTAGAGTGTGAGCCACCCTATTACAAATTCTACTAACAAAAGAAAACTTAAAATCACCAAAAACTAAACTCAATTCCCGGACTTCATCTAGGATCGGTTTAATAATTGACCGATGGTCATCTCCTGCCTCCCATAGTTTCAGGAGCTCTTGACAGTCGGTCTCCAGCCATAATCTCTGAATGCCGATGTGCTTAGCCATTTTCAAGCCATCTCGACATGCCAGTGTTTCCATGGAGAGAGCGTCGAGACAGGATCCATACCACTGCGCTGTCCCTCTGACGAAACCGCCATTGTCATCCCGCAGCACTGCACCTGTAGCTCCCCTCCATTGTTGATCGAAGAATGCACCATCAACATTGCACTTGACCCACCCTTCCGGTGGTCTCTCCCAACTCGCTCTTTGCCGTGGCGCTATCTGCAGAACTGGCTTCTCTGCAACATGCCATAGCTCAAAGGCCAGGTCCATCGCCCATTGTACCGCTTCTCTGATTGGTAACATATGTTCACCATGCCGCCGTTGATTCCGCTGCATCCAAAGGGAGTACATACCAATGAGGATCATCGCCTGTGTTTCCCCATGGCCTGCCCTTCCACATACAAGATCTTCAGCCCATGTGTCTGGGTGCAAGTCTGGTAGCTTCACCCCTGCCTCTGTTCTTGCATAACTCCAGAAAGATTTTGCAATCGTGCAACTGCAAAGAACATGCTCAATGGACTCCTCATTAGCACCACATACTTCACATTTTGGCAGAGGCTCTACGTGCCTCCGATGGAGGATTTGCCTTGTCGGCAAAAACTCATGGATGACTCTCCACCAGAAAACTTTCACCTTCGGTGGCACATTTAGTTTCCAAATCTCCTTCCATACTCCATTGTTTGAAACCCCTGGCGAGCTGTCATTTTCATTTCTAATCCTTGCGGTATCCAACAGCTTGTATGCACTTTTCACCGAGTACACTCCAAACTTTTCCGGCTCCCAAGCCCATGTATCCTGTCGGCTTCGTAACGGTATTCGTAGGATGGCTTCAGCATCAACAGGAAAGAAAACCTGCCGAATCTTCTCCTCATCCCATCGCCTGTCTCGTCATCAATTCGAGACATACCGAATCTCCCCGTCCATCGGCCGGTGTAATCGGCCTAGCATCAAAATGTCCAGGGATCCATCTCGTCCCGCCAACACTCAGAAAACTCCATCTCCAACTCTCTTGATCAACCCTCGACTAAGGACATCCCTTCCTGCAAGAATCGCTCTCCGTGTGGCTTGAGTTCTTTTTCCTCGTGCTAGTCAAGAAATCACCATCATGATAATACTGCCTTTTAATACTTGGGCGCACAAACTGTCCGGCTTTGACAACAGCCGCCAACCCCGCTTCCCAAGCATAGCTATATTGAAATTTTGTAAATCCCGAAAGCCCATACCTCCCATCATCTTTGGATACGTAAGACTTTCCCACTTCGCCAATGCATATGTCTCGCTATCTCGCTGCTCCACCCCACCAATAATTTGCGATGGGTGTCTTCATTTTCTTGCAAGTGGTTTTTGATAGAAGGAAGCAACTCATACTGTAGGTGGGTACAGCCTGAGCTACCGACTTGATGAGCACCTCTCTTCCCGCCTCGGCTTGCCTTCCGACCACTCCAAGTTCCAATTAAATTTCTTATTCTTGATGGCATAAACTCAAAGGCTTCAGTAGAGGATCTACCAATAGCCGTAGGTAGGCCAAGGTATTTCTCTGCTAGAGCCTCCTGCTGTCGTCTGTCTCACTTCTATTTTCATATCTTCTGCGCAGTTGCTACTGAAGAAAACTGCAGACTTTTCCTGGTTCACTAACTGTCCCAATCCTCGACTATAGAGCTCAAGAATTTCTTGAAGTCTCTGGGCCCCTCTTTGCGATGCTTCTGAAAACACCATGCAATCATCCGCAAAAAGTAAATCTGAGATCCAGGGGGCGTGTATACCCACGCGCACACCTCTGGATAAATACATCGGTCCTCTTGACTTCAACAAACTCGACAAGCCTTCAGCACAGATCAGAAACAAATAGGGGGATATAGGGTCGCCCTATCTAATACCCCTACTCGGCTTAAAAACTTCAGTGAGCTGCCCATTCACTCTTACTGACATAGTGACTGAATTGACACATCTCATGACTAAGGCCACAAACTGTTCATGGAAACCCAAGTGCAGCATAATCCTCCTCAGATATTCCCATTCAACCCGATCATAAGCCTTCGCCATGTCAAGCTTGACCGCACAAGCTCCTGTTTTCCCCTTCTTCCTCTTCAAATAATGAGTACATTCATAAGCAATAAGAACATTGTCCGTA
This sequence comes from Themeda triandra, assembly GCA_018135685.1. Lineage (NCBI taxonomy): Eukaryota > Viridiplantae > Streptophyta > Magnoliopsida > Poales > Poaceae > Themeda > Themeda triandra. Next base: position 516,569 of record JAENPR010000219.1, on the reverse strand, counting down.
ATTAAGCGTCCCGAAACAAAAGCATTTTGCTCCTGGGAAATGATCTCATCAAGAAAACCCCTTAGTCGATTGGCCAAAACCTTAGAGCAAATCTTATAAAGAACATTGCATAAAGAGATGGGCCTGTAATTCTTCATTTCTTGAGGGTTCCTGACTTTAGGAATTAGCACAATAGTTGTCATATTTACCTTATCCGGCATCTGACCGCCATTGAGAAAACCCAGCACTGCATCTGTCACTCGTGGCCCAAGTACTTTCCAGTGATGCTGAAAGAAACCCGCTGTAAAACCATCTGGGCCGGGAGCCTTATTAGCGCCCATCATGAATAGAGCTTTTTCAACTTCAGCAGCTGTGAACGGTTTCACGAGTTCGTCATTCATCAGATCTGTCACTTTCTGCTGAACACAATCAAGTATCGGCTGAAAATCCAACACCTCCCGTTGTGTGAATAATTCAGCATAAAAATCGCGCACAGCAGTCTCCAAACTCTGCTGATCAGTAATCACCGAGCCATCCATCAATCTCAAAGCATTGATACGATTGGACTTGGCTCGTGTCCCTCGACTTCGCTTGGAAGAACGAGGAGTTGCGATCCCCTTCTTGCAGGCAGTCCACTCTTGATCGCTGCTTCTCCATTGTTTCTTCCCGAGCAAGTTGCTCAGAAATCTCCTTCATCAGTCTTCTCTCCTCTCTGGTAGGTCCCGACCCTAGTGATTGGCCTCGGACCCATTCCAAGTTCTTACGCAGTTGTGCTAATCTTTTCCTGACCGAGCCGAAAGTATCTCGGTCCCATTCTGAGAGAGACGATCCCATTTCAGTTAGATCGCGAGCAAGGCGGTCTAGTGTTCTGCCACCTCCCTGCACGTGCCAAGCATCCTCTATCGCCTGTGGATACGATGGGTGTCGGCGCCACATATTCTCATACTGAAAACGCCGACGTCCCCTCCTCCTTCGACAGCCCTGCACACATTCTATCACTAGCTCGCAATGGTCCGACTCGGTCGTCTGCTCATGCCAGACCCTAACCTCCCGGAATAGATTGTGAAATTCTGCACACGCCAGCCCACGATCCAGTCGCACCTTCACATTATCATCCGATTGTTGCCTATTATCCCACGTATATGGCAAACCAATGAAGCCCAGATCAGTGAGACCGCAGAACTGTACCGCATCCCTAAAGCCATCCATCTGTCTCTCCGGTCTGATCTGTCCTCCAAACTGCTCATTTGCATCCAGCACTTCATTGAAGTCGCCCGCGCAGAGCCAAGGTAGATTGCTCTGGGACTTCAAGAATCTCAAGCAATCCCAACTTCTAGCCCTCAACTCCCGACGCGGCTCTCCGTAGAAGCCCGTAAATCGCCATTTTGTGTCTCCTGTACCCGACTCGAGAATCACCACATCAATGTGGAGTTTGTCGCAGCTTTTAAACTTAACATTCACCTCCCCGGCCAAAACTTCCCACCCCCAGGCCATTAGCCATGCCTAGGGAACGCTTTAAACAGTCAACCCGATCACTGAAAATTCTTGTTTCCGACAAAAACACCAACGAGGGCCTATGTAGCTCAATGAAGCTACGGATTTCTTGAACTACCTCGGATCGGCCCAGACCCCGGCAGTTCAAACATAGGATTTTCATTGTGCCCGGTGGGGACTGCTGCCCGCAGTCGCCGCCGATCGCGCATTAGAAGTTGTGCCACATTTCTGCTTCTTCAAAGTCTCAGACATACTACCACCACTACTTTCTGTCCCCGCATCAATCTGGTTCACCCTTGAGTTCACCAAACCGGCTGGCACCAGAGCAATATTGAGATCCGGAGTGTGTGCACCTCCAGAGCCCCGCTTCGACTTCCTTTTATGAGCCAGCTGACGCTGCTCCTCAGTATCGCAAAGATCCAGATTCCTACTCGCCACGCTTTTTTCCTGTGGCATGGCCGCCTTTTCCCGTTCATCATCTTTCATGGGGGAATCAACCTCATGTTCATTCGGTTCGCCCGCCCCGCTGGTCGAGTGGTGAGACTCAGCTTTTGAACCCCTTCCACCCGAATTGCCCTGCTGATTTGGCTGCCTAGCACTCGTGGATGATCCACTCCCAAAAGCCTCGGCTGCAGCTCCAGCAAACGACTGAATGCGTCGCTTCTTCTCCTCAGGAGCTCTCAATTGACAATCATATTGCAACTTCCCTTGTTCATCACGTGCAGCTGGATTGGGGCACTCAAGATCCGAATGACCCATTTTCCCACAAGAGAAACAAACATAAGGGAGTCTTTCATATTGTACCTTGAACCATTTTGGATCCTCATCCTTCTGCACCCGTAACAGGATACCTCTTCGAATTGGTTTATCAATCTCAACTGCGACCCTAGCTCGAAGAAAGGCTCCACTTGCTTTGCCATCCTTATCCACATCCATGGTAAGCACTCTCCCAATCATCTCCATGGCTCGTGACCCCCTGGATCAGTTCATCCAACCCAACGGGAGGTTTATGAGCAGAGCCCACAGTTCCATACAATCAAACACTATGTCTGTAGCCGACAAGGTGCCATCAAATGCCTGAAGCAGGACTGCATACTTTTTTACCATCCATGGTGCCCCTAGCAGCACCCTTTCCATGTCACGTGGGCTTCCAAATTCCGCCACGAACATGTTATCTCCCTTCTCTCCGATCGCCCGGATCTTCAACCCAATTGGGTTTCCCCAGGCAGGCTTCATCGCCGTACGGATTGTGTCAACGTGGATCAGGAACGGAGAAAGTACTTTGCCAACCCATTCAGCGGTCGTCGCAGCAAGCTCCTCCTCCTCATCACCGAGATCAAGCACCGCTCCTTCTTCCTCCGTAAGCTGGAGTTTCCGGAACATCTCCTCGACATGAGGGTTTGGGATGGCACTCCCACCCCCAGCTTCTTCATCTCCCGACGCCGACATCACCGTCGACCAGGGATAGATCCTACGTGCGTCGCGCGATCAACGACATGACCACGAACCAGAAAGAACCCGACCAGGAAAAAACCTAAGCGGCAGAACCCTAGCGGTCTTGTTGCGTCGAAGGCGCCTTCCCGGCTAACCAACGATTTGCTTTGGGCCGCCTCCAATCTGCAATGATGGATGCGGGGCGTGGACACCGTGGCCGCGGTGGCCGGCGGTGGAGCAGGATCAGAGGTCGCTGGCGTGGCAGCCTAGATCGAGGTTAGGGTCGCGATCGCCTTCGCAATCGCCCACACGGTCGATCCGTAAAACACGGAGCTATCAAGCTCTAATTTTGATATAAAGTTTGTCTTAATCCAACTTTTGGAACACTTATGAATCTTCTTGCATGGTAACTATTAGAGACAAACCAATAATAGTGGTGATCGGTAACACAGGTTATCATAGCAATAGAAGGTCCGGTATTCTGAACCTCCCTCAAAAATCAATTTTGTAGGGTACCAATTTAGGGTGCGGCTAGAATTACTACTGGTCCTGGAAAAAAAAGAAACGATTCTAAAAAATTATTTATGTGGTAGTTGTGATGTATAGAAGCACAAAAAAGATTTCTTAAGTAAAACGAAATTATTTTGAGAATAACTTTGCTGAAATATAGCAACTATTCATTTCCCTAGTGAACCATGAAAATACATTTTTGCCAGAGGGGAGTCTATTAAAGACAATAATGTACTTTCTTATTTTCCTTTAAGATGTTCTAGTTTATAGCAAATGATAAACTGTCCACACTGTTGAATCTTATTCAATAAAGACACGGGGGCTTGAGGAATGCCTCGCTGATCTCTAATATTTTTGCACAAATATCTCGTATCCCTGGTCGATCTTTGGGAAGCTCCATGGAACATAATAGGGCAACTTCAACCAATGGTACCAGATAACACTGCAGCGTTAGTGTTACAGATACAGGGCCTCCCTCTTGGAACATGTAGGGATCTAAAACCTTGTGAAGTCCATTTGGATATGCCGAGCTCACCAACTTGTGAAGGCTCATACCATCAGTAAACATTATGTCAGTGGGTCGCTTTCCGGTGAGCATTTCTAGTAGCAACACACCAAAACTTTACACATCGCACCCAGTTGAGATTTTATACTCCATTCCATACTCTGAAAAAATAACAATTCCATGTTAGCAAAGAAAAATATATTATGAAACATATAACAGAGGGGAATTTACCTGGCGCGATATATCCAATAGTTCCTCCCAAGCCAATAAAACCTTCTGGACTACCAAGACTTGAGGAGAGAAACTTTGAAGACCCAAAATCACCAACTCGAGCTGTGATATCATAATCCAAAAGGACATTGGCTGGCTTCAGATCACAGTGAACTAGAGGTGGTGTCAGTTGGTTGTGCATGTAGTCCAAAGCAGAAGCCACATCCATAGCTATTCTTATTCTCTGGCCTAAGCTCAGAGCTCTCTTGTTTTTATGCAACTTTGGGTGCAGCCACATATCCAAGCTTCCGTTGGCCATAAAATCGAAAACTATAGCTTTGAACTCGTTGTTCTCCAAGTTCACCGTTGAGCATAAGGTCACAGCTTTCATTAGATTGCGATGACGTGTGTTTCTGAGCACTTCACATTCCATAAGAAAGCTGTTTAGTGAACAGTGGCGGATCTAGGATTTTTGCACAGGGTATGCGACATAAAATTTTTCATATACAGCTCGGCAAAAAATATTTATCAATTCGGTAAATAATTATAAAAGTTACATCATAATTCGTGATGCATGCACAAGCATAATAAATCTTAAATTTAACAAATTACAATATATAAATAGTCAGTGATCTTGCGATATTTCATTGCTTAGCAAATAATTATTGATGAATAATTATGCACATAAGCTTTTTACCTGCAAAATTAGTTGTTTCAAACAAGCAACAAACCTGGTGGCCTAAGTCCTGTCTGCGACTCTATGCAATTAAGCCAATCAGAGATGGGATGGGAAGACGTGCCTTCACACTCGGGTGCATGCGGCCATGCGGCGCTCTGAAATGGTGAACGTTCTGTATTTGTTTTGTTACGTACGGAGTATATACTATACTGGTTACTTGAGTCCAGGGTATGCGGATGACCACCCAGAATACCCGCTAGGTCCGCCACTGTTAGTGAACCATTCTCATCAAGATGGAACACTTTGATGGCCACAAGATCTGTGTCAAACTCAAACCTGCCAATGTAGACAGAGGCAGTGCAACTTGAGCTGATCTTGTTGACAGGAGAGAGCCAATTGGTAGCTTTAAGGATGTCACCATAGGATACCTTCTTCATTGTCTCCAAGTAGCATGGAGTTGTCTCTGCTCTTTTGTTCATAAGGGTGGCTACAAAGCATATGAGCGAGAATACAGCAATAGTAATTGGAGGAATTACCATTAATAACAAGTGTGCATTCTTTTTGGCTCCACCGGTTGATATCCTGGGGCACATTAAGAATGAAGACGCAAATGTCATTGCATTCGCACACAGCCCTGTGTTCCCATCTAAGATTACTGCTGTGGTATTCTCAAATACTCCGCCAGTTGGAATTGGTCCGTCAAAGTTGTTGTAGGATAGGTCAAGTAGCTCCAATGTAGTGAAGCTATTGAAGAAATCTGGAATTTGTCCTGTTAATTTGTTCTGAGAAAGATCAATTTTCTGGATGGCCTTCAGGTCCTTGAAAGACTGAGGAATTATGCCATCCAGCTGGTTGCTTTCCATGTGAAGGAAGGATAGAACGAGACATTGGCCAAGTGAAGGAGGAATTTTCCCAGAAAAGTAATTGTTAGATATATCTAGATGGACAAGATTGATCAAACCACTCTGTTGTGGAATTGATCCAGTAAGATTGTTTCTCGACAAGTCCAAACTAACAAGGGTTGTAATAGTTAGCAGCTCAGTCGGTATATATCCATCAAGATTGTTAGCAGACATGTTTAGCGTTGACAATTGCTTGCACTGTCCTAAACTTGCTGGTATGTTACCACTCAAACTGTTGCTATCAAGAGAAAGCCGGGTTAATTGCTGAAGCAGACCTACTATAGGTGTGATTTGACCTGACAACCTGTTTTGGGATAGTCCTAGAACTACAAGGGAGCTTATATTCCCAATGCTTGAAGGAATTTCTCCAAATATTGAGTTTTGGCCCATGGCAAGCAATTGGAGCTGTGCAAGGTTCCCTATCTCTTTTGGCAGTTTACTACTGATTTGATTTTGTGCAAGGTTTAAATATACAAGATTATAAAGGTTGCTAAGTACAACTGGTATTGTGCCAACAATTTGGTTGTTTCCAAGGTCTAATATCTGCAGACTTGATGAAAGATTGCCAATAGATAATGGCAGACTCCCAGCAACCCTATTGTCATATATTGATAATGACGTTAGATTAGAGCAGTTTGTAAGAGAGGTAATGAATGCCCCGATATCAGATTTCAGGAGGTTATTTCCAAGATTTAGTATAACCAAGTGAGGTAACGATCCTAGAGGTGGCAGTGGGCCATCTAGTGAGTTACTGTAAAGATCAATCACTTCAATCTTTGATGCATTTGCTAGTGATGCTGGAATGGATCCCATAAAATTGTTACTATACATGATCAACATTTCAAGTTTCGGTAATGAGAATCCAACAAGAGATGGTATCTGACCTGTAAGGTTATTTTGGCTTAAGTCAAGGAAAATGAAGGACGAGATGTTATAAAGTTGGGCAGGGACATGTCCAAATAGGTTGTTTTCACTTAAAACCAAGCTGCTAAGGTTCCAAATTTGACTTAGAGACTCTGGAATCGATCCTTCTAAGTAATTTGAATCAAGGTATATTTCAGTGAGGGAAGAAACATTTCCTAGTGATGGAGGTATGCTACTAAAAAATTTGTTCCGTGCAAGGTCAAGAATTTGCAGCATGGCCATCTTACGAAAGTCTGGGATATGTCCAGTCAAGAAATTTTTTCGAAGACTTACAATAACAAGTCCAGATGAACCATTGAACAGACTATCAGGGATTCTTCCAGAAAATTTGTTACTTGTCAAGTTTAGCACAGTAAGGGATGACGAAGTTGCCAAGGGATGGGGTATATCTCCACTAAGATCATTGTATGCAAGATTGACATAGCTGAGAGACCTACTTGTAGTGCCTAAGGACTCAGGGATGGACCCTGAAAGATTATTACTTGCAAGGAACAGATACCGGAGCTTAGGAAGTGTGCCCAACTCCTGTGGTATGGCCCCAGAGAACAAATTATTTCCAAGATCTAACAGTCTTAGTGAAGTAAGGTTAGCGAGAGAAGATGACAATTGCCCAGCCAGCTGGAGCGAGTTCAGCTCTAGTGAAACAACTCGGAGTGGAAGATGCTTACCACAGGTGACCCCTCTCCAGCTGCAGTATGAGCTGCTGCCCCATGAGCTCAGAACGCCAAGTGGATCGCTGATGCCTAGACGGAAATTTAGGAGGGCTTGCTGGTCGATTTTGGAATTGTTGGTCAATTCTGCAGCTAAGATTGCGATTGGATTGGACAAGAAGATGAGAAGATGAGCCAGAAGAAGAAAGATGAGTGCATGAGCCATCTCTCCACCTCTAAGAAGTGTGTTCTTTTTCCTTTTACTTTTGGGGTCCCGTGCTGTGTAGATTCCACTATAAATCATTCATCCCCTGCTGTCATACTCAAATACATGTAGCCCCTCGTTCCCTGCTGTCATACTCAAAAATAAGTGCCCTGGACTACACGGTGACTTACCAGTTGGGATGACCGATGGGTGGATGAGGAATGCCATGAGAAAGCAACAAAGGTGACCAGAAGAAACGTGGTCAATGGAGAATTTTCCATGCTTGCCAGTCACAGTGAATAACTCTGATATTTATCAAATAATCAAATTATTAAATTGTAACAACAAAGTGCATATATTTTTTAAGTATTTTTTTAAAGCGTTAAGAGCTGTGCCTTAAGAAGAAAAGTGTCATATATACAGGAGACTACACTCCAGTCCAGTGTGTTTTCACTACCAGAACCCAATCAATGTTATAAAACCTTTTGCTAATGGCCAACAATCATAACTAAACAAACATAGACACCAGCAGTCCTCTGGTTCAATTACACAAGAAGCCAACACATCTTAAAGAACATTTTCAGGACTAGTTTAACTGGTCTAGCCTGGGTCCAATAAGTTCATAATTAACAGCATCAAGGTTGATCACCCATATGCAGTTATGCATCCATTTTCTACCATTAGAAATCCAGTGTGATATGTGACCATGTGCAACATATATAGCTCACCCAACAAAGAATTTCTGAAGCATAATTGAACGTAAATACTTTTTGTTTGTTTCCCATGCACTGTTCCTGCCTTCCTGTGGCTAGTTCATCCCACAATGTGAATGTGGTGACGTTTTTGCACCCAGGAGCCTGAGAGGCGGACGCCGCTTGGCTGAATCGAAAGGGTACGATGCAGTGGGGGCGTGGGAGTTCCGCGCGCTTGTGGGGATCAATAGATTTGCGCGGCGGCGGCCGGAAATCGAGACCCAGCGCAGGGATAGGGAAGAGAGCGCACCTGGTCCTCGGCGGCGCACCGCCGGAATCCATCTGCTTCGGCCCCTTCTGGTCCATGGATTTGTGCCTCCCTCCTTGGGCTTGATGTCTTGCTGGGCTCAGGTGACGAAAGGAGGGACCTGGGCCATTAACTGGTTGATGTGTTCCACTCAAAAAAAAAAAAAAGTTGATTTGTAGTGAGACTAAAACCGAGTTGAAGCCGAACATGAGTTGGAGCATGTCTTTCCACAGAATTTCTTCCCGAAATCAAGAAGATTTCTAAGTCACAAAAATGTAACGAAATCACTAAATGAAACAGTCTCCCACCGTTTCCAATAAAACATTCAAAAAATATAAAAAGTTGGTCTTGCACTACGGTGTGCTCATCTACGTCGCCGCTATCTCCTTGCACGCTTCTGCCGTGCCCCTAGTCTACCCAGTTTGATGTCTCATATCGATAATTGACTGGTAGAGAGTACAATATATAAGGCTGAGGCAATCCTCGCCTTTCAAGCTAAGGATTCCTGAGAAATGTCATTGGGACTCCTCCTGTGAAACCTATTGCTTCATGACCACTTCCACCCTTCACGAGCCTGAAGATGCTCCAGGGTTGTTGAGATGTTATGGAGACTCTTCTTCTCAGAAAACATGTTGCTTCACGACCTCTCTACACGCTCCCGGGGACAATGGAAAATGTTTCCCCTTACACATACTATACCCTCGGTACTGCATATCTAGCATCAGACTTAAACCTAATGACTTATGAGAAACTGCAAAAATGCCTCTGTAGAGTGCTTCTAATATAAGCGGGATCTATACATGATCTAATAGGGATAGCATCTATATATGTATTTTTCGACAAATTTCAAACTTTATAATTGCTGTCCTCTGGAATAGAGAGAGTACGATATAGCAATCGTTGAAGTAATTAATTTGTATCTGAACTATGTAAAGTTTCTTTCTCAATACATACAAAACTAAACAATGCAAACACACTTACTGCCGTGTAGAGGGTTTTGGATTAGACATTATTTACATTGCCCCATGTTGACCTATTCGTACGGCCTTCACCGTATTTATCTTCCACTTGAAATGACTGTTGGCAGTGGGGGACCTAGGATTTGGTGACGACCAGGGCCAAATCCTGGCGGCCAAAATTTAGCGGCTAAAATCCAAAAGTCCTTGTCAGGGGACTGGTCCTTGTCCTCTTCATCTAACTAGAATCAAAATTTCAAAATAACTACTGAAGCTAGGCTGAAACTACTGACGAATGAAAGAAATATCATTATGACATGCCTTCACTTCATTGGAGGAGGCCTAGAGAGGTCAGAGGAGGCGATCAGCGACACGGCAGGTCGCGGGCTCGCGACGTCGCGCACCGTGCTTGTGGGAGTGCGTGACGACGTCCGTGGATGACCGAGCGCTTTTCAGCTTCCTCACTTCCTTCCCTGCCCTTACCTCCATCATGGGATTTCTCATTGGGCCAAAAAATGAAGACTTACTCCTAAATTTTTTGGGCCACGACTAGAGCCATGGTCCTACTAGCCCTAGTCCTGGGCCCGCCTCTGATTGTTGGGACATGAGAGCAACATCTCACCAGAATTGAAATTAGGTGCATCTCATAACAAACTTTGCGACAGACCTTAAACATTTCTATCATGACCATGTCAATTGTCAAGGAAGGGCCTCGCAAAAAAAAAGTCAAGGAAGAGAAGACAGTGACCTAGTTACTACATGCTACAATGATGATACCATTTAAGTATTCAAGTCACCTTGGCGTGAAGCATATCCTAGTAAGAGGTAAGTAGCTAGTTAAGAGGTGAGTAGCTAGTTATGTTCATACATACGTTGACAAGTCAACACTTGAGCTTGACAAGTTAAAATATAATATGGCACGTACTAGCTAATGCCAAACACCTCTAGCCAGACTAGTTAGGCTCCGACGGCACTCTCCCGTGGGGGTGAATTTCATACTCGAGGGTAATAAATAAAAATCTCTTTGTTTGTCCCACACTAAAGTATATAGGTTTATAGTTGTCCGATCTCACGGGGATACGGTGCCACTATATATACATGGGCTAGTGTTTAGGGTTTTTTTGTGAGTTGCGTGAGAAGTTCTTCTTCTTAACGAAAACTTGTGGGGACTTCACTCTCCACAGGAATGTGGCGCCACTATATATGGATACGTGGAAGTTATTCTTAATAAAGGATGTGATTCCACTATATATGGGTGGGGCTGCGGCCCATTTATATGTGCTGAGTCCCCCTAGAAGAGGCCCAACTTGTTCGGCTAATATATAATGCCAAGAGCATGAGGGCAAGGGGCGCTCTTCTCTCCCACTCATTTCCTACCCTAGTTTTTGTCTCACTCTCCCTTTTCACATGTTGAAGCCTTCATCGCAAGGCCTTCTCCGCAGAACTTCCATCATGGAGCCTTCACCTCGAAGCCCTTACATGGAACAATCATCCAGGCTCTTCGTCTTGACCTTCTTCTGTAATCCTTCTCTGGCTGGGACTTCACCAGGACCTTCTCTGGTCGGGCCTTCAATGGTGGACCATCTCTGGTCGGGCCTTCGTTGAGACCTTCTCTATCCAGGACATTTTCGGTGGACCATACCCAGTCGAGCCTTCGTCGGGAGACATTCTCTGGTCAGGCCTTCGTCAAGACCTTCTCCTGCCAACCTTCTCCGGGAGTCCCTCACCTGCAGACCTTCTCTGGGACCTTCTCCCTTAGGCCTTCTCCCGGAGACCTCCACCATTTAGCCTTTACCGAGGACCTTTGCCTCTCAACCCTGTTCGGGACGCTTGTCCCAAAATCGGGGTTTTGCACGAACCACGTGAGAAGTTCTTCTTTTTAATGAAAGACCTACCTATGGGAACATCAACCCCCCCCCCCCCCCCCCTCGCATTTATTCATGTACCGGCTAATTATTGGACAATCATGTTAATAAATACTAACTATATACATATATTCAATAAAGACAACAAAGAACAATACAAACGTTTGAGTACTTTTAACTAAATAAACTGATATTCTTATCTCCTTTTTATGTGAATACTAATATTATTATCTCGTAAGGACTGACGACATATAAATTATGTATTTTATCAACTTCCATAAATAAAAATAAGTTTGTGTACCATCTATTTTCATTTGAACAGTAGTAAAAGTAGACTTACATGAATAAGAACATGCTATATTTTACCTGCATAGTACCAACTTTCAATAATTTCAACTAGAATTTTTATGACTTATTATCAAACAATAAAATTCTATTTTTTTATTTGGTAAGACAACATACTTCATAGCTTTGAATAATGTTATAGGAAGAACAGAAATGACCCCAACCAATCCCCTACACCCCATGAACGGCGGACGCCCGTGTGTTGTGCCGCCGCTTCAGATCCTTTGTCACTCCAGCCAAATTTAACTGTCGCACTCTGCCACTACCATCCCACCTAGGACATCAAACTCTGCGAGCTATCTTAGCAATGATGGCGCATCCTTGAGCATGGATCTACAGTCCCTCCAGGCCATCACACTCTGTCGTCAATTCGCACCAAAGGATGATTACCTGGTGGTGCTAGAATCCGTCGTTTAGAGACAAGGAAGGCTGCCAGAATCCGTCGTTTAGAGGCAAGGAAAGCCTTCCTAGACATGGTCTACTAGACCTACTGCGATTGACAAGACCACCACCGGTTTGAAACCGGCGGTGATAAAAAATGACTATCACCAACAAGTTTCACTAACGAGGGCCAAAACAATAATTAAGGGCCTTTTAGAACAAACAGTGATGAATACCATTACACATATGTACAAATATTTGTTTTTGTTCCTGAAACATGGGTATTTCAAGGAATACAGGTGCATACTGCTGGCGCTACCCGTGCCTTTGGTCAGGCATGATTGGGCACCCCTTGACATTTTAGACCCCAATAGTTTTTCTCTTTTTCTAAAATTTCTATAAAATATTTTCATTACTTAGTACTTACATATTATTCTGAACCATTCACTTATTCAATTTATTGTATAAGTATTATAACAAAAAAAATGGACGGCGACTTTTTTTGTACTGATTTTGTACTACACAGAATTTTTCTATATATACATCATCATCATCGTTATGAGGTGTAAAAATCAATTTGTACATGCATGCCTTTTTCCAGTGCATTACTGTTTGTAGGAATTGATTATGGAGATTTATTAGCATCCCACAGCACGGCCGGCGTTTACTACATTGTCCTAATAAATTTTATATCCTACAGAATGACAGGCAATATAAATCAGTACCTTCAATTCTATTTTTGGGTTTTCTTTAGCTTCTCCAGGACACAATAATGACATTCGGTTTTCCCCTAACCGTCTTTGTTTTTCTCATATTTTATAATGTCAATAATTACTTGTGCTCTCTATATACGTAGTACAAGAGAGTCTCTAAACTCCAAAGTAAATAAATGTTGTATGAAATTATGAATGGCGCATTCCAAAAGTTTTGTACACTAATAACATGCACAAGTGAAATAACACCATCTTAACATCGATGTATATATTTCTGGTGAAAATTACATATAAAACTCTAACCTTTTATAATACTAGCAAACATATATCCGTGCTATGTCCGAAACATGCAGCTCAATTTATTGTGTGATTACCTAGACAATTTGCATCTCAGAGACTTATATTCAACGACCGCGTACGTTTTATCGGTTGACGGCCGTGAGTTTACACCATAGACAGGATGATAGAAAAGGGCCGGCACGAGGGCATTATTATAGGATAGATTGTACTAATAATGTCTCAGAGAAGTTTTTTTGAATATATGTTGTCAAGATTAATTATGCTAGTATCTATAGAAGGGCTTTGCCTTAAAAAAAAAGTATCTAGAAGGACGAGGAAAACATGTCAGAGGAGAGGAGAGTACATCATCATCCATGAATCAGCAGAGAAGCCGACTGTACAAGAAGCAAGGACGCCACGTTAGACATCTATAGCGCTCTACACCTATAAAAAGATAGCCAGCCGTATGTGCCCATAAATTAAAAGTGTAATCAGGTTTTCACCAAAATTTAACTGTTGCGACAGCGCTAGTTTGAGGACCTTTCATCAGCAGACTAGCTAGATGCAGACAGATAAGACATAAGATTAGTACAATAAGCTGTGCAAGTTGACCAATTTGCGACTGCTAATCCGTAGGATATGATGATGCAGGACAAGAGACCAGCAGGACCAGCCATTATATATAGAAAATGTAGAAATTATGATGTGACAGTGCCGGCCTAAGGAAGCGTGAGTTGGCAGTCCTTGGTCCTGTACCAGACAAGGAGTGATCTCTCTTCGATCGGCTTGGGGAAATTAACAATTAACAATGCCCAGTATCATCAGTAGTGAGTATCTCACTGCAACTCTCTGCAACAATTGTACTAGCATTAGTTTACTGTGATGACACAGGAGTACTTTATTGTCATAAATGCCTCGAATAGTGCTGCTAGTTAGCTCTAGATATGTACAGTACCATATTACACGTCATTGCTCTCACTGATTCGGTAAAACTTAAGCAAGTACATATAGTAACCATATTAACTAGGATGACCATAAGAAGTGATGTTTCCTTTTGGAAAATATGAGACTACATTGAAGTCCAAATTAACTAAAGATGAATCAGCCAGTTTTCTCCTATATCTCTTTTTGCATCTGATGTTTGCATTTTTTATCGGATAGATAGATAGTATGGATAACAAATGAAGTAAAAAAAGATTATTCGTGTACATACACATCGGAGCGACCACCATATATAAGACGACGACAAAGAGACGGATATCCCTAACACTGTTTGTTGGACAAAATGTCTGTCCGTCCGACCATCACGCATGATCGAGGCACTGCACTAGATAAATTAGGGTAAAAATAAAAAATCCAGCGGCTGGGCGGGAATCTTTTGCTCTCCCCGGCGGCCCTGATGCCGCATGCATGGTCGATCTCACTGATCTGGTGGAAATGGAATCTTTTGCATCGCGAGCTATAGGCGCTAAACAATGCGGATGTCTGACAGGCAAGACACGTTTCTTGCGGCACGTACAGACATCGTAGACACGCCGGACAACGAACGCGGCCGGCCGGACTCTTCTCGCCAACTAGTGCTCCTAGCTACTAGTAGCAGTAGCTTATTACGGCCTCCACCGTACCCCCCATGTGCATGTCGTAGCTCTCATCCATGCCAATCATGCTAGCTAGCATAGCTCATGCAATGCATGCACGTCTCTCTCGCTACAACTCACAAGATGTACGTTGTTCCCACATGCACTTTTGCTGCAAATCATCCTATAGCTCCGATCCTGTGCTGCCACAGCAGCAGCAACAAATCTTACTAGCAGCAGTGCCCAACAGAGTTCAAGATCGTCGTCCAAGCATCACATCTGGCACACACAGTAGTAGGAGCAAGAAATGGACACAGTAACAAGTTTTGCACACTGTACCTCATAAGTATATATGCTCTGAAGCTCATGACACTATACCTCTTCTGGTGAGAAAAAGAGAAACAAGTACAACAGTAATACAGTATATATAGGAGGAGAGGCCGGGCAGAATGTGGATCCCATGCATGTCACGGTCACATACACAGCCAGTAACACGCACGCAACTTCCTGCACGTGTATGCAACTATGACACAGGGGTAATTGAGGTTGCCCACACCCACACACGTAATTAAGCACGAACACTAGTACACTACACGGTAAAATCAGAAGAAGAAGATGAAAAAATACAGCAGTAAAATTAAACACACACCTTGTCGTCGTTGATCATCATAATCAATCACGTACTATCAATTTCCCTGTGTCGTCCATCTCATCTCATCTCATCTCAGCAGTCAATGCAATTTACATCATCGTCACCTTCCCTTGCGAGCCGCCGCCACCGAAGCCTTCTATTCCGCCGTCGTCATCATGGCCGCCGCCGCCGTGCAAACTTCCGGCGGCGGCTGTGCTCATGAGCAGCTGCTTGATCTCCTCGTAGTTGTACTCCACTGGCACCTGCTGATGGGTTTGCATCTGGTGACCACCGTCTTGCAGCTGGAGCAGCAGCCTGCTGTTGTCATGCTGCTCCAGCAAGCCGCCGCCGCCACCATTGTTGTAGCCGAACAAGTAGCCGTCAAAGCTCAGCTCCTTGCCGTGGCCATGGCCATGGCCGAACTGCGGCGGCTGCTGCCCGTCCGACGAGCTGCAGCTCTGCTGGTCGCTGCCGAACACGATCATGCTGCACCCGCTCTCCTCCTTCACCACTTGCTGCTGGTGGTGCTGCTGAAACTGCTGCTGCGCGTGCAGCAGTGACGACGACGAGGCGTTTGTTGGGATGCCAAAGCCGGCGCCGCCCCAGGACTACATGCTAGGCTCCGCCGGCGCCGGAGAAGAAGCCGTTGTAGGCGGCCTGGGGTAACGAGGGTGACGACGACGTGTGCTGGAGCATCAGGTTGAGGCCGGCCCGGTGGTGGTGCTGCTGCCGCGACGCGCGGTGAGGGTGTGGGGCGGCCGTGGAGCCGAGGAGCTTCTTCTTCAGCTTGGTGTTCCAGTAGTTCTTGATGTCGTTGTCGGTGCGCCCGGGCAGCTGCGACGCGATGATCGACCACCTGAGATAGTAGATTTGTAACAAGCAGCTGATCAATGAATCATGTGCATTCCATGCCATTCCATATTCTTCTTGTCTGTTTAGTTTCGTCCCGGCCCTTGTTCTAGTGTTTCTCATGATAGCTCAAGATAGAGAGAGTTGTATATATTGTGTGGAATAACAAGAACTAAAAGGGTAGATCCTCTTCAAGAATATCAGTTTTCTCTTCTATAACTATATAGCAAGAGAATTCTTTTTTTCAAAAAAAAAAAACTTGCTATAAAATGAATGAAAGTTAATCTTACTTCTGAAGTCTGAACAAGTTAGTTTGCATATTTATAAATTGATACTTTTTTCTGGAGGTTACATTGAGAAATTTGCGTGTAAGTAGAAAGGATCATTAATGTGTGTGGACTTTTGGGTCATAGTAATGGTGAAGGAAGATGTTAGTCCAGAATAGATAGGACTAGAAATCCAGTTTTTTTCACCCACCTGCTTCCTATACTTGCATACATGCTGCAGATGATCCTGTCTTCGTTCTCAGTGAACTCCCCGTGCTTGATGTTAGGCCTCAGGTAGTTTAACCATCTAAGCCTACAGCTCTTTCCACATCTCCTTAATCCTACAATCACAACAAAAGCCATTACAAATTAAACTTGGAGTAGTACGATGTCCAACTTGAAATTTTTTGCTTCATGAACACAGGCAAGACGATAGAAAGTAGCATGAAATTATGGGCATAATAATACGAAACTATCACATGCATGGAAAGACTTGTATGACAAGCCTTCTTCGGTTAGGAACCTGGGACTTTGACTTGCCACTACAATTAAGATCGAGTCCTGCTATAGTCGCATGATACCTAACTGCAAGACTAGGTAGAGACATCACTGGTCCTAAAAACATAAACAGTGCATCAATCCCTGTCGGAATACTCCACATCCAAGGAAATGGTCAGTCAAAAACCCAAAGAAGATCGACAGAACCGAAGAATACATTAGGGCTCATCTCTCTTTTTTTTCAAAATGAGATGTACTCCATTACTCCATTACAACGGAATTCATTACTGAGAGTTTAATTTGGATAGGGTGAAAGAGGTATATAAGCATAGGGAGATTGTAGGTATAGAACAAAGAGCGCCTGTCTAGAACCAAACACTAGCCTATTACACACCCACACGAAGGGCTGAAGTCTCTAAATCGTCAAGAGACAGGGAAAGATACAAATTTCTTTGATCCTAACGTTGCTTTCAAAATTCCTTTTTGATCCTAAATGTGGAAAGAAGTTTTGATGATCCTGAATAAAAGGACATCCAAATTAGAAAATAGTGTGATGCAAATGAATCTTGAAGATTCATATAATCCTAGCAAATTATAGACAGAGCGAGGGGAGGGATGGGAAAACAAAGGCAAATCTTTTGTCCTGATAGCATTGTTGTAATAAATGAATCTTGAAGATATTAATATAAAGCACAAATATGTTTTCCTTCTCTCTTGTTTAGTTTCTTCGAAACAAAGATGTCTCAGAACAATCCTATTAAAGATTGATCCCAGACAGCAAAGGAAAAAACATAAAAAGGCCAAACAAATTAGAAAACCCAAGACATCAGCAGTACCAAGAACCTACTGTTTAGATTCAGACTCAACAGATAGTAGAAAGAAATCCCCAAATTCGACAAGCCGATGAGAATCCAAGCTGCATCTATGCATATGCTACCTGCTTTTTGAGGAAGAGCGATCCAATTCCCACCGGTGCCGTGCTTCTCGATGAACTCCTTGAGCTTGGCATCCTCCTCAGGAGACCATGGCCCTTTCTTCACATTGTTCTTGTCGCAGCACGGAGCCCTCCCCATGAGGCTGCAGCAAAGCGATGTGCCCGGAGACGAAGCTAAAAGCAACACCTAGCTACCAAATCCCACTGCTCCTAATCTTTTTTGCTAATTTTCTAGCTGCCTGCCCAGGCAGCTTGCTCTATGCTATCTAGCTAGATGACATAGCAAGGAACACTGCCCTTTGTTGAGAGGCACAGAAAGCAAGGAGCCGGAGAAAGAGGAGACACAGCACTAAGCAACAAAGAGCGCACAAAAAATATATAAGACTGTTGAGGGAGACAGTCAGGCTGATGAGCTGACAGAGACAGATAGAGAAAGAGAGAGAGAGAGAAGGACCGAGTGTGTATGGGATAAGAAGTCAATGTGTGTGATAGTATGTGTTTGGTTGCAATCACCTCCTGCTTGATGGTTGGCCACTACAAATCTTAGAACCAGAGGGAAAAAGGTTGGCTAGTTTGATCATAAGAGAGCCTAGCCTTTCCTTACCCCACCACAGCTCTGTCTTTTCTGTAAACAAAGTACACTTGCACATGGAATCGCCCAAGGCTCGTGTTTGTTTGCAGGTAGCCTGGCACTGGATGGCATCCGGCCGTATAGTGAATCACTAAAGTCAGTGTGTACTTGGGCTAAATGTGGTGTCGTCTTTCACAAGAATTCTCATACAGGTTAAGTTTGGAGGGATTATTAGTAAGTAGATGCATGGCACATGATGGATAGTTGTCAGTGATACCTATCTTTGGTATTAGAATTTTTTTTTTTTTGGCTCCTATGATATGATTTGATAGATAGCAAAGCTTATATATCTACATGCAAAAAGGCAATGTGTGGTGGATAGCGTCTGACAGACTAGTTTTCGGTGATGTGGATGCATATGTAGTGTTCCCATTTGAGGGCGCATTATTGGAACTAGAGTAAAAGAAGTAATCCTCTATTCCAAATTGTTGTATGGTGATTCAAATCGTACTTGCAATATGACTCAATAGAGATGTGTTATTATGACTTCTAGTCCAAATAATAGGACTTGAGTTAGAATCCTACTAGACTACCTAAATGTATAGGGGCCCTAGAGGAGACTATATAAATAAGGGGTAGAGACTAGCAGCAACTAAGTCAACACAAAGGTCTCATCCAAGGTTTGTAAGGAGCAATTAGGAGAGCTCAAGAGAATTAGGCTAGGCAGTTCTATCTCAGTAGATTCTTGTATAGGGCAAGAATCAGTGAGTCCTAAGGGTCAAGTAGGGTCTTGAGAGAGTGAGAATCACTTGCACTCTTTTGGAGTTGTGCTTATAAAATTTCTGGTCGCGGCTTCTCCAAATTCTAATGTCTTGTCGTGGTTGCTTCAATATCATCATCTATGGTTAATTTTCTAAGTGATGTGACTATGTCGTTCTTAATACGGTGCAATCTTGTTTTATACTCACGATATCCTTTCAAAGATCTGAGGCTGCAGTTGTTACACATAACTAGGGGTATCAGATTCACTAAAGGAAACGCCGCCTTTGCCGGTGCCGAATGCTTTTTCGATTGCCAAAACTCGGGCACTCGGCAAAGAGCCTCTTTGCCGAGTGCCAGACCTCGCACTCGGCAAAGACCGCTTTGCCGAGTGCAAGACCACACCGGCCGGGACTCGGCAAAGGAGGTGGATCCAGTAGTGATTGTAACAAAAATGATAAGATGTTTGAAATTTCTAGATACATTGTTTTTACTATGTATCTAACTTATAGTGTGTTTTTAAATGCGTAGCAAAAACTACGTGACTAGAAAGTCCAAAGCGTCTATTATATAATTTGAAAAGAAGGGAGCAGTATTTTTTTATACAACCCCACAATATTAATTAATTCCAAATATAACGATATTGCTAGCTTACATACAATGCATATAAGATAAATCAAGTGAGCCATGTAGAGTTGGCTCAAATATTAAGGTAGTACATTCAGATATATGTATGCAAAAAGGCAAATCAGTGACCTTTTTGCATTCGTCTGAAACTAAACCAGTAGCTCAACTGAAATTTCAAAGGTAGGAAACTTGTCACGCCAAAACTCTAACCGGCCGGGGCGAGGAATCAATCGAACGGCATGCATGAGGTGTCCGGTGTATTAGTGGGCAGGCAGGCAGGCAGGTAGGTAGCAGCCCCTGAAATCTCTGCCCTCCAATCCTCACGTATACTTTTCGTCGTAGTCCATGGACGGCCGAGTTGTAAAGGCCATGCAGCAACTAAAACCTAAATGTACGGCGCCAGACAAATGCATGCATGGTCACCCTCGCTGTCGCGTATATGTGTGTACAAAAATTGTCCGCAAATTGCAGAGCAGCTTCATGCAGGTCCAGTGAAAGTGACGCCGTGCACTGGGTTCATGCATCTGCTGCGGTATGCGTAACTGAGATGTATACGCGAGACCTGATTATCAGAGTATCTGATTATCAGAGCAGACGCCGGCTAGGCTGCACGTTTATAGACCCATTAGGTGAGCTGGTAAGGTGTGTGTTTATGTGTAGGCTCGACGGACGTGCGGTTCAACCTTCGGTTTCAATAATCCTAGGCACTGAGATTATGTTGACACATCTCAGCTGTCAGCTAGCTCTAGCTCAGTTAGATACCTGGCAGCCTAGTAGCACTATTGTATTAGAGGCCATTCTTGTCTTGTCTTGTCTGCAGATCGACCAAGGCAAGGAAGCTACATCCCGGCTCTCCTGTGTAGTAGGTTTACGACCTTAATAATTAAAGGGGTTTCATTTTTTTTTCTTAAAAGAAGGATCGCTGCAGATTGTGGAATCTGTGTGTATGTATACCTTCTTTCGAATCACTAGCTTCGAATTTGTATTGCTGCATATTCAGACAAAAGCTAGTGAACTCTTAAATTTTGAATGGGATATCATTTTGCTATATTCAGCCATCTCAAAATCTTTTTTATATTTTTTGAATCTCTCTCGATCTCTCTCTCTCTCACACAAACATATTAAAATTTCAAGTGAAAACCACAATAGGCCCATTAACTATCTTTTTTTGTGGTGTCATTAGGGTCCATCAACATTCAAGTTGATTTTACGGTCTCCTAAACTATTTAAGTGGTTTCAGAGGTCCATACCCTTTGTTTGGCTCTTAAATCAGATACAATGTGTACACTTAATGCAACAACCAACGTGGTGGAGCGATGTGTAAAATGCAGTTAGCCTCTCATTCTTACACCATCTACCTATCTCCTCGGCCTCCCATGCCACACCATTGTTGTCTCTATGCTCACGCTTGTTGGCACCAACCCTCGCACCTCCCACACTCTTTAGCTCCACATGTACCTCCCTTGTTTGTGATGCTCTATGTGCCTCCCTCACCCTATGTATTGATGGTTGCATCCCTTCACGTTTGGCCTGTGGCTTGGCCTCACGGCTTGTGGGGAAGGTTCGGTGGGTGCCTAGCAAAGGATAATTAAGTGCAATATAGGGGGGGTAGTGAGTGTCGGCACAAGTGGCAACTAAGTAGGCAATGATAGCGGTGTTGTTGGAGATGAAGATGAAGAGGGCAACGAGTGAAACTACACCTAGTGGAAGGCATAGGGAGGCTGAGTGGTTCATGAGTAATGATGGGTTGGCCATGCATAACGACGAGGCAAGCCCATAGTTGTGCAATGCCAGCCATGTGCAATCCATGAGCCATGATCTTGGGTGGATGCAACATGGAGGTTGAGTCCTAAGGACAAGCATGAAGTGGCCAGATATGGGTTATACGTTGCAAGGCCCGAGGAGGAGGGCAAGACAATGGAAGGCAAGGTATAAATATGGTGGTCAGCAAACCCTAGGCATTAGCTAGAGCATGATGACTAGGGTCGTGTCTCCCAAGGGCCTAGTAGACTTGGAGGCGAGGAGGACATCGGCGATGGAAAGGAGCTCATTGACACCACGAAGGATTAGTACCAACTCCACCACCCACTCTCCAAATTGCTTACCATCAACGAGGTTGTGTGCCATGAGTAACTCCTTAAGATATGCAATCACTGGTCCACACCTACATGGGGATGCTAGTGGGGGGACTCCATCACCCCCACTCCCACTTCTGTCCTCCATGGTGATTGTAGGGGAGGAATGGGGGTCAGAGGCTACTGGTTTGGTTTTAGATGAAATCACATGGACTACATTGAGCGGTTGTGGCCTTGCCTCGCTATTGGGTAGGCCCTACCACTAGACATGAGGGAGAGTGAGATGGCAACACTAGAGGAGGATATGAATGATGAGGCATGACATAGGAGTTGCACACACACAGGGATGGGAGGCACGATGATGTATGTGAGACAATAGGGGTGATGGGTGGCTTGAGAAATAAGAAGAAAAGGAACTGGGTGGGAGAGGAAAACAGGGGGCAAGACTTGTTTCATTTTAATATGATATCTCTACCACAATGCCACACAATGGACCTATATGCTTCCCTCAAAAGTAATAGATATCTCGTGTATTTTACTCTAAACTTTCAATAACACACGAGTTGTGAAATCTTGATCTAATATATTGGTTAGAAAAAATAGCTAAAATAATAAATCTTTTATCACAACATTTCATATTACTCCTAAATTTCTGCATGTCAAGACATTTCCCCTCTGCATGTCAAGGTTAAATACTTGTGCTATCTAGCTTCATTCCTCAAATCATAATTTGTAGCTATTCAGTCAGATACTCAAATAATGCTTTATAAAGTGTCTTATAGGCCTCCAACAACACATGGACTCTAATGTCTCTAGATTTCAGATTTTTTGTTTAGATATAGAGATAATAAAAATTCAAGTGTTTTTAGCCACATAACATTGTTTTGTTTGTACCTTGCATTAATGCTACTTTACACCGAAATTATATTTTTAGTGGTGACCTTGTAATAGAAGATAAGGTGTTATTAGAAATTGGATAAACATTATTTTCTTTGTTATAGTATAAATAAAGTTTGATCAAATCTATTTCATTGATATGTCAATTTGGTTTGCTACATCCATCTGTTCAGAAATTCTATGCACTTAGTTTTTTCTGTTTTTGAATAAAAATGCACTTATATGGTTTGTATAGATGATCCATTGAGAATCCATCCATTCCAAAATAGATAACCTTATATGATTCAAATTTTATTTCAAAATACTTGACTTTCTCATTTTCCAATACACCTTTCTTTTCCTCCAATACACATTTCTCTTTTTCCAATGCATCTTTATCTTCTTAAGTGGCATTTTGGACTTTTGCCTTTTGTATCAGTCTTCCTGAGAGATTCTAAAATGTCATGTAATATGGGACAGAAAGATTAGCTTAGTTTTAGAAAGATATAAGATGTCTGGAAGCAATAAAGCTTGTAGTTTAAAAAAAATACAATATGATACCGCTAAAATTGTATTCATCGTCACATCGTTTTATTTTCGTTCTTGTGTTTTGAGAAAACCTATGGTGTGGGTCTATTTTTTTATCTAAATCATGGTTTTCCACATCTTGAATTGGTTCATAAAACTACTCCCTCCGTTCCAAATTTTAAGTCACTTTGACTTTTTTTGGTACATTCATTTTACTATGTATCTAGACATGATCTAGATGGAAAGTAAAATGGATGTATCAAAAAAGTCAAAACAACTTACCATTTGAAACAGACTTAGTATGTTTTTTATATATATACCAGAGTTTTAGCGAGGTTGGCGGCCAATGCAATAAGATTCCCCGAGCTAATCATTTTTTGGGGGGGAATTCCCCTAGCTAATGTTGACAACAATGTTATGCGTCAATAACATTCCCCAAGCTAGCTAATCCTGGCTGGCGTGCAGCATTTATGATCACTCAATCCATACTTAGCAAGGCAAGGCTGCAAGGTTGCAAAGTTGCATTAAGCCCCCTAACTATTAATGGCAACATATGCAATTGCATTCCAGTGATCAGAAGAGAATAGAGGTATATGTAACAACAATGATATAGATACTCTCAATAATTGCGTTACGTACGCATCTGTCTGGTACGTACGTAGGTACGTTGACCCCTGCCTCGAGTATTATTTACCGTCGTGCCCATCTCGAATATTTCTCGTTCCTTGCAGCCCATTTGTTTAATTAACAATATGTGGCTCGATGAGACAGCAGCCGCCGTCCATGTCACAATATTTCTTGCAATTTTGATCTGGGGATACGACCTTTCCTGCGTCATGCGAGAGCTGTACATCAGCCAGCAGCGGCAAAGGTCCAAGCACAACTGTCCGGGATAGGAGCACACCTAACGTGGTCATGGTCTCTCATGGATCACGTATTCTCCTACTACTCCTATATCATTGTATGTTGTGCTGTATATATATGTATATATATATATATATATATATATATATATATATATATATATATATATATATATATATATATATATATATATATATATATATATATATATATATATATATATATATATATATATATATATATAGTTTTATGTATATATATGTGTGTGGACCAGCCGATGGGCATTATGTGTGGCGACGGACGTTGGATAACAGGAGCCTCTCAGCACTCGTTGCCGGCAGCATGTGGCGCCAATGATTGCTGAAAATATATTATGGGAGAGCCTTTATTTACAGCACAATCGATCATGCCTCCGTAAGCGCCTTTTGAAGCCCACCAGGTCAAAAAATTCAATTTGTACCTTTGTTTAGTAGTGGCCTAGCTATAAATCATGGTAATTGCAAAGAGTTTAGGGTTTTTTCAACGTTTCATTTATTATCAGGGCACGTTATTAGAACTACAATGGCGTTTAATTGGCCTAGCTTGTTAAAGAGAAATCAAAGAGCACCCACATAGGTGTCCATGGTTTGTATATGTAGTGGCAGTGATGGATACCAAGGTTTGCGGAAACCTCGTGGTACTAATAATAAGCATGTACGATAGTGGCGTATATTTTTTCCCCCTAATCTACCAGCTAGCAGCAAGTTGTTAGTAGTGACTGTCAGACTGTTTTGGTTTAGTCCTATCTAACACAACAAAATCAAGTTGTTATGTGTTATTTTAAATTTTTTGTTTCTGCTTTAATTTTTGTCGTTTCCTTTGAAAAAAAATATACGTCAAAGATGTTGCATAATTCATAAAATATTACGGATTAAAGGGTTTGTTGCAATGATTCAAATATAGCTTTAAGTCCAATTGCATGAACTTTTCCAAAAGGTCTATCTTGAGCTAGTAAATTAAAAAATTGAGCAAGACATGGATGTTAATTATATTTCTCCTCTCTATCATTTTAAAAAATCAGATGTCAAAGAGCATGCATTCAAATGGATTCACAATGTCAAGACAGCAAGTTGTTAGTAGTGACTGTCAGACTGTTTTGGTTTGGTCCTATCTAACACAGACAAAATCAAGTTATTATCTGATATTTTAAATTTTTATTTCTGTTTTAGTTTCTGTCGTTTTCTTTGAAAAAAAAATATACATGCCAAAGATGTTTGTTGCAATGATTCAAATATATATAGCTTCAAGTCCAACCGCATGACCTTTTCCAAAAAGGTCGAACTTGAGCTAGTAAATTAATTAAAGATTTGAGCAAGATGTGGATGTTAATTGTAATTTCTCCTTTCTATCGTTTTTTAAAAGAAAATGAGATGTCAAAGAGCGTGCATTCAAATGGATTCAGCATGTCAAAGACAGGAAGACACATGGTATTCTAATCTTTCCAAAAAAAACACAGCTATTCTCGATCGCCCGCCAGTCACGACTAATTAAATAACGTTTCTACGAAACGGTCATGTCAATGTTTACGTAGCTAAATCTTTTTGCAGGATCACCAGAGATACAACATGGTGGTACGGTGGACCGACGTGGGAACAGCCTGCCATGCATCTCACTGTAAGATTCTTCTTTCCTAGCTAGTTCCTGGATAGTGAACGAGAGCATACTACTGTACTCTCTCCTGAAATATAGAGCATTTTGACTATTCTCCGACAAAATAAGAGAGATGATAATAGATTTATGCACCCCCACTTAACTTCCTAATCTATCAAAATCTGATCTGTTTCTCATGATTAAAGGGTGCAATCTTAGTTTCTTTATACAAATTATGAAAAAGGTACAATCTTAGTTTTTAAAGGTCGAACGCTCAGTATTTCGCGACGGATGGAGTATATAATAATAATGATAAAGAATAACCTTTTCAACTAGACAGTGCAACAAACTCCGTACCAACCAGACCTATGGCCTAGAAAAAACGGCGACGGCCATGCATGAGACAAATTAAATACATCAGTCCCTGAAGAAAACATTTGATTTTATTATTAGGCTCATCAAGAGGGTTTATTTTATTGATGACGATAACTGCTGCCGTGGAAGAGAATCGACCACAAGTCAATGACATCCTTTTCAAATTATGCAGGCTCGTAGTACCGTTGCGCTGGCATGCATTGCCGGAATGAAAGCAACCGCGTTTCCTTTGCCACCTAGGAAAAGGGTTCTTTGTATCAAAAGAAAAATGGAAAAGGGCCGGATCTCAGCGACTGCTGACAGGCCCAGTTGCGGCCCATGACGTGGGAGAACGTCCGCTCGCGGGAAGATTTCTCTAACAAATTCCCCTAAAAAAATATTTCTCTAAAAAAAATTATTTAGAGAGAAGGAAATGGATACTTTTATTTTAGTCCAACTTGATGAAGACGTTCATGAGTCATGACCTTCGTTGCTAGGCTCTACATGTGGTCATTTTTTTTTAGAAAAAATAAGATTCCGACATGGTTTTAGAGAGAGTTAGGAAACCTTCTTTATGTAAGTGTTGTGTAACAGGAGAATAGGCACAACCAGGATCGGTTTTACGACTCTGACCAAGTGTTGTAAGTGGGGATTGCCCGCCTTAGGACGTCCCTAACAACTTAGCTATTTGATAGCCTATTACAGTGAAAAAGTATAGGAAAGACAATAATCAAGTAAATAGCTGATCCATTTCATGAAGCCCAAAAACATTAGAGAGAAGCATGTGGTTCAATAATATATAAAAAATAAGAATATATAAAACAATCTTCTTTTTGTCTTTCACCTCTACGTTATAGCATCTCCAAGAGATTATCTAATCTGTTTTCCAAAGCTAAATATAGCTATTGTTCAACGAAAAACGTCTCCAACATATTAGCTAGCATGCTCTCTAAATTAGCCGCTAGCCATCCCATAATTTTCGCTAGCTATATTTGGATTGCCAGGATAGCTCGCAATTGCAGTTTCTTCACGCGCTCGTCACCTCCTTTCCACACGTGGCGTCATCTTTCGGCATGAAGGTTCCTTGGTGTGACATGTTAAACAAATACACAACCGATTTTAGAGAGTCTGCTGCAGCAAATAAAGATTTTAAGTAGTTAAATTGATTTGGAGAGCCATTTTTCTATCTTTTCAACAGCCACATTTAACTAGTCTCTTGGAGATGCTATTAGCTAGCTACGTAGCTAGCACCATTGTAGGCGCCCTTATAGCTCAGTCGAGTGAGCAATGCTGAGATCAACCAAATACCTCTATATCCAACTACCAAAATGCCTCTCTCCATGGACGCTTCATCACCATCCCCAGAAACTCTACTAGCCCATTGCTTCTATCAAGCTATCTTCGATTATTCCAATGAGTTGTGTCGCCTTGGTGTAATGAGCCAACAAACAGGGATCAACAATGGCAGCCTAGCTACAGAATTCTAGCAATGAGTCAACAAACAGGGATCACCAAACCATCCACTCGAAGCACCAATAATTCTAGCAATTATTGTTCATTGCATTAGTACAAAACTAATGCTTGCCCATCAGCTTACCACGCTCTTTATCCATCTCAACATAAATCTAGTAACTTCTAGAGTTGTTTTGAATCAAACTATGTCTATGATACTAGACAAGTATATTATGAAATTTATTATATACAAGGCTCTATTTAGATCCTACGCTCTAAATTTTAGGTAGGTATGCCAGGCACATATAGTTAATTAAACATAAAAACATTTTACCTCACTTATGAAGTAGCATGGCGTGTAGTCTGTATGGCTGAAGAAAGATCCAGCGAAGAAAAAGATTGGCGAAGTGACATTGAAGTAAGAGAGGTCCGACGGAGGACGATAGTGGAAAAAAATTAAGTACTGACATATGGGGCCCATAAACTGTATATTTAGGAAATTACATAAACATCTCTTTTAATAATCCTACAACTAGTGCTTGAGATGCAAGGCATTAGGTGACTGCTGGAGATGCTCTTAGAGCTTGTGTCCCAAAACCAAACAAAACATTAATCCTAACAAATTCTGATGCCGAATGCTAATTCAACAACATTTATTTCACGTAGAGATAAGGTACATATGCCTACAAAAACATTATTCGAGTTCAAAATTTAATGAACCACTCAATTGTTCACTAGTATCCGCATTATACACCCTAAAATTACAGCAGGGGGCCGCTGGTAATACACCTCAGTGAAACAACTTTCTGCCTTACTGAACCACTGCAAAACCAGAACAAGTTCACTCGTGCTCTTCCTAACCGAACTCGGTCTGTCTACATTTGGGCTTACACCTGGCAGAACGCTCAGTCGGCACACATCCAATATACATTCATCAACCATAGCACCAGGTCGAAAAGGAAGTTTCAAGAAATAATGGTCGACTTAGATCAGACATGATCAATCAAGGCCAAGCAATATCCTTCTATGTATGTACTTAACAAAAACATGTAGCATGCACATATTGTGTTGGATGTGTTGGTATATCATATCATTAACCAAGGACCTTCTTGACTTCCTGAACAAACTTCGCTCTCTGAGAGGGGTCCATCTGAGCATCCAAAGAAAGAATCCGTGAGAAGGCAATGGGTATGTATTAGAATCATGAATTGATAAGATATCATGTATATATGCAGGTAAGTGTTCAGCAACATGCAACTGAAATAGGAGCTCTTAAAAAGTGAGATGCAACAGATAAAACCAGTTGTAGCCCACAGGTTAATTGCAAATAAAAATAAGGTGAAACTGTAAGCAAATTTACCTTATCTAATAACGTAGAAAGACCCTGGGAGAATGCTTGCAGATCTGAACTGGAGCCAGCAAGATCAGAGAGCGACTGAGACACTTTTTGAGCCCTTAGATCTTGGATATATCCCATGTAGTTTTCAGGACTGTCCTTCCAGGCAACAAAAGCATCATCGTCATCCCATCCAGTGCTTCCTGTTGTGGCCGGAGAAGCCAGGTACCATTCCTTGATGAGCTCCATTGCTGATTGGTGTGTAAAGCTGTCACCGGCTATTTGTCTTATTTCTTTTGCAAGAACATCTTCGGAGATCCTCCTCCGTAGCCTCTTAAAGAAGAAAGAGCGCGATTCTTCCCAGTCCACAACTTTCTTAATCACCCCTTTGGCTGCCATTCTTAGGGAAGTATCATGCAATTCAGCAAACCGTATTGCAATCTGCGTATATAAAGGCAGCAACTGTTTTGTACGTGCTTCTATACTCTTCTGAAGGGATTCTATGTCTGGTAGACTTCCATTTCCATGCTTTACATCTTGGAGTTTTGCTTTCAGATTTATCAACTCCGGGTCAAGCCTACCCATACAGTCTTGGAGTTCCTCTGACCTGAACTTGATTTCAATTAACCCTTGAGGTTCGAGAACATTACCTTTGGCAGTCCTCTCAGCATAACACTCAATGCGGTCTGGATTTATTTTGCTATCGACCACAACCCAAGCTCCTCCACGAAGCTCTCCAGCCATAGGAATGTAGACAAACGCAGGCTGATTATATGTCCTAAGGTTCTCGACAATCGTTGACCCAGCCTGAAGAATTCCTTCGAAGAGATCTCTGTCCACCAGAGAAGCCTCTCCAGTTAGCCAGGATGAACAGAGGCAATCCTTCACGGTTGAAGTCTAACAATGCCTGAGCTGTCTTGGTTGCAGAATCTGGGAACCACACTTGTCCAGCCCGAGGAACGGATCGCTCATGGGAATCAAGCTGACCTGGATCAGCAGGGACAAGCTGCATCATGGTCTGTGTCTCCACAGCTATGACACCCACAGGAATTCCTCCAAGCTTTGCTCTGCCAGTAACCACTGTTTTTGCCCATCCTTCAAATGTCTCCACAAAGCTGTCTTTGTCAAACATACCACCCAACCATTTCCCTTGGCTGTCATCTACACCACGGATGGCTGCACGCGGATCGCATGTGTTCTCAGGGATGTATGCAACAGGTCTGTCTGGAGGGTCCAAAGGTTTGGTAATAGGAAGAGGTCCACCAATGTTTGCAGGAACATAGCTGAGCCACCTCAATATATTGGAAACACCTTCAAGGTCATCTGAAACAGTCAGGTGGACAACACCATTGGTCGCCATGATCTTAGGACCACCAAGCTGCATGTGGGAGCTGTACACTTCCCGCCCAAGGAGCTTGTTCAGGGCAGAAAACCCTGTTAAAATGATAGGCTGGTCAAGACGCTGTATGCACCGTATACCAAGTCGAGCAAGATAAGCTCCTATTCCTACAGTCCGTCCAGTCACAAATGTAAGTGTAAATGTCTCCTCATATGCCCTAGAATAAGCACTGGCAATAGCAGCACTTCCATGTATGTTCTCAACACCAAGCCCATCCTCCTTGCCCACAACAGAGTCAATAATCCACCTAATTTCACCGCTATCTAGCTGCAGCTTATGTGCTATAACAGAAGAGCTAATACGAGCATAGTCTTCTTCAGTCAGATAGATGTACTGAAACCCTCGCTCAGGGCTGCCTTCGTCAGACCACCCAACACGGAAGCAAGATTTTACTTCATCAGCTATGCCAATCCTAGCACCAGAGTTTGCTGCCAAATATATAAGGGGAAGTTTCCTTTCGCAAGCCAGGTTGGTGACAGCTTCAAAAAATGCATCTTCCCTTGGGCCAAATGATCCAGCCCTGAAAGTAATATCATTTGCTACAACAATAATCTGCCTGCCACTGGGAAATTCAGGTGTTGACATCTCCAAGATCCAAGCGACCATACCAATGTCATTGAGCCCAGCAGGACGTTCCATGGGAATTATAGGAGTGCCCCAGGACCCATGTTTTTCAGCAAACACCAGCTCAGTTGCCTTCACATAAGGTTTACTATTTTCACTGCCTTCAGAAACACTAGAGCCGTTGGACTGCCATGACTTCTGCAGTGCAGTTTCAAATGCCTGCATTTTTCGCCATTAACAGCTTAGGTCATAAATAAATACAGATGGGTACTGCCTGAGGAGGAGGAGGAGGGGGGGGGGGGGGTCAACTCACCAGCGGAAAGTCATAGCAATATGTTGTTCTGTTGTTCCTAGCAGAGCAGCGCTTTAGATCAATCACACTTAAAGGTTGATACGGATTATTCAGTGCAACACCATGCAACGGACCAGGACTAGCTGACGAAGCAGTTGAATGGTATACTAACTTCTGTGATTCTGTATCTTCCACTTCACGGTAGATCTAAAACCATTAGAAGAACTATGTGCTTCAGAACATAATGACATGGATGGCAGTTCGGAATATAAGAACCACATGTTGATTTATAGTTTCATGTGAGAATACTAAAACAGTAGGGGCAACTTACATCAATGGTGCAGGTGTGACTAGTAACATTTGTAGTTACAACTCTCCAGGTACCACTTGCAGGGCCATCACAGTCCAACTTGAGTTTCACCTCCCACTGGCATACAGACAGATGATGCATCCTTGCACCAACAAGGTCATGTATCTTCAAAGCCATTGATTTTAGAAGTGAGCAAGCAGTAGCTTCATCTTGGCCAACATCAACAATGGTACTCCTGAATAATATGAAGACCTTGTTAAGGAGACCAGTATAATAGTAAACGCATAAACATTTCCTAAAAAGGATTATGTGCACACTTACCCTGAAAATGGAATGAGATCAAGAAGCTTTTGCTCTTTCAGTATGCACAAATACATGTGAGAATGACCTGTCCTAATCGCATGAAGCTCTAATTCTTCTATAGCAGTCATCAATGATCTTAGGATGCTATTTGATGTGAATGACAGAGATTCTTCAGGACCTCCTACTTCAGTGTCGCTGACCTGAGCCGATGTAAACTTGTTGCCTGCATTGGGTTGCCTGACAATAGTTCGGAAAAATACCCTATGCAACATTTTGGGGTTTTCAGTATTTCTTAGTGTGTAGATATGCCATTGACGATCACGTGACGGAGTATACTTCATTTCATTGTATCCTTTCACTTTCAACTTATCCTGTATTCATAATAAGCAAAATA
This sequence comes from Themeda triandra, assembly GCA_018135685.1. Lineage (NCBI taxonomy): Eukaryota > Viridiplantae > Streptophyta > Magnoliopsida > Poales > Poaceae > Themeda > Themeda triandra. The sequence continues at coordinate 484,451 of JAENPR010000219.1, read as the reverse complement.
AATATAGTAAGAAAATAAGCAAAGCATAATAACAGGATGTAGCAAACAAGCATGCAGTTATTTTAATAAACAGACCAATTCAAGAAGTGCAGAGAGGGGAGGCTCCACATGCCGGAGAATTTGCTCTTCTTCATAACAACTCTTTTCATCCAACCAGAGGAATGTGTGGCGCATTGGCATGCGAGCTTCATCTCTTTGAACAATGCAACTTATAACCTTCAAACCAGCAGCTCGGAGATCACTTGCAACACTAGTATCCTTCAGTATCTTGGCAAGCTTTTCCATCCTATGTTGAGCTTGATCATCACTGCTTATATTACTTTCACTCAATAATGCAATGTGCATCATGTTGCCCTCAGAGCTGTTGTACTGTGCTGAATCCTTTAATGCAGCCACAATGGCTGTTGATGCAGATTCAAGTGATTTGAGTACGACCATGGCACCCCATCTCTTCCCACTATCAGCATGCCCTTCAGAAAATTCCCAAAAAGCTATAGCACCAGATTCCTTGAATTTCATTTGGATGCTATCCTTCACAAGATGAGGCTGAAAAAAAAAAAATATTGGCAGGTTAGCCAGCACATTGTGCATTAACAAGTTGGGAGATCACAATTTTTCAAACCCAGTTAATTGCAGTCAATCATCGGCATCTCATTTCTCAATATTGTTTCATGTGAAATGAAAAGATGAGCATTCCATGTCATTAGGGCATCTAACATATCAGATATGCTTAGTGTGACTATGAAAAACATCAAGTCAGTTGACATAATACCTGGTACAATCGTGATATGTACGTCTCAATCACTTTCTGCTGAACAGTTGGATCACTGTAATCAAACAAAGAAAGAAGAGCATCTTCAACAGGCAATGGGGCAGAGACTAAATCTTCCATGCTATCCTTAATACTCATTTCTCCCTTATGCATCCCCAGATCTGAAAGGCTTCTTGCAATGCTTGCACGGAGTTCACTTAGTTTGGTTTGTTCAAGAAGTTCACTTGCTTTAAGGGCCAACTGTGTTTATTAAGATAAGATGCATGGAATTCATTAGGTAAAATATCAAAATAAATTATAAGCAGAATGTCTAGGTTATTTCTAATCACTGCACCTTATAATATCTTTTATGATTGAGGGAAGAAAAGCGAACCAACAGATCCCTGTAAGCAACAGGATTTGGATAAACCAGCTTTTCCATAAGTGCTGTTACAAGCTTAGCTTTGTTTCTCACACCCTGTGAATAAAATGACACTATCAATAACAAAGACTGCTTCACTAAATCATTTGCATAAAAGTCACCAGCCATAAAGAAATTTACCTGATGAGACAACACAATGTCTACAACCTTCTGCAGGTCTTTACTGTGCTGATGACGCAAGGTTTCAATCACGTCAGACTGCCATGACATAATTAGAGAAAAATAACAAGTCAGATTGTTCGAGTAAATTCCAGCTGAAGCCATGCAAAAAGTTTCTCCTAACTAAAAGATGGAAAGGAGTGAACATTTTTGTGTGCTTTTTCTAATACTGATCTGTTCAGTCTTGTCATGTATAATAACCTGAATGCCATCACTGAAAAGTTCTTCCACCCTAAGATACTCCTCAAAAAGGGACTTGGCAACAAAATGTGCATGGCTTTCTCTCCCGCCCTCATATGACTTCAGCAGGTTCATAAGAGGCTCAACAAGCCTCTCATTTGTAGCCTTTTCCTTCTCTGAACCATATGCAAGATTTTCCTACAGAGAAAACACTAGTTAAGACAATAGCAAACAGTTTAAGAGATACCACAAAAGAAACATAACTGACCTCAATGATGTTTCTTAGCAACTTGGATGGGAAGTCCTCGTTTTTCCCATGGTAAAAATTCAATTTGTATTCCTTGTATTTATCCTCTAACTGCATGCATCAAAGATAAAAACATCAGACACTAAAATAAAAAAAGGATTATGTAAGGACATACCAGAAGAACTACAATCACAGAATCAAAACAAAATTACTGGATGATTCACCTTCTGGTAAAATGCTAGAGTGAAATATTCTGAGTTTTCAATTTAACAATCAATACAGTTTCAAATTTTACAAAACAAACTGCCGCAAACTACAGGGTTCATGAGCATAACACAGTGCAAACTAATAATGTTATAAAATATCATAGTTTCTCTTATGGCTTTTTCTGCCATCAACATAAGCCAAAATGTAAATAAAATTAAGATAATATATCTACTAAAATGAATCATCTTTCCTTTAATCCAGATTGGCTATATCTTGCCAATTGTCTCATACCTCACTCTTGAGATTTCTTGGAAGCCTCGTTGCTAGCACAGACATAAGTTCATCCCACTGTAGGAAAGGAAGCTCAGGGTTGTCCAGGCAGCATACCAAATCTTGAACGACCTGAAAAGAAGCATGGTTTAACATGAATCAGTTGACAGTGAATAACTAAGTGCTAAGGAGTTAATGAGATAGACACCAAAGTGCAATAGCTTCAAATCAAAGAAGTACAATTGGAAATTGTCAAACTAGAAGATAAAGTTCTGAAAGAAAGAACTCGCAAAAAAAAAAAAAAGAAAGAAAGAAAACAATTTATGTAGCACACAAACTTGCAGTTCCACACTAACATGAACATGATCAGAATGCACTATTGTATAACATTTGAAACCAAAGTTATCAGAACAGGAAAATAAGCACCCAGTCTAACATATAAGTATACAACTCATATAAACATACACAAAACATATTTTATTTATAAGTAAAGGAAACACAAGATAAACAAAGAAAATAAACGGAATGTGGTCACAATAAGACAGAATGTTTACTTCATTTATATTGTGCTCATATCCTGCAAGGACCATTCGAGCAGCATTCAAACTTGCAGCATATCTTTTGTGTACTTGATTAGAGGCAGCAACAGGGAGCTCCATTTGTGGAAATGTTCCATCAAATGGTTCGGCCTTTTCACAGCAGAAGGGTCATCAAGATCCAGCCTTGCTATAAGATCACCAGCCTAAAACAAATGTAATTTGACAAATGTTACATGAAATATTATGTCATGAAAGCACAATGCATGGAAAGGACAAGAATATAACCTGCAACGCCTGGCCCTCAGACATCATACAATGAACAACACCAGAAGCAGGTGACAAGAGAGGCATGCACATCTTCATAACCTCAACTTCGGCATATGGTACATCCGCATCAACATGAGCACCATCAGCAACCAAGAAACGAAGAAGTTTGCAGGGTGTCTCAGCTAATAACCTTGATGGATCATGGTCATTCTGCGAGAAAACAAGGATTAGTCACAATTTTCTTATGTGATGTTTCCTGCAGAAGCAAACAACAGAATCTAACTTTTAAAGATAAGGTAGTGGAGTGAAATGCAATAATAAATCATAAATGATACAGATAAATCTGGCAGAAGTAGCCCAATCAGACACTAAGAATATAAAGGAGGAAGGGAGCATTTACCTGCAACAAGCATGTCTTTCCATCAATCTGAAGCCGTGTACCACCAGCTTCTTCTTCTGCATAAATTACATGGCTGTTTCCACCCAACTGGAGCCATTGCAGTTCAAAAATCAGAACCACCATGAAATTGAAACCATTTATCCAACTAATTAATAATGAAGCAGAAAAGAAAGAACAAGTTACCTGCATTAAGAGGCCACCATCACATAGAGATTGTACATTTGCTTCAACTGTTGAACCATTCATTCGCAACACATAGCTACCATGTCCAGTCCTTACAGTTTCAATCTACAACACAATGCAGACAAAATTCAGAATGATGTCTAACTTTATTGTTACAACTAAAATAAATTCCCTTATGGAATTTCAAACTTACTGTGTATTTGCTCCCTTCTATATTCAAATTGACTGTAGAATTGACCAGGGATATATGCTGCATACAAATATTATTCGTCAACCACTTTTTCACCTTAAAAATATACAGAGTTAATCCCACAAAACATACCTTTGGTGGAATCTGGCCCTTGGTGAGATAACTAACATATTCAGAAACAGTGTCTGCATTGGTGGTTACAGTTTTCTGTAGCATGTGACAATTATTTAAATTAGACCTTAGATTGGTATGTTTTTCAAAGTAGCTTGACAAAAGATGTTAGCATGATTTCTTTATCTTACATATAAAGCACCTCCAACCACCGAAATATACCATGGGGGCCTCTCAGCTTGAACACGCATAGCTATTCTGGTATCCAACCAACCAGTATGAATCTTGTTTTCTCTGAAGTCTGAAGCCTGAAATAATAGATGCACCACAGGTTTAGCCATAATGGAAAATCAAACATAATGATACGAATCAGCATAATGAAAACAGGGATTTAAAAGGTGGTTAACATTTCTTACGTTTAAGAGATCAACTGTGTAATCAACATTTGAATGAATTTCTCCACGAATTTGAATCTCTTTTAATGCAAGAGCCATGTTTGTTATTGCTGCTGATCTAGAGAGTCCATATGCAAAAACATGTCCTGTAACGAAAGAGCAATATTTCAAAAATGAGGATCAATACAAGTTTCAAAGAAGAATATTCTTGATTTACACATACCAAACTGAGAATCAGCAAATTCATGAATGCCTCCACCAGACTGAAAGCAGATAAAATATTTGCTCAGCTAAATGAGACGATGAATGGTTAAAATACAAAGAGTCTCATCCAAATTATCTGCACAATGAAGAATAATGTGACAGTGTAACAAAGTTAACAAGTTACCTTTACTGAGAAGTAGGCCCAAACATTAGGCTTGGCTTTAAAACTTATCTCCTGAAAGACAAATCAAGACCTGGTCATTTAACCAAACTTAATCTGTTTGAATTATATATAATAAATACATCTGTCATCTCAAAATTTTACCTTCACTTTCCCGCCAGTAGGTTTGAAGCCATCATCAGGGTCCTCGCTAGTAATTCTAACCGCTACACAATGGCCCTTTGGCCATTGAGAATCTACTTCATCAAAATTAAATGGTGTAGCAAGAGCTGCTGTTTTCCTCCAAATGTCATACCCTCCTCCATAGTCCATTCCATAGAAACGTCTGATTTCTACATAAGTAGACACCTTAGAGAATAAACTAATAAGGAACTAAATAAGTTGGTAAATTGGTAATTACCTGGGATCTGCCAAAGAGGTATGCCCATTCCAACAGCAACTTGAGCTGCAGGCAGATTTACTTCGGCTATCCACTCAGTGACTGGATGCTCGACCTGCATGGAGATAATTTAAAATTGTAAAGGATTCCCCAACAGGTTAATTAGTCAATGATGTTCAAGTAGCAAACCTGTAGTCGAGGATTAAGCTCCAGAAAATAGTATTCTCCAGTTTCCATGCTGTAAAGATACTCAACAGTAGCAGCACCAACATAACCCACAGCCTTAGCAAGCCTCCTTGCTGCCTGCTCAAGTGCTTTAACTGTCTCACGAGGAGCAACAGTAACTGGGCCTTCTTCAATAATCTGGTGTAGAAAAATGTGAATGGAACTACAATTGAGAAATAGATCGCATAACAAAATGCATGGTTCTATAATTTGGTGCTTATGGCTGAGTGGTTGGGGGGCAGACCTTCTGGTGTCGCCGTTGCACACTGCAATCACGACTGTGAAGTGCTGCTACATTGCCATATTGATCACAAAGCAACTGAACTTCAAGATGCCGACTCTACAGTAGAGAAAAAGATTTTAAATCAAACTATCACAGAGCACAATTCCAGGCTTCCATCTTAAAAACAAAGGTGTAAAGAATGAGACATTTTTTGGCTGTTTGACACACATATAGTTCAATAATAGTGAGAACATAGAAAACCTATACCATTTAGTCCAAAAGTAATTTTAAAAAATGGGTAAAACATCTTCTCCACATAAGTTTTGAGAAACAAGATATGTTCCTCTCAAGCCATTTCCTTTCCATGATACCAACTGTAAATTGACACAAATGGTCCATGTATAACATGCATTCAATACTAAGAAAAGCTTAGTCCAGTTCCTGCAAATGCATTTTTTCATACAAAAACAGCAATTTCTAAATTCTAAAAATAGAATGTTATCCACTCAGCCAATATCTCTTTCAAGAGTTCACATCAATAGGTTAAAAAAAGTTCCCATCGATTAACATTTCATAAATATGTTAATCTCCAAATATGATGATCATTAGTGAATTTGTCAACGATGCATCAGAAGAAGCTTCCAAAAAATTACAAGGATAACTTTAAAAGAACAAAAAGGATGGAATATAAATTTCAGAAAAAAAAAAAGAAAAAAAACTAACCTGGGCTGCAAGCCTCATGATAAATATTGGGAGCCAGGGACTTCACCTTGTACTTGCTTAAACAGCGCTCTAACCTCATCATCATTATGAACCTGCCAGGGAAATTTATTTAATCATATCAGGGGGGCATGGGGTTAGCTCCCTGCACCAAACTCCACAATGTGCACAGTTCTTCATAGATAGTTTAGTCACATAAACAAAACACACCTTTCTTATTCCTTTACCACCACCTCCCCAGGATGCCTTAATCATGGCAGGATAACCAATCACTTGACAACTTGCAACTGCTTCCTCTGTGGTGGTAACACAAGCTTTTCTATACATCTCCTCTGGTATAGCGTCTAAGCAGAGCTCTAATGGAACCTCAACCTAAATGTAGTGTCATTAGAATATGATGAAAGATAGAGCAATGAGACCGGCAGATAGTAATCAAAGAGCAAACGAGACTCACATGTGATCCACTCCAAGCAAGAGTTGGGACCCCAGCTGCTTGAGCAATGAGAGCTGAGCCGACCTTATCTCCCAATGCATTCATTGATGATGCAGGTGGCCCAAGAAAACGATCCCTTTGCGGTCAATGCATCTGGCAGTTCAGGATTCTCAGAAGCATGACCCCAACCAGGCCAAACAGCAGAAACACCTACCCTTTCTGCTATCTGCAATATTTCAAAGTTAATAACTTAATAATGACAATTAGACTTCCACAACAGAAGAGGAGAAGAAACTAGCAGTGCTAACCTCCACTATGAGTTGAACGTTGGCGTAGTTATTATTGTTTGTTCCACCAGGCACCTCTACGAATTGATCAGCAATTCTAATGTGTTCGGCATTTATCCTCATGTCTTCCGGAGTTGCCATAGCTATGAGCTGAATTGCCTTCTCAGATCCAAAAGTATCATTCGCCCATGTCCGGACACTCCTCATGAACTTTGCTGCTGCCATTCCATTGTTGGCCACTAATATACTGTGAATTGGTGTTTTGCCACCAAGTGCCGCACAAAATTCAACAACCTTGGACACTGAAGCATGTCTTCCATTATGTGTTTGATTAATAATCCCATTCATCTGATAGGAGTCTGTTGGACCCCTAGGATCCTCAGATCCACTGGAAAAATACAAAAGGAAAGGATTACCATTGTGTCCATAACACTAACAATGTGCATTGTTGTCAGAATCAACAAAGTTCAAATGAGCTTTGCGTCTATCATATATGTCCAATTTAGGTCAAACATTTAAATATTTCCCCAAAAAAAAGGCAGACATTTAGAGCAACAGAAGTCAGAAAATATGTATGCAGACATGATTTCATAATAAGTGAACATTGTCCACCAATACTGCAACTAATTCTTCCGCATGAGCTAAGTGAGCAAAGTATTAATTATGATCTAAATAGCAGGTACAGGAGCAGGTCCCTGGCTGTGTTGCAACAGTTACATCACATATCTTGCAGCATTTATTATGAAATATATAGTATACAGCACTAGGACATTAAGATAGCATATCAATATTATGGAAACTAGTACAAATAAGCTGCAGAATATTTTTCCAAAACCAACATATAATACGCAAAATACTATAGTGCTTACTGTGAAATATCCACTTCCGAAGCTGCCTCACTTGGGAGGTCAATAATGCCAGCAAGACCTACATGCAGAACATTTGAAACTGAGCAGTGAGCACATCTACATTAACAGCTAGGATGAGGCATCAAACATTACAATGTTAATACAAATAAATAATACCAGCCAAGAAAGAACTCTATATATATTTTGAAGCAAAATTTCAGCTTGTATCAAACACAGTACCTTGACGAACAGACTTTTTGGCATCTGATACCCCATCTCCACCATCACGGAGTGAACGAGTACGGCTTTTCCTTCGGTTTGAGGGCCTCGACAATGCAGATGAGGGGAGTGCAGTCCCAGCAGGACTTCTCTGGCGATTAGGGAGTAGTGGCAGGGCCTTTGAGGCAGCTGCAGCTAATCCAAGCTGTGACATTGTCGCCCGTGGCCTAGACAGCACAATTAAAGACCCTTCTCAAAAGCACAGTGCCATAAAAAGAGAGGAAAACTCCTGGAAAATCTGAAAGAGGAAAAAAAAAATATATCATCAGAGATGTAGCAGAATACTCCTAGGAAGTTTCGAATATCAAAGAAATGAAAAGAAAAATTATGGTTTATAGGCCAGTCACTAGAAAAATATTTGTGATGTCTCCAATTTTCCTCTCATTTTGAAGGAATGTTAAGATCTTAGCAAGTTTATTGGCCACGTTTCATGAAGATTACAGAAAACTATTTACTAGTTAACTATGTCGAAACGTACAAAGGTCTGCCACTAAAACTTGCCAGCACCCCTTTTCTACAAATCTACTGTGTTTCTGCTGCTTAGTTTTGTTTACTTTTTTTATCATACGAAGCCCAAATGCAGTGCAAAATCTTTTGAATGGCGATGGTTGCATAGGAGGGGGCAGGGACAAGGGCAGGACCTCAACCTGAGCAGGGGGGATAATGAGTAGCTCCCAAATGGCAAAAGGTTGTTTTTCCCTATTATATGAATCACCAAATTGATCTTTTCTTTTTTATCAGGGAGGATGATAACGTTTCACGTGGCTTGTGCAAGTAAGATCAGGATGAAATTTCAGTGGTTCGGACAGTAATAAGAAAATTGTTGGTTTGAAATATTCGCTCTGAAGAAAGTAACACAAGTGTTGTGCACAACATACTAAGAATGCAAAACATTATTTTTCAGATTTGGTATGTACCACAAAAAGATGTAATAAACTAAATGATACACAAAAGTAGATCTACAGATACATGCAGGTATTAGATAACCAGGGGGAAGGGAAAAGATGCAGAACCACCAACCATCAACGGGTCCAATGTTACAGTAACCCACTTGGTAGAATGACACAGAAGCAAAAACTAACAGGGAACAAAGCCAAGCGCATTCCTTGTGTATCCACAAAAGGAACAGTGGGCTTAAACCTTAACCCACTGATACTACACCTTACTAAACCTTATAAACCTCAGTGACAGCAAAGACGCAGACCCACCACCTACCATGTACCAACAGGATGGGACCTAGCAATCTAGCATGGGCATGGCTATCCCCGGATAGACTACAGCCAGCAACGCTAGACACTAGCAGAGGCTGCCCATCCATCCTGCAACGCAACAACAGGCAACCTGCATTTCGCACGCGGAGCTGCCGCAAATTGAAGAATTCGTGTAACCCAAAACCATTCGCCCACCCAGTAAGGCAGTAACCCCGCCATTGGCATTTCCGTATATGGCTCACGGAACTCCGCTCTTCAAAACCCCCCGGGTGGCGCTGGAGCTGACGAACCCATCCCCAGCTTAAACCCTGTATGTGTACACCCAGCCATAGCAGCGAACCCGGTGCCGCAGCAGCAACCAGGGGAGCAGCAATGGCGGCGCGCGGTCTCACCGGATCGGAGTGCCGCGCGCGGATCTGACGAGGTCCACTGGGCGTGCGGGCCGCGACAGAGGGACGGAGCGAGCGGCGCTGGCGCCGAGCCGGCGGAATAAATAGCGCGGGGCGGAGGTGGTACCTCGGGGAGGAAGGCGGGCGGCGAGGGCGGAGAAGGCGACGCGCGCGGGTTGGTTGGATCCTTGCGGCGGCGGAGATGGCGGAGGCGGCGCCGGGCGGAGGCGGATATCCCGAGGGGGGCGAGGAGGCGACTGGCGAGCCAGGAGGAGGAACTGGGCGGAGAGATGGGGGGTGTGCGGCCTATAATAATTTGGCGCGGCCCCGGCCCGCAATCGGCATCGGGGACTCCGCCGCGGTGGAGCGCAGACGCAGCGGCGGGCACGTGACAGAGAGGGAGGGGAGCCTGGGGGATAACGGTGGGGACAAGTGGAGGGCCCGGATGCCGCCGGGTGGATAGGGTGGGGGAGATCGGACGCGCGTGGTGATCACGGGGCCTGCAAGCCCGCCCTGGGTGGGGAGGGGATTTCCTCCCGCGTCCCTTTCTTCCGTTTCCTACTTTCCCCGGGTTGGGATGGGCCCCCCAGGGTTTCTGGTTCCCGGTGCTGCTCTGCGCTCTTGGCGTGTGCGTGTGTTTGGACGGTTTGACACTTTTGACGGCTGGCTCCTCCGGGGTAACACACCACACCACGAATGAAGCTGCCAACCCATTCATTAAGCAACTGTGTGGTTGAGCTGACCGCACTTGCCCCTGATTGCGACCCCGTTTCTGGCCTCTCCCTTTCTGGAATTATTGTGCTGTCGTTCTGACCTCGACCTGCTTCTATGCGATGCGAGGCAACCAATCTATGCAGGTGGAGAGTAATTTATAGGATTGGTGGAGAGTGTGATCTAATTAATTTGGTCGGTTTTGGAACAGGCCATATATTGTTAAAAAAAGAGAGCTTTTTAGTTGTTGTCTTACCACTTCACAAATGACAATAATACAAAGATATGCTGGTGGAGATTAATTGATTAATAATAGATATATGGTTGGGAGTGATCTAATTTGGTCGGTTTCGGAACAGCCCATATATTGTTAAAGAAAATGAGCTTTTTAGTTGTTGTCTTACCACTTCACAAATGACAATAATACAAAGTTATGGAATCACAAAAAGTAATAATAGTATAAAGTTATGTAGAAACAGCAGCGTCGATGTTCGACGATGACGAGGTGTAATTTGGATTCGAGTGGCATCGTTTGGATCCTTGAGTGCACTTTCTTGTTCTTATTTATTACTATGTGTACGGAGTAACTTAATATTAACTTAACTCGGTTGGAATAGATACATAGATTTCGGGACTGTGATCTAACTTGGACGCTTTTGTAGGTGACGATTGTTGTTAGTATATATGGTGGGGAGTGTGATTTAACTTGGTTGCTTTTGGAAAAGACCATATGGTAAAAAAAAACAATTTTGGGAGCTTTTTACATGTTCCCTTGACGCTTCACAGTTGGCAATAATGCAAAAAAAATTATGGAATCCAAAAATAATAATAATGATACAAAGTTCTGCGGGAACGACGAGGGTGCTTTGGATTCAAGTGACATTGTATGGATCCTTCAATGCACTTGCTTATTTACTATGTGTATGGAGCAACTTCGTATATATTAACTTAACTCTGTTAGAATAGATACGCAAATTTAACTAGCAACAACAACTCCTACTAAAAATAGCCATTCATGTGACAAACCAAAATCAGCACCAAAACAACCCCTTGCACAAATATTGGCCCCTAGCTAGCTAGCCCCTAGTAGAGGACGGTTTTGATGTCGACACCTTCATATATATGGTGGTACGTTGGTCATTGGATGAGTGGCAAAGTCAATTACTATGCGCTACTGAAGAATCTATGAGCCTACATTGGTATAAATGGCAAGCTATGGTGTGGCATGTTGTCAAGTTGATGTGACTATAATTTCAATTTAACATCCATTGCGACTCCTAAGTCCCAAACATGTTCTTTTTTTACTAAGGTCTTCAACGCTTAGGAGTGTTACCTTCTATGTCAAGTTGTGTTATTGTCTATGTTCCTCTCTTAGTGTGATAAGTTTCGTTGGGTCGCAAATTATTTGCTATGTAATTAACACTTTTTGACTTAGTATGTAATTAACTCTTTGTGAACCTCGTTGGCGATCCTTCTGAGGCCTCTCTTGCAAATATTGTGTTGATTATGATAAGCTTATAGACCTATCAGGATTATGTGTTGTAACTCTCCTTGGTCAAAAAAAAAAACTCTCCTTTCCTATTAATGAATAAACATGCTTAGTTAGTGTTACCAGAAGAAAACATACATGTTCTTTTTTTTTTTACTATTTGAGGTAAGACAAGTGAAATGATACAACCCAGATTACAATCAAGACATGTTCAAGTCTAATTATTTGTACTCGCCTAATATATAGTCACTGTTTGAATGAGTACAAAGAGATGTATTAGTAGTAACCGTTAGGTACCATAATTCAGACCTAGCAAACTATATGTCACCCTTTTGTATTCTTCGTCGAACTACCAAAAAATGATTAAAAAAATATTTTAGGGGGTCTTGCTTAGACTTCTACCTCAAGTATGTGTTTACTGTTTCTAAGTCTCCTAAGAAGAACACCCATCTATCATTTTTTTTCATTGTCAAAATTCCCCCTCTGCTTGTGCTTGTGATTCTTTGTTTTCTTTATTTGTTTTTGATGACTTACAAAATGGATCAATGATAAACTAAATGGCTGCCTCAGGGTGGATATTAATGCAGCTGCACACGGTAAACTGGTAAAATGCTGCCATATGACAATGCTCTGTGGACCAAAATGACTGTACAAAATGGATCAATTAATGATAAACCAAATTACTCTTGGTACGCCTCCGGCCAGCAACCTGGCACCACGTTCAGCTTCGCCAGCTGCATGCCGTACAAATATGCCTGTACGGAGTATGGTCGTAATCGTAGCACTGCACCTTCTGGTTTGTACGGAGTACAGGAGAAATTGTTGGCACCACCTTCTTTTGGTTCCACACTGCTCTTTGTCGTCCTAAAATAAATACAGATCTTTTTTTTACAACAAATACAGATCTTTTGACTAAGTTCCATCAAATCTACTACAATTATCCCATTTTAACTGTTGCTATGTATTTGTGCTGATCAAACTTTCTTAAATTTAATTAAAAAATTAGAAAAGTACTATTAACAGCACTTATATTCTATCTTTTTTATAAAAAAATACATGTAACAATATTTATATTAATTATGTATCATAAATATTAATATTTTTATATCTAGTTAAATTTGTTTTTCGAAAAGTACAAAGATAGTTAAATGGGGATGGAGGGAACATACATAAAAGTACTAATATTTGCTTCAAGTCTTTATATACAACATAAAAATACTAATATTCGCTTCAAGTCTTTAAGCTGTGTGGTTGAGCTGACCGCACTTGCCCCCTGATTGTGACCCTGTTTTTTTGGCCTCTCCCTTTCTGGAATTATTGTGCTGTCATTCTGACCTGGACATGTTTCTATGCAATGCAACCAATCTATGCAGGTGATGATTATTTAATATTAATAAATATGGTGGGGAGTGTGATCTAACTTGGTCGCTTTTGGAAAAGGCCATATGGTAAAAAACAATTTCAAGAGCATTTTAGCTATTGCAAATGATAATACACAGAGTTATGAAATCAAAAGAATAATAATATACAAAGTTATCCAGCGCCCCCGCAGCGACGAGGGTCTTTTGGCTTCGAGTGACATTATATGGATCCTTCAATGCACTTGTTTATTTATTATATGTAAAAAGAGCAACTTACTATTGTCTCTGTTAGAATAGATACACTAATTTAACGAGCAACAATAACCTTACTAAATTAGCGGTTCATATGTCAAACCAAACTCCACAAGAAAAAGAAAAAACGGTGCATCAGCATCAAACGGCCCCTTGCACAAATATTGCCCCCTAGGACCTAGTAGAGGATGGTTTTCATGTAGACACTGTTGGCATTTCTTAGCGCGATTACCAAAATAGACTTAGAGCCTAATTCCAATAACGGCCGAAACGCTAAATAGCTTTCCTCGGCATATTTACTAGAAACTGGTTCTAGCAACTACGCGAGTGTTGCCAAGGGATAGATCACATCCTATTAGATAAATATCCGCAAGCGCACGGATCTATCGTTGCAGCATTTCACCCGGAAGTATTCAGGGTATCGTTATTTATAATTTCCCAAAGGAAGGCATGGGGTAGTTAAGTAATCTAGCATAGGTATGAATACAATATCTAGCATGAGGAGAAACCGACCAATGTGCTAAACGGTAGTTTGGATAGTGGACACACACTTAGAGCAACCTCAAAAGAATAAAGATAAAATAAAGAATAAAGAATAATCTACGTGGAGCAGGCGGGTCCTATATAGTCAATGCTAGAACAGCTAATTCCACATGTTATACAAGTCAAGACTCGATTATAGACTAGGAATATGGGGAGACCGCGGCAAGCTGGGTGCACGCGTCGATGGCGGCATTTACGAACTCCTACTCAACATGCGAACGTGGGGGATTACAAGGGACGGACGGGGCCACACCACTGCCGCCGCCACCTCAACCGTGGCATGCCGACATATCCGAAGGTTCCTCGCATCCGGACACCATGTCCGCATACTAAGGAGCTACCTACATCCCCGGGACTCCCACCCTACGGATGGACGAGCTAGAACATAGGCAAGCCCGAAGGCACATCGAACCGCTATTCCTCTCCTACAATCTAATCTAAACAAGTAAAACATATGAACGATGAAGAACCGTGTAGAACACGATGAACAACTCTCACAAGAACTATGGCCTAGTTCTTGATCATCGAATATATCGTGTACTAGACTATACTCTAGTTCATATGCAAGACTACATAAATGTAATGAGAACTTGACTAAGGAAGAACGCTCCATAGATTTATACCAAAGGTGTAGCTTTTCCTCCCGAGACAAGCTCTCCAAGTAGTTTTGCCTAGCTCCAAATGACTAACACTAATGCTAAAGAACAAGTGTGAGGTGTAGAGATGGCTCCAAATGGTGTGTGTGAAGGTGGGGGCCTCTCCTCTTCATTTATAGCCCCGAGAAGGCGGTTCGGGGTAGTGGTGTAAAATCACCCGGTAAAACCGTCATTCCTCGGATGGAAGGAGGCAACCGCCTTTGGCCGGGCCCACCGGCGCGGGTGGGCGCGCGCGCGCCCCTGAGCGCGCCGCGCTGGTTGGCGCCGCCACGACCGCCTTTGGCGGGTGGGCTGGGCCGCCATCCGGGTCTTGTCCATGCGGTGCTTTTGGCCCATTTCGACCCCGGGTGGTGGCCCTTGTTCTCTTGCTCTTTTGCGCCTTACGAAAGCGCCTTTTTATTCTCCGAAAATTCCTGCACTTGGTGTACATTACGCAAAACAATATTTTCTCCAAGCACGGGTGGAACTAGGTCAATAGAAAAGATATATGTGAAATAAAATATTTATTTCCCCCATAATGACCTATAGTTGGCGGGTAAAAATGCGAGTTAAGGACCGCCAACAAGATCCCCAAGCTTACCCCTTGCTCGTCCCGAGCAAGTCTTTGCATTGGGTTGTTGATCATGGGTTGCTACGATGCCGGTTATATCTCAAGTGTACAAGCTAAAGAGAGCGTTCTACTGCTATTTGAATAAATCGGCAATTGTATCTACTCTATGATTCCTGATGGAGTGGGGCTTCTAATTGTCTCAAGTCTTGGGCGATTGCAAAATAGAACAGTTTCAAAGACCGGTGCTTTTCATTCGTCCCAAGATCAACTTCAGTCCGGAGGTTTTGTAAGTTTTTATAAATAAACCAAGTTCCTCAAATGACCCACTCGATCGCTCAAAAGTGTATAGTAACCTCACCAAAGGCATTTTCAGATTTTTGCCTTCTACCTACCACTAAAAAGCTGAGAGTGGAGTTTTGGGTAGGTATGTAAGTGGGCATACTTGTATCACATATGTTGTAAGGTCAAGGACTGAACCTTACGAGATTAAGCTATACACCTTGATTGAGATGTGCAAGTGTGTGGATGGAATGAAAGATGGTTCCTAATTTTTGTGGTATTTTTTTGTCTCCATGCATCATGACATACTCTCTTTTATTGGTGAATGAGATGAAGAAATGATGGGCTATCAAAGAATAACTAAAACTATCCTCTCATATTTTTTTTTGAACGGGGATCTAAGATTTTTCCCGTTTGCCTATAAGAGTGATAAATCTTCTACTATATATCTCTCTCTTTTTTTTTCTTTCCTCTCTTTCTTTCCTCTTACTTTTTTTTCTGACTAAGAATATAGCCCAAAACTTTATTGATGGAAAGGATGAGGTGGAGAGAGATGTCATGATGAATAATGCATGGAGAATTTTGCAAACTATAAGAGAGGGGTGCGCGATCCTCAGGATAAGGGTCGGTATTTTTATTTGGTGAAAAAAATAGTGCGCAACTCTTAGTGTAAGAGTCGGCGGATGGTGAAGGGTGCACGTTGTGCGCAACTCTCAGTGTAAGAGTTGGCGTTTATTTGGTGGGTGCAAGTGAATCTCAATCATGGGTGTAGAGTCATAATCTCACGTCGGTAACAATCCGACCAAACTCAATGTACGAACAAATAGCGTATGAAGGTTCTTATTCTACAGATAAATCATATGGCTCTGGTGGGTATTTCGCGATCATTGAGGAACTATTGTTTTTGAAAATTTTTGAAACAAAGACTCCGGACATCAGGTTTTCTCAAAGGGACAAAGTCATTGCTGTGGTCTAAGTCACTATATCATATCGCACAATAACCTAGATGAGAGTAATTATATGCAACCCACTAAATCAAGTTTCTAGAGCATGATAATGTAAAGCCGATAAACCCAAATATTAGAGAAAACTCTATTTTAGACAAGTACAAACGAGACATAAAACAGAGCAACCAATCATTTCAACATGGGTGGAACTAAACATTTCATAGCACATATATGGAATGGAATTATATAAATAAATATTTTTTTTTGAATTTTTCAATGCAAGAAACTTGAATTTAAACATGCTAAAATGAAAAACAAAATTACGAGAAATTAAATATGCAATGCAGGTACCTCAATGGGGGTCCTCCCCCAAGCTTATCCTGAAGCTCATGGCCCAGGGTTGGTCTTTTGTTTGGGCAGGACTTCTTCCGTCTTTGTGCTTGTGGATGGTATGTCCATTGGTTTCTTGGGTCTCCATTCCATCTTGATAACCTTGGGTGGTGCAGCGGCGGGTGGTTCTTCCTGCCCTTTCTTCACCACCTTCTTTGGTGGTGTGGAAACCTCTTCTTTCTTGCCCTTTTGTTTAGGAGCAGTTTTCTTTTTCTTAGGCTGTGTCGCAGCCTTTTGCTCCTTCTTTGACTTCTCCTTATTTTCTTTCCTTGGCGTGCCCATGAAGGCCTGGGGCTGGATTTCGACCTCCCGTATGCCTTGAGTATTTGGTCCGTATTTTATATGGATCATGTTGCATTGTTCACCTTGCGGGGTCGAAATTCAAACTTCTCCTCCCCGGCCATTTATGTTGAAGCGGATTTCTCCGGCTCAACATCTATTTGGGCCCCAGCGGTGCTCAAGAATGGCCTCCCCAGGATGAGAGGGTTCTCTTTGGTAAGCTCCATGTCCAGCACCACGAAATCGACTGGCACGAAGTACCCTCGGATTTTTACCGGGATGTCCTCAGCAATTCTGCGGGGTAGCGAATGGAGGAGTCGGCCGGTTGGAGCGTCATGGTCGTCGGTGCAAGGCGTGTGCAATCCAACTTGTCAAAGATCTGTTTTTGGCATGACGCTCACGCTCGGCTCCCGTCACAAAGAGCATGGTCAAACCGTTGGCCCCCGATTGAACAAGTGATGGTTGGGCATCCGGGGTCCTTTCTCTTTTCGGCAAATTTGGTTAAGTATTCTTCGCGCTGCATTCCTCTGTCAGTTTGACCGTCTCCGTGGATGGTAGAGGACGCTTGTTGTTGATGATATCTTTCACATATCTTGCATAGGAAGGGACATGCAAGACGTCCATGAGTGGGACGCTCACATGTACCTTCCCTATCATCTCAACGAAACGTGCGAATTGTTCATCCGCGGTCATCTTCCTGGTTTTGGTGGGAAACGGTAGGCTACTTGTATCAAGATAGTCTAGCGTTGCTCCTGTTGGTATTGCTTCCTGTGGCTCTTCCTCTACAGGAGGTTCCCTCTGTTTCTGCGCTTTCTGCCTTCCTGATGCCGCTTGGTCAGGGTATGGTGGATCACTTGTGGACCTCCCTCCCCTTGTTGTTACTGATTTTAGCTCAGCCTTGGCATTCTTATCCCCAGTTTTGGGCGGAAGCGGCCTAACCGGGTAAGCTGGGTCTCTATCATGCTTTGTTAAAACTTTGCGACTCTTGACGGATAAAAGACCTTCCAGCTTTTTATCCATGTCTCCCAGGATCTTGTCATGTTGCATCATCTTTTTGGCGAGATTTTCGTTTATCTTGGCTTGGCCGTAAACCGGTCCTTCAATGAAGGTTGATTCGAATTAAACCCGGAGGTGTAATTCGAATTACCTTGGAATGGAGGACGGGGCCGGTTATTCCGGCCATTCCCTCCTCCTTGCTTCGCCGCGAAACCCATTGTTGAGGTAGGCGGCCTCTTCACGGGTCTCGGGGCGGTCATTCCCCGAGTGTCCAGGCTCACCACGACGACCTCGCACGTCATGCGAGCGTCCATGGCGTTGACGGTGCCGGATGCATCATTGATGGCACCACCGTCAATCTTCTTCAGGAGTAGGTCTATTTTTGTGGCAAGCATATCCGCCTCCTTCACGATATGCATGCCTTTTTGTCCCTTGGTGGGAGCGCGGTCCTCCCCCCAAGCTTGGTTTTCTACCATTTTGTTGATCAGTGCCGTAACACTGTCAATAGTTAATGATAGAAAGGCGCCGCCAGCTGCGGCGTCCAGGTGCCCCTTCGACATGGGTGTTAACCCGTTGTAGAAGTTCTGGAGCACCAGCCAACTTTCCATCCCATGGTGAGGGCATTCCTGGATGTACTCCTGGAGCCTCTCCCATGCCTCGAGGATGGGTTCCAGCCAGTCCTGGCTGGAAGTTGGCGATCCTTCCCCGTAGGGCATTGGTTTTGCCCATGGAGAAGAACTTAGCGAGGAACGCGGTGGAGCACTTGCTCCATGTGTCAACAGCGGCCTTGTCCTTGTAGAACCAGGTCTTCGCCTTTCCCACAAGGGAGAAAGGGAAGAGCCTGAGCCTGATTGCATCAGGTGCGACATCCTTGATGATGATGGTGTCGCATATCTCCAAGAAACGCTAAAGATGAGCGTTGGCGTCCTCACTAGGCAGTCCACAGAATGAACTTGCCTGCACCATGGTAATGAGCCCAGTCCGGAGCTCGAAGTTCTTGTCTCCCAAGTTGACAGCGGGCCCAGTGGGCACGTTGGCGACATTGGGGACAAAGAACTCACGCAGGGACTTGGCCATGGAGTGCAGTGTAGTAGGTGCGGTAGTGACTGGTTTATCTGTCGGCGGAGTAGCAGAAGAGGAAAGGGCACGAGTCCTCTTCCTCCTTAGGAGTGCCTCCGGATTTGAGTTGAAATTTTCCGGCAGAGAGAAACCGGTCATGCACTATCCTGTTTTCATCCACAACAGGAGAAAACATAAAAGTTAGCCTGTATAGACATTGTCGTTTCTCATTTTATATATCATATGCATATCCATGCTGCTAGATCCTTAACTTCCATGCCTTCCCCGGCAACGGCGCCAGAAATGCTTGTTGGCATTTCTTAGCGCGATTACCAAAATAGACTTAGAGCCTAATTCCAATAACAGCGCCAGAAACGCTAAATGGCTTTACTCGGCATATTTACTAGAAACTGGTTCTAGCAACTACGCGAGTGTTGTCAAGAGATAGATCACATCCTATTAGATAAATATCCGCAAGCGCACGGATCGATCGTTGCAGCATTTCACCCGGAAGTATTCAGGGTATCGTTATTTATAATTTCCCAAAGGAAGGCATGGGGTAGTTAAGTAATCTAACATGGGTATGAATACAGTATCTAGCATGAGGAGAAACCGACCAATGTGCTAAACGGTAGTTTGGATAGTGGACACACACTTAGAGCAACCTCAAAGCAATAAAGATAAAATAAAGAATAAAGAATAATCTACGTGGAGCAGGCGGGTCCTATATAGTCAATGTTAGAATAGCTAATTCCACATGTTATACAAGTCAAGACTCGATTATAGACTAGGAATATGGGGAGACCGCGGCAAGCGGTGCACGCCGATGGCGGCATTTACGAACTCCTACTCAACATGCGAACGTGGGGATTACAAGGGACGGACTGGGCTGTCACCACCCGCCGCCTACCACCTCAACCATGGCATGCCGACATATCCGAAGGTTCCCTCGCATCCGGACACCATGTCCGCATACTATGGAGCTACCTACATCCCCCCAGGACTCCCACCCTACGGATGGACGAGCTAGAACATAGGCAAGCCCGAAGGCACATCGAACCGCTATTCCTCTCCTACAATCTAATCTAAACAAGTAAAACATATGAACGATGAAGAACCGTGTAGAACACGATGAACAACTCTCACAAGAACTATGGCCTAGTTCTTGATCATCGAATATATCGTGTACTAGACTATACTCTAGTTCATATGCAAGACTACATAAATGTAATGAGAACTTGACTAAGGAAGAACGCTCCATAGATTTATACCAAAGGTGTAGCTTTTCCTCCTGGAGACAAGCTCTCCAAGTAGCTTTGCCTAGCTCCAAATGACTAACACTAATGCTAAAGAACAAGTGTGAGGTGTAGAGATGGCTCCAAATGGTGTGTGTGAAGGTGGGGGCCTCTCCTCTTTATTTTAGCCCCCAGAAGGCGGTTCGGGGGTAGTGGTGTAAAATCACCCGAAAAACCGTCATTCCTCGGATGGAAGGAGGCAACCGCCTTTGGCGGGCCCACCGCGCGAGGTGGGCGCGCGCGCCCTGCGCGCCGCGCTGGTTGGCGCCGCCCACGACCGCCTTTGGCGGCGAGTGGGCTGGGCCGCCATCGGGTCTTGTCCATCTTGGTGCTTTTGGCCCATTTCGACCCAGTGGGCGGCCCTTGTTCTCTTGCTCTTTTACGCCTTCTAAAAGCGCCTTTTTATTCTCGAAAATTTACGCACTTGGTGTACATTCTGCAAAATAATATTTTCTCCAAGCACGGTGGAACTAGGTCAATAGAAAAGATATATGTGAAATAAAATATTTATTTCCCCCATAATGACCTATAGTTGGCGGGTAAAAATCTAAGTTAAGGACCGCCAACGAGACACCTTTGTATGGGTGGTGCCTTACTTGATCATTGGATGAGTGACATAGTCAATTACGCGCTACTGAATAATCTATGAACATACATTGGTATAAATGGTAAGTGATGGTGTGGCATGTTGTCGCCTTGGTTGATCACTAGAATTTCAATTCAACCGTTGCTAACATTTTGCACCTGTTTGAACAAACATATTCTTTTTTTTTTTTACTAAGGTCTTCATTGCTTAGGAGTGTTACCTTCTATCTAAAGTCATGTTTTGTCGGGTCACAAATTATTTCATAGTTAATTAACTCTCGGGACTTCTAGTAAGTAGGATTGTGTTATGTAGATTTCCTTTCCTTTTAATGAAAAGTGTGCTTAGGTGTTGTTGCGAAAAAGGAAAACCAAACATGTCCCTTTTTTACTATCTGAGGCAAGACCGGTGAAGTGATACAACCTAGATTACGAATCAAGGCATAATCAAGTCTTTTTTTTTTTGGACTCACCTAATACCAAGTCACCTCCGATCTGCTAGGTTGCCTAGATTTTGCTCACTCAATAAATGTTCGTACTAATTACAAGATGTCATATTTTCTATGAACACTTTGTCTCAAATAATGAGATTAGACCTTGTGAGCTTAGATCTTGATGAATACAAACTACAAAGAGATGTATTAGTAGTAACCTTTTAGGTACACTATAATTCAGTCCTAGCAAACTATATGACGCTTTTGTATTCCTGGTTTTGACCTACCAAAATTTGATGAAAAAGATATTTTAGGATGTCTTGTTGAGTCTTCTACCTCTAAGTATGTATTTATTGTTTTTTTGCGATAGAAGTATGTATTTATTGTTTCCAAGACAATGTATCAACTATAGGTATTTAGGATATAACTAGGATGGTGCTACCAAGGGCTATGGCCATATATTTCCTTTTTTATACATTGAACTCATATAAAATGCAATGAGTTTTGTTGTAGCTTCATTTGACTCATCAAATAAATTAGAAAGAAAAGAGGCTTGGTCGCCGTGCCTTCGTACCTTTTACACTACTACGAGCGTTATTTATGGTCTAGGATTCACCTAAACTTCAACTTCAAAGGAATGAAAGAATGGTCACACTATAAGCAAAGGTGGACGAGTGGGCTAGTTATGGTCACACTACAATTCCCCATGTGCCTGTTTCTTATGTACTCCCTAAAATTACTAAAATGCCCATATACTGTGACATGTTACAATCTGCGCTGGAGTCTTTTGGAAACACAGTACGGGTGGATATCGTCTTTAGTTGGGTCCCATTTTTCTTTTTCCTTTTTTTTGCATGTATAAATATATTGACTCTAATTATTTGTTTAGAGGACATGCAACAGTCCGTCATGTCTGGCCGCGCTAGCCCTGTACCTAGTTTTGATAGCAACTTTAGCATTCTTTCTCGGAAAAAATTTAAACGCTAGGATTGCATTTTCTACCGGACGGAGGGAGTATTTGTTTTGACTTACAAAATGGATCAATGATTAAACCAAATGGCTGCCTCAAGATCAGGGTGGACACCTAATGCAGTTGCACACGTTAAAGTGCCATACTACTGCTCTGTACTGAAAACCCAACGTTCTGACTTGGGCGTGTGGGGGTGGCCTTGACTCGGTACGCCTCCGGCCGGCAAGCTTCGCCTGCTGCAATGCCGTACGAATATGCCTGTATGGTCGTAATCTCGAGGCACTGCCACCTGCAGCTTCTGGTATGTTCAGAAGAAACTGTTGGCGCTTGTTCCACGCTGTTCGTCTCAGAAACTCTTGGTGTTTAGTTTGGTCGAATCTCTACTACCCACTGGATGTCCCATTTTAACTGTGGCTATGATATTTGTGTTTCTTAAATTTAGGCAAAGTTTGTTAAAAATATTAGCAACATTTATATCTTCAAATAAGTTTATAAAAAAAAATAGCTTCAACGATCTATATGATGATATTAATTATTGTAACACAAATACTAATATTTCTTTATATATTTAATTAAAGTTGAGTACGTTTAATTTTTTTAGAAGAACACCAACTAATCAAAGTTATGAGGGGGTATATATATATAAAGAACTAATATCATCTCAACTTTGACTTCTATAGAAAGTCGTCGGCACCAGATGCCATGTAGATGTGAGAAAGCCGATGTCTAAGCTCAGAGAGAGAGAGAGAGAGATTTTACCTCTTTATTATTAAAGATAGATAATACAAAGAAACTTGTGGCTTCAACCTCTTTAAAGAGGAACCAATTTACAATTTTTGACAACAAGGAACCGATTTACAATTGAATGTGCAGCAACACCTTTCAATGTTGTCGGATTCGGTACAGTCTACTGTAAATTTGGTAAGCCCCAACGAGGCACACAAACCCTGGCACTTGTCATGAGTGCATCCTGGCAGCTTTTGGCACTGAACTGCAAAATGAGAGAGCGATGATCAAAGTCGAATCATGCCGGCGTCTAAAACGATAAGAACAAAGTAGTTAAAAAGTACTTGCACATGCTTCGCCGTCACTGCTTTGAACGAAGCAGGGTGAAAGGGCTAATGCCATGATCGCGGTGGCCACAACAAACAGAGGCATTGTGTCCTTGATTTTGAGAAGTGCCATCTGATGAGAGGCCTTGTTTCTAATCACACAGCTGCTCGATCTGCTTGCTTTGGATGTGATGCTTCCTTGCCCGTGCTTAAATAGAGGTGGACGGATGAAACAGCTGTGAAGGTTGATTGATTCTTGGTGTCACTCTTTTTGGTTCAAGAGATTATTTGGCAATAGTTAAATTGTTGCTAGTAGATAAATATATGACAATATATTTATTCACTGGCAGCAATTTAACTATTTGAGCCGATTATTAAATACCCTCTACACTTAAACCCTATATTTTATTTTCTATCTACTATTGCTCCATATGGTCAGATGACTACTAAATATACTCCCTTAATTTAGTATTAATACTGCCTCTAATTTATATTTTATAACTCGATATATATAATGGGCCGACTACTGTTGGCATCTCTAACACGATTACAAATAAGGTAGGTCAAACCCTACCTCAGCAAAGGCATTAGAGACGTACGGGACATCTCTTAGCATTGCTTAAGCTAGGTTATTATCCCCAACACAACACCAAAAAATGTTGTTGTACTTATGATCATAGCACTTATAAAATATGAATAGTTTTTATCATGTAGCTAGGTATAACATACAATTACATATATCTATATATGCATAACAAAAACTATACATTAGAAAAGCTAAAATGACTACTTTGAAGGAAAGAAATATTATTAGACTACTTACCATGAAGAAAAATGACGCTATGTTAATTACTAATAAATATGAAAAATAAATAATAATTAATCCTAAACCGTGTGTGCTTATGTAGTACAGCAACATAAAACAATTGCCAAGCAAAACCAACACGGCGTCGAGCAAACAGGTCCAGCGTTGCCCTTTTCCACATATACATCTCACTTCTGTCCCTTTTAGAAGTTCCAAACTTCTTGTGCAAACGCAGCACATTCCCTCCTCGGTGTCATACATGATGATTAACCTTAGCACTATGGATTTTGGTGCCGAGCTTGGTGTCATACATCTTGGCACCAAGGTCGGCTGACAAGGGGACTCACACAACCTTCACTTTCCCTCTTCCTCTCACTTTCTTTTCTCGTTTTCATCTCCCTCGATTGTTCGCGTCCCCCCCCCCCCCCGCCCGTCCTCCCCCCCCCCCCCCCCCCAGGACCTTCGTGTTGCCTCTCGGCCTCCCGGTCCACCTCCTGGCCGCCTGTTTTTCACTGCTGCTGGCTGCACCTAATCATGTTTTGGGAGAAACCGCCAGCGCAGAGATAGTGGTTGTGGCAGATGTGATTAGACTCAAAATATTTAGTGGCATGTATGTGATATTTTAGGGGAATGTATGTAGGTAAACATGCATATACATACGTACGTGTTATAGATATGTTCTCATTTCATTTTAGGCCGGCCCATGGGACAAAAGTGTAGGGTTGAGCTTAGGGCCAGCTTGCTCCAATGATTTTATTGGGCTAATTTACAGTATGCCCTTTCTAGCGTGCAGGGACGGATCTTGGGGGTGGGCTGCCTGAGCTGCAACCTCGTGGGAGCCTTAAATCACATGTAAAATATTGTTCACGAGTCTCTAAATCACCATTAACACAGGTTGTCCCTGTGTCGACAGTGCCATCCTCTTCCTCTTTCCTTGTAGAGGAAACATTAGATGATGAGTTTCTCATTTTCTTAGCACAAGACTCTCATATTCCACTGATAGATAATGTAATTTTGAGTACAAGTCATATTTTTTTCCTTTGCACAAGAACGCATAGCTGTGTGACTAAGCACAGAGATGGATAGAGAGCTAGGTGATCGCCAGCAGCATGCTATATATAGCTAGGTGCTGTACTGGCAACGACGGAGGCAAGGGGGGAAGCAGGGGCACAGGCCCCCCTACGAATGTGAAATTTTCAGTGAAACTTTTAAAACTCAAATAAATTTTAAAAAAATCAACACTGCTGACACCCTAATATCTAAAAATTAACTTTCCAACTGTCCTTGTGTGCTGGAATACTACAGTCAATACCACCGGCGAAAGCAGACGATAGCTGAACTAGCGGTGTGTCGGAGAAAAAAGCGGACTATTCGTAGAAGTAGCTGCGAGTACGTGGCAAACCTCATAGACGAGTTTGCTATATAGTCAGTCACCGTGTTGACGAGGACACTTTCGGCGGTAGCAAACCCGATGATCGGCGCAGAGGCATTCTCGCGGCTCCTCCATCTTGCTCCTCAGTCAAAATGCCCAAAGTTTATGAGAGCAGAGGAGAGAGGATGAAGTTCTGGTTGGAGTACCATATAGTGCAGTGGGCATAGAAAACCGTTGAGTCTTTGTTGTAGGTGCAAAGTTGTTGTGCAGGCAGATGCACTATGTAACCACGGCAGTGGAGGAGTGCGTAGACGGTGTCCGGAACCACTCCGATCGTGGCAGTGGCGAAAAGTGCCCAGGAGAAGGAGGTGCCCCTCAGCAGCGTTGCTGGAAGGCGCTCGAGGTTGATGTGGAAGCTACTGTTGGGGCGTAAAGGTTGTTGGGGGCTCTGCAACAACTAGTGAGGACGTCGCTGATGGCAATCGGTGGGATGAAGAGTGACGGCCAAGAGCGTGGTGATAGCAGTGAGCTAGCTAGAGATGCATGGAAGGTTGGTGTTTGCACTTCTCTGCATCTGTTGTTTGTTAGCAGGTTTAAAAGGGTCAAATTAAATTGCAATTTAAACACTTTTTAGATTGTAATTTGAGTTAGGTCTACCGATTCAATATGCTTACAATATTAATCTATCTATCTGCCGAAACGGAAACATGTATGTAGAAAAAGGATCCACCTCTAATTGAGCGAGAATAACAATAATATAATATATTATGTACCATAGATGAGGTTGTCCAGAGACTCATGTTGTAGGGGAGGTAACTCATAAACTATGAGTGAATAGTTTTTTTTTACCCTTAAGGACATATGCCCCCGCATTATGAATTATAAGTTTCGCATTGAGATGTATGTACAACAGAAGAGTCATGTATTGAACAATGTCTTTATTTTATATCTTTTCATTTTACACTAGGGTTTAAGAAGTTTAGTTGCATACATCAGCAACATTGGTACATCATATCATTTGTATAAGCCTTTTGGATGATTACAAACATATATAAATGATCTCAAGTCTAGATTCGATTAAGAGATAGTGTTAAAATCCAAATTGATAGGTGGACCGGATTCGAATAGTTCGTCGCTGCCTTAATTAATAATACAAATGGACGTGACCGTTCTGTAAGGACGCATGTTCCTCCGTTCTGTAAGGACGCATGTTCCTCACATCTCTTCCCCACCTTTTTTTATTTTGAAAAGGATCTCTTCCCCACTTTATGTAAATATAAATAATCGAGATCAATAAGAAAAGCAATCACTTATCCTCGTTCTCTCAATCATGTGTTCAATCTCTGGTGCCTCATTTACATTTAAGCATTCGATTACAAACACAGAACAGAGCCAACAAAACGGAAAAAAAAAAAGGAAGAGGCTAACGCACGCACGGCATGCGTTTGCCTTCCGGCACGCACACCCCAAAAATAGTAAAATACCACAAAATTTAACTTTCCGTTGCTTGGTCGGAAGTGCACAGCGTGTGCGCTTAGCGCGCTTCCTGACCAAAGGCCCATTAAGGGGCCCACGCTCCCCCAACTGGAAGCTTCTTCACCTCTCCCTGATTTGCTCCTTTTCTTTCTAGCATGCAAAAAAGAGGATGCTCCCAAATACGCAAAACAACAGGTACATATGAATATACAAGAATATCATCATCCGTAGTTAATTAGCTTCTTCTAAGGCATCAGAATTACACAAATGACCACCAAAAAACTCAAAACCAGATATGTTCCTAGAAACAATTCAGTTGTTTTGCATATCAAGCAGATTTGACAAGCTGATAATACAATTCAATTCATTTACAAAAGTAATTCAGCTATTTTGGTTATGCAAATCAGTTAAAAAGTAGTACTGAAGTTCCTGCTGTTTAGTGCATAAGCAGATTTGCTAACAGGTTCATTTTTGACGTTTGATGGCCTCAAACCTGCAATTAAATAGAAGTACCCAAGATAAGCACATAGATGACAATGAGGAACGGAGGAAAAAATGATCAGGCCTCAAATCTCTAACAATAGATTCTATTACTAGAAATTCAGTTGTTTTACATCACCTGAAATCAGCTAGTACTGCCGTTCCTATTACATTAGCAAATCTGGCATAACTATTAAGTTATTAAGTTCTTTTGCATAAGCAATTCAGTTGTTTTACATAATCAATTCAGTTGAAAAAATAATATTGTGGTTTCTACTTGATATAATAACATGTTCTTCCTTGGCATGCACAAGGTTACTCCTATTTGATATAATAGCATGTTCATTGTGTACCATGGTCCATGGACAGTCTTAAGTTTCCCAAAAAAAAACTTATAGGCTTTTTCATAAGCAACTAAACTGTAGAAACAATCTGTAGTGCAATTTAATTTAATTTTCCCAAAAGCTGCAGTACAGCTAAACTGTAAAAATTGATAGGCTTTTTCATTGTGTACCATGGTCAATGGACAGATCTGCAACTAAATTGCAGTACAATCTAAACTGATAGCGTGTACTGAAAAAAACTAGTGATATGCTTTTTCTTAGACATTAGAATTACACAATGATAAAAAAAATAGAATCAAACCAGATTTATTAGTAGAAACAATTCTGCACCACCTGATATCGGATGGTACTCTAGTTCCTACTACATAAGCAGATCTGATCATATCTGAAGCAATTCATTTCATTTGCATAAACAATTTAGCTATTTTGCATAAGCAATTTAATTTTCTTTTGCATCACAAAATTGTACTGGAGCTACTGCATAACCAAATCTATCCTACCTTGGACATGTTAATGTCTAATGTTCTTTTTGCACATATTACTACCAAATGTTGCTCTATGCACATGGTTACTCCTATAGATATAAAAATATGTCATTTTTATGCTTAATGGCCTCGCACCTTGCAATTAAATAGAAGTACAAGATAAGTGCATAGATGATAGTGAGAACTAAGGAGTGTCTAAATCAACTGAGTAAAACAACAGAATTACACAATGATCACACAAAAATAGAATCAACTAGATCTGATGCTAGAATAAATTCATTTTTTTTGCATCACCTTAAAATATAGCAGATATGATCCTAAATGTAAGCAATTCAGTTCCTTTGCATAAGAAATTCAGTTGTTTTGCATAGGCAATTAAATAGTATTGCAGAAGCATATCTAATCCTAACTTGTGCCTAACTGTGCTGGCGTATCAAGTGCAACAGACCAGCAGGGGCCTGACGTCTGCAATCTAATATCATTAGTCATAACAATAGAATTACAGTGGGTCTACACGATAGTTCAGTGTGCTATGACAACACATTCCAAGCTAAATCAGTATATTTGGCCAGAGATACAGAGGTTAGGAATTACATGTAGCAAAAGAACATGCAAGCGTGATGAAAATACAAAAAGGGAAGCCTGAACTTTTGGGGAAATAAACTCACCTGCCAGTACATGAATGCCTGAATTATGCTACGGCGCCACCTACAACGCAAAAGGGTAAAGGTCAAAGATGTACTATAGTAAAGGGTCAACAAATTACTTGCCATACTACAAGAGTATTATGAGGCATCATGACCGGACCAAAACTAAACTAAACTACCTAGCGATGACTCATGACCCCATGATTCCTGAAAAAACCATGATACCACTACAAGTTATGAGGATGCTATTTTGGTATTTCCAGAATACAGGTATCATATGTAACTACCTATGACTGGCAAAATTCTGTCTAGCCTTGTTGGCCACAGAATCAGCACAATGTGTGCTCCTTCTAATTGTCCTTTCCTCCATGGGCAGAAGTGCAGAACACAACTTCCTTTTTTTTTGAGTAACAGAAAACAGCTTCCTTGGGCACCGGAGAAAAAGCAGAGGAGCAGCCCGTAACATTCAGTCAAATACTACATACATGCAACATTATATTTAGGCATTCGGTCATAATAATCCGGTAATCCGAAGAAAAGCAGGAGTGACCTACTGCACCATAACATTCAGGGAAATACATAGATGGAACAAATCAGCTAAAAAACATTTAGACATCCAACATTCAGGCATTCAGACTTTGGCGTAGACATTCAGAGCAAAATAACAATTACCATGTGACATCAATTTTGCCAAAATGACAACAAACATTCAGAGTAAAAATACATGAGATAACAATCAAACGTGTTCAGAGTATGCATGCATTCAGATCCAAATGACAAATCAGGCTCTCTAACATTCAGATCTAGATCAGGCATACATTTAAATTCAAAGGACAGAGCATAGTAGACAGGAGCAAACAAGCAGCGGAGGGCACCAAACCTTGCTTACCTACAACCGAGCAAGGAAGGGGAGCGGCCGGTGCAGGAGGCCAGCTACCCCAGCAGGGAGGGGAGCGACCCTGGCTGGAGCAGCACTGCAGCAAATCAACGGGGAGGGGAGCGTCGGTTGGAGCAGCAAATCGGCGGTGATGAGCGTGACCGGCGGGGATGAGCCGCACCACAGCCAGGTCTGTCGGGGAGCCGAGCGCGCGGTGGGGGAGTGACGACGCTGCCGGACAGGGAAGGACGCAGGTCGGCGCCACCGTGGATCGGGGAAGGTGCGGGGACGGTGACGCCGCGGGTTAACAAAGGGGCGAGGCCGCGCGCCACCGGTAGGGGGGTTGGGGTCGTGCCGTCGCAGGTCGAGAAAGGGTCGAGGACCGGCCGCGCGCTGCAGTTAGTGGTGGTGGTGGAAGTCCGCCGCCGCAGCCATTGGAGGAGGAGGAGGAGGGGGAGAGAAGAGGAGAAATGGATGCTGGAGCGGTTCGGAAGAGGAAAGGATAAGGAGCAGGACACGTGTGCGTTGCGAAGCAAAAGGAACCGGCGGGTGATTGACACGCATGCGTGCTAAGCGACAAACGGACGACCGCCGTAAAATAGTCATTACCAAAAAAAAACTTTTCTGTAAAAATCCTCACACAATGAGCTGCTTTCTCGCGGATTCAGTGACACCTCCCAAACCGATCGCCGTGAAGAAGTTGATGGCGAACCGCGTATTCCTGGCGCAGTCTCTGGGGAACAGGACGTCCCGCACATCGGCATCGTCGTCGTTCATTTTCCTGCTGAGCGTCCGTACCCCAAGCCTCTCCGCGAGGTCCTGGAACAGCATCTTGATGAAGATGCGCGACGACGACGTCGTGTCCTGCTCCGTGACCCTGACGCGCCCCAGGACGCCGCGCCAGGGCAGCGCGCCGCCGTCGTCGGCCGTCATGCGGTGCGCCACCGCGTAGTCGCCCGCGAAGCAGGCCTCGAAGCCGGCCCGGTACGCGCGGTCCGCGGCGCACAGCCGCTGCCCGAGCTCGCCGTAGTAGCTCGTGTACAGTTTCTCGTTCCTGCAGCACGCGACCAGCATGGCGCAGAGCTCCGCCTCCTGCCCGGGCTGCACGGTCGAGAGGAGCTTGTGCCCCGCTTCCTCGGAGCTCACGCTCGACATGACGGTCAGGTATATGGTCCGCCAAAGGTTGATGAGATCGCCGGTGTCGGTGTGGTCGCGGACGACGACGACCGCCGGCTCCGTCTCTGACGAGTCGTCGTCACATGATTGCAGTTGCAGCAAGGTGGCGTCGCGGCGCTTGCTTGGCGGGGGAGCCGTCGTGGGTTGCACTTCTTCCACGTCGGTCGTCGTCCGCGGGCGCTTGCGGTTCGCGTCGCTTCTGGTCGGCGCCATGTCTGCCTGGCTGGAGATGGATCTGGGATCCTGCTGGCTGCTTGGTCCAGTATATATAGGTGAATTGCAGTCTCCTAGTCCTAGTCGGTCACGAAATGCAAGGCCCGTTTCGGATGGCAGCAGCGTACCGACTTTCGACTTTGGTCTACCTCGAGTCACCGACCCACACGACCAGGGCTCGCACCGGCAGCTCCATCGTCCCACCTCGAGCACCGCCTTAATACCACGTCGTTCTCAAATTTTAAGTTGCGTGGCCTAACAAGACGTGCATGCTTGAGTCTTAGACGTATGTTTGGTTGACCCCTATCTATCTCAGTTGAAACAACTACGAAAGAACTATTCAATCCACTTATTTCAAAAAGAAAAAAAAAAAGGCAAAAGTCAAAAACAGAGTCAAAAATCGCGTGCCAGGAGAATTTGTTGAGGTTCACCCAGTGATGTGTCTCAAACTCCAAACAGAAATTTATCCTTCTCACAAGTTGAAAAATCGGTAACTCTCTCATGTAAATCATCCAGGGACTATATTAGCCAACGTGTGACCCAGCTTTGGCTAACGTCCCCAACAGATCACCTGCTAACAAGTTCATTACCACATGTTTGCATTTTATCCAACATTTCACGGCTGCCTATATTCAACTGAACTTATTTTATTTCCGACGCTACTGTTCATTCCTCAACACAGTTCGCACATCATTATTGCAACAAGATACAAGGAGTAAGCAGATTATAGCCCTTAATCCGTGTCCAGACTCCAGAAACCCATATCAAAAGAAGCTCCTATGCCCAGAGTTGTTATGTTCTAGTGCACCATACAAGGAATCAACTATAGTCCATATAATGACAGGTATAAAGAATCTGGACAGAAAGCCTCCTAAATATGTGAAGAACAGCACTTCATGATGCTGAAGAAGTCACCATCCCAATGCTGTGGTCAAAGATTTCGATCCAGTAACCATCAGGATCTTTGATGAAGGCAATGCCTTTGATTTTTCCTGCAGCCAAAGACCATCTGTCAAATCGCAGGGCTATGTGCTTTTTACGTACTTCTGTTAAAACTCATGAACTTTTAATAAATTTCCTGTAGGGGCCTCTTGGCCCTTCCAGTTTGGTAAAAAAAAAGTGCTACGGAGATAAGAATGTAATTTATGTAAATGGGGTATCATGAATGGATTGAAGGTAATACGCAGGTGACATTATCAACCATAAGCCAAAGAGCATGTCATTCTTCATGATTAAGAAAGCAGGGCTTTCAATGTGCACATCAGCGAATTGTTCCTATGCAACCATAGGCTTTCACCATACTAACATAAACTGCTTAACTGGCCACTTCTCATTTTTCTTGAAGAGTTAGACAGAGGATGGTGATGACTATCAATATGGTCCTACAGATGCATAAGGATGGACAGCACAAATACAAAAGCAGTACCAGTCATATGCTCAGTTATACCATAACCCTACAAATCTTACACAAAACTTATTATTTTTCTTGTTTGAGTAATACTACAAAGCAAAATCACTTACCATCATCAGGTTTCTTCACAAACTCAACCCCAAGACGTTCAAAGCGTTCACATGCCTTGTGGACATCATCCACAGTTACTCCTATATGACCTGAATGAACAAAGGTGAGCAAATACAAGTGTTAGAGCACTATGAAATTCACAATTAATATATATCTTAGAGCACTGAAACTATGCCTATGATTTCAGAAACAGCAACTGTCAGTCATTTCAATTGAACATGGATGGTCAAAGCACATACCAAAACCACGAGGGTCTGAGTTCCCATTATGGTAACCTTTGAATTCAGGGTCATTTTCGGTGCCCCAGTTGCTACAGATACCAAGTGTTAATTAATTTGATGGTGACCATTCAAGCTACTAAAGAAGAGCATCTCACAAAGATACAGGGTAACAAGACGCACTGGGTGAGCTCAAGAGTAGCTTTTTGCCTAAAAGTCCATTCAGTCCGCTTGATATGATCATCAGGGGCTGAGGTCACATCCTACAAGCACACAATAAATTAAATTTACGTAAATAATTAAGAATCAGGATTATGTAAATTATATTTTCAAGTGATGCATATTTTCATAAGTCCATATAAACTTCATAAGTCCATATAAACTTATACCTCATAACCAAGAAAATACAAACTGAATTTCATCTCTTCAAAATCCAACCTTTTCAGCAACCTGGAGAAGAAATTGCACATCATAAGGCACCTAGAAAACCTTAAGACCCCGAACACAAAACAATGACCAAACTACTTGTTTTGGTGGTGGTGACAATAGTAATAACAAAATTAGCAAGGGTATCAACAGGAATCTGGAGACACAAAAACTTCAACTTTTCTCAAGTGCATTCAGCATCAAAAGCAATCGTACTAGCCTGTGTAAATCACTTGACTAAGTAGCTAGCACATAAATGTATTGCTTGCAGCTGTTTACAGAGCCAGATGTGACTATGTAGAGTTACAACCAGAGGTGCTGGACAGGACAGAACCTTTGGGATCTCATCTCCGAAGTAGTGCTACAACTGGGTTCAGCAAAGTCTGCTTACAAAAGCCTGTTTCAGGGTACTGTGCTTGGTCCATGAGAGGTGCAGAACAACTGGTCGGGCACGAAAAGGGCTGTCACATCCAGCCTGCTGCCCCCTCTGTGACGAAGATGAAGAAAATATTAATCACCTGATGTCTACTAGAGACTTTGCATGAAAACTTTGGTTCTTCCTTCTGTGCCGGGTCGGCATGCAAAGTCTCACTTCCCACTCTGACAAGATTTCCTTTAATGATTGGTGGGGCAGAAGCTCGAAGTGTGGCAGATGATCACTTAAACAAAGGCCTCAGCTCCATCATCTTAGGGGCCTGGACTTTGTGGAATCTTCACAATCGCTGTGTGTTTGATGTTAAACCACCTAGACTAGCTAGAGCACTGTTGCTCGCTAGTGAGGAGCTTCCTTTTTGGAGTGTGGCTGGGGCACAAGTATCAATCACATTCTTGCCCAGAGCTGAATGTATATTAATTCTGGTCATGGTCATCTTCGATTTTCGTTAAGGGTGTTTTGTTCATGTAAGAACCTCGTCCGTGCGCGCGCTAAGTGAAGATGACAGTAATGATTAAACTATACACCCTGCAATTCAGTGGTGCTTCATAATGGTCACCTATTCAAGAAACTTATCTAAAACCAGTCACAGAGCTTTTCGAAATTCAGATTTCTCAAAACAACAACTCAAAACAACAAATCCTATCAGGATTTCAGTACTTGGATATTCAATCGTCCAGCTCCAACCTACATTACTCAACATAATCTCAGTTGCTACAGGCACCAGAGATTTCGTGGCTACACCAAACAAAAGGAGTAAAGATGCCACCCAGTAAAAATTACAGTTAATTTCGCCTCTCTTAATTGCATTTTGCATTGAATTCATTTTACTGATTTGAACAATTCAGAATTATCAAATATGAGGAAGAAACTAGTAATAACTACCAAAATGCATGCAAGGTGGCAGCAGCGAAAAGTAAACTGGCTGCAGCATTTGCTTGACAATCAAGTTACCATTTAACTAAGGATTACATCCTATCTTTTGTGGTCAGTGTCTAACAATTAGCTTCGACTAGATGAAATAGCTAGCACTCGTGTATAACAGGAGAGGCAACATGCTGTTCAGACAAGGCATGAAACAAATAATCACACCAACCCCAGAATATAGATCTATTCACTCTCCATTTCACCTCCTTCCTTCAAGCCATTATGTATCACCACTTTATGGTTTCTGCAGCCTGCGCTTTATTAACCCATCACAAACAAGGTTCATGACAACACATCAGCATTTGGACTACAGTCTTTTCTTATATTACTGAAAGATAACATCAAATGATTTGCTGACATCACCCAAATAAACAATACTGCAAGTAGTATCCTGCATGTATGGGACAGGAAAGTTTGGCATTCATGATTCATCATCAACACAACAGACAACTAGGCAGGCCAAATTAACACATTAAGGGCAATTCAAAAGATGTGGACATGGCGTTTTTTTTCCATAGCTTAATTATCCTTAAAGCCAGAACTTGGGGGGATCCAGCGCATGACTTCTCTTAAGAACATCCCTACATTTGCAGAGTGTAACTATCGAGTTGTTATTGTTTTTTTCTCAGCATGGGTATGTTATTTGGAGGAAGAGAAAGAAAACTCACGACATGCCCATCACACGTGAGTAGAAGTCAAGGCTCACTTTTGGGTCCTTCACACGTAACATCTGAAACAAAACAACACAAACTTCCATGATCATTACCTCCGCAAGTACAACAGCAGAAATGATTATAAGGTAATAAGCTCGCCACCAATGGTTAATTCCAAAAACATAGAACGACTTTAGCTTACCAAAGAAACAGGAATAGTAGCAATACAAGCCCATCAAATATCTAGAATCAAATTCTGAGATTCAAGGGCCCATTTAGTAGCATTCCTATTTCATAAGCACTAATTCCTTGCAGAAATCGATATACATGTATATAGAACAATGATGATTTTACCAGTGCCCACAGGATTTCCAATTTTGTATATATGTTCTTAGTTATTTGTGATGTCTGGCACTTAATTTTTCTGTGGACTTGTGATGTCTGCTACTTGTCATGCTCATAGTGCATGCTAACAATGACATGTTAAAAAAAGGGCGTACAAACTGCAGAAAGCTCTCACACAAGGTAGAGTTTAGAGAAGGGAATTTCTAGGCAGTCTTACCCTTGATGTATTTCGCAAGGAAAGCTGGATCTAACCTAGATCCTCGAGGACACAAGTGGAGAGCTTCTACCACTGCACTAGGCCTACCCTTCTAGCAATGACATGGTACTACATTATGGTTTTCATTCCAGTTTTTACATGTAACCAGTAGCTGCAGCATGTTCTTGCTTGAGCTGATTCAGTCACGAAATATAAATGCAAAATGCAAAAAGAGTGAAAAGGTTGTGAAATTATGAACGCAAACAAACTGAATATATGTTTTCTGAATGTGAGAGTGTATTTCCTCTGCTCACATTGTTCTTGGAACATGTATTGTGCTGCATTCCCAGTACTTCTGCCATGATGCTTTGCTGAAGAGCACTCCAGGACAACTACACTATGAAACTATCTGAATGTGTTTCACACACAAGCCTACCCCCAACTAGCTAAGGACTAAAAGGCTTTGTTGTTGTGTTTCAGACAATAATTATTTACACCTGACCATCGAAATGTGCAAATGGCAGATGCGCTTGAAACATTTTCAACCATTAATTATGATTTTTGATATGATATTTAAGGACCAGATAAAACTTCAAGGAGCACACCACAGAGATGGAGCTTGTCAGTTCCTTCATGTGTGATCAGGCAGCTACGGGCATTATTTGTTGTCTTGCCCAACCTTGCCCCCTAGACTATCCTGGAAGGTTACACAAGGCAAACCTTGCAAGTATAAGGAAAGCTAATTTCCTTCCCTTCCTCCCTCGAGCAAGGGAATACTTACCCAAATCGAGGCCAAGCAAAGTACCCAAAGATGCTTCCTTCTCCTCTAACCTAGATAGGCAAGGCTAGACAAGGGCGAGCAAGAGAACCAAACATGCTCTACAAGAGCTTGTTCATGTCCTGCCTTAACTTATCAGTTATGTTCTCTGAAAATCTGTTTTTTCCCGTATGTGCAGATTTTTTTTGAGGTGTGGTCATACATGCAGCCATTGTTTTGATGACCCAATCAAATTTTGTAAATTTCTATCTGCTTTTCCAACAGAACAGTGGAAAGCAATTGTGTGTTATGCAATGATGATGTACAGCTATCGTGTGGGAACGAATTGTTACATCAGATACAATTTTTCTTTGCATTCCACAGAACATGAGCAGCAGCAAATTTGGATTGGTGTGTGGGTGTGCCAAATAGGATATCGAGCACAGCAACTACTGACGCATCACCCCACTGCTTATCAGGTGCACCAGGACTACTTATGTCAAATCCATACATCGAGCACCAAAACTGGAAATCCGAGCTGAACAGCACACACATGTGCTTGACGAACAAACACCTCGGTGAAATAGACAGGGCTAAAACAGGGGTTACCGTTTGCTGCAAGAAGTAGCCCTTGGTGGCGGGGTCGACCTCGGTCTGTAGCCCCGGGTTATTCGCCGGCGCCTCCTTTGGTCCTGAGGACGTCGACATGGCGGCGGCGGCGGGCAAGAACCGGCGAACCCGGTCGAACCTCTGCGAAATCAAGAAAGAAAATCCCAACGGGGAATGGTGAGTGAAACTGAAACCTGAGCCAAGTCTCCGTTTTTATCAATCCAAATCCGCCAGTACGGGACACAGAACCTTGAACTGCGACGAGCAGGGGATGAGCGGCGCGCAGGGGAGGCGGCGGAGGAGCGCGCAGGATGGGGACAGGAGAGAGGCACCGGCCATGGCTAGAGCGGCAGGGTTTATATTTATATATATAGGATAATGTAAAATGAGAGAATGCCAGTTGATCTGTACGGCTTCTGGGTCCTTCTTCGGTCGGGCATGATCGAGTAGGTGACGTGGGCATTCTTTTCTTAAAATTTATAAGATCTATTTAAATAAGAATCGTTTCTATATTTTTCGTCTTCCTGTGGATTTAATTTAAAGATCTAATTTTAAAACCATTAATGTTCTCTAATTTTAAAACCATTAGAGAATATTTTTCCATCGAAATGTATATTCCTATATCATAAGAAAAGATATAGAGAGGTTTTTAGAATTGCTCTAGCCCCGTTTAGGTACTTAGGACACATATTTGAGACATGTTGTAATTTTAATTAAGTTGGAGAGTACAAATAGATCTATGTATAGAATCTATTTCTATCTCCTAGTCTATGAATTTAAGATTAATTATATATATGAACTTTGAAAAGTTGTGCAGTCTCAATTTCAAGCCAAATAGACTAATCCATATTTCAGTTCTTCCAAAAAAATGATAGGACGCAGACTAAGAAAAATCCGCTCTACATTGGACCGATTCATTGCTATAATAATATACAATACGATCCGATGTGCTTAAATTTGTCTCAATATTTAGAAACAGCATTAAATTAAAATCGATATATGATGAAAGAGTAGTGAAAATGGTGAAGAACAAATTGTTTTCGGTATGGCCGGTTGTATACAAAGAAATAGGGAAGGCTATAGCCGGACGGCCGAGAACACTCCAAAAGCATGTTTTTTGAGCTGCATTATTGTGCTTTCAGTTTTTTTAAAAAAAAAGTGGCTTTCTAGATTCTGGTTCTGACTTTTTATTTTTCATATTGATATCTAAAATAACTTTTTAGCTTTTTAGCACATATAAAAACTATAAAGGCTGCTCTCAACATGGCTTTTTTAACTTCTAATTTGCTTCCTCGTCAGTTTGCTTTCTATCATCATTTCAAAAGTTCGCTGAACAACAACTAACTAATTTGTCTCCACTTTTGCCTTCTAGCTGATACAAGTCAACAAAAGGCTATAGAGAAAAGACAAAATTGGAGCTTCCATTGTTTTAACCGGCAAGTCATGATCTGGCTTCCATTTCCATTCTGGTTAGGTTCTCGTACCACCAATGATTTATCAGTAGCCATTTAATAGTATTTTTATTACAACGAATCAACATCAACCAGAATTAAACAAGGTTTTCCTCCACGGAGATCAGTGGATCACTTGCTCACTTCACAGCTCTGCTCAAAAAGGGGAAAAAAAACTCACAGCAAGCAGTGGCCTCAACAAAAAAAAAAAAAAAAAGGAAAGAAAATAAAATAAAAATAAAAAGCACGCTTCGCCTCCCAACTTGCAGGGATCCGGATTCCGGAACAAAACCAACGCTACTGCTCCCACTTTCCTTCCAACTTCCGCCCGCCGGTGCCATCACCCTCGATCCTCCCAACCGACCAATCCAATCCGGGCCCCACGCGTCAGGCTCCGCCATGGCCACGTGGCGCCTCCGCCGCGCCGGCGCGGCCCTCGCCGCCTCCTCCGCCCTCGCCGCGGCGCTCGCGGCCTCGTCCGCGTCCGCCTCCGACCCCTCGGCCGCCGCCCTCGACGCGGCGCGGCGGCGCGTCGCGCGGGCCCCGGGGGCGGGGCCGCCCCCGCGGGACGCGCAGCGCGCGGCGCTGGCGGGGCCACCCCGCCGAGCCCCTGGACGTGCTCGTCGTCGGCGGCGGCGCCACCGGCTGCGGCGTCGCGCTCGATGCCGCCACCCGCGGGCTCCGGGTCGGCCTCGTCGAGCGCGAGGACTTCTCCTCTGGGACGTCGTCCCGGTCCACCAAACTCATCCATGGCGGTGCGTCGCCTCTCTCCGAACCCTGGGACCTACGGAATCCCTCCTTTTTTTGTGATTTTCCCCCAAAATTGGGCTCCTACGAATATCCTCCTGTTAGAACTTACATCACCGCAGTCAGCAATCTGACCAAGAGTGAAAGACCCCCATTATGTAGCGGTTTGATGAACTAATGCGGCCTATTTTATGCTTGGTATATGTTGTAGGGTTGGTAGTGTGATGTGCTACCTTAATAGCACAACATAATTATTGTCTGGCTACATTAGCAAGTGGATCTGTTGCATTTGTGTTGGAAATAGTTGTTCTACAATGGCATTGTACTTCTTTGTTAATACTTAATGGCACAGTACTTGCCCTTAGCAACCCTTGGCTTTCTTTGAGCAAAGCAAATTTATTTCTAATATGTTTGTGCCAGTCTAGGAACCTGTATTGTGATACTGACCATTTTTTTATATCATAATACTGACCATTCCTGACTGATGCTATTTTCCAACATGTACACTATCCCTGCTACATTCAAAACATGTGGCTTATCTTGCATCGAGACATTCTCTAGTTGTATTTTATTTTACTTGTACATAAAGAGATGTATGAGGTGAAAACTGAAAACATGAAAGATCCTCATGATGATTGAGTTGGCAATCCTGGATATTGAGTTATGTTCTAAAATTTCAAGGAGAATTTCAAAATGAGCTAGTAGAACAGAAAAAGAACTTAGTGTTGCATTTTATCAGAATGTTTCTTAAGCTTCTTATTACTCAACTTTTTTGTGACCTTTTCATGTCAATTTGATGCTCAAACTAAAACCTTTTCCAAGGTTCCAAAAATCAGTTGGTTTTCACTTGATATACTGTCCCAGCTATGTCTAATTTCCTATTAAATTTGACCCAACGAAATTGAAATATAAGTTTTTTTTAATTCTCTCAGCAAGCTTTATTCATTCGATAGAATAGTTACATTGTTTACAAGCAGCTGCCGAATTGAGGCAGGAGGTTCATCTATCCAAACAAAAGAGTTTTTACCTAACAAAGCTTGCCTAGATAGCTCATGAGCACAACATTACATTTTCTGATACAATGACTAATGGAGATAGAATGAAAATCTGACCAATACATGTAGCATTCATCATAGATCGTCCCTGCTGCTGTCATTGAGAAACCCCCCTCTTGCATTGTTGTGACAACTTCCATACAATCTGATTGAGGTTAATAATATCTACCTGTTACTGTGAAGATGTCTTGCTCTTGTGTTGTCTATTACTCAATACTGATGCAATAAATTTGTTCTACTTTATTCCATAGTACCATCATTTGCAGATAAATGGCTAGCTTGAAAGAAATGCATGGATGAACATATAAAGATTGGGTAAAAATTTTGTAGTTAAAAAAGAAATACTTTGCGAAACAGAAAACACTTAATTACAAACAAGAAATACCTGCACCATTTTTTTTTGTCTTTTGGGATTGAAAATTTAATTTATTGTAGTCCCTAATTACATTGCATTCGATTTGTGCAGGTGTGCGCTACTTGGAGAAGGCAGTGTTCAATCTTGATTATGGGCAGCTGAAACTTGTTTTTCATGCACTCAAGGAACGCAAGCAGGTTATTGAGAATGCTCCCCATTTGTGCCATGCTTTGCCATGCATGACTCCTTGCTTTAACTGGTTTGAGGTTGTATACTTCTGGTTTGGTTTGAAGTTTTATGATCTTGTTGCTGGAAGAAGGCTACTACATTTGTCACGATATTATTCTGTAGAGGAGTCAGTTGAGCTTTTCCCAACCCTTGCAAAAAATGGCAATGGTCGTAGCCTAAGAGGAACAGTTGTGTACTATGATGGTCAAATGAATGATTCTCGGCTGAATGTGGGGTTAGCATGCACTGCTGCCGTTGTTGGTGCAGCTGTTCTCAATTATGCT
This sequence comes from Themeda triandra, assembly GCA_018135685.1. Taxonomy (NCBI): domain Eukaryota; kingdom Viridiplantae; phylum Streptophyta; class Magnoliopsida; order Poales; family Poaceae; genus Themeda; species Themeda triandra. The sequence goes on along the minus strand of JAENPR010000219.1, from coordinate 442,805 downwards.
GAAGTGGTCTCCCTCATTAAGGATGAATCTGGAGAGAGAATCATTGGTGCACGCATTCGTGACACACTATCAGGTAGAATAAAGTATGTCCTATCTCTAGCCGCTACATAAAATATTCATCTCAGAGAGTGGTTCAAGTTATCTGTTTTCTTTAATAATCATTTGTATACAACTGATCAATACAAACAGTCTTTCTAGTTTCTAATGCAATTGTTTATATATTAGTATTTCTGAATGCTATAAACATGCAACTAAAGTAACTAAATAAATTATTAGAGCACTTTCTATTTGAAGTTATACATGCTTTTCTGTGTAGGCTAAATAACTTGCATAAAGCTTCTGTTGGAAGCTACACATCACTGAACTCTTTTGCGACCTATCAGAAAAATCTTTTATGACATATGAGATAGTGAGGTAACTAGATATCTGTACAATGACAACAACTAATAAGCATTTAAATAACAAGGAACAAGGAGGTTGAGTAGGTAGGTGCGTGTTTGTAGATGCTGAAATATATTCTGAATGCTTCTGCAGTTTTTGTTCTTGTTCAGAATTTGATATGGGTTAAGTATTTATGTTAATTCATTCTGAGTTCTGGATGGAGGCGTTTAATTGAACAATAAACTTTAGAGCTGTGAAATTTCTGGCTTTTATGGTTACTAAGTGTTTTTTTACCATCATGTAGCATCGATGAGTTTTATTGGAGAAGTTGGCTTAGAGCTAGTAACAACAAACTTTAGCATTATTGGAGAAGTTGGCTTAGAGCTAGTAACTATAACCGTTGCGGGTGCCCTTATAGAGTTTGACTTAGGGTTATTAAATGACCAGTTTATAGCTTTCTCCAACTGTTTTAGGAGGAGTTAGCTGACAATCTGTTGATACCATGATTTATGAAATTTAAATTACATGTTGTGTTACTATTTTAACAATATATAGTTCTGATCTCTCCAGAAATTCTTGCACCTTAAGATGCCTATATGAAGTTGCTTTAAGTATGATGTTTAAAAGTACTGCATTTTCTTTTGAAATAACTTATTTCTTTAGTTAATTTCTTTGTTTGTTGATGTTTACATTATTAATATTTAACAGAAATTTGAAACAAAGCACCACTTTGCGCTTTCTTTCTTACTAAGGATTTTTTTGGTAGACAATTGAAATTGTAGACAATATTCCACCTCCCTCTGGGAATGGAAACTTCAGATGAAACTCTGTTCGCCTTTTGATCTTGCTCTTCTGCTTATCTTTGTTTTAAGCTTTAGATTAGATACTGGATGTAATGTACACGGATATTTGGTGGATAATTAGGCCTTATGCTTTGCCAAGAGTTTGGAATAACTAGGCCTTATGCTTTGCCAAGAGCTTGAGAGATTAAGGGAGACTAGAATGTTTCTTCATAATTCATTGCTTGATTTGAAGGGTTACATAGCCCCTGTATTTATAGTCGTGGGAGACTTAGCCCCTAAGCAATCTAAACCTATCTAGGGTTTGGCGGCAGCAGCGGAGGCGTGCTACAGTACCGCGGGTACTGTTCACCCGTGGTGCTACAGTACTTTGGGCCTGGGCCCTACAGCTACAGCCCATTAGGCATATGACACGATGGCAGCCTACTGGCTGCCCATGACACTGGCCTTCCAAGATCCATTAGCCTAATTTACTATTTAGTTCATTGCTAGGAGCCTCAAATCATTTATCATAAACACCTACATCCTTAATCTATTGCTACTTGCTAACTCTAACAGGAATACAATATGTTCGGAAAAATTTAGACGTTGACATTTTTTCTCAAAAATATGTGGATTTTTTATCAAAACAAGATGGATGTGTATTTCACACTTATATATTTTGTGCTTTTCATTTAGTTAGAAGATATTCTTCAATATGCTAACATCTTGACCGTAAACATTTATATCTGCGGATGATGGCAAAAGGACTGATGTGGCTATCATGCCACCCAAAACCACCCAAAAGAAGAAAAAAAAAAAGTCTTGGATGTAATTTGAATTTGTTTTGAGAGTTGGATCTGGATTTGGAGACAAAGAACCAAAGATGAAATGTTGAAACCAAAGGAAGTTGTGCTTGAAATAAACCTTCTCATCTTTTACTATAGCAACATGTCATTGCACATTCTGTGTGAAATTGTGGATTGCTAACTTGACTAGTATTTTGGCCATACTACTTATTTTGGCATATGATTCTGTTTTGTTGGTTGCCACACGTTAAGCACATATTATGTGAAATTGATTGTGTCATCCACTTGCTTATTTAACTGAAATATAATCCTTGTGTGGTCACTTAATGCTTGCAAATATGTCTGGTTTTCTTTTTCCACGATGCGAAACCTGAATTTCATTACCATAACCAACAAAATTACATCAAAGATTACCCGAATTGTCACCTAATGCTTGCAAATATGTGTCAGGGAAGGAATTTGAAACCTTCGCAAAGGTGGTTGTTAATGCAGCAGGACCATTCTGTGACTCTGTGAGGAAGATGGCTAACAGTAATGTAGTACCTATGATCTGTCCTAGTAGTGGAGTGCACATTGTACTTCCTGATTACTACTCCCCCGAAGGGATGGGGCTAATTGTCCCTAAAACCAAGGATGGCAGAGTTGTATTTATGTTGCCATGGTTAGGAAGGACCGTTGCGGGAACAACTGATTCTAGCACAGCAATAACAATGCTTCCTGAACCACATGAGGATGAAATACAGTTCATATTGGATGCAATCTCTGACTATCTTAACGTTCAGGTGTGTTTGCATATATGCTATCCTTTTCTTTACATGCCAAAATAATGTTGTAAAGTTCTTTTGTTATAGTAGTGTTGTTTCACATGTTTTTCATCTTGTATTTGGTTGCAAAACTGGAGATGGAAGAACATTTTATTTGCTATTTTGAACTCATTTCAGTTTTGTGCTTCATGAAGCCAAAACACATTAGTTCTTTTAGCCTCTCTTTGTACAGCTTCTCTTTTCCCCTTTTTTCCCAAAAAATAATATAAAGCTCTTACAGTGGGTGTATCCCCTGCTGTATTTTTGGGTCAAGAAATATGTGGGTGGCAGTCCACTTCAATATGAGGATGCTGCATCACTATGCTACTATGTTCTACCTTGCTCTGTCTCCCTATGCTAGGTTAGTTAAGAGCTCTTCTATCGGATGCTTCTAGAAGGGAGGTTCATTTGGCAATCTGCATGTTTTGAAATTCTACATTCTGTATCAACCTCCCCAGCAACTTAATATCTGTTAATGGACCATTTTTTAGAGGAAGAAACATTTAATGATCCCTTTGTTGCTAATACTGTTTGAGAAAAAACTCTGTTGCTAATTACTAACCATGCATGTCAACATGCTATATACATACTGGTTAGCCTCTTTGGAATCTGATGGGATCAAAATGATTACATAGTTTACATCTTTTATATTGTGATGATAATACTTTTGACCTCCATTTGAAGTGTGTTAATAATCTACTGTGTATTAATTTTAGTTTCATACTAAAAAGTACTTTGTGAGACTGTGATTAGAATCATATTTTCCAATGCAAATGGAGAAATATTGACTGTACAGATATACTTTAATGTCTTCATTCATCAGGTAAGGCGTTCAGATGTTCTTTCTGCCTGGAGTGGTATACGTCCTTTGGCCACAGATCCGTCTGCAAAGAATACTGAGAGTATTTCTCGAGATCATGTTGTATTTGAAGACTACCCTGGGCTAATAACAATTACTGGTGGAAAATGGACAACCTATAGGAGGTAAGCCTGCCTAATTGCTACTTTAATTTATTGGTAGTATCGATAGGATGGAACTGGTTTGACCTGGTCAAACTTTCAGCGTTGCCAATTTACTTATTGGGCCTATTTTTTTTAAGAAAAGTGTTGTGGAACACATTTGTGGACAAGAGATGTATTTGAGGCACTAGAAGGAACTGGCATTCACAAGTGGCTAGTTAAGTTGTTAGAGCTTGTCTGACCCATTCCAGAGTTTGTTTCAGATTGGTTGTGAGAGGGTAAGTAGCAAGTTTGTTAGCACCAGCTCTACTATAGAGTTTGACAGATTGATTGTAATCAAGCAGAAATAATAAACGTAAGAACCCAGAGCCTCTTCTCAATGCCTCTATCGCTCCCTAACCCAGCCAGCCACCAATCTAGCCTTATCAAAAGATTAAGATATGCCTACAGTTACAGTGATGGACTGCATTGTCATATACAGATGGAAATTGTGATCTATATAATTAGTAGAGCTTGATTATTAAACAGAAACAGGACTGCTTTATGTTTTTTATAAGAATAAATTAGCAAGCTATCATATGCTTCGCTTGCCTATATTAGTCTGTGCCACTTCTGTGCTACCTAGCCAAAGACTGCCCTGCTTGCATTGCACTTCCACTGTTTGGTTCCTCTGCATTGTGCCTAGCATGAATTGCACCTTAGCTAACTCATGCATTGGAGCAAAGTTATGCAGCCTGAAAAAAAGATGAAGAGGGTGCCTGGGGAGGGGTTTGCTGGTCTGGAACAGTCCCATCTGCTCATGGCTGCAGGAAATCATGAGAAGATAAAGGGGGTATTATGATGAGCCAATGAAAAAGATTTGGCAAGCTGGGATTAGCTTATGCATAATGAGAATTTTGCTAAGAATTACTTAGTTTGTTTCCCTCCTGTTTTTTGGGTTACTTTAGAGTGGTGATTGGTGAAAGAGAATGGGGGAACACGAGTGAACTATGGCAGATACTGCCACCACCAAATCCAACTTTCAAGTAGCATAGCATATATATAATATATGTTACAATCAGAGTGTCATGTAATTTACTGGCAGTGCTTCATTTTAGTTTGACTGTCCGTGCAGCTTAAGACAAAACCACATGGGTTATCTTTTGCTATTAGGATATATTTGACCTTAGTCCCTTACTCCAAAGATCCTTTGTGCACTAATTTCAAGTTCATGTGCATGTTGTTTGTTTGACTGTACACGTGCATGATCATGTTGCGCACTACAAGATATTCCATTGTTGAATTCTAATGAACTTGTTTGTTCAGTATGGCTGAAGATGCTGTAAATGCAGCAGTCAGGTCTGGGAATTTGAAACCAGCTAATGGCTGTGTGACTGATAATTTGCATATTGTTGGTGGATATGGATGGGATCCTGCTTCTTTTACAGTTCTTGCTCAGAATTATAAGCGAATGAAAAAGACATATGGTGGCAAGGTTATTCCAGGTGCAATGGACAGTGCTGTATCGAAACATTTGTCACATGCATATGGAACTTTGGCTGAACAAGTGGCTACTATTGCTCAGGTGTGTTCTCCTTTGACTCCGCAGCACTATTTATGTGAACTCTGTTCTAGTAGGATCGAAAAGAAAAATAAAGACCTTGCTCTAATTTGTCTTTTTATCTGTTGGGGGAGTAAAGTTGTTATATGCATGCATGGTTTTCAAGGCACGACTTAGGCAATGAGGTGTGTTAGGACTCTGGGCATCCCAGTTACCATGACAAAAAAGTTCAGTAAAAGAGAGTTTGGGAGGGAGAAGAGAGGAAGAACAGGAGAGGAGCTAGTTAACAGGCCAACAACCTGCTGCCGCTGCTGCCATACTCGCTAGCTCTGCACCAGTAGATGGCACAGAACATGCTTTGTCAGCTGTGGCACAGTCAATCTGGAAATGGGTGGCTGCAGCGGTCAGTTTGAAGGAACAGAGCAGTTAGGAAAGAGGAACAGGGAGAAGTCAGTAGCACATCTGGTGAATGAGCAGGAAGCAAGAGGCACCAAGATGGGGAGGGGAGAGGGAGGAGAAGTTGCAGGCGGGAGCACTGATCTGGCGAACGAGTGGCTATGAGAGAAATAGAGGGAGGGGGAAAGGGAGTGGTAGATTATGCTAGGGGACGGGGTATATGGGCTGCACCAGCCCCCTTCTTTTTTTATTTGCCTTGTTCTTCCTCCACACTGCATTTTCTGCAATTCCTAGTCCCCCAAGTTCTTTAGAGTGACAAACTTCTAGATTCAGTGAGTTAGCCTTAGACAACAGAGATGGTGTGGTGGTGTGTGTGAGTGTGTTTGGGTCCATGTACGACTCATTTCTCTTCTACTAATACAATGATACGCACCTTGCCTTGTCTTATAAGTGCCTTGGTACACGCCTCACGTTTATTTGTGGGTTCTTTTGAAACTAAAAACTTACTATAATTCTTCCCTGAGTTACATCATGGTTTATTCATAGTCGAATATAAAATTAGCACACCATGAATTTTGTAACATCTTGAGGATGGAATTACATGTCAAATTTGAATTGGTTTTGGCCTTTTGGATGAAAAGTTATTCACCAAAGTGATCAATATTTTTTGTAAATATAGTTTGCAATATGAGAACCCACCATGTTGTACCATGTCAAAATCAATTGCCAGATTTTTCGATCAAGGTAGTTTCTGTGGCTGATAAGGCGGCTGATGCTGTTTTGTTGTGAGAGAAAAACACTGTACCATTGCCGGTAATTTCAAGTGAACAGGGCTGATAAGTTCAGTGCTGGGATCACATAGTTGCTTTGTTTCTTTTTTGCATAGATATGCATAAATGTTTGTGTTAAAAGGTCACGGGTGACAAGGTAACTATTTGTTGTCGCCTGGCAGTGGAGTGTTTTCTAGTAGTTATTTGTTGTCGCCTTTTTGTTATCATTTCTGTATTTTTGAAAACCTTGCAAGATTCCTATTGTGTGCATTCTGATGTCTTTAAAAATCCCCAGTAAATTGGAATCCAGCAATGTGATTTGAGCTTTCTTTGTTTAGGAAGTTGGGTCATCGACCTAAGTGCTGTTTGGCCTGCATTTGCATGCGCCAAAACTTATAAATCTACTTCCATGTTTCAATAGAACTGTATCAATGATGTTCACATCAATAGTGCTAGGTTCATTTTGACATGAGTGTCTACATGATTCCCCTGTATCATTTCTTGTAGTACTATTGAAGATTGCTTAGACCCTGGCTGTCGTAAACTAGTCAGCATGAATGCTTCTGTTTAAAGTGTTTATGTAAATTATCCATATGGATTAAAATGGCACATTCATGGCATGTTTTCATGTTGTGTGACAACTCACATTATTGCATACATGAATCACCCACCTTTCCATTGGATGGATGATCTATATGGAAATGAATCCCATGCTAATTTGTTTGCCTGAAAAATGTGATGCCTATTATTTTTGGCTATTCATAATATTTTTATTTTTAATTTTTTTTAGAACGAAGGCTTGGGAAAGCGCCTTGCTCATGGATACCCATTTTTGGAAGCTGAAGTAGCCTACTGTGCTCGTTATGAGTACTGTGAATCTTGTGTGGACTTTGTTGCAAGGAGGTGCCGGCTTGCTTTCCTTGACACAGATGCTGCTGGTAGAGCATTGCCCCGAATCGTTGAAATTTTAGCTTCAGAGCATAAGTGGGACAAGGCAAGGAAGAAGGTTGAGCTGCAGAAGGGTAGAGAGTTCTTGGAAACATTCAAATCATCTAAGAACGCCCAATTCCGTGATGGGAAACATAATGGTAAAGGGCATTAATGTGCTCCTCTTTTCCGTATCCAATTTGTGTTTTAATTTCATCGCATCATGTGCAGGACCATGACCGAATACACAGTTTTGTGAATAAGTGTGGCCCTTATGCACAAGTTCTCTTGAACAAGCAGGCTCCGATACAAGAGTGAGCCCAAGAATGTAGGTTCAGTTTCCAGATTTCCATGCATGGCTGTGAAATCGACGTGCTGATTTCCAGCAGAATAAGATGTGGTCACGGAACTATGTAATTGTAAATACCCTAGTATATTAGTCGATTTATAAATAAACTGGAATCAAGACCAAAGATTTCTTGCTCAACCTAGAATTTGCACTTTTTTCCCTCCATCAGGACTTTTGAGATTCGCAGTTTTAACTTTTAAGCCTTTTTTGCCATTGTTTCGCTTGGATATTTTGTTTTTGTTGCCTGCCTGGCCGATGGTGCCTTGCCCTAGCTGGCCCTGATTGCGCTTGGCCACCACCCACCGGTGACAAGCTGTATTGCATGTTGCGTTTCATGATCTGCACACTCTTTAGGTCCTAAAAACATTTCGTTTTAGACATCATCTCACGTAAGGAGTGTTTAATTAGGATGCCTATTCTCTGTTTACCCATATTAAATTTGATCTGGTGACAATTTAAAACAAAGCTAACTCTCCGTAGTGGTAAAGGGCATCACTTTTGAAGCATTTGACCTGAGTTTTACTTTTGGTAATCACCTTTTTGTAGCGTAATTTTTTCTTTTGATAAAACGTGCAGCATGGCCAACACGATTTTTTTTCCTGTAAAACATGCTGCTTTTTGTTTGGACACTAAAAAATCTCTGCGGGGGACAAAATATTAGCCGCACGGGAAAAAAAATCCTTTCTGCATGATGATACTTCCTGCCATTTGCGCGGAGGAGAGTAGAGGGATAGAAGGGCAGGATGTAGAAAAGCGAGAAGAGGGTGTTTTGAGGCTTTGATTGAGCATTTGGTCGTGGCTTTTGTCTCCTAAAGCCAAAATTGGATGTTGCTTTCCTAGAAACTTGAAAGAACCTTAGACCTTGTTTTGGCTTGTGGCTTCGTGCTTTTAAAAATGTGTCGAATAAAGAACTCCTATATAGTTGTTTGAAGAGATATAAAGATAGGAAATATGATTTCTATTTGTTTGAACCAAACAGGTTTCAGCTTTTTCACACCTCAGTCACATTAACTTTTACACGGCTCATAGTAGCTCATGACAGTTTTTTTCCCATAGCCACAACCCAACTAAACGCATCCTGAGACATGGATGCATCTACTTCTCCGGCGTTGAAAATGGCATGAATAATTCTCTAGCCTGAATCTGAATCTATAGTAAGCACACCAACAAATGAATATCCTTCCACTGTCTTGGGATTATTTTTGCCACTAGTTGGTTGTGTACAAACATTTTGTTTAATTTGAAGTAAAAATTTGGAAACCCAGAAATTTGAACTCCTTGCTCCAATTCTCAACGTCTTAATCATATTGGACCCTGATAAGAAATTGGCTTTATTACAAATTTGTAGTACTTGATTGACACTATTATTAAAATTTTGAATTCTTAACTTTCAAATCTTAGACTGTTCGATAAAAAACCCGATTAATTTCAAGCATATTGGCCTTCATGGGTTGATTTTTTAGAATTAAAACTAGCAATATCTTATTTAATCTAAAAGTTAAATTTTGAAATAATGACGATTTGAACTCTTTGTAATTTCAAACTTTTGTTGTTCTAAAACCCTAAGGTGGAGGATCAGCCTTTATCTTTATTTTGCCTTTAAAAATAGCTCAAATGAGTCACCCCAACAAAAGTTTTGTTGACATTTTATATGCTTTTGCCTTTCTAGAAAAGCTAATGGTACGATGTTTATTGGTACAAGATTTACCACAATGGCCGATCTCGTTGATGGCGATCTTCCAAGTTCATGGATAACAAGTTGTTATTTAAAGCTTAGGATATTTAAGATTCTTCATCCAGCTACCAAACAAGAATGTACAAACCATTCTAAGAATAAATAAAAAATAGTGTGCCTATATAACTCTTCATATTATTCAATAAAAACATAAACTTTGCATTTAGAACAACATGACAAACGACGCTCATTTTTTATAACCTAGAAAATCTACAAAAATCCATTAAGCTACACGTTATTGTTTTCACTGTGCCCTATTTCTTATTTAGTTTTTTTAGAAGCACCGTTAAATTTGCCATTTGAATATTTTTTTTTTTTTTGAAATGACATGAATATCCTTCCACAGCTTTTGCCAAAGGGTGCTAGTCTGGTTGGCCTAGACACTCCTGAGGCACCTCTAGGTCCTGAGTTCAATCCCCGGGTGGGCGAATTTTCAGGATTTAGGCATGTGAGCCGCAGTGTGTGCTTTGGTGTCGTGTGGCCTCACTATGTCGTCTGGGGTAAAAGAAAAACCCTTACTGCAATAGGTGCGGGGGTTTTCTCGGTTGACTTCTGTTGACACAAAAAGTGACACACTGTGTCTCACACACAGCAAGCCAGAAAGCGTGGCTTCAATCGGGTGCCCGGGCGTTGAATCCGGAAGCGTGCCAGTCGATTTGACCTGAAAGTCGACAAGGGATAAAACAGTAAGATCAAAACTGGAACATGCTGGATGAGACTAGACAGTTCCATATTTACGGCCCTGAAGCCACTTACGACGACATATAGCTATAGAAGCTATCTGCCAACATGTTTACAAGTCATTCGGCTAATCTAATATAATGAAGGGAATTGACTGCCGAATACGTATACATGAAGACATGTTTGAACAAGATTAAATCAATGAAGTATAACAAACCATATCTTAAGCTAGAGCATTATCAGTACATTGACAATTATAAATAGGTAACTTGTAAATATAAATCTATTAAGATAACACATGTATAGGCTAATCCAACTAGTCTGCCGCACGTCTAGCCTTCATAAACCCGTCAAGCATAAAACCAAAGTAAGCTAATCCACCGCATGATACCACCTACTATGAGCATATGCCACTCCTCATGCTTAGATCAATCCACCGCATGATACAATCTAATAATAAAGAGCTAAAAGCATGTAATTGCCTAAACAGATCCATAAATACTCATCACACGTGTAAGCATAACCGTATCGGCAAGATTGCCGAATCGGGGTCCATGAGGAAGAAACAAGCAAGCTATTACGATCTAGAGCTAAGCAAAGCCTACATCTGCCGCACGATATCCAGCTTTATCCAAGATCTAAACGCTCTAACATGCATGAACCCGCAACATGTAACAATCTTGATTGATCTAGTTCGGCTATGTAAACTTGGTCTACTTATCGTTGAGTAAGCATGAAAGAGTAACCAAGAGCCGAAAGAGTATCAATCTAGATTGGGCAAAAGAGTGTTGCAAATAAATAAACATTGAACTAAGCATGCAACACGTGATAACTTAATGAATCAATTAGATCTTGCTAAATCTAATAGAGCCGATAACTATCTTTACCCATGTCTTAATCCGCCGCATGATACAAGGCATAAGCAAAAACTTCCCATGATCGAGCTTAGATCTACCGCATGTTCTAAGCTAAAACAATGAGACTACTTGCATCATAATCTAAATCCACCGCATGATACTAGACATGATAGCAAGGTTGCCGGGACTTACGGAGGTCGACGGATCGATTGTTCCTCTCGAAGAACTCGACGACACGACTAGAAGGACTCGAAAAGGTGGCACGGGGCCGGTTGTATCGATTTGGTTGTGAACCCTTATTACAATGGTCGAGGGTTTATATTTATACCCTGGACAAGACATAAGTCCTAAACGATCACGATCTATTAGACAAAATTGGAAAAATACACGAACCTAGTTCTAGACTTGATCGGAGTCTTTAGTCATCATGACTCCTTTCCCTTTTCGGTCAGCTCTCTCTTGCCACTTTTTCTTTCCCGAATGGAGTCATTGCTCAGCTGAGGACAGCCGACCCTTGATCACTTGCCGAAACGTGGGAAGTTAGCCGACCGCATACACGTTTGCCGAATCCTTCTCTCTGCCGACCGGGGCCCACCTGTCATATCCTTTACCAAATTTTGGTGTTAACACTTCTTCTTAGAAGTCTGGTCCAACCTGTGTGGCAATAGGTTTGGGGGGTGGGGGGGTTCTCGGTCGACTTCTTGTTAGAAGTCTGGTCCAATCTGTGTGACCGTCAACAGAAATCTGCAGGCGCCTAAAACCGTGGGGGAGGTCTCTTCCCCATTGGCTGAGTTTTTTTTCCTTCCACAACTTTTTCACAATAATAGCTCACAATGGTTTTTTTCCCGCAACCCAACCAAACGCACCCAGACATGGATACATCGCTCTGGTGTTGAAAATGGCACGAATAATTCTCTAGCCCGAATCTGAATCTATTATGCGTGCACCAAAAAAAAATCCTTTCACTGACTTGGGATTATTTTTTTCTTTAGTTGGTTGTGTACAAACATTTTGTTTAATTTGAAGTAGAAATTTGGGAACCCAAAAAATTTGAACTTCTTGCTCCAATTCTCAACTTATTTATCTTATTGGACCCTATTACAAATTTGTAATACTTGATTGACACTATTATTAAATTTTTGAATTTTCAACTTCCAAATTTTGGATTGTTTAGTAAAAAAGGGTTAAGTTCAAGCATATTGTCCTTCTTGGGTTGAATTTTTAGAATTGAAACTAGCAATATCTTATTTAACCTAAAAGTTAAATTTTGAAATAATGACGATTTGAACTCTTTGTAATTTCAAAATTTTGTTGTGCTAAAATTCTAAGTTGGGGATCAGCCTTTGTATTTATTTTGTGTTTAAAATTGCTCAAATGAGTCACCCCATCAAAAGTTTTGTTGACTTTTTGTATGCTTCTGCCTTTTTAGAAAAGCTGATGGTACAATGTGTATCGGTACCAGATTTACCACAATGGCCGATCGATCTTGTTGATGGTGATCTTCCAAAGTCATGGATAACAAGTTGTTATTTTAAAAACTTGGGATATTAAAGATTCTTCATCCAGCTACCTTACAAGAATGTACAAGCCATTTCTAAGAATAAATAAAAAAATAGTTACGTACATCTATAACTCTTCATACTATTCAAATAAAACAATACACTTTATTTACATTCAGAACAACATGATAAACGCTCATTTTTATAACCTAGAAAATCTATAAACCTCCGTTAAACTACCTGTTATTTTTTCACTATGCCCTATTTCTTATTTAGTTTTTTAGAAGCACAATTAAATTTGCCATTCGAATAAATTTTGTTTTGAAAATGACCTAGCAGGGTAACTGGTTGTATTAATTTGAGGAACAATTAAAAACAAATATTCCCTCCATTTCAAATTGAAAATCATTTTGTCTTTTTTAGCTACATTTTTTTACCATGTATTTAGATATAATGTACATCTAGGCACATAGCAAAGTTATATATATCTAGAAAGTCTAATACAATCTATAATTGAAACGGGGCAAGTGTTAATTAGTGAAAAAAAAAAACCTAGAGCGACTGCAAGGTATGTCACAACAAGCAAAAAAAAAAAAAAAACACTAGCACCAGGGTGCATGAGAGTGGCATAGAAAAAATAATAGCGGTGGGGTGGGTGGGGGGGGGGGGGGGGGGGGGGGGGGGGGGGGGGCGGCATTCCTCACATGGAATCTATGGGCACCTATCACTTATTCACGACACGCGTTTACATTTTAAGTCATTCATCGTACACATGAGAGAGTTGTAGTTTTTATCTCCAACTATTTCTTGTAAATTTGTACATCACTCACATGTGTTAGATGATTTTGATGCGCACATGCATGTGTCATGAATCCATGGTAGGTGCCCATAGATGCCCATGGAGACCGTCCCTACGCTGATTTTTTTCCTAGATAAAAATGTTATGATCTTTTTTTTTTGACAAGAAAATGTTATGATCTTTGAAAACATTCTACCTTATAATTGCGGAAATGTTATCCTTGTTTTTCCACAAAGATTACATATGCTTTTATACAACTTATATTTTTTTAGTGACTTTTATACAACCTTACTCTAGTCCTAGTGTTAGATATCTTTGCACTGTTTCCAAGTGTAAATTATAGGAAATAAAATAAACAAAGTCTCACAATGCATAGTTTCATTTCACAGTTTCATATGCCTACATATTTAAATGTTGAATGGTGTTATGAAATTAAATGGTTCCAATGGAGTTTTACCGAGTTCCCATAGTGTGGGGATGAAACAGAATGCTCACAGTGGAGTTTCACTCTATTTCTATTGCTTTGGTAATTGTGTGTGCTAGGTTTCATCTAGATCAACAAGTTCATCTTCTCTCTTCTCATAATTCCTATGCTACATATCATTTTTGCTGATGTATCACTCACTAAAATATGAATGAAATTCTCAATAAAACTAGCCCTACTTATTGATACACCAACAAGGTTTCAATGCTGCCAGGGACCACAATGTAGTGATGTTCTCGTCATAAAGACTGAGTTTTTCTGCAAAAAGTCAGAGTTTTTATATATAAAAAAACTTATGAGTTGTGTGATGGTACGCGAATGCAAGGAATTAGTCATGTATAGGGTTTCCATCTGATGAGAGTGATATATACAGTACCATACACCGGTACACAAACGGCTTATTGTCCCGGTTAAGAAACCCCATTTTGTCCCAGTTTTCCAACCGGGATTGCTCAAGTGGGACTAAAGGTCCCCCATTTAGTCCCGATTGGACAACCGGGATTAAAAGTGGTCCTTTAATCCCGGTCTGTACTCCCAACCGGGACTAAAGAAAGTTTCAGACCAGCAGCTCTACGCACTCAGTTTTCTTTTCTTTTATTTTTCTTTTTCTTTTCTTTTCTTTTATAGTTCCTTTACATCGGTTCTTGTGAGATATCCCAAAATAATCACATATTACAAACTAATAAGCAATAACATAGTATATTACATTATAATTATGAATCCATACAACAAAGTATAGGTTCATACAAACCAAACTAAGAGTTTGCGACAATTGTTACAATAACTAATTGATGCTCAACTGCAAAGTTAATTACACACTTGTTCAATTAATCCCCAAAGCGAGGTATAGGAATTTGGCTCTCTCACACTTTGAAATCGGTGAAGTGTGGGTCACCGATCTTTAATCCAAGAACACCATCTATGTAGTCCAGAGTATTGAACAGTGCACTCTCCGTTGCCTCACAACTACGACGACAGGGGCGACTAACAACGGTTAATGGTACTCGAACTGGAGTTTGTTCTCCCCTCTTAGTCACAATCACCTTTGCCTGATATCCTTTTGTAGTTAGTATTGGGTCTTCAGAATCATATTTTCACTCATAACCCAATGAATGAATTGCTTGGTTTAGAATGGCTTCAAAACTGCATGTCGCGTACGTCATGTCATACTCCTACTGTCAATGTTGTCAACAAATAGAGTTATGAGAACCGATATATACCTTTACAAATTATAACAAATGTAAATATAAGCTTCGAGTTTGACTTAGAATTTACCTCGGGATGGGTTCGTGCCATGTGTGCACACAAATCTAGAACTTTGTCATACATGTCGAGGACTATAGCTTCCATCTTCACAGAGGATAGAGTAGGCAAGGTAATCCCAAGCCTTTTGATCCTTTTTACACATACTTGAACTGCATATTTGACTACAATACCTCGATCGGGGTTCTTTATTCCAACCTCTGCGACCACGACCTTGACCAATAGCAATTTGAAAGCGAATTCGACATTGGAGTCGTTGACCATCATCAACATGATAGGTCAGAGCATCCACTTTTGTAACTCCGAAATATGATAGTGTCTCTTTGAGCCAAATGAATGGGTCAATTACTTGCGGCACATTACAAAAACATATATGAATAACAACACATGAGATATTAATAAATTTACAACAACTCATTACACTTAACCGTACCACTCATTATACTTAACTGTACCACTCATTGTATCTGACGAGTGTATGTCTTCGATGTAGATTTCTCTCTCAAAACTAAGGTAGATCAACACATTAAGTAATGCACTTTCAGTTGCTTCACAACTTCGATTACAGGGTGTACTAACAACTATTAATGCTGGTGAAGTCGGGGGGGCTTGTCCCCTTATTGTCACATGCAGCTTTGTCTGGAATCCTTCGGTACTGAGTGTTGGCCATTCATCAATAAATTTCCAATTGTAGCCCAATATATCCATTGCCTGGTTAACAATTGCTTCAAAACTACACTCTGCGTAGGTTAAGTCACTGTACTCATCCTGTAAGTGTTATAAAAAAAGGTAGTTAAAACTAAATTTTGCAACACTAAACAAATATCTCGATATTATGTGATTGACAACAATTTTACCACATCATCTTGGTTGTTTTAAGCATTCCTTGCACAATACCTACGGACAAAATGCTCTTTGTCCTCATTGTCCGAATCTAGCTCATCTGAATATTCCTTATCTTCAGCTTTCATTATTATAGAGGACAGTGTAGGTATTGTGTACCCAATATTAGCAAACTTGTTTAAGCATGACTTTATACAATCTCTTTCTGCAAAAACCTTATATGCCCCCTGCGTCATGTCTCTAAGATTTGTACAACATCTGTACCCACAGGTGGTAGTATGGAGAATTCAATCCGACATTGCCATCTTAATGGCTGATCAGCGGGATGAAAGGTCACAACATCCAATGCTTCAACATCGAAATGATTGATTAGTGTCTCCCTAAGCCAAACAATAGGGTCAATTACCTATGATACATTTAACAAACACACATAAATTTTTTTGAAATGATATCTGACACACATTATTTTCTTGAAACAAATAGTGTTGCTTACTATAGTGGGAAAATGATTGTTCAACATTTTGGGTTGAAAAGTTTCGGACTACACATTACGTGGCCGAAGTCCCCTATAACTTCCGGCGGAGGGAGAGAAGAACGTCCAATCATCCCTTATAAAGGTAAGACAATATCATTGTCGATTATAAAAATTACATAGCCCATCATCAAAGTGTACAAACACATTAAAAGAAAATTACATATAAGGTAACAAAGACCTTAATCAAAGTGTACAAACATATTTATAAGTAACCACCTCAAAAACACTCTTCTAGCACCAAGAAACGTCAAATAGGTGCCAAAGAATGTTAGAGGTGGAGGATACAAGCTATGTCTATTCCAAGATGATGCGCAGACGAGCAAGCAACGAGAACGTTCATGGCTTACTGCACGACTAAGTCCGCAGCAGCCCATGCAACAACTTTCCCGAATAGGATGGATCATTCCACCTATTGGGAAGTCCCTGTAACAATCTCATTGTATTAACAGCTTGCTCAACTACTGCAAGGTCTGGAGTAGCATAGAACTTCAAAAACACTCTTCTAGTACCAGTTGTGAGCATCATCACTAACTAAGCACACCACAATCTGTATTTGAAGGGCTTTATCTCACAAATAGCTTATTTTTATGGATACAAATGCAAGGAAGTAACAGATCCATATTGGAGCGGAAGGTAGTTCATCGCAAACCATCATACCTATGCAAAAACCTGAAAAATACTTCTAAACGTTTTAGAGAAACACTCATATAAAATAGCAAGAACTTGATGTATGACAAATACAAATAACTTGAGAGAAATGATGTAAAAATCTAATAAATCCACTATTGTTATAAATATACCATGCAATGTATTAAAAATAAATATATGTATATCATCAATATATTTAGAGAAAGATTCCTATATAAATTTGATGTCCACCATTTCTTAATCCAAAGTTACAAAACCACATATCCCTATGATTCTAAAGTTATCATTGAAAGATTTGAAGATGAAGATGATAACCTTTTTGAAGAAGAGATGGTCGACGGCGGTGATGAAGAACTCCCACGGCCCGAGCAAAAGAACACGAGTTGTCGGTGTGGCTGTCGGTGCAAGAGAACCTGGCTATTATAGCTTATCCCGGTTTGTTATAAAAACCGGGATTATAGGCCAAAGATCTAGTCCCGGTTGGAGTTACCAAATAGTTCACCAACCGGGATAAAGTTCACCAACCGAGACTAAAAGTCCCCAGCTGACCGCCCGCCCGCGTCGGCGGTGCAGCGAGCCCGGTCAAAAGCCGTTGCAGGGGGATTTAATCCCGGTTGGGGTCACCAACCAGGACTAAAGCACTTTTTTGTTCCGGGCAAAAAAAAAAATGGCTGGGACTAAATCCAAGATTTGAAAGCCTGTTCTCTACTCGTGATATATATTGATTCCTATTCTTTTTTTTTTGTCTGATGAGTGAGTTGATTAGTGTCTAGGTCGGCGATGAGCGAAGCAGTGACGCGCGAAATCTTGAGCTCGACATGACGATACGATGCATCGGTAGCTGCCGTGTCTCCATCCATCAGGCTCGATCACTTGCCCATCCCCTCGTGCGTCGCAGGTGCCTCACACGTGTGACGCCACACGTGGCACGTCGCCATTGGCCCGCCGTGCATGCCCCATGTGAAGCGTGGCGGCGTCCCACGTGCGATCGATCGAGGGTGTATCTGTATCATATCATATCCTTTGGTGCATATCTTTTCTTTCCTTTTTTCTGAAATGTTGGTGCATATCTTTTTACAAATAAAGGCACTAAGATGTTGGTGCGAATCTAGGAAAACTCATCGCCGGGGTCGGTCTAGACTTAGAGCCATAAGCCGATAACTATAGTTGACAATAATCTAACACCATATATAAATATGTACATATATTGCAAATAGCAAGCACTCATACATGGACAAATGTAACGATAACATAATTTGAGCAAAAAAACTATTTACAATAGTGGTTACCTCTTATAGTTTCACCCTGCGAGTATGATCAGCCATATTCTGGAAACAAACTATGATATCATCATTTGGAATTGCATTGGTCAATGAAAGAAACGACACAATCATTCATAAATCCATCGTCGATTCGGTTTCGCAAGTCCGTCTTCACTATTTTCACTGCTGAGAAAATCCTCTCCACTGATGCAGTCGCAATAGGAAGAACTAGCACAAGTTTGAGGAGCCGATGTACCAAAGGATAAGAAAGATGTTTGCTTGTATCCACCATCATTTTACCAAGCTCAGAAATAGTGGCCACTTGGGCAAATTTAGCGTCAGCTCGCACATTGTCAATGTAAAGATTAAGGTCACTAATAAGATCATCTAGTTCGCTTGGATCAAAATCATCAGGATATGCCTTAGCCAATTCCATCAAACTCTCAATTTTGAATGCAGCAAAAGAATTCTTTGGACTAAAAGCAGCAATGTTGGTAAGCAGTTGAGAATTTATCTCACTGAAACGGTCATTAAATTCTGTAAGCTGTAAGTCAATAACTGGGTTCAAGCAATCATATCTGTAGTGCTCATAGTTGGTGTGGTTGGTCTTCTTCCTTGGTTTGTGCCTGTCAATGTACTCTTGTTCTAGGTCTAACTTTGAGATTCCATGTTGCTCACAAAAAGATAGCACAGATTTCAGTAAGGAATCCCAACCATCATCCCTAATTTCCTGAAACTTTTGTTTTGTTAAGTGCACCTCTGCCATAGCCTCTAAGATGTCATTATCTTTCCTTTGTAATGCCAATGACAAAGAATTTGCATGTCCCAATACAAGCAACATTAACTGCAAGTGGAATACAAAGTCAAAATCCTTGAGATAGTCCATGAGGCCATGAGCTTGACGTTCCTTGGCATCCGTGGACCTTCTTTTTCAACATATTGGAGCACTTCAATAACATCACTTGCTGGGGTCAATTTCCTCTTCAAAACATGATCCATCGTGCTTTGATTGCCTATAAAATTATTTAGAATCAATCAATAAACTTTAAAGCGCAAATAGATGTTGAATACAATTAGGGAATGCAAGTAGATTCATCTCTAATTTACTTACGCGCCATGTTTGCTGGAGGGCAGAGGCGATCAACCTCAGTCTGCGAGGACGATCAGTTGTCGACGAGATGAATCGATTTGGCTCGGATGGAACGGAACGGCAGAATGGCGAAAGTTTGATCGATGGATGAGTGGATGACGGTGTATGGAGGGAGCAGCTGGGAGGGAGATGAATCGATTTGGCAACTGGCAAGCCGGCGGCTGAATTTTCGTATAATACTATAATTGTATACATATAGCCATGTGGGCAGTGCGCTGCTGGGCTTTTTAGGAGAATTTAATTGGACTGCTGCTGGGCTATTGACTGCCGTGGGCTGATGACCAACGAGTCACACGAGTGTCATCGGGGTCAGCATTTATTTTTAACGGGGTCAAGCATGGTGAAAATTTATACATGTACACGTGCTCTTAAGAAGTCGTTGGGTTCAGCTGACACCGATACTTGCACGTACGTCCGCCCCTGAGAGTGGTGTGTGCCATCTGAACGATGATGGAGACATTCTCCTCTTCCTTAATAGTAATGACACTAGCTTTGCTTTTTTGCTTCTTGTGCAAAGCCTATATATATGTCTATATGCGCATAGCCGAGGCTTGGATAGCTAACTAGCTAGTAGTATATCTACACACTATATATAAGCCTTATTATGCCAATCTTCTGAATATATACATATATATAGTATGATGATCGAACTATTCGTCATTATATCAGAGACGACATGGGAGAGAAATAATGCAAGCTAGCTAAGAGTGATGTGATGGAGCTGCATTTGCACCTGCACCTCTGAAGGGCGACTAGCTCGTGCATATGCAAAGGCATATGGTGTGTGTGTTCTTGATGATGCTCTCTTCCTTTTAGGGGCAGGGGCAGATGCAGTTCCATCACAAACATTCCATTCCACGGTCATATGTATATATAAGCTTTTCTTTGATATTGAATTTCAGCTAGCTATATATTTACTTTCTTCTTCAATTCGTACTCCAACAGAAATTGAAGTCTTGTATATGCATAGCTACATCTGAATACGAGAATTTGATGTCCGACCCAGATTAGTATTCCGCACCTTCATTCTCCTAATATATATCTCGCCCTGTTCGCTGGATCGTCTAGCAAATTCGGCTGATATAAGCTCAAGCGAACAAGGCGAGATGGAGCTCAGGACAGTATAGCACTTGGAAGTAGTCTGTACTCGCGATCAGCAAATGGAAATGCGGTCAAAAGGTTTGTTTAACTAATGGTATGGGTCAGAGGAGTAAGTTTCATTGAAATCTTTGTGATGAACTGCCGAACTTTGCACGAGCATGATGCATATTCTTGCATGTATATATATTGATTAATTGATGTGCTGCACTTTATTTTGTTTTCCTGATCTTACTTCTTATCTCCAGATGAGCTAGTTTAATTACTCAAGGATCGGAATGAATGACGTATATCATCAGCCTCTCTGTTATTTCAATTGAGCCAGATGATCAATCATTGTGCTCAAATCCTTCATAACAAAATGTATGACCAGGCAGGGTCAGCGCCTGCTGTGTAGAATGCGCATGAATGTATTTTAGCCCCTACAAACTTCATTCGATCTAGATTTCAATACAGTTTGTCAACATCTGAACAGTATTTTATCACAGGCCTGTCTGTCTGCATCTGTGCACTGTGCCCCTGCCTGTCTGCACCGCGGCATCTTTCGCCCTAGGCCATGTCTGTTTTTGTATTAAAACTCTCTATTTTCCCTTAAAACAATATATGTACAGAGCACGATTTCAAAAGAAAAAAACATCTGAATAGTATTTTATCACAGACATTATATATCGCAAGATAATTTATGTTACAGCCAAAAATTCCTTCACAAGACAAGTTTGAGGCAGTTTTTTTGTTGTGCAGAGAAGAAACTACAAATGTGATTAACTGATGGGAATTAAATTTGCTGATGAGAGAACCCTGTAGTTGAAAGATTGAAGGATTTAAATGTAGGAATGATCGATCATTGTGATGATCGAATAGCCTCAACAAGAAGGATGAACTGAGGCTCTAAAATTTAAAGCAGTACCTTGGCATAAGTCGGGTCGAGAGAGTCGCCCGTTCTTGGGGTCCGACTAGTTCCTTTTCTTAATCTTTGTTTGCTTGTTTCCAGTGGACTGTTGTTGGGCCAAGTTTCTTCCCACTACAACAGCCTTGTTATTTCATTTTGGTCCATGTATTCCAGATTTCCAATTCAGCCCATATATCATTTATGTTTTGAGTCCATATTTTTCTCCACTGTACCAACCTTTATTATCATGCGTTATAGATCTACTAATTTGAGATGATCTATAAAAGATCTATAGAATCCTGTGAATTAAGTGTGTAGACAAAAGATTAATTATGATCATAATTTAGACCCTGAATAAGTATGATACAAAAAAAAAGTCATGGGCATTTTGTGTCTTTTTCTCCTCTAGGACAACAGCGCCCTGCTTGATGTTGTTTCCTACATCTTATTTTTTTTATTTTATAGTATCATGTAAAATCAAGCAATAATTGAAATCAGCATCACATCATATTTAGGTTAAGCTAAGTTATGACTTCTAATGTAAAAAAAAAAGAGGTTATTTCTAAATAAATGATCATGTAGTCTTTTTCATTAATATAATCAAATACTATATTTCTAGGTAGTCTTTTTCATTAATATAATCCCCTACAAAAAGGCCAAACATAACTAATGTACGATAATCATGGTTCTGTTCCTTTCCACCAAGTTCCTTTTCCTATATCGCAGGTGTAGCTCAAGAAAGATGACCTGTAAGTGACCTCAAAATTAATAGTCACACCTCACGACAACTGTCAAGGGGAAAGTAAATTAATCTTCCTAGAACATAAAAAGAAAAACATAGATGCAAACATCACCCAAATTCACACAGGAGGTCAATTCAAACTCATGTTTAGAGTGTCAAATTGTCCACATTCCAAGAGATATTTCCTGAATAAAAGATCATCTAGTCAACTATGGTTGTCGTAGATTAAATAATACAATCCTAGAGCATCTGAAACATGTATGCATACATTACAGATCGAAGAATATGATACACAACAAATATATGAACTATGTATCAAAAAAGATGGGGGAAAACTAACTCAAAGTGAACTTTCGTCATGGAGCAGAGTACGTACGTACAAGACATTCTGGTTTACCAGCAGTTAGTTGTAACCCAATGCTCCAAAGATGAAAAACAAATGACACGTCTCGCACTTACAACAAGCTCCTAGATACAATCTTAGCATGTTTCCATCTCTATCTAGCATCAGCTCATCTTCACTACCAGTAGGATGTAATCTCGTGTTAGCAAAAGGCCTGCAATTTGGCATATGTAACACGTTAGTTGAGAGACCACATAAGAAAGAAGAACGAAAAGTTAGGATTAGTGTGACAATATGAAGAGGAGTGCACGAATCAAGTCACAATAATACTGATGAAATGCATTCTTCAAAAAGAGAACAATATATTCAGTTTGAATCCCAATAAATCCTATAAGGTACCATTATTTCAAGTTTGTTTCCTCAAGGTTGACATTGCTACTGTTGCTTGGTGAGCACTATAAAGACTTCCTGTCAAGTCTCGGTTGTGCTATTTTTGAGTTCAGTCATTGTGAAATTGTCATGAGTTACTTCTCCCGTGATGAAAAATCTGCATTAAAATGGCGGTCACAGTTGAAACAAGTGTGGTCTCTAGTTTGTTGACAGATAACTGGAACTCTAAAGGAGTTCCGCGGGTATATTTTGCTAGTGATCCTTGAGAAATTATTGTCTTTGTGGGGTCCGAGAATTGAAAAATGCATGATCTATGTGTTTGAGCCTCGAGATATCAACTTAATCAGTTGTTGTCTTGTTGCGGCCAAAGTGGAGAACAGTGTACACATAAATAGCCACCGCCTTAGTATTGGAATGATGGGGACTCTGTCTATGTGGCAAGTGTCAAGTCAATTTTCCTACAGTTCATACAATGGTTTCCTTTCGTTATCCCCACCACTTTTCTCAATTTCATCGATTTAGTTAGGAGTAAATTGAAGAATATCTTACTGATCAAGGTCTTCCACACAAGCCTTCATTCCTATATTTGCATCCATTTGCTTTTCTTTAGCAAGGAAAATGATGGGATACCAAAGAAATAAGCATGGTTTGCAACAAAACTGTTTGAAAGAACTAGGCCTGCATATATAATGTGGATCATAGGCGAGAGCAATAGCGTGATTATCAACGTTGCAATTGCAATCGGCCATCATCTATTTATGTTATATATTGTTATGTTCGTGCTTCTTTACTAGAGACTATTATGATCAGTTGAGTTATTGACATCCATATAATCAACACTCCATCTTCATGATATATCCTGGAGGTCTTATGGTCAACGCAAGTGATGCAAGTTTGCCTTTACATACCTTTAGAAGAAAGAGCCGACATGTATGGTAGAATTGGACGAGAACAATAATGGCCTGGTTTGGCACAACTCAGCTTCATTAGTAAAATCCTTTTTTTGAGTTTTGCCTTCATGAACACTTTTATGAGTGAACCTAAAGCTATTTTGGAAACATGTTTGACAAAATAGCTTCTCCGATTGCGAAAAAAGACAAAGGAGTGTTATACCCTTCTCTTTGTTCCCTACGCCCGCCCTGTAGCCGCCACAGGCCGAGCCCACGGCAGCCTCGCTCGCGCCTCCGCCATGCCCATGTCGGTAGACTTGAACACACGTACGCAAATCCTACCCCTACCACTATGAGCACCTTCGAAGGACTGAGCACCCGGTAAATCCGGAGATTCTCGAAGTCACCATTGGCGCCTCGTCGTCGACGGGAACGTCGCTTACCACTTAATGCATAACGCGGTAAATCCTTGGGAAAATCCCAGGAAAATATGCGAGCACCAGGATTTGAACCCTGGTGGGTAACGTCCCACTGGACCGTCCTACCATTGGACTACAAGCCAATTCGCAATCTGGTCATCATACTAAATGTCATACTAAATATGTATATTTGAGAAGATCGTTTTATTATAAATTATAATAATATTATTTAGAAGAACAAAATCATAATTTCTTCTATTTAAAGTTGTAAATTATTTTGATTTTTTGGTTTAGTTTACTATGCATCTAGATTCTTTTGGATACGTAACAAATTCTATATATTAGAAAACTTTTAATTTACAACGGAAAGGGTAGTTATGCGCTTATGCACGTCACGTTCAGCTGTGTAAGAGCATCTCCAACAACTTGGAATAATTAACTTGCTAAATTGTGTGATTTAGTAAGTTGCTAAAAAGATATACCAAGTGAAATAATATGTCATCTCCAACAACTCTATTTTCAGCTTGCTAAAACAAAAAAAAAAGTCGGGCTGGTAAAGGAGAACTACTTTTACAAATTAGTTCCTGACTTTTTCTGAAATCAATCAAGGGTATATCTATAATTCTATGTGTCTGGCATTTTTTCAGAATAGTCCGGAAAGTGTAATCTATTCCCGTCTTTGGTCCCGCTGCTGTTGGGCGCCGCCGCCGCCGCCTCCCCCACCGTCGTGAATTTGCCGCTCCCGAGGATGGCGATCGCGCGGACGT
Source organism: Themeda triandra (assembly GCA_018135685.1). Taxonomy (NCBI): domain Eukaryota; kingdom Viridiplantae; phylum Streptophyta; class Magnoliopsida; order Poales; family Poaceae; genus Themeda; species Themeda triandra. The sequence continues at coordinate 417,797 of JAENPR010000219.1, read as the reverse complement.
GGTTGACGGTGACCCCGAACAGCTCCTGCAGCATCCTGGCCCTCTCCTTGCACATTCTGACGAGGCACTCCTTGGTGCGCTCCATGCTATCCCGGACCTGCGTCCAGTGCGTCGTCGCGGCGCAGGCCACCGCGAACAGCACCCACGCGACCGCTGCCAGCCCTCCACCTCCGCCGTCCTCGCCCCGGAGTACTTTGCCCCCCCCATCCCCATCATCCTGCCTCTGTGCCTCCGGTCCACCGTCGACACCCAAGACGGAACCCGTCGGCGCAGCGGGCGAGCGCGGATACGCGCGCGATAGCAAGTGCATATATTCCCGCGCGCGGCACCCTTATTTATGCAGTTTGGAAAAGTAGCAAGTAGATTTACCAAGTCGTTGGAGATGATTTTTTGTGATTTTGCCAATTTTATAAGGATAACAAATTAAAATACCAAGTTGTTGGAGATGCTCTGCTTATTATTTGCCCATCCTTGGATTTGTTTTTGTTCTTTTATTAGTTTGAAAGTTAATTGTTATCAAAGTTAACTCATCATCAATGTAATTACAATCTCGTGCGAGTGGGTTACAATCTCGTGCGAGTGGGTTTGGTGTGTGTTGGAGATTGGTAAGCTTCGACTTACCATGTAAGAGTTCAATTTCTGCTTAATGAAATACATGTCGTTGCAGGTTCTCGAAAAAAAAAAAAATCTTAGTAATTTGAAAGGTTTTTATAACCGAAAAATTTAAAAAACGACGGAAAAACCGGACCGAGATTATCACGGCCGACGCCAACACCTCCGGTCGCCCTTTCCCTTCGCTCACACCGCCGCCGACAGCTCGCCGGATCCCTGATCACTCCGCCGGCCTGTGGCCCTCGGGATCTCCGTGTCCCTCCCCACAACCATGACGACGCCGGGTTCCTGCCCCGCGACTACCGCCGCCACCCACCCTCCCGTCTGCGACGCCGGCGCCGCAGGTAGGTGCTGCTGTGTTCCCCTCCCTCCTCGTGCGTTTGGCACACCCCCAAGAAAGTCTTCCCATTTCACTTTCGGGGCAGGTGGATCGCAAAAGATGGTGCGGCCGCGACTGGTCCTCTTCGGCGACTCCATCACCGAGCAGTCCTTCCGCCCCGGCGGCTGGGGTGCCGCACTGGCTGACTCCTACTCGCGCAAGGTATACAAGTATATTCATTCATCCCTCCCCTTCTCTTTGATGCCTGATAGGTTGAATTGTTCTGTTTTGATTTGTTTTACCTCCCGTGGGCCGTAAATGCGTTGCTTGCTTGGTCAGGAAATTGTTAGTCTTTAGATCTCAATTTTTTTCGAGTCCAAGCATTGTGGGTGTAAAATCAGTGCTTTGCAACATTTGTGCCTTGTATAAATCTTGTGATATATTTATTCTTTTTTAGTTTGGGGAAGTTGCAAAAACCAATGTGCAAGTTCAGTTTTTTTTAAAAAAAAAATAAAATACCCGCTTCTCTTGTCCAACTCCTGGAAGTTTTATTTGTTTTCATATTTCGCTTTGTGCCTATCAAATGCATCTATCATGTATCCTCCAACGGTGCCAAGCTTGTCCCATGTGCCAAGGAGGTGGTAGTGGCGCTCCATTACATAACTACATGTAGCAATGTTATCCAAACTCGAGGAAAATGGGGGTCAGTCTTGACGATGAATATGCTAATAAAAACTCTAAGAAACTAGCTTGTTAGTCAAACCCTTATGGAGGGACTATTTGAATAAGGAAAACATATAGATCTGCAGATGTTAGACTGTATGAAACTAGGATGAGATAGGTGTTTGAACCTGAACCCTCATTTAGGTGGGTTTTTGCCATTTTCGTTCTTAGTTTTCCTTCCTAACGTACATGATGCCCTGCCCTTTTGTGCCAGGCGGATGTAGTTGTCAGAGGCTATGGTGGGTACAACACAAGATGGGCTCTTTTCTTAATACATCACATCTTTCCACTGGTAAGACATTTCCATCCAGCCGATAGCAATGTGGTGTTTGTCCACATATTGCTGTAAAGTCAGTGTGTTGGCATACATATTGATACACAGCAAATTGTCATATGCCTTGTAGGATGGTTTGGCACCCCCTCTTGCAACCACTATTTTCTTTGGAGCAAATGACGCTGCCCTTTTGGGAAGAACTAGCGAGCGACAACATGTTCCAGTTGCAGAGTATAAAAACAATCTCAAAACGATTGTTAATCATTTGAAGGTGATTTCTTTACAGTCTTTATTAGTTAACTTTAGCTGGATATTCTGGTAACATTTTTTCTCTATCTTGAGGACGCAAGCACGTTTAATTGGTTGTCTGAAAAAATCGTACATTGTACTTCAAGCAGCCAAGCAGTGCTCTGTAAACAGAGACGTGATAAACTTATGTGAATCTCATTTATATCAGGAAAGACTACAGATTTGCTAGCATGAACAAAGGGAAGGTGTGGAGGGGTGTGTGAGTGTGTTTGGGTCTGTGTATGACTCCATTTTGTTCTACTAATACAATGATACTGCGTGTTCGAGGGGAAAAAGAATGAAATATTTCTGTTAAGTGGGCATAGCTTAAATTGGATAAGTCATGCATGTGTATTGTGTAGTCAGTGAAAAGGAAGTGAAACGGCACAAATCTTTAAGCTCATATTGCCTAATGTATTATTTATTTCGTATTGTGGACCGATCTATTTATTTAGATTGTATCTTGAGAATACCATTTTTGGCTTTGCTAAATGCTAACATGGGTCTTACTACACAATAATACCCAAGACTTATAACAGATTAACAGTTAGTCCAAGTTAGTTTCAAATGCAATCATCGAAAGGTAAGTCTTCAATCCTGGTACTGGTTTAGTAAATGGGAACTTTGGATCCATTGTCATTCTTTAATCTTTTTGTGCAATCTAATTTTTACTGTAACCACAATGCAGGACTGTTCTAGTTCCATGGTTATTGTGCTTATTACACCACCTCCAATTGATGAAGAAGGAAGGGAAATATTTGCACGGTTGGTATAATGTCTCTTGTTGAACTCAATTAAATGCATGATGCTTTTACTTTATGATTGTGATTAAAAAATGTTAAATGAATGATAACTGTCAAGCTAATAGTTGGACTGCGGTTCTATTGCTTGTGGCACTTTTGTGTACTTGCACTAAAATGTTTTTTTTATCAGTTCCATTCTCTGTTAGTTCCCACCTTGACTTGGAGCTTTAAGCATATAGTGCACCCCTGTATTTCTTGGTTACCTGCAGTAGATTTTGGACCAGTATGTTTCATTTACCTCAAAATGTACCATATGAATTACATGAACCCTACTAATTCTGATTACCCCAAAGGTCACTTTATGGACAGGATGCAAGGAAGCTACCTGAAAGGACAAATGAAATGGCTGGGGTCTATGCTGGTTGTTGCGTTGAACTAGCCAGGGAAATGCATATACCCTGCATTAATATATGGTCAGAGATGCAGGAGACAGAAGGATGGCAGAAACTTTACCTAAGGTAATACTTCTTGTCCAGATTTCATTTGCTTTTGCTGTACATATGGTATTTACTGCTGCAGTTTCCATGGTCATAGTCATAGTCTTATCAATGTTGTGTTGTTTTTCCACTATAAGATCATGTTGATTTTATTTTAATGAAATCTAGCTTTGTTTTTGTAATGTGTGGTTTATAGATCTTTAGTTTATTTGTTTGGTTGGTTTCCCATGGTAGCTTGTACAATGTTTGGCTTTACAGTGTGGCTTGTAGGAGGTCCTAGTGAATTTTGCGCATGAATGTCATCCATATATTTGTGAAGACTCAACCATGAATGTATCGATAAACTTAGGAGACAAACAACTATACTTATTTTTTTTTGGTTTGGCAAAATAGTGATTGTTTGGTCTTGCTAGAACATTGTTTTTGTGAACATACTTTTGGTTATTTTCAAGACAATGCAAGTTTCTGCAATTACGATCCCTGGATTTTGTTTTTTTTTTTTCTCGAACAGCGCAGGAGAACTGCGCGTCATTTCATTAAGGTAGAAAAAGGATACATAGGTCCAAGAGACCCAACACACACACACACACACTCAACTCACACACCCCACACACAGGACACTAGGATACAGAATCGCCACCAGTGTTTTTAAGGCGTCGCCTAAGCGTCGCCTAGGCGTTGCCTAGGCGATAAGGCGTACCCCAAGCGCCGCAGGACGCCACAGGGTTTTAGTTACGCCTTATCGCCTAGGCGTCGCCTAGAAGGCGCCTAGGCGATAAGGCGTACCCCCAGCGCCACAGGACGCCTCGTCGCCTCAAAAACATTGATCGCCACACAAAGAACAGAGAGACGACCAAAAGCCTCCAAGCCCTAAGCTCCAGAAGGCAGCAACCTAAATACCAGTTCCTGGAGTTTGGAGGCACCCGCCGAACACCAAAGCCCTCCCTCTGAGCTAATAGCCCCAAGGATTTCCTGAACACTTGGCCTCTTATTATCAAAGACACAAGTATTGCGATGCTTCCAAATTTCCCAAGCCACCAAAATTATCAAGGAATTGAGGCCTTTACGCACTTCCTTTGGGACAGCAGCAGATGATCTCTTCCACCACCCTGAGAAGCGAGTCACAGTAGGCTGTGGAGCCAACTGCAGCAGCCCAAACTGTTGCAAAACCAGGGACCAAACTTGTCGAGCAAAAACACAGCCCACTAGCAAATGATTTATTGTTTCATCCTCTTGATCACATAGAGGACATGCCTCGGGATGGGGTAGGTTCCTTTTTGCTAAACGATCAGCTGTCCAAACCCGGTTGTGAAATGCCAACCAGATGAAAAACTTACAGCGCGGAGGAGCCCAAGTTTTCCAGATCCTTCTCCAAGAGCCAAACTTGATGGATCCCATAAAGAAGGCTGTGTAGGCCGATTTACTGCTATAGGAACCATCTTGTGTTAATTTCCATCTAAATTGGTCTGGAATTTCTGGTTGCAAAATGAAACCATCCACCATATCCCAAATCTGGAAGTACTCAAGCATGACCATAACTGTACTAGCTCCCTTAATATCTTGAGTCCAACATCTATTATGGAGAGCCTGAGCCACAGTCCTTCTTTTGGCTGTTCGTTTTGGAACTGCCTTGAGCAAATTAGGCGCTATTTCAGCCATGGTATGCCCATCCAACCATCTATCTGTCCAGAACAATATTTTCTCTCCATTTCCGACTATGGCATCAACTGCAACATGGAAGAGAGCCCGGGCCTTATGAGGAACAGTGATAGGAAGGCCAGCCCAAGGCCTATCATTATCTGTCTTTTGTGCCCACAGCCACCGAATCTTAAGTGCGCAACCAAGAAGTTCAAGATTGTGAATCCCAAGGCCTCCGTATTCGAGAGGTCTCTGTACCTTTTCCCAAGCCACCAGGCAATTGCCACCATTGGCCTGCTGGTGACCTTTCCAAAGAAAACCCCGCCGCTTTTTATCAATGGCCTTAATCACCCATTTTGGAAGGTCCAAGGCAATTAAAAGATAAATTGGGACAGCCGTCAGCACAACCTTTACCATGACTAACCGTCCAGCCCTATTCATAAGGGAAGCCTTCCATCCTGGGAGATAATCTGCCACCTTATCAACTAAAGGTAGCAGCACCTCTTTAGTTGGTTTTCCAATTGAGAGAGGGAGGCCGAGATACGTGCAAGGGAAAGCTTTTATGGAACATGAAAGGATGTTTGCCGTGAGTGCCAGCTCCTCATCAGAACAGTGAATAGGGGAAACCGAGCTTTTGTCCAGATTAGTTCTAAGACCAGAGGCATGGCCAAACAAGTCCAGGATGTGTCTAATAGTCCAGGATTAGTGCCAGCTCCTCATCCCTGGATTTTGTTGTTCATGTTTAAAGATGCTTCTATTTATTGTACTTGTAAAAAGGCTCAGAAAACTGTTGCTAAACCTCCAACGTAGATGTAAATCCATGACTAATTACTGCTCACTTTTTTTTATCCTGGTGCCATGGTGAAATGATTCTATTTTGATCCTGCAGTGACGGCCTGCATCTGACTCCGGAAGGGAATGCAGTTGTTCATAAGGAGGTTGTCGAAACATTGATAAATGCTGGTCTGAAAGCAGAACACATGCCTTATGACTTCCCTCATCACTCCAAAATAGACGGAAATTGTCCAGAAAAGGCGTTCCAATGAACTGATTTCAAGCTGTCTGATGTTTTGGAGTTTTAGATCCTGGATTGAAGATTATGATGCCCTCTAATTAAATGATTTTCAAGTAGTGTGATGTTTTGGAGTTTGAAATCCTGTCTTGAAGATTGTAGTTTGCTCAGGTTTCTCAAAATGCTGGTTTTGCTTCTTCTACACTTACATTTTTGGATCAAGGAATGTTAGCTTCCATTTCTCATTATAGTAGCGAGTATTTTTCTTGAAAACATTTGTTTCAATGGTTTTTTGTGAATCTAGATTTATTAACGTGTAAATGGTTATGTTAATTATCTAATTTTCTCTCTACAAAATCTCTTATATTGCATCTCCTATAAGTTTTTTTTTTATTCTTCCAACGGCTTCATAGCCCTTGATTCATTAACTGATGCTCCGCCCAATCGCGGGCACTTAAGTTTTTTACAAACTCCGGGAGGGGGTCAGAAGTGATACTGACCTGGGTCCCAACACATACTCGAACTAGCAAGTTCATGAGCAAAAGAATTACACAATCTAGGGATTTTACAAATGCTAAAATCATTAAAACTTCCTACACCTTTATCTCCCTAAATAAGCTTCCTCCCACCGAGAGGTCAAAGTCTTCAGACTCAACTGCCGCTTTGAGCTCAGCCGAGTCAGTCTCAACCATAGCCCTCAGATGCCGAAGTGGACAGCAGCCTCCAGAGCTTGCTTGCACGCCATCGTTTCAGCGAGTAGCGCATCATGCACCGATCCCAAATGGCCTGCTCCTGCTAGTTCAACCGAGCCTTCGTGGTCTCGTATAACGAAGCCCCATGCACCTTCCTTCGACTCAGCTCTGTAGCTTCCATCAATGTTGATCTTGAGTATCCCAACCGGTGGTGGTGACCAGGGCTCTCACCCACATTAACCTTATTCCTCACTGACCACCAGGTCCAAAGCAGGACACAAACCGAAAAGATCTTCTCTCATCTTTATCACCTCCATCACAAATTCTTCAGCCAATGTAGCTAGCAAGAATTGAAGCCTGAAGGACTCCCAACCCCAATTCTCTCCAGCATTGACGCACTGCTTTGCATTTCAAGAAACAATGCGCTCCATCTTCGTCAAATCTGCAGCAAAGTGGGGTAGCGTGTGTCAAGATCAATCTTCTTGCTCTTGATTTTTATCTTGAAAGCCAAGCTGTTGGGCTACTCTCTAGACTAACTATTTGACCTTCGGTGGGCAAGACAGTTGCCATATCTTCTTCCATAACCTGGTGAACTTGCCTAGCCCGGCAATCGTCATCCAACACGTGATAAGCCGACTTGACCGAGAACCTGCCCTTCTTATCATAATGCCATGCAATCGTATCCTCTCTATCCACGTGCACCAGAATGGCAAGAATGTTCGGACATCTTCCCAGAACACATCCCTCACTAGCTCCTCATCCCATGTGCTTGTATAGGGATCAATAAGCCCCGACACCTTCGATAGCACCGTGTGACCTCTCGGTGTTCTTGGCCTGCGAGTGACACCGACCGGGATCCAGGGGTCCTCCCAAATCCGCACGAGTGCCATCCCCGATTCGCTAGATAATTCCTTTCTCCATTGCCTGCAAGCCACGGATCAAGCTGCGCCAGGTATAGGAGATGCCAGCCCCTTCCTTCACCGCCCACAGGTTGCCATCAGGGTAGTAGCGCGCCCACAACAGACGTGCACAAAGCGAGTCGGGGGACTACACCAAACGCCAGCTTTGCTGAGCCAACATCGCCAGGTTAAACAAATGCAGGTCCCGATAACCTAGCCCACCCTGCTCTTTTTGGCTAGAGAGGGTACTCCAAGACAGCCAGTGGACTTTCTTTTCATTGTCTTGCTGTGCCCACCAGAATCAGCATATCATCGAACTTATCTCATCCCACAACGACTTCGTGAGATCAAAGCAGGACATTGCGTAGGTCGGCATCGCCTGAGCCACTGCCTTAATCAGGGTTTCCTTGCCAGCTCTAGAGAGGAGCTTCTCCTTCCACCCCTGAATACGCTTCCATACCCTATCTTTCAAATATGAAAAAAAATCTTGCCTCTGGATCTACCCATATATACTGGCAACCCCAAATACCGATCGGTCTTGGCCTCGTGAGATAAGCCTAGAACTTTCATGAACTCTATCTTTTTTGGTGCAGCACAGTTTTTACTGAACAAGATGGATGACTTCTCTTTGTTGATCATCTGCCCCGAACACTCCTCACAAAGTTGTCGAACATGTTGCAGATAATTTGCATTCCCATCAGTAGCTTTCAGGAGTAGCAAAGAATCATCTGCAAACAACAAGTGAGTGATGCTCGGTGCATTTCCACATATAGTGATCCCTTCGATGTGTCATTCTCCTCTGCTGCATTCAAGAGCCCGAGAACCCTTCAGCACAAATAAGAAACAGGTAGGGGGAAAGAGGGTCCCCCTGCCTCTTAGAAGGGACACACTACAAACACACTGCATAATTAGATGTATCCATCTCTCATCAAATCCCAATTTCTCCATCATTCTCCTCAAAAAATGTCATTCAACTCTATCATAAGCTTTACTCATGTCTAGCTTTAAGGTCGCATATCCCTCTGCACCACTTCTTTTATTCTGAAGAAAATGAGTCAACTCATAAGCCACCAGGACGTTATCAGTGATAAGCCGCCCTGGTACAAAAGCACTTTGGTTCTGGGAGATGATCTCCGGTAGTAGCAACTTGAGCGGGCCAGCAAGTACCTTCGATGCCATCTTATACACCATGTTACACAAGCTGATTGGCCTTAGATCTTTCAGTCGTTCCGGATTTTGCACCTTCGGCAACAACGGTTTCATTCCATTCGCTAGGCATATAGCCACCATTGAGGAAAGAGAGAACCTCATTCGTGACATCCACCCCTACCGTCTCCCAGTACCTTTTATAGAAGAGAGATGTCATGCCATCTGCTCATGGTGCCTTGAGATCTCCGATGGAGTCGATTCCCTCCTTCACCTCCTCCGCAGTGAAAGGCCGAAGGGGAGAAGTGTTCATCTCGGCCGTGACCTTGGACGGGAGCTGGGCCATTAATTCCTCCATTGGAGTCCCTGTGGTGGTAGTAAACAAATGTTCATAAAAGTTAGATATCATCTCCTTTATGGCCGCTTAGTCCTCCACCACCACACCATCATCCTTCACCAATCTTCTAATTCTACTATGTCGCTTCCTCTCTGTGGCGTACTGATGGAAAAACTTTGTGTTCCTATCTCCCTCCTTTAGCTAATGAACTTTGGCCCTTTGCCTCCAATAAGTATTTTTCTTCTCTTCAAGTTTTGCCAACTTGAACTTCAACAACTCCTCCCTCCCCACCATCTCCGCCGACACCGGGCGGCGTCGACACTCCTCCAAAGCCTTCCTTGTCCTCTTTATACTCTTCTCTAAACCTCCCAGGACATTTTTCCCCCAATCCCCCCAACTCCCTTGCCACTTGCTGCAGTGCCCCGCCAACCTTTTCACCTCGTACCTCCCTTGCCAACTTCCAAGCATTTTCCACAATCTCCCCACACTCCTCTTCCTCCACCCAACTTGCTTCGAAGCGGAAAGCAGGCCTCCCTCCACCACCCGTTCTGAGGGAGGTGGATTTGTGTCCACAGTGACAAGTCGGTGGTCCGAATGCCATGGTTCCCCTTTTATTATATGATACAGAGGAAAACGGCCAGTCCACCCATTATTTACCACAGCTCGATCCAAACGTTCCCGGACGTCGTTTGTGTGATTATTGTTTGACCATGTGAACAGATCCCCCTCAAACCCTAGATCCGCCAAGTCACAATCCTCCAGCGCTTCTCTAAAATCATCCATGCTGGCTTGAGCCCTAGGAGGGCCCCCCTCCTTCTCTCCCGACACCAAAATCTCATTGAAGTCACCCACACACAACCATGGTCGTGCCCGCGCTGCATTAAGAGTACGCAGCGCACGCCAAGAAAGCTTCTTGTCATTCGAATCACCGTAGAAGCCTGTTAGACGCCACACCTCCCCATTATCCTCCACAACCTCAGCGTCAATGTACAAACGAGAGGTGCTCTGCACATGAACGTTGATTCCCCGCCGCCAGAGAAGAGCAAGACCACCACCATGAGTCGGTGAGCAGTCTTTAACCACCATGTTTGCCAAACCCAGTTTCCACCTTAGACCATTCAGCTTCCTTTCATCCATCTTTGTCTCTGACAAAAACAGGATGTCGGGGTCCTCCTCGTTCTGAACACTCAGAAGGCCTCGAACTGCCACGTCGTTCCCCAATTCGCGGCAGTTCCACGCAATTATCTTCATTTGGACACGCAGGGTTGTCCGGACAACCCCGCTACATTTGCAACAACATGATCACCTTCAACATTATCTCCTGTCTCGCCTTCTTATTATCCCCCTGCACATCTAGATCCATCCCATCACCATCACCCTTCCTTTTCTTCTGCACAGCACCGGGGTTGTGCCCTCCATCCTTCTTTGGTACCTCCCTCACCACTCTTTTATAAGTGCCACACTTTTTATTTTCGCTGGTGGACTTATCAGTCTCGTCGACTAGTTGCATGGAATCAATTCAGGATACAAGAGAGTATCGTTGCATCGAATTACCTAAAATTTGTCTTTTATATTTCTTTAGAAATAAGGGAGAGGGAGTTGTTTCTTTTATTTAGGAGAAATGGTGCTTAACTTGTAAGTATTAGAGATTAGTAGAACTACTGCAGCACTTTTCATCTCTTAAAACACTACTTTTTAGGTATAAGAGATTGGATAGGATGTGGTGAAGATGCTTTTAATTGTTCTTTTCACGCAAAAAGATGCTTTTAATTGTTATTCTCTGTTAGTGAAAAGGATCGAATCGGAAGAGGGGAAATGGAGGATCCAAAAAGTTTAAAGCCACAAATCTTAGTCTGAAAAAAAAAAGTTTCATCCCTAAGAAAAAATAACCCTGAAGCTTCTACAAAAGCACACTAAAATAATTACTTAGGACCATCATACCAACATGTTCTTAAGAGCACTCAGTGCAAACTCTATCAAACTCTATCATAATAGAGTTATTATTTATTACTTTTCTATTTATGATATTTTGCTGATATGATAGTATATTTATTAAAGAGAGAGGAAGAAAAACCAAGACTCCAAGCATTATTTAAACTCGAAGTGCACAATCTTTAAAATAATAAATAGATTTAGACTCGATAAAGTTTTGTATTGTGAGTGCCCTAAAGGTAAAGAACTACCCAGAGAAACATGCTAAGCAAATTCATCATTAACTACGTACAAAACATAATCCTAGCAAGGGTTAGTGTTCCCTGATTCTAGTGGTTGATTGACCATTGAGACTAACAATTAGGAAAAGATATTTTTGTATTTGTGAATGTTGTTGGAGTCTGGAAGGAGATCGAGACAAGAAAAAGAACCCGGAGGCTCAAAAATTTGCTGACTCAAGAAAGAAATATAGCGATCAGCTGACATTTAATCTGTCTGGAAGTAGCCGGTGCTCTGATGCACGTGCTGATTGCGTACAGAATATCAAATGAACAATTCTCAGCATTCAAAGAGGCTTCATCGCAATTAAGCTAATGGAAAATCAGCAACATGCCACAAGGACGAGCAATAGTAGATTAAGGATTTCATAGGATGATTCAACACCACAAGAAACTACTAAAGGATATACATACTAGCATGGGGCCTTATACACAAAATCGGATGGGCCAAGGTTCCACCCATTCCATCCCCATCTACAACGATCTGAACCTAGATAATAATACTCCTACCAAGCATGCCCTCAACATACTTGACACTACCAAAGTATCCAGGACATAACGTCAGTTATACACATCAGGAGCTCATGGCAATAATCACTTAAACAACATCTTGAGATGCTCAATGCGAGCGCCACGAATTTCCTCATCAGTGAGCGCCCCAGAAACCATCCTCTGCTTGCGCATTTGGACCTGTTGCATCCTCTCCTCGACAGTGTCCTGAAATGAAGACAGCATGATTCGGACCTCTCTTGGGAAAGTGAACAAGCGATGCCCTCAAGAGGATGGAGATGCCTTTACTTACCTTGACAATGAAGCGCTTGACTCGTACCTCTCTTTTCTGCCCAATACGGTGAATTCTCATGATAGCCTGCTCTTCCACAGCTGGATTCCACCATGGATCCTGTATCAGCAAAATGTAAGTGTCAAAACGTCAACATGACCAACTAGCTACTGTCAAGATAACTAAGTTGTACTGGATTGACAGGGTGCTGTATAATTACCATGAGAAAAACATTGGAGGCAGCAGTGAGATTTAGCCCTACACCTCCAGCTTTGAGTGACATCATTAGCACCTATTTTTCATACCACATACTCAGTATGCATCAAGAAAAAAATGAACTTATGCAGAAAGGAAAACAGGAGCATGATTATAAATAGCTCAGGCATACCAGCTTGTCGTGACTTTCACTGAACTCCTTCAGAATTTTTTCTTTATGCTTCTGGGTCAGCTTGCCATCAAACCTCAAGAACTTGATACCCTTCTGATTGAAGGGGATCTCCAGAAGATCAAAGAAGGAAGTAAACTGGCTGAATACAATGCTTTTCTCCTTTTTCTTTTGAAGTCCCTCCAGCATCATTATAAGTTTGCTGACTTTGCATGAGTCCTTCCAGTTATTTTTGGCATCAACCTGGAAACGACACTGAGCAGGTAATATGATCAGGTCAGATTTGCTGATGTGACTTCTACAAAGTGGGCATGACCCTTCATCTGGAGTCCTCCAGCTCGAAAGAAGGCACTCGCGGCACATCCGGTGTGCACAAGGCGTGAATACTGGATCATCTGAAGCCTCAAGACAGATAGGGCACTCGGTAGTAGCACCCTGGCGAATTTCCTCAACAACCTCTTCTACATAAGCACGTGAGGGCACTACATTCTGTCTTCCAGAAGAACTTTGCACTCCTTCAAGGAATTGCTGTGCTACCTGATCGAGGTCAGCATACTTTCCAGGGTCAGCTCGGCTGCAAGTTAAGAATTTGGTAAATGGATTAGATGATAAGATCATAAAATGTAAGAATTAGAACATTTTCTCGAAACGCACAGCTAACCTGATAACTAGAAAAGGGTGGTCACAGCACTGCCTTAGCCGGAGAAGTAGCTCAAGAATATTAGCATAATTGTTCAGAACACTGCCTTGTGCCACAAATTTGTCAAATTGAACCTGGTGGAGGTACACATGCAAGAAATTTAATTCATGAAATTTCACAGACAAATAATATGCAGAAGCACAATTCAGTGAAGTTTGACAAAGATAAACAAGAATCCTTCTCTTGGTACCACATCAATTAAGCAACAAACATACTAGCATCTACAGTTCCATGTTGTAGTTCCACATCAGTTAACAGCAAGCCAAATATTGAAAACTAATATACAAATCCATATCAATGAAAAATCAAAATCATAAATATACCTTTGATCTCCTGAAAAGCGCTTCATAGAAGTCACGTTCATGTTCAGATTGTTCACATTCTACAACTTCAATATGAGCTGGAGGTAGAACCAGTATGGGACTGAAGCAAAAAAATAGAGTACGGTGAGGCACTATATATGCTTATTTGTGCAGTTGTGAACTTTGAAAAACAAAATACATACTTTCCGATCTTGTCTTTTGTTTCCTTGGTCCTCCTTAGCATTAGTGGCCTAAGAATAGCTCTAACAAGTTTCAATCCTCTATCATCACCATTCTCATAAGGTTTCTGAATAAGCTTCTGCCACCTAGAGAGATCAGCAAAATCATCCTAAGTCAGGATTTTTTTTTTTTATAAAAAAAGGAACAATAGCAGACATGTCAACTAAGCAGTTGGCTTTCATCCATACCATTTTGCATTGCACCACGGCTCAACATGTAGGAAGCAGAGAAGACTGTAGAGGTCCTCCAAATTATTCTGCAGAAAATGTGGTACTGAGTGAGCTTCACCAAAATTTAAAAGCGTTAGATCATTTTTTTTCCATTATTGCCAGTTTACAAGCTGCCAGTTCAACTGAAAGTACTGAAAACCAAACATGAATGTCAATGGTGAACATACTTGCAATGGTGTGCCTGTAAGGCACCATCTGCACTCTGAGTTTAATCTGTAAGCTGCCTGGGCACCTTTAGTTTTAGGACATTTGATTGTGTGAGCTTCATCAAGCACAATCCTATACCAATCCACCCTGTGAAAAATGCTGTTGTAATCCTGTTAATGATAACCTTTTCATTAGTTAAAGTCGTGATGACCTTGTTACTATATATATATAAACATTGCCAAAAAAAATGGACAAGGAGTGCAAATGCCAAACACATACAGCTTTGCATGCAGCTGAGAGGGTATTATAGGTTGTTAAAACGACATCATGTTGAGCCATCAGCATGACGCTACTAGTTTTCTCACCACCATAATGCACAAACACAGAAAGAGCTCCTTGTGCCGAATGTGCATCCAACTCATCCTGTGAGGCAGAACAATATGGGTGTAATTATTTTTCTTGTGTGATGACTGATCAAGTTTAATGCAGAAACTAAAAGAAATTGTTAAGTTGGTTCAAGATGCAGTGCATGAACAATAGGATAAGAGTGAAAATCTAGCAGTGACATTCAAATATTCTGTCATTGATTACAAAGACAAATAAAAAGCTTATTAATGACAATTTCTTCAATAGTAAATCACGATGCTAACCTTCCATTGACCCAATAATGACATTGGGCAAACAATAAGGGTACCTCCTCTCACAGAGGATGTTGAGGTGTGTGCTCTGGTCGCACAATCTCTGATACACCTCGTGTCTCTTTCTATATAGTTAGAGAACTCCCCCCTAGGATTGGAAAGTATCAGAGCAATGGTCATCACAGTTTTGCCAAGACCCATGGCGTCTGCTAGAATCTGCAAATACATAGCTAACACATAAATGTCTCATAATACACCACTTAATCACAACCCAATTAGGAGAGCACAAGCATTCATAGTCATGTAACTGAACAAAATTTAAGGAACCATTCTGTAAGATTGAGTTTATGTTAGCACCAGAGTGCTGAGCATTATGCTTTAACATGAATAAAACAACATTTGCCACAAAAACATCTGAGTGCAAGCAAAAATAGAACAAAATCGAAGGAACCATTCTGTGAGACTGGGTTTATGTTATGCGTTAACATGAATAAAACAACATTTACCAGAGTGCTGAGCATTATGCTTTAACATGAATAAAACAACATTTGCCACAAAACATCTAAGTGCAAGCAAAACTATTAACTTATAACAGCAAAATCCTCTGTGCAGAAGCAAATTTCATGTTACTTATTGTTAAATGTCTAATTGGTAGCATAAAATGGCATAACATGCATAGCATAGCACAACTGTCAAGACCTTTGGTAATATTATGAAAAGAAAGCACATGAGCACCCTTTAACAAACTTACCCCTCCTCTTGCAGTCTCAGTTACACTTGGAAACTGTGTTGTTGCTTGACCAGTAAAAAGATTGACATACACTGGAGGAGCTCTCCTGCAAGCAACGACGGTTTTCATAGTTATCACAACAATCTAGTCGAGATTTATGTGCTTTGTAAAGAAGACACTGGATAGAACATACTTGTCTGCAATATTGTAGGCACTCCAACACGGATTAAGAGTTTTTGTTTCTTCATTTGCATCAATTCCCTTCTCCAATTTAGACATCCAGAAGAGAGCTTGTTTTTGGTAAGGTTTTAGAACAGAGACAAGGGTAGTGGGAGGCTCCGCTTCCTGTTTTACAGTTGTGTAACCAAACATTTATAAGAGTTCAACTTTTTTGCAAAATATTAGGGCAGCATGAGTAAACATTCAAACAATTCCAAAAGATTCTATTGTTACCTCTAAGTCAAATGTTTCAGCAGTGCCAACAAGTTTGTTCAAGGCAGCCTCTGAAATAGCCTGTTCATCAGCGCCTTGCTCGAGAAATGTTTGGCCAAGCACAGGAGTAGAATCATCACCGGTATTATTGTTCCCCTGATCCATTTATCAGAAGAAAAAAACATAATAGCAAGAATCAACACATTGAAAAGGCAACCGATGACAATGCCAAGAAAGAAAGTATTATAGCACAAGAAAAGGCAATAACTTTCTGAAGTGCCTTTTTTTAAATAAAAAAAACTAATTTTCTACACTGCTGTAAATTAAACACAGCAATAGGTATCCTTCACTGGAGAACTACCCAATTATATATACTACAGTGTAGGGACAGGTACTGAAAAACTTGTAACTGTAAAAAAACAGCAAGAGAGCTTGTTGCTTACCCTTAGAATTTGCTTCATCTTTCTGGTGGTGAGGTCATCAAGAGAGAAAGCATCCTGCACATGGTAGGCATATCAACATTTAATTATGATCCCCTCAGGAAAAAAACATTTATTTATGAAAAAGAGCAAGAACATTATAAAATTAACAAAAGAATCAATCAATGAGCTACCTTGTTGGATGGCTTTAGTTCGAGCAAATTAAGCAACTTGTGAAGAGGACTGGGAGAGAAATCAACATTTTTATGATCAAGCATGTCACAGGGTGAGCTGTTCATTTCGGCGAGCACAGATTTGTGGATGTAGAAGCTGCACAAATAAATTTCAGCATCAGTACAAACTGGCAAATCTCAGGAACTTGCTAAATTGAAGAAACAAGCAGATATCATTATCAAACATTACCTAACGTAGATCAAAATCTCCTGCATCAGACTCAGCTCCATTGTCGGGAACACGAGCTTCCCCTGAATCTTCACCTTGGACGAGTTGACAAGCGGGACGAGGCATTGCGTCCACTCTGGGGTCAGCTTCCCAATCTAAAAACACCATCAGAGAGAATGAGACAAGACCAAATTATAGCAAAATTGAACAAATAATAGAACAAAATTGAATCATAACAAGACGATTTGAGCAACAACCTCCCCGGCTCGTTTGGTGGAGAAGCGAACGATCTGCGCCAGAGCCGCCGCCTTCTTGGCCGTCATCTTGACCGCACCATAAATCCTGTCGAACGAAGGGAAGGCGAAATGCACGATCTCCCCGGCGTCCAGCCTCCTCCTCCCGCGGTTGGTGGACAGCCCGGGCACGTAGGACTTGCCGACGAGCATCCAGTCGCGCTCCACGGGGAAGTCGCCGAACTCGGCGTCGGGGGGCGCCACCACCATCCTCGTGTCCGTCACCGGGGCCGGCGCCGCCGCCCTCCGGGGCTGCGGCTGGTACATGTACATCTCGACGTCGACGGGCGACGGCGCGGGCGCGGGCAGGGCCGGCGGTACCGTCTGGATCGGCGTGGGGTCGTACACCGGATGGGCCGCGGGAGGGTGGTGGCAGCGCCCGGATCGGCCGCGGGTTGAGGTACGGCACCGGGTGGGTGGCGGTAAGGTCGATGGTTTCCGCCTCTTCCCTCGGCCGCTTCTTCTGCCGCGGGACGAGGCTTATGCCGCCGCTCGCCGCCGCGTTCGCGCCGGGGAGACGAATCGGTCGGGGGTGTTGGAAAACGAATCGGCCCGCTCGCTCTTCACCTCGGCGGCGGCGGCGGAGGAGGAGGAGCCATCGGATTCTTGGCTCCCGACAACCTCCCCGCCGTCGACGGACTCCGCCTTCACCCTGACACCCGCCGCCGGCGGCGCCACGGCCTCGGCCTTCACCTTGCCAGCCACCACCGCCAGCGCCATCCCCGGCGCTGGAACAGCACCGGCGTCGAGGGGCTCGGGGCCCTTGGCCCGCTTGGGTGCGGGACCCACACCCACCTCGGCGGAGTCGTCGTCATCGAGCAGCGCGTTGATGGCGCGGTCGGCGTTGCCGCCGGAGCGGGAGAGCGCGGCGACGACGCGGGACTCGGGGAGGGCCCCGCCCAGGACGGCGCGGACGGCGGCGACCTCGGCGGCGAAGAGGACAGCCGGCGGCGGGGACTCCTGCCAGCCGGAGCCGTCGTCGGCCGCGACGGGGACTCCTGCCAGCATGCCTGCTGCTGCTGCTGCGCCGGCGAGGCGGGGTGGAGGTGGGCGGGGGTGGGAGCGGGAGCGGGAGAGGCGGCGAGGGGGAGAGAGAGAGAGGTTTGGGTGGAGGCGGACGGAGGGAAATGGTGGAGTGGTGGGTTTTGGCGGGGGTTTTATGTGGGTTTTTTTTGGCGGGGAAGGGAGGGAAGGAGGGAAATGGGCGTGCTGTGATGTGTGGGATTTTTGGCGGGGGAGGGAAAATCTTTTTCTGCGAGGGAACGGAAGGAAGCGGGGGCGCGGTCAAATTTTGTGGACGAGATTCGATCAAATCGAAGCGGTAAAAAGGTGAAAAAAGGAGCGGCCGCCGTGCGCGCGCACGGGCGGGTTTTACTCGCGTCCTGGGGCTGGGTGTGTGCTCCGGGCCCGTCAGTCCACGTGCTCCTCGCCGGTTGGACGATGGCGCGGTGGTGGCTCAGGTCCTTCCGCGTGCTGAAGATCTAATTTCTAAATATTGAAAAAATATATTGGCACACGAATATCCGCATAAAAACGAAAAGGCCCACACTGAGAGAAAAAAGAAGACCGACAAATGTGCCACTATTATTCTCGATGAGATCATGTCAAATTAAATTGGTTTTCCAACATTCTATTATATGTCTCCGTGATTAGTTTGATATATTTTTGATTTGAATCGAAAGTATCGAAACCAAATTTCATAAATACCCATTTTTTGAAGGGACCAAGGTACATATTTTACGAGGACCGGTTTGTACGGAACTAGAATGCGAACCGATCGGTTTGGTAATACCAGATGCCCAAGCGTAGTATTCACGAGTTGGTCGACTAGCTTGTTGCCACGCGTGCACTAAGGAGATATGTCGTTGTCACGACGCATCTTCATCAATAGATCTAGCCAGGGTCATTAGATCTCGTGCTAGATCTAACCATGGCCTTCGAATCCTGCTCCCCTGTATGAAGCATCACCGCTCAAGACCTCTATGATCACGGCTCCTCTGTGTAAGGAAAATAGTACCTGACAAGGATCTCGACAACATGATTAAATGGAATAATGTAGTTTCGGTTCATTTTAATGCAGAGATGGCTTAAACAAATACAACGCTAAGATCAAAGTGATCAACACCTCAAGAAAAGATCATGGAGAAGCATTGAGCACCTTAGAAAACTTGCATGAAGTCAAAGACATCAAGAAGATGAACCCGGAGGAAAAAGATGCAAAGAAACAAGCAAAAACTACAATAAATACCTTCATTAGAAAGCTCTCATGGTGCCTAAAGTCAAGTGCCAAAGAATATGGTGTGCAATACACACAAAAAAAAAGGAGTAAAAAGTGGGAGATTCACCGAAAATTTCCAGTTCTTCTCAAAGGGATGAGCATCGGAGTTTAGGGACAAGCTACACTACTAGAAGGTTTTCATATACACTGAAAAACTCTGGTGGTGCAAGGAGCGAATCACCAAAGAATAGAGTGGCGTCTTGAGGCTTTGCAAAAAGATTCAGAGGACACCAATTTCCTCTAGTGACCAAACGGTCAGCAATGACTAGCCTAATAGCTAGTACACGTGCCAACCAATGGAAACTCCGGTGGGTTTGTCATCAAAATTTATGCTAATGTTTACAAAATATGCAGATCAGCCACAATCGTTCTATTCGGGGAAGTTTCTATATACAACCTTTTGGCCAGCCATTTGAAATTGCTAGAGTTTGAATTCGTTGAAGCTATGCAAGATAGTTGAGGCTCCATCTCAAGTGTTCTAGACACCAAAAAGTGTTTAAAGAATTAATTATTATTACTTAGTGATGGTAGGATTCCTTGACTGTGTGCTTTACATGTCTAGTCTAGCTTGCTAGGTTCGTGATAGGATTGAAAATGCAAAGTTGATTTGCAATAGAGATAACAGTGCTTAGCAAAAATCTAGATGCTTTTTTACATAGAGGTTTTGTTAAGATAAAAATAGTGGCCAAGTAGTTTTCAAGTTGCCTAATTCACACCCCTCTTAATCGTCATAAACTATTCACTCGAGTCCTAAGCCGTCGCCACTTAGGACTATGGGAAGGCCATGGGAGGAAGGAGAGTACAAGAGAGAAAATCGAGTGGCGTGCGCAATGGACTCACGATTGACTCATACGGAGAGAGAAGATCGGGAGTTAGCATTTGGAAATTGAAGCCTATTAACAAGCCTGTTTCAAAAAACGTGTCCATTTCCAAAATCGATTAAATTGATTTAGGATATCGTATTTGTTGGTTTGTCTCTTTAAATTATATGACCACCTCTAAAAATCGTAGAGCACTTTTGAGACAGGGATACAATTTGATCGCCTCAAAAAATCAAACCTAAAACTGTTTGATCAGTAGTGCACTAGTGCGAACGTGTACTTTAGAATTGCGTTTTTAAATCTCAAATGTGGCAACCATAGCTTTATATCACCAATGTCAATGGCTCAATGCTCGAAAGGAGGTCGTACAGGCCATTGGTTGTCTTTGTGCAGGGGGAATAACTTCTTACAAGAGTCGGTGACCTGAAACGGCACCAGCGAGCTAGAGCTGGCCAGACCATCATAGTCCTACATGCATGCCAGAGTATAACTCCACACATGGTTTATTTTTTTCTTTTTTGAATGTCACAAGGTGTGAAAAAACTCTAGACAAGATCATTTTCTGTATCAAAGACCACCGGGTGCTCCGAATGCCGGCCAAGAGAAGTAACAGCTGATGCGATGGCCTCACGCGTTCACGCTCATCGTGGGCTTGGTCCTTGTGCTTTCTGCTTTGCTGTTTCCATACAATCCTCTAACCCAGTAACGTAAGAGGAGACACAGATTTTGTTTTGTGCACATCTCGTAGCTAGAGTTTGACTGACAGTTTCATCAAAGACCACCGGGTGCTCCGAATGCCGGCCAAGAGAAGTAACAGCTGATGCGATGGCCTCACGCGTTCACGCTCATCGTGGGCTTGGTCCTTGTGCTTTCTGCTTTGCTGTTTCCATACAATCCTCTAACCCAGTAACGTAAGAGGAGACGCAGATTTTGTTTTGTGCACATCTCGTAGCTAGAGTTTGACTGACAGTTTCGTGTTTCAGTTGGAGCTTTTGTCGCATTCGCATGATGATGAGGCAGAAATAAATCTCACTGGTATTTGGGGTTTCACATCTCTCCCGGATTTGCTGACCGACCATGATACACTTTGAGCAAAACCGGTTACAGTATTTTTTTTGAGGCAAAACCGGTTACAGTATTACAGATGCATAGGAAATGATGTAAAAACTCAAGATATAGCTTCCATGCAATGTGAATGCTGATCGTGTGAGCACAAGAGGAGGCAATGTCGGCTCTTCCGCGCCGCTTCCTGCTTCCCATGCTCTTTGCAGCGGTGGTCGCATCATCATCGGCGGCGGCGGTGGGAGTCACCGTGAGAGCCACGCCAGACGATGAGGAGCAGGAGAAGCCAAAACCATCCATCTACCTCGTGTCAGTTAACGGGGAGCCGCCGTTGGCCGCGGCGGGAGTTGGCCGGAACGCGACATGGTACCACCGAACACAGAAGCGGAGGGCAGCGCGCTTCCACGACCGGCTCCTCCAGCGCGCCGCCATGGACGACGACGACGACGGCGGCGCAGGAGGTTCAGGTTCGCGCTGGTGTCAGAAGATCTACAGCTTCCACCACTCCGTCAACGGGTTCGCCGTCCACGCGACGGCCTCGGTGGCCGAGCGGCTGCGCGTGGCGCCGGAGGTGGCGGCCGTGGAGGAGGACGTGGGCACGCGCCTCATGACCACGTACACGCCGCGGCTCCTTGGTCTCCCCGACGGCGTGTGGCGGCACCGGGGCGACAAAGGGGAGGACGACGACGGGGAGGGCGTGGTCGTCGGCGTCGTCGACTCGGGCGTCGACCCCGCGCACCCCAGCTTCTCGTACGTGCCACGGCCACGGGCGGGGGTGGCGGCTGATCCGCCGGACGACGACGACGACGACGGCCGCCCGTTCGCCGGGGCGCGCGGGTGCGACGTCGGGCCCATGTTCCCGCGTGGCTCGTGCAATGGCAAGATCGTCACGGCGAGGTACTTCGCTGCCGGCGCGGCGGCCGCGCTTCCGCTCGACCCGTCACGTGGCGACTTGTCGCCGTTCGACGCCGAGGGGCACGGCAGCCACGTTGCTTCGGTAGCGGTGGGGAACCGGGGAGTGCCGGTGGTCGTCGGCGGTGCGATGTACGGCTTCGCCAGCGGCATGGCGCCAGGTGCAAGGCTAGCTGTGTACAAGGCTGTGTACCCGGCTGGAGGAACCATGGCTGATCTCATCGCTGCCATAGATCAGGCAATCGAAGACCACGTGGACGTGCTGGTGCTGTCCGTTGGACCAGATGAGCGTCCTGACAGCAAGGTCACGTTCCTCAGCATGCTGGATGTTGCTCTGCTGTACGCGAGGAGAGCCGGCGTGTTCGTCGCTCAGGCCGCCGGCAACCGCGGGCCGGCCGAGGCTTCCGTCGCCTCCTACAGCCCGTGGGTGACGACCGTAGCCGCCGCCACCACTGGCCGGAGCTACACGTCGGGGCTGGTCCTCGGCGATGGTCGCCGCATTCCGGTCTCGGACTGTCCGGTAATACAAGCTACCCTTCGACTGTTAGTGATATCATCTTCTTTTGGCGATCACGCTAATAATTAATGACGGTCATGTCTGATCTTGCAGCGCCGACGCTCCAGGCCAGGCTCGTTGCGGCAAAGGACGCTGCGGCGCCGGACGCGGCCAGCATGGAACGCGCCGAGGAATGCCAGGACGCGGATGCACTGCGGTGGCGCGCCGACGACGTGCTGCGCGGCAGCATCGTGGTCTGCTCCTTCTCGCGAGGGTTCTACAACGGCACGTCCACGGTGACCGCCATCCTCGACGTGGCGGAGGCTCTCGGGTTTGCCGGCTTCGTGCTCGTGGCCGACGCGCAGCACGGTGGCGGCGACTTCCTCGCGCAGCCGCTGCCTCTCGCCGTCGTCCCGGGCGTCATGGTCCCTCGCGTCGCCGACGCGCTGGTGCTCTGGTCGTACTACGCGGCGCACACGGTGTACGCCGGCAGCGCGACCGTGTTCGGCGCCACGGCGGCGATCACGGAAGGGAGAGTCGCCGCGTTTACGGACGCGGCGCCGGTGGTGGCGCGGTACTCGTCGCGAGGGCCGGACGTCGTCGACAGGGAGTCGACGCCGGCGGACGTGCTGAAGCCGGACGTCCTCGCCCCCGGCGACCAGATATGGGCGGCCTGGAGCGCGCTCAGCGTCAACGAGCCCATCCTCGCCGGCAACCGTTTCGCGATGATATCAGGCACCAGCATGGCGGCGCCACATATCGGCGGCGTGGCGGCGCTCATCAAGCAGCGGCACCCGTCGTGGGGGCCGGCGGCGGTCGCCTCCGCGCTGTCCACCACCGCGCGGAGGCACGACATGCAGAAGCGCCCGATCATGTCGGAGGGTTTCGAGATCGGCTCGCTGCACCGGGCGACGCCGTTCCACTACGGCGGCGGGTTCGTGAACCCCGCCGGTGCGCTGGATCCCGGGCTGGTCGTTGCGCCGGAGCCCGACGACTACACCGGCTTCCTCTGCTCGCTGCCACAGCTCAGCCCCGACGACGTGCGAACCGCCACCGGTTTGGCCTGCCAGGCCCAGGCGGCGTCGCTGGTTTCGGCTCCGGTGGACCTCAACCTGCCGTCGGTCACTGTCTCCGCGCTGCGAGGCTCCATGTCCGTCCGGCGCAGGGTGACGAACGTGGCGGGCAACGCCGAGACGTACCTCTGCTCCGCTCTGCCGCCGGCCGGGGTGGACGTCGCCGTGCGGCCAGGGTGGTTCGAGGTGGCGCCCGGGAAACGCAGGAGGTGGTGATCGAGCTCACAGTGACGACCAGGGCATCAGACGCGTTCGGCTTCGGCGAGATACTTCTCGCCGGGAGCTTGGACCACCTGGTGAGGCTGCCGCTGGCCGTGCGACCCCGTGCCACATGACAGAAATGCTTGTGAAAAATCAGCTCCAATAAACATGACTCGACAAGTGTAGGCAAAGTTACATGTGAATGGGATGGATTGACTTCTACAAGCACCTTTTTGCTGAGGCAGTAGATCCTGGAATTAAGTTTGAGAACAACTTTTGAGATGATGAAGATAAAGTGGAAAATAACCTTCTTACTGCTCCTTTTACTGAGTCTGAAGGGGCACCTAGCCAAGATGGTCTATCCTTCTTGTTCTACCAAAACATTCTGCCATTTGGTTAAGAAAGACATTACAAATCTTTTTGAGGATTTTTATAGGGGTGACTTAGACTTATGTAGACATTAATTTTTCCTTAGTTACCCTGATCCCTAAGGTAGGAGAGGCAACCAACATGAAACATTTTAGACCAATAAGCCTCCTCGATTGTAACTTTAAAATTTTCTCCAAGTTGTTAATTCTAAGACTCTCTTCTATTGTTCAAAGAATAGTGCATATTGGTCCCTAATCAATAAGTTTTTACTAAAGGTAGACTTATCTTAAAAGTGTGCTGGTAGCTTATGAGTTAGCGCACAATATTCACAAGAGTGGTGAAGCTGGGGTCATTCTTAAGTTAGATTAAAAAGCATATGATAGTCTAAGCTGAAATTTTCTTTTTGATACGCTTCTTGCTAGGGGTTTTGATCCAGTTTGGATATGCTGAATTAAACAAGTTGTTGGTGGTTCTTTATTTAGGCATCTTAGTCAATGGAGAAGAAAGAAGCCACTATTTCAATCGTGGAAAAGATTAAGGCAGGGGAACCATTTATCCCCTTTCCTCTTCAACCTAGTAGATGATGACTACAAAATGCTCAAGTGGGTTGTAAATAGAGGTTTTGATCAAGTGTTTGTTATTTTTGCCAAGGCAAAGGACTCTATGTTGGTTAACTTCAAGTGTACTCTTATGTGGTATGAACAAATCTTAGGAATGAGAATTATTTTTTTATAAAAAGTGAGCTTGTGCCTATGATTCTAGACCTTGTAGATTCCTATAGATTCTCTCATCTTCTTTTTTGCCCAATAGGTAAATTTCCTATAAAATTCCTAGGTACGGTGTTTCCTTTATTTTGATAAGTTAGAGAGAGAAGATGTCCAACCTCTAATAGATAAAATCATTAAGAGAGTCACTGGATTGAGGGCAAACTGTTGTCCTTGGCAGCCAGAGCAATGTTACTCAAATCCTTGTTAGCTAGTATTCATGTTTACCTGTTGTCATTTATTAAGTTTTCTACATGGGCTATAAATTAAAGTTGTTGAACACGTACATGGTAATTTTCTGTGGAATGACTCTGAAAATAACCACAAATACAAACCTTGCTAATATGGTGTCCCTTGTGCAAAGAGTATGGAGGTCTAGGGATACCTAACCCTTAGAGATCTAAACATCAATTTGTTAGCCACTTGGCAAAAAAGATACAATTATGATAAAGATAAAGATAGGCTTTCGAAAGAGTTGACTGATTATAAATATGAGGATAATAAATAGGCTTAAACTCTATGATAGAGTCTGTAATGTGAGTACCCTAACCAGTTAGAGTCCTAGCACGTTGCTATGGGAATTATAGAATGATTTAGTAAGACGATTGCCATTTAAACGATTGAAAATCGATGATAAATTTCATGATTCATTCTTAATGATTCCTAAAACCATGTTGGACGTGTAGAAATCAAATAGGAGTTCAATGGCATCTCTATTGACTATAAGTATGAACATCATTATGTTTGTAGTATTTAATTGTACATGCTTTCCTTTGTCCAGACTATTTTCTTGTCCCTAATATTTGGTAATGACTAATTTTAGGCTGTGCGTGCGTTTGCCACCACGCACGCACGCCGCATCCACATCCACCACGGACAAGCGAAGAGGCACCCCGTGCCGTTCCACCCCTTCCCATCGTCTCCATTTTCATTTTCATTTCCCCCTTTCTCTCTAGCGAAGCGAACAGCCCCGTGCCCGAAGGGCTCCACCTCGCCGCCGGCCGCCAGCCCCCCCCAGCCCGGCATCGGCGCCGGCCCCTCCCCCGCTTAGCTCCCCACATCTACTCCTTCTCCTCTCCCCGCAGCCAGTTGCGCCGGCCACCACGCCAACAAACCCTAGCTCCGACGAGCTCCACCACCGCGAGGGTCGGGAGGGCCACGCCGCCGAAGTCGTTGACCTGATGCAGGTGGATTTGTCGTCCCCCGTGTGCCGTGGATCCGATGTTGGTCGACCAGTCCTCCAACCCGAGGCACGAACCTAGGCGGCGGCTCGGCGGAGCGGCGGCGCGGGTGTGTTCTAACACTACCTGGAGAGCGCGGTGGCGCACACGGCGGGGTGGTGGTCGGGCACCGCCGCAGCCGCGGGTGGTGTACGCGCTGCGGGTCTACTACGTGCGGGGCTTCTACGTCGTCACCTACGGCCTGGGCATCTACATGCTCAGCCTCCTCATCTTCCTCTCCCCCATGGTCGACCCGGAGGTCGAGGCGTTCGTGGCCAAGCCCGGGCTCCCCACCCGTGGCTTCTACGAGTTCAAGCCCTTCATTCGCCGCCTCCCTGTGTTCAAGTTCTGGTATGCCAGTTCGTTTTCTGCCATGACTTCTGTTTGGACTATGCTTAGTCCAAATTTGTTGCACTGGTCGAGCTGATTGCTAGTAAATTACTAGGGATCCAATTCTATAAGACAACTAAAAAACAATATGCTGCTTTGGTGCTAGTTTTCGATCGAACCAGTTATGTTGGCTACTAATTTTTGCCATTCAGGCTTTCACCAACCAACCAGATAGCCAATGTTTTTCACAGATTGTGCAGTCCACCTGAAATTATCGAATCAACTAATATGATTGTACTACATTAGTACTGCTCAATACTATCCAATTTAGGGGCAATTTGTATAACAGATTATAAGATATGCCCGGTTATCTCAGTTTTTAATTGAACCAACTATAAGTTGTAGTACTTAGTATTGCTCTAGGATTAGAGCTTTTACCACTCCATCAGATTTTATTAGTTACTGTTGTACGTCAATTGGGAACAATGGAACATTGCTTGATATGCTACCAAAAGTTTATGATTGAATTATTGTGAGTTGTTATACAAGGTTTATTATCTTTCGTAGCTCCTCTTTTTTTCACAAAGCCGTGCAGCCCCTCATTCTACTGCATTTTTGTAATATTTTTAAGTTTTAACCTACTGCTAATGCAATACTTTCATCACTTACCATTGCATGCACCTCAACACAACATTGTAACTTTTCCTTTTGTATGTTCTTAACCCTAGTATGACAGTTATTTAAGAGGAAGAAAAATGTACTAGAATTGTTGCAGTAGATCGTTCTGGAATGTGTAATGGTGTTCTCTGTAACTGAAACTCAGCCAAAATGGGGTGGGTCACCTAAGGGACCTGCACAAGGCCAACAAGCAAGCCGAGCCGGCGCCGTCTCCGGCAACCCCACCATCCAGTCCATCGGGATTTTCGAGAAAGACAGCCAAGTTCTGTAAAAATATATCGAGTTCAGTTAGTGTTGCTCATGGAGTGGAGCTGTGTTTTCACCTTTTTCAGCGTACATGTTCAAGTCGAGCAGCGGCGCCGCACGATGTTTGTCCAACTACAAAACCAACGCCGGCGCGGGTGGTGTTCAACGGGCGGTGCCACAACCTTCCGGGGTGGTCCATTAGCGTCTTCTTGGACTGCAAGACCGATTGTCGTGTTCAACATGGAGACGGTAGTCGTCGACACGATGAGGATGAGCCACTGTGGGACTCGCTCGATGACCGCGCCTTGACCAAGGACGACCTGGTGGAGCAGCTCATCATAATATGGGACAAGTCTGTCTACCTGTGGTACACCACCTAGTGAGTGATCAGATACCCCGGAAACTTTCCTTTCCTTTCAGATTTCTTTCTTTTATGCCAACTGCATGATTCCCTGCTTGGGTTAGGGAATGGATAGTTATTCTAATCGTGATTCCCTGCTTGTGTTGGGAGTGGATACATTATTCATATTACGCATTTTCTAAAATGTTTACTCAGTATTTATTACTCTCAATGGTAGCATAACGGTGTACTTAAATGTACTGAACTACTTTTCTAAAATCATTGAACTACTTTTTAAAATCTATTAAAGAACTTTTATGAAATTATTGAATTGCTTTTCTAAATTCCACATTGGGCAGCGCCTAGTACCACTACTGCAACTTTTTTTAAATTTTTGGTGATGCCTTGTCATGTTTTGTTTTGTTCATTGTCTTGTTACATTGTAGCTCTACAAATCTAATTCAACACCTTCATCACTTACCAGGCTGGCCTAACGCTCTCACCTTGTGAATCGCAAGCTGATTTTCCATTTAATTGCCTTTACACATTTGGTTTGACTTTATGATCTTAGGCCTAAGGTATAGATGCGGCACAGACACCAGTTGCCTTATTGTGGAACACTATCATGTTTTCCCTTTTAGTAAGTACAACTTATCCTTCAGCATAGTTGCCATGTGCATCTTACCCTTTGCCGACCAACAACGTCGTGCATGCACTGGCTGTGTCACTAACCCTTGTGGCTTTCAGCTATAGATTGAATTATAGAGGTTGACATTGTGCCTATGTGTTAAGTAGCAAGCAACAAGTATCTTTGGTGTATCCATTACAACTGATGCTAAAGGACTAACGTCCGGTAACACCTCCTATTTTAGAACGACGTCACCCATTTCTCCTTATGCTTGAGCTATCGATCTTCATTTCTGTTTATGTCACTATTATTGCTTTAACAACCACGCTGTTAGGGTGATGTAGTGACCTTGCGAGGAGGATGGTGACTCTTGAGGTGCAAGATCACTAGGAAATTGATATTACTACGAATGACAGCGACATCGTACTTTGTACTTGACCTATTTTTCTAAAATCATTGAATTGCTTTTCTAAATTTATTGAACTACTTTATTGAAATTATTGAATTGCTTTGTTGAATTTATTGTACCTTCTTTGTCTCTCCTACTGATTTTGTCTCTATTTATGGCAATTGAGCCGAAACCTTTCATCCAACATAGTTTTTTAGGTGTTGCTCGTGTTAGGCAATGACTAGAGGATAACAACACTATGCTTCATTGTCTCCGGGGTTCCTAAGGTATGTTTTTTCTGTTTTTACATATGTTGACTCTTAGATCGGTACCTTCTTCGCCATTATCGGGTAAATAGATGCGCTTGTGCCATGGCATGCTATGCTGGAAACTTAGTTTTATGAACCACCAAGATTTTCTCTATGCATAGAGTTAGGATAAGATATATAAATTGCCTTTTTAGATTACATAAATTTCCTTTTTAAAATGCAAAAATTGCTTTTTTTTTTAAATACTAAAAATGATGCATGATTTTACTATTTTAGGCTTACGTGAATTTAGGACCGGCGACATGCTTTGTCTTTGCCGCCTTCACGGCTCTTCTGTTGAGTGTTGACAACAACAACGCTCATCCTATCAAGGTACTCATCTGGAGTCCTTGGACTTCCTTTCATGTCCAGAATTGCATTTAAGCATTAGTTTAGTCTAATGTTGATGGAACAATTCAGGACTCCATTATTTATGTACTTTGCGAACTTAAGATGCTCTAAGGCCGGTGATGATTACTCCCTCCGTTCCACTTTATAAGATATTTGACTTTTTTAACACAAATTTTGACCGTTCTTCTTATTCAAAATTTTGTTTAAAATATCATTTCTTTTGACATGGCTTCCTTTATTAATAAAAGTTCTTCAATACTAACTTAAATTTGACTTGTTTTTGTACAAATTTTTTGAATAAGATGAGTGATCAAACTTTTGGTTGAAAAAGTCAAACGTCTTATAAATTGGAACGGATTAAGTAGTTCGAACTTCTTTGTCTATTAACTTTTACTGTAATAAAATCAATTCATGAGCTATAGAATTCATAGAGATATTATACATTCGTCTCTTCCTTCCTTTCGCCAATTTTTTTATTTTGGCAAAGCACTCGGTGTTCCTCATAGGTTGTTGTCTTTGCCAGATCGAAATTGCCCACATCGGTTTGCCTTATGTCAGATAGTTTAGTCAATGTGTTAGTGCACTTCAATTTCCAAAAGAACTGCTCTTTGACTTCCAAAAGAAAGAATTGCCCACAAAAGAACTGTCTCTTAGCATTCACCCTTGTCCTCTATTGTTTCTTGTTCAGTTGTTCCAATGACATTCGATCTCGAGACATTGTAGGAACTAGCCCTTCGAACTGCGGGAACTGCCTCTTCTAAACCATCATTACCAACTTCGGGGAAAGCACATGCCAGTTCTCTTGTGGGTTAGCAGGTTGAGGCATCTCGAAATTGCTGGCATTTGAGTGCAAAAGATTGGGCCCTTAAATTACAAATCCAATCCATCCAAAAAGTCTTCATCAAACTCCGGTGGAGGCTTGATAAGATCCATAACCGAGAATATAAAATGCTAGCAGTTTATAAGTGTGATACAGTATAGGATAGTATAACAGTAATAATCTTTCAGGAAAAAACAACTTGCTACCTTATTTTAGAAGGTAAAGCAGTTCAGCGTATTAAGAAAAGCAGTTCAATGTCTTTAGTTTAGTACTTCGGTACCATTACGTAAGCAAATTCTGTTTTTTTTTTTGGCACTTGTTAGAATGTGCACCATAGTACCTTTTTTAAAATTGGATCTTGTTTGCATCAGTTTGCCATTGAGGGATTTATTTTTAAAATTGGAAGCATCAGGCATTGGTTAAGGTGCACACAACTGCGCCTGAAACTTGCTGAAGTAGTTCCATTACCTGACCTTGAACAGTCTACTACTGTTTCTTTCTACTAATCATATTGCTTCTGTTAAGAATTCTGTTGGGTCCTGACTACTTTTTTCATTTTGTGCAGGTGTCAAGGCATGAAGCATGAAAATGAAATCAGTAATGATATCAACAAGATTTCTATGTGCATCAGTAGGTACGGTTTGCAGCTAATACAAGGGAGAAGTTAACATGCTTTTGTTTAGATCAGATTTGGTTATGCAGTTTAGTAGCAAGAAAGGAAATCATGTGGTGAATCAGTTCTGTTTTATATCAGCAATAAACCCGGTGTGTACTGAATTGCTATCAGTCTTATGCCTAGTACAACGTATCTCAATTGCTAGCACTATCTCAACTGCTAGCACTGAATTGCTTGTGCTAAAGAACCAAATCATTCTTTTTTCCCGAAATATTGTATTTGCTATGAGTTCCATCGGATCTCAAGTTCTGGTTCATCCAAGACTGCTTTTTTTCCATGTAAAATATTGTATTTACGATGGTGGCCGCGTTCGGAATGGTGCAACAAAACAGACCTGGGGTTATATTTTTATAGCTGCAGTTGGGAGCAGTTTTATTAATCGACGCTTGGGCCGACGGGGGCTTGTTTTCTGTGTTTGCCTGCCGGTTTTATAAAATGTGTGCACGCTGCCAGTTTTACTGCCCCACGCGCCATGCATGTCGCCGGGTTCCAGAAAAGGAAAGCTACTTTTCATGGTACTAATCCATTTTAGTGCATGCGTGCCGTAAGGCTAATGCACACCGTGCGTGCATTAGTCGCGTCCCTAATATTTTGCAAAATAAAAATTCCAAACACGAGACGAACAATAACATGCCAATACATTGGCTCTAGGGATATCTTTCGCAAAGAAAAAAATAACTAAAGCATCCAAAGATAACAAAATATTTGAAGATCCAACTAGTATATTCTCTTCAAAGTGTACAAAGGAGATGATGTTGGTAGCTACATTAGCCATTAGCCATTCAATAAGATGTGGGCACCATGGCAGAAGCTGAGAAAGTTGGGATTTAGCGGCAACCGATTGTGACGATCGGTCACGCATGTAGTCGAAGGACCCAAGATGGATGCCGCAGTGGAATTAACATGTCGAAAAGTGCTTCTACTGCACTGGTTAATGATATGGAGGTTGGATGTAGAAGCCTCCACGGCTGTAGATTGACGAGGTTGGATGTAGAAGCTTCCACTGGTGAAGGATTGGTGCGGTGAATTTAGGTTGTGTTTGGTTGAGCTGTGGCTTTTGAAAAAACTGCTGTGGGCCGTGAGCTGTGAAAAAGCAGCTGTGAGAAAGCAGCTGTGGGAAAAGCAGAAAGTCGTTTGGTTAGAGATGCTGTCAAACTGTAGATTGTCTGAGGAATACATGTAATGCCCTGAATGTCTGGGACATGTTTATATGAAAATTGCTCGTAACAAACTAATTTGTTCGCTAAATTACATAAAAATAACTATTTAAGCAAGGTAAAATAATTTCCAATAGGTTCTTCATAGCTCATGTCTTTCTCGATGTCTACGTTCACGAACCCTCCATGCGTTGGCTTGTACACGCCTGCCTTCGTGGAGGACCTACACATTTGATTTCAGGTTCACAGATTGGCAGATTGCCATGACATGTTCAGAGATCCAAAAAAAATTGCTCAGTTTCTGTACCTGCTGAGGTCCGTGCACATGAGAACAGCGTACTCGTGTAGGAGCCTGAAGACCCTGAAAAAAACGGCGGTGTGCTCGCGCAGGTCGCCGGAGGCCATCACCAGCAGGCCGAACGGGCCGACTCCGCCTCGCATGGCGGCTCCCATCTCCCAGCACAGCGTGTCGCGAACACCACGTCCACGTCCACCTGCGAGGCGGACGGCGTGAATGTAAACAAATGGATACTACAGCTTACAGCTTGTACTCGAAGGTCGAGGCAATAAAAAAAGATAAACAGATGCAGTGGAAAGGGAAGATTGTGGTGGCATTAAAAAAGCTCTTGATTGTCCTGCGGTTGCCGCTATTTTAACTGCTAGTATATAACTCTTTTAACTACCCAGGAATCCCTACCTCCTCCTTGCTTTCATTTTTATCTTTCTCCATTTTTTTCCGCCCCTTTCTCATTTCATCCCCCCCCCGCTTCTCTCCCTTTTAATGGGCACTGTTCGTTAATTGGATTCTGTTCATTTTCCTCCTTTCTTTCACCTTTTTCCATTTCGTTTTTTTTTCCTCTCAGGGCTTCATCCGCTGTTTAAACTAATGGAGGTGAGAATGTGAGATGTGAGTAGAGGTTTTTTTTTAAACGAGAAACCTCAGCTTTTATAAAGCACACAGAACGTCACAGAGTTTGCTGGGCGACCAGCTACACAAACACAAGACACAAGTGCTGGGGATACCAGCTTACAAACCAGCGCTAGTCCTCAAACAAGCAAAAAGCTAACAGCATGAAACTTGAAAGTACCTGAGGATCACATCTCCCCAACGTCAGTCGCCTGTGTCGTCAGTGGCTTGAACGCTTTCATCCATGTCTTTGCCGACCGCAACACCTGCTCAATTCTTGCCTGATCGTCCTCCTTCAACAGCAGACTCCAGCTCTGCATCAGTGAGATAGCATGATACATAACATCAGATGGAGTCTTAGGAAATTTCTTCTCAATAGACATTTTGTTCCTTGTCGTCCATAATCCCCAAGCAAAGCCTGCAAATATAAACATTAGTAGCCTTCCAGGTAAAGGTCCTCCCCCCTGTAACTAGAATGCTGAAAAGTCCTCCAAGGAATTCGGGCAATAGGTCAGGCCAAATATTTCTTTGACCATCCCCCCAAACCATTCTAGCCAAGTGGCAATGAAATACAAAATGATTAACAGTCTCAACTGAGTCACACATACAACAGCAATTGTCCCCTTTCCAACCCCTCTTAACCAAGCTACTAGTAACTTGAAGCTTATTATTAAAGCATTGCCAAAGAAAGAACTTGACTTTTAAGGGAATTCTACATTTCCAGATATAACCAGCTACCATGCTTGGCATCCCCCTGTTGGTCATAAACCTATACAGAGATCTAGTAGTGAAAATCCCCTTAGGTTCTAAAGCCCAGGAGACTTTATCACACCCCCCTTCTCTCAAACTAATATCATGAATGTCCCCAAGTAATTGGAGCCATTCCTCATATTCCTCCCCAGTCAGTGATCTTTTGAAATCCATATTCC
The DNA here is from genome assembly GCA_018135685.1 of Themeda triandra. Taxonomy (NCBI): domain Eukaryota; kingdom Viridiplantae; phylum Streptophyta; class Magnoliopsida; order Poales; family Poaceae; genus Themeda; species Themeda triandra. The sequence goes on along the minus strand of JAENPR010000219.1, from coordinate 383,754 downwards.
ATTCCCCTTCATCCCAGCACTCACTAACCAGACACAAGGGATCAGCAACTAGTTTGAATAATCTCTCATGTGCAATCTTTAGAGGTACCTGACCCACCCAACAGTCAATCCAGAATCGACAATTGTCCCCATTTTCAACTTTATATAAAGCCCCCCATTGGAACAGGTGTTTAACTTTGTGTAATCCTTTCCAGAATTGTGATCCCCCTTTAGGAGTAGATGAGAAAAAACCCCCAGTCCTCATGTACTTGGCCTTTAGGAGCTTAAACCACACTTCCTCGGGTTCTGAGCAATCTTCCAAATCCACTTAACCATAAGGCAATCATTCAGCAATCTTGTGTTAATAATACCTAATCCCCCTTGATCTTTTGGCCTAGCTACCATTTCCATCTTTGCCATATGGTATCTGAATTTTTCTTCTGTTCCCTGCCATAGGAATTTTGCCCTCACACTATCCATCTTCTTATGAACCCCATCCTGTAGCCAGTAAAAGCCCATACAATAGGTAGGAATGCTAGACAGGCAAGTATTAGTTAGTATTTGTCTACCCCCATTGGTCAAAAACTTGCCTCTCCAGGGATCCAGTCTGTTCACCATTTTCTGACTTAATCCATCAAAAGCTCCAACCCCCAGATGAGAAGTACTTATAGGAACCCCCAAGTACTTGATTGGTAATGAGCCCAACACACAGTTCAACATGTTGGCCTTATGTTCTTTCTCCTCTTGACCTACCCCAAAGACTAGTACTTCACTTTTGTGAAAGTTAATCTTCAGCCCAGTCAACCATTCAAAGCAGTATAGGATTAATTTCAGGTTTGTAATTGATTTATCGAGACCCATCAATCATAATCACGGTGTCATCTTTGCATATTGAATATGTGAAATCCCTCCTGGAATCGGGTCACTCAAAACCCCCACAATATGACCTTTGCTAACGGCTTTATCAATCAAAACCCCCGGTGTGTCACGCACCGTTTGAACAAGAGTGGAGACAATGGATCCCCCTGCCTTAGTCCCCTATGAGTCTTGAAGTATGGACTCCTTTCCCCATTCACATTGATGCACACTTTTCCATCTTCCACAGTAATCATGACCCATTTAATCCATTCCTCAGGAAATTCTTTCCCCCTCATCACTTGTTCAAGAAATGACCATCTAACCCTGTCATAAGCTTTCTCGAAGTCGATCTTCAGAATCAAGCCCTGTTTCTTAGATCTATCTAGTTCATGCAACACCTCATGTAGAACCACCACACCCTCCAATATGTTCCTCCCCTTGATGAACCCCGTTTGACATCTGCTTATCACCTTGTTAGCTACTGGAACCAACCTATCAGTGAGTAGTTTAGTAAAAATCTTGAAATCCACATTCAACGAGGCAAATGGGCACGTATTGTTTAATAGTGTTGGCTCCCTTAGTTTTTGGGACCAGAGTAATGACTCCATAGTTTAACCTCTTTATGTCCAGCTGGTGAGAATGGAAATCATTAAACATTCTACCCAGCTCTCCTTTCACAATCTCCCAGCATCTTTTGAAGAAAATGACCCCATATCCATTTGGCCCAGGAGCTGAATTTTCTTTCATCCCCCCGACAATGTGAGTAGAGGTTTCAGATTGAAGAAAGCGGGGATTCACCAAAAAAATGGGAGGAGAACGACTGTTGACTTTCTTACATTGATTAAGTGCTCGTTGGCCACTTAGTGGCCTCATTGATTACCGAAAGATGGAGCAGTGGGCAGAGGCTGAAAGGAGGCGGTGGAAATTGGACGAAGAGAACAGGTAGCGGGAAGGTTTGGATGGATAGATGCCGTTAAATAGAGGTGATCTAAGGGTATAGAATTCAGATAACGTGGCTCGCTGTGGCTGTAGCTTGATAGCAATCAATGATTGCTACTGGTCTCCATCTATATAGGTCTATGTTTAAATAGTAAAAATTAAGTGTTTATAAGAAATAACCTATAATTTGAAATAAAGGTAATAGAACATAGTAAGTATATACACATGGTATTGAAAGAGTATGCAAATAACTATCCCTGTCTTCTATTGCTAGTGTTACTAATCGTACCTCAGGTGGTTCTGTTTCAAGTTAGAAAATGAGTAAAATGCATAACAAATTTATTAACTTTTGGAGAGAGATCATTGAAACCAATCGATTCTCGGTGGGAAGGCACGGGCACACGACGGTATGAAGAAAAAAAAAACAGTTCTAGAGTCGTTTCTCAATGAGGGAAATCATATGGAGGCAAAGGGCCGTTGTTACGGTTTTGTCACTCTTCTTGCCTCCGCCGTGGTGCTGCATCAATGCATCATCTCCTCCGCGACGAGGGCCGTTGTTAAGGTTTTGTCACTCTTCTTCTTGGACATTCTTTTCAAAAGTTAATAGATCGATAATTAAGTTACTTGTCTATACAAGAACTCGCCAAATCCACAAACTGTTTGAAAAAACTGACATTCTTTTCTTTTTTGAAGTATCCTCAATGCCTTGAAGTGCATAATCCCAAGTGGTATTAGTTCCATTAGGGCACTTACACCCTGTTAAGGGCAATGATAGGTACATGTGAGTCGGCATAATTTGAGCGGTTATGCCAAAACTGGTATCATTAGATCTCATACATCGGACCAACTACAAGCATTACATTTACAAAATTTCAACGGTTGTTTATAAATTAATTAATGTTAATTGTTCAATAACCATAAGTCCTAAATTTGATGCATCAAGCACCTCTCTATCGACTACCTTAGCAAAGACCATCAATAAAAACTTCAATATTAAACTTTGATACATTTCCAATACTTAATACAACATTCTTAAGAGTCCACAAATAAGTAAAACAGCAGTAGCAGTACACAGCAACTGTGTGTTTCATTCAGATTCAGTTCTGAAATAGTACAAAGAACAAAAGACTCACATTGAACTAACACGAGACTTCGGAAAAGTAAAAATTTGCGGAGGTAGAATCCTCCATGCCGACATAGTTTTGCAGTGACACTGGGAACGGGAGGGACTTCAACATCCATGACACCTTCCAGCATGTGAACGACTTGCCCCATCATCGGCTGTGATCTTCAAAGGCATCACGAATGCACCGGCATGCAACTCTGAGCTCTCTCTAGGCTGCTTGTGCATCAGCATTGCCCTCCAGACCACTATCCAGCAGGCACATGACATCTCCTTCATTCACCTTAACTGCGGCATAGATTGGAAAGTAACTAAAACTCCCCTCCTTAATTTTCTCTGAATTCCTTCGCCCTGATATGATTTCAAAGAGCATCATTCCATAGCTATAGACATCAGCCTTATGTGTTATTGGTAGCCCTGAGATCCACTCCGGTGCAAGATATCCAATGGTCCCGCGCATTGTTGTCAGTACCCTGCTGAAGTCTCGACCAAGAAGCTTTGCCATGCCAAAATCTGCAATCTTAGGACAGAATTCTGCATCAAGAAGCACATTATACGGCTTTATATCACAGTGTACAATACAATCCTTGCATCCCTCGTGCAGATAAGCCAGGCCTCGTGCAATTCCTAGTGCAATCGAGTACCGCAGCTCCCAGCTTAACTTGAAGGAACTCTTGGAAAACAGGTGGCTGCTCAAAGAACCATTCACCATATATTCATACACCAGGAACCTTCCACTATGTTCAACACAAAACCCAAGCAGACGAACAATATTGATGTGCTGAATCATACCTATGGTCTGCACCTCTGCCCGAATTGCTTGTCGTCCTGCCTGAGGTCTTTCAGCTTCTTGACAGCCACAAAAGTGCAGCCTGGCAATATCCCTTTGAAAACACACCCAAATCCTCCTTCACCAAGTTTTTCAGAGAATTTTTTAGTTGCGTTCTTTATTTGCACAAACGAGAATACCACAAGACTTCCGTGGTCACCCACTGTTCTAGCCTTGTAAAGCTTTGCCCTTCATATCAGAGTCAAGCACTATTATCTCCCGCAACTCCCAAAACCATACTAAAGCAACTTGTACTGTAAACAAAACATGTACAGTTCATTAAGCAAGAGGAACACTCACTCATGTTTGTAACATCGAATGTCAAAGCTTTCTGGGTATATTTTTGGATGCCATCTATTGGATAAAATGTCACTTCGACATTTGCACAATTCAGAGAGTCATTTCTTGAACAACCAGTAACAATCCTGCCAATCCATGCATCGGCCGTTAGTGAATTCAAACCAACAGGGCATATACAAGAGCCTGACAATGTGCAAAGGCTATCAGGTCCACAGTGTGAATATTCACATAAACTTTCTGGGGCAGACCACCACAAAATAGAATCGCATTCCCCTTGTTTAGCGAATCTAACAAAACCAGATTCATCTAAACGTATGTATGTGTATGCATTACTGAATGTTAGCATATAGTCCCCATCTTCATGAATGTCCATCCATCCTGGGAAGGTGCCAGCAAACATCTGACCACCAGGATCCTGCTGGATAATAAAACCTCGTCTTCTAGTTGCATCCAATGACAGACTAAAATCATTATAATTAACAAGGGTGATATTGTTGCCGTTGATTTTATTGAATCCCAGATGTTGTCCGGAGAGCAGTACATTAACCGGGTTATCAAAACTCTGCCAAATCACCATGGAACTGTTTACTCGGTCCCTTATTATTACAAGATTTCCATTGTCAAGAAGCACTGCAATAGCAGAGACAGAAGTGGTCCTAGTGTCGGGTGTGGACGAAATATTATGGCCATATATGGTATAATTTAGCACACCATTCTCTGAGACTGAGAGGATAAATGATGCTCGATCACGAGAGTATAGATAAGGTTGCCAAAGAGGAAAATACTCACGATTACAAGATGATGGTTTAGCAAACCAGATACCCAAACCACAATAATAATCTTGAGGAATCGAGCAGTCGTAACCCAACTTGAAGGCACCATTCTTTGAGATGAGGCTCTGATTTGCATTCAGGAATTGACCAGGAAGGAGGGTGTCTAATGCACATGTTAATTTGCAGCAAGGAAATACAAGGCTGATCAGGGATGGGAGTAGTAAAGCAAATGAAGATGAGTATAAAAACCTCAAACTGCTTGTGTCCAGCATTTTAAGGGATGTACTTCTCCTTGTCAGCCCTCAATGAAGTATGCGCTTAGTCCATCCAAACCGAGCAGATATATGCAAAACAAGGGATAGATATGCTCGTCAGTCAACAACGCCAGTCGCAATGGCCGGCCTATATTCTAGGTCCAAGGAGGTTGACCGGGCATATTTATATCATGACACAATAGCAAGTTCCATTATTGGACAGCTAATTGAGGTTGACGTTTATAATAACTAAACAGAAGAATCAAAATATTGTTTGCAGTCATAATGATGCTGATTTGTTGTCCATCCATTGTCTAGTAACTTTGTCAACTAAGTCTCTGTCGCGCGCGCGCTCACACACACACGCACACGCAACTGACATGAACAGTCCAGCATTACCTGTTAGTCTTATATTACATCGTCGACGTCGACAGGATTCTCACGAAAGCCAAGACTCAAGCCCACAACGCGCTCTCGGGGCGAGCCATTTCGTCGACCACCTTCGGCTCGTCCAGCTTGCCCGGCGCGCCTGACGTCAGTCAAGCTGCACACACCCGCGTCTGCGCCTCGCCATGCCCACCATTCCAAGCCACCAGCTCCGCCCGTTTCAACCATTGTCGAAAGTCAAACGAGGCATCTCGCTCGCCTCGTCTTCCCCTTCCTCCTGCTACGCTCCAGTGGAAGCAGCCACAGGAAGCCTCTCTGTTTTGCTTGCGCAACGGGCCGGCCAAAGCCACCTTCTCCGAGCTTTTCAGAGAAATTTTTTGTTATCCGCTTTATCCGTGCGAAAGAGAAAAGCTTGAGGTTTCCGTTGCCATCCGATGTTGTAGACTTGAATAGCTTTCTTCTGCATCTCCACAAGAGAATCAGACAAATAACAACCATCTCGGAGGGTACTTCTCCTTTGCCAGCCCAACGTATATGCTTACAGCTTTTTCCCTCCTAAACCACACAATATATGCAAACTAAGGGACAGATATGATCACCAGTCGCATGGCCTATTTGCAGGAAGGTGATACAAGGCTGATCAGGGAGGGAAGTAGTGAAGAAAAGGAAAATGAGTATAAAGGCTAGTCTCAATGGGGATTTAATGGACGTGTCATGTATATTAAATAGGGGCGCCATGTCAGCTAAAATGTTTCATCCCGGTGAAACGCGTGAGCGTTGTTTGCAACCAATCGGAAACTGGGTGAAACTCGTGAAACTCACATTGAGACGGTTGAATTGTTTCATGGGGTAAAAATAGAGAAGTGAAACTGTGGAGAAGAGAGGGGGGAAGGAAGAGGGTGGGACCCATGTAGCTAAAAATAGCAAGTGAAACCGTGTAATGAAATGGTGCATTGAGAGAGATACTCATTTCATTTACAATTTTATGTTTTTGGAAACTGTGAGATGAAACATCGCATTGAGACTCGCCTAAGGCCAGTCTCAATGGGCAGTGTCACTGCACGATTTCACATACTAACACGTCATCAAGATTGAAATGAAACCATCCATAAACACAACCTCAGCAATGGAGTATTTCACTTCGTTGTTTCCAAGGCTAAGCAAAGCATTTAATTGTTGCAACATGATTGGATCACATACAAGATGGTAAAACAATATGGCTCTCAGTGGGGTTTCACGCGGTTACCAAAGTCTAGGAAACAGCGCATAGGAGTTTTACCATGGTAAAACTCTTTTCTTCTCTCTCCTCTCTGTTTCATGCAAAAAGTACATATTTGCTGATGTGTCAGTCTAATTAATATGCATGACACCTCTATGAAACCTCCACTGAGACTGGCCTAAGAACCTCAGACTGCTTGTGTCCACCGTTTTAGGGGATACTTCTCCTAGTCAACCCCCAATGAAGGACTCCTATATGCTTACTAGTCCCTCTTAACCGAACAGATATTTTGAAAAATAAGGAAGAGATCTGCTCGTCGGTCGCCATTCGCAATGGCCTATTTTCCAGGTCCAACAAAGGTTGGCCGCCAGGCCAGGTATATGGATCCTATCATGACACGGTAGCAAAGTTTGTTATTGGGTTGGTGAACTGAGGTCGATGTTTGTAATAACTAAACAGAATAATCAAAATCTTGTTTGCAGTCAACATGACACCGTGTTGTCGAAAAAGAAAAGTCAGCATGATGCCGATTTGTTGTCCATCCATTTTCCAGTAACTCTGTCAACCAACTCTATGCGGCCACACGCACGCAACTGAAGTGAAGAATCCAGCATTACCTGTTAGCTCGTCGACGCCAACAGGGTTCTCAACGAAGAAAAGACTCTGGCCCACAAAGTGCTCTCGCGGGCGAGGCATTTCGCCGAACACCTTGGGCTCGTCCAGCGTGCCTGGCGCGCCTCACATCAGTCCCGCCGCACGCACTCGCGTCGGGTCCTCGTCCACGAAATCAGCTCCACCCGCTTCAACCATTGCTGAACGTTGAACGCAGCATCTCGCTAGCGGGCCTCGTCTTCCCCTTCCTCCTGTTTGGCTGATGGCTGCTTTCATCCACGACCGGCTGCCAGAGGAAGCAAGGAAAACAACCGACCGAGTACCCACGGCACCAGGCCGGGCGTCCTCGCTCTCGGGCCGGCCCACTGAGGCCCGGTGTGTTAGCGGTAGGGCCTGCCTCACGAAATCTCCCTGGCCATTTTTTTTCGTACGAGAGAAATAGGCGCTTTCTCTCTCTCTCTCTCTCTCGCGATTGCCGAGGGTAGGCAGCAATATTGAAAACATAGTTGAGCTTCCGAACAAAACGCTACGGGTCTAGTTTGTTTCGTGCACCATTGACGACCACATCACAAACACAGTTGGTATTATCTAACACTCATAAGAAAACAAGTATTGTACAACTCTTGAGTGCAAGCACCGATAGCAAGTAGATATACAAACCTCACAAAGCACTATGCCTAAACCTAGATCAAAAGCCAAAACGTCCTCTAAGGGTAGACCCAACCCAGAAAACCTCACAAAGCACTATGCCTAAACCTAGATCAAAAGCCAAAACGTCCTCTCGGGGCGTTTTGCGTGCAACGGCGGCGCGCCGCGCGGTCATGGACGGCTGGCCTCGCACCGCCGACGAACCTCGCGCTCGTGGTCAAGGATCCCGCGCGGGGCGGTGGACCTTTTGACCGTGTCCGGGGAGCCCGCACGCGACGAGGGACCTCGCACGCAATGGCGGACCTCGCGGACGCAGCTCCCCTTGTCCTTGCCCGGTGGCGGCGGCCTCACCCACGTCGAAGGAAGTCCGTGGCCACGGCGACGCCATGGCCGCGGTGCCGCAGTCAGCCGGCGATAGGGCGCGCCACGAGCAGGACACAACTTTGCTCGAGCGCCACCACCTTGCTCGCGCGTCGCTGCCGTAGCCTGTTCACGTACCGCCATGCTGCATGCGCGCTGTCGCCATAGCCTGCTCGTTGTTGGAGGAAAGAGAGGGGCCATCATGGAGATGGAGATGGAGATAATTAGTGGTTGACGCGTGGGCCCCACATGGTCAAAACCGCTCAGCATCGGTCAAAACAGCTTTGCCCCCTCCCAGGTGGCAAAAGTGAACCGTTTTGATAGTTAGGGTGCCAGGAATAGACGGTTTTGTAGTTAGGGGTATAAATTAGACCAACGCGATAGTTGAGGGGTGAAAACTGGACTTAATCCTTGTATTTTAGTTCTCATGTGGACAGAGTTTCTTATCTAAGAAACCGTTCCCTCCTCAATTCTATTGTCACATCATCATTTTAGTCGGTAACTTTAATTATTGAACATAGAAAGCATCTAGTTTATAGGTTGGGAGTGCCTTAACTGGTCTAAGCACTAATTCTAGCACTTTTGCTAATCGTCTAATAATCTTTCAAACGCTTATGTTGATTAGAGCACATTTGGATGAACTCAAGTCCTCAAACTATAGTTATTAGAAGTTCGGGCTGCATTTGTACTGGGCACTGAAATTCTCCGGTGGATGGTGATCAAATTTATAAACAACAAAGAATTAATATCTATTAAATCAATGGAGTAGATTATGAAAATACTTTCAATAATATACTTAATTTAATGAAGCTTACACGATATTACAAAATATTGTTATTGTTTCTTCAAACTTAGTATGGTTAGAACAACTCCAAAAAAACGTTTTATTTCGTTTCAGGTCAGAAGAAGTACCGAGCCTAAGTGCGAGGATGAGCAATTCTGAAGTTACAACACCGTGCACGCAGAGAAACGAGACTATGTAACTTACCATTTTTCACTGTCAAAGCAGTTCTTGTAGCAAAATAGAACATGACATAAGAACACATCACAACAGAGGAAAATAGAAATGTGCAAGATAACTTAAATATCCTACATGCTAAGTCCTGTAAGTCCCAATTCACAATTCAATTGGCGCACCAAAAACAAAAGTGGGACATCTACTCCTGTATAGTTTGCAAACATACTGGGCTCAATTGCTTCCTCTCCTACAATCACGGACATCAGTTTGTCTTGGTTTTTGCTGTCCTTCCCTTGGAGCGCCTTCTTGGAATCGAGTTCTTCATCCCCAGGAAGAAAAGCAGGGCACCGATAAACGCCAAGTTCTGAAAGGATGTGCAGTGCAGAGCTTGTCACACTTAATATTAACTGAGGGAATATGCTCCAATTAAATCTTTTGTAAGGCAGCATGGTAGCAGGCTAACAAACCTGTATGAACTTGAAAAAAAGCTGGACAAATTGTGTTGACTCCACTTCATAGTTGTAGAAGTCATACACGATCGGCGTAATAAACGCCAAGTAAATGAGCTGTCCAGACAAGCAACATCAAAGCATCAGAATAACAAGTCTACCCTGTACCTGTGCAGCTGTGCTATACAAAAATATGATGCAAAGATGTATCTATGAGAATCCAAACTTGATCCCATATAAATAATACAGGTTTATAATGGAGCAAATCACACCCCTCAAAAATCACACATGGGCCCTGCCAAGTGGATCAAACTGTTGTGACAAGATGACACTGTATATCGTGAACATTCTGAGCTTTCCATTTCTACCAACTCCATTAAATTTATAAGGAATGTTTTATATTGGGAATTTAAACTTTGTATATATTGGCCAACAATTAGTCTACTTATAAAAATTATAAATGAATTTGTATTTCAAAAGTACTTTTACACTACATACATTTTGTAACTATTATTAAGTAATACATGTTGTGGAAAAATGGTCAAAGTCTAAAACTGATGACTGCGCCAAAACAAAATATTTATTCATGGCCAAGGGATTAGATGCTAAAACCTTGCTAGGCCAGGGACCTGCAAAAGTAAATGTATCATGCAGCAAGCCTAAATTGCCAGAGTGTCATGTTGAAGTTACCAAATAGTTTTAATGTCTGAGAAGACATGGTACAAGAAATCTTGACATTTAGAAGGTACTCAATTACACATGACAGTATATTTAGCAGCCCCCCACCCCCCTTTTTCTTTTGCAATTACCTCTATAAGACCTTTATCCTTTAACACAAGACATTAGGCATGGTGCAAGCAGAAAAAACAATACTGAGTTTCTCACCAGGAGGAATGCTCCAAATGAGCTGCTGAATATGAACAGAAGACCACCAAAGCCTTTAAGAAACATGGTAGCTGCTATGACAGTCTTTATCTGCAAAAAAAGAAACCCAACAAAGTAAATATCAAACTGGTTTGAATAGATTCCAAAACAGAATGTGATTAAACCAAACATCACTCCTACATCAATATGCGGCACCCCCAATCCGGTATTCTTGGACACTAGCCTGACGAAGGTATTGAATTTTGGCTTCAAGGTCTTCGCTGCAGGTCCACCATCATTTCCAAACTCAATGAACCTAAATACATGACCGAAAAGCATTATTTCGATGTTGTCAACAACAAAATGATGCAACAAAAGCACAAAATAATTGTGCCACAACTGAAAGAAAGAAATTCAAAAGCAAATTAAGGATTGGAGAATATAAGGCGCACATAAATTTGGCACTAAGATCAATAGATCATTGGTGAAGACCCAAGAGTACGGTCAAAATTCAAAACCGAAAATGCACACTGAGCCTTGACATCAAAAGACTATGGGACTAATTAAGGGTAAGCTGCATAGAAATCCTACTTCATCAAAGGTATGCATTTTTTGTCCCACAAACATAAGGAAAAATGAGCGATATATATATAATAGTGAAAACAGAATTTATCTTAACTCAACCATGTATCAGTTTTTAGTTAGCACTCCATAACTTCATTACTTCAAATATATGATTGGACACCAAGAAAACACTAACAGTTAGCAGAGTGACAAGTTCATAGAAATCTTACTTCATCAAGGGTATACATTTTTCTGGCCCACAAGGAAAAATGAGCAATATATCTATATAATAGTAACAACAGAATTTCTCTTTAATTCAGCCATGTATCAGTTTTCAGTTAGCAAGTCATAACTTCAGTACTTCAAATATCAGATTGGACACCAAGAAACAACACTAACAGTTAGCAGAGTGATAAGTTTACAGAGATACATCAGTTTTTTTTTTTAAAGGGATCCTCATCAAAAGCACAAGCCAAATGTGCCATACAAGCCAGCACTGCTCAGTTGTTCTAAACGCACAACTCATTCTGTTTTTGAAGCAGAGAATGCATACCGCCTTAACGGGAAGACCATAACCATGGAACCCGAAGCCACGGGATCGCTTTTTTATTGGATAGGATGAAATGGCCAGAGGGAAGCTAATTCAAATACTAATACAATTGTTCTAGCCCCCGCGAATCATCTCCAACCAAGTGCTCCAACACTGAACAAACTTTTCCACTTATATACATACACAGGCGGCCGCACCTACGACTACCGGCAACTCGTAATATCGTTTTGGTACCTCGAGTACACAACAAACAGGTGGGGTAAACGGAAACCAGCTTCGGGGTGCGAATGTGCGACGCACTGATAGATACAGCAGAGCAGAGAGATCTAGTCTAGTGCAGCACAAGTCTTTGGCAGATGATGATACTACGAGTTGCAGTTAGTCCCGCAGCCAGCGTCTGGTTTGATCCAACCCCGTCCTTCTCTCCTCCTCGGCTCACGGGTTCGCCGCGGGGGGTGAAAATCTGGGTGCTTTAAACTGGCCCTCGGATTCGGATCTACCGCGGCGAGATCCAAGAACGCGCCGCGGGTACACAGGCCGGACGGCCGGATCTCAGCTCGCGTGCGTCCCCGCGCCGGGGAGGAAGGAAGCGTTTCGATTGCGCCCGCCCGGAGCCGAGGTATCAGGGCCGGATCGGGACGGGAGCGACCGACGGCGAGGGGGCGCGAGGAGCGGCCGGCCGCCGAGGTTTGGGGACGAGCAGAGGGTGGTGAGACGAGGCGGGATCTGAGGTGGGGGAGAGGGGAGGGGAGGGGAAGAAGGGGGGACGGACGTACTCTTGGTAAGCGGAGAGGAGGAAGAGGGAGGCGAAGAGCACCCGGCCGACGAAGGAGATGAAGCCCATGGTGGCGGTGGTGGTGGTCGCTGCGCTGCGCTTCTCCGCCTCCGCCCGAAGAGGAAGAGCGCCTTGGGTCTTGCGCGAGGAAGAGGAGGGGGAAGACCGCAGCGCAGCGCAGAGCGGGGAGAAGAGGATGGGCTGCTGCTGTTTTGTCCGGAACCGGAATCCGGATGGGGAGTGGGTCCTTTCCTTTCCATGTGCGAGCTCAGTCACAGTCAGAGCCTGGGACCGCTTGCAGCCTTCGGGTTGTGGGGGAGCGACCAGTGTGGCCCGATTTTTTTTTTTTTTTTTTGAAAGAGCCCAGATTTGTTTTTGATTGATGATGAGTTGATGAACCGGCGCAATTTGATTTTGAATTGGTACTTTACGGCGTTGATTCACACGGTCCACAACCATAGAATTGACATAATACTTGCACAGCTAAATAGTTAGGGAGAAGCGGTTATTTCAACGCTACTACAGTTGGGCCAAGTGAAGGGGAAAAAGCAAGCTTAAACAAACTTCAGTCAAGTCAAAACATATGATGATGCAGCACCACAAATTGTTCCTTACGAGTATATGACCAGCAAACAAATCAGACCAATAACATCTACTCTGATATCGCCGGTTCGGCGGGTACCCCGACCCACGGCCACGAATCCGATGCGGCAGTAGTGCGTGCGTGCCAACCGACATCAAGGCGGCGAGCGCTCTAAAGGAGAGTCCTTTAGATATCACAGGATCCACCCGGAGCTGAGCCTCGTCAAGCTGCCCAAGGTTGACTGTGCATCAGCCCCCCTCTTGTGCCTTTTGGCCCGCCACCGTCTTTTCATCCTAGTCTCATATCGCCTTTGCGTGCAACTCTAAGAAACCACATCATGACAAATCAGCGATAGTGGCGGTCGAATCAAAACAAGACCCAAGCTAAAAGCGACTTTTTGCCTGCGATGGCAACATAGAGTTCCTGGCACTCAACCCCGAGGCCTTGGTGGCCCAGCTCAGCTTCGTTTTGGGGGTAGCGATGGCCGCAGAGCGTTCCATCTGTAAGGCGGCCATGGCTGCCTTGACCTCGGTCATCTAGGACATCAACACGTCGACCTTCGTCTGAGCCATCACCTCGCGCTCCGTAGACCGCTTCATTGCGGACTCGACCATCCCAGAAGTTTAGAGTAAAGCCGCACGTAGCTCTTCATTGGCCCTGTGGGATTGCTTGATAATGAAAGAGGGTTGCTCAGCCAAACATCATATCTTTGAGATCGCCCTAACGGAAGAGGGGCAACGCGTCGCACCACGCCGGACCCCCGGGTGCGGGACCATGGTTTGCACCACCTCGGCCGATGATGTGACCATGACAGGCATCGATAAAGGGATTTTCTCCGCTACATCAGCGCTGGTATCTCCTTGGTCTCAGACGTCGTCGACATGGCACCTGGCCACCCGACAGAGCTTGTAGGATCAAATGCAGGGCTACGGTCACATTGTGATTTCCCCAAAAGTACTAGCATCTTCTTGGGTTGGTGGTGTAGGTGCATCTGGAGGATCTTGCCATGTCCTAAACAAGAAAAAGGAGAAGTTGAGTTCAATTAGTACAAAATTGACGGAAGCCTGATGATGATGTATTACTAGGAATGTTAGGAGACTTACTCTTCCACGGTCTTCTTTTGAAATAGGGTAACTTTAGTCTTTTATGGGAGGTGGTGAGGATGAACACAATGTCCTCCACCTCCATATATAGTGGCATGGGGAGGCTCTGGTGATGCCACACAAGATCACTCAGTGTCGAAGAGTTACAGATGCTACAAACTGAAATCATGTAACAAATGGATGCAAAAATATCTCTCTCTTGGGTAGTCACCTCTTGTTGTGCAGCTCCTATCGCGTACCACCTTTCGTTATCTATTGGAGGTAACCCGATAGCTGGATTCAAGGGTAGGTTATGGTTCCCCATGTAGAACTATCCCTCCTTCCACTTCTTGTTGGCATCTAATATGTAACATCTCTGATGTTACGGTAAACTAAAACCTGACATGGCATCATAATCATTGCAAATCATCCCTGTTTAGGACAACTTTGATGTGCATCAAGTAAAACAAAATTTATTCTTCTAGGTTGAATGTGCTTATGAAATGATGCTTGTGTTTACTTTTGATAGCTTAGAAGTGTGCTAGTTAAATCAAGCTCAAATTCGTTTCAAAACCCCGGCTTTCCGGAAACCCTGCTTTTACCCCCTTTTCTCTAATTCAAAATCTACAAAGAATTTGGGGTTGGTCCAAAAAGGTAAATTGTGGGTCTTGATGAGAGCTACAATGTTGGTGAACAAAGTTTTTCAAGTTTCAAAAGAAAATTTTAAACGATTTTGAAAATACCGTTTTTCAGCTTGTTCCCTTTTGATTTTCAAGCCATATTTCAAAAACTATGCATAATTTGGGAAAACTCTTTTTGTAGAAAATGTTTGGTTTGAAAAGATGCACATTCCATAGTTTTGGAGTTTTTCAAGTTCTTTAGAAAAATCAAAAGTAATTGCATATATTTGTTTCTAGGGTTTTGTTCCCTTTTTCAAATTTGATTTCAAATTCAAATTTCTGTTCAGAATTTGAAATTCTTCCAGTTGAGAAAGTTGTAGATCTCGAAAAATTAGCTAGGGTTTATTTTTGGAAATTTTTGAGTTTAGTTCCAAATTTCGGAGAAAATTTCAAATTTCAGTGAAAACCTCCCTGCTGACGTCATCATCACCCTGTTCTCCTCACTGGCGCCATCGTCGCCGTGGTCATGGCGCCCATGCCGGCCGGTCGCCGCCGACCGCCAGCGCACGGCTGCGCCAGAAGCTTCCTCGGCCGCGTGTCTCCCTCTCCCGCGACGCTGCCAAGCCCTTAAGCCGCGGCCAAACCCCGTTTCCCCTCCTCTTTTTCTTCCTCCGCCGCCGCCCTAGCTCTGCTTCCATCGCCGCCGCTCGCTGATGCTCTTCCCAGCCGCGCGCCGTCGCCATTAGCCAGCCCCCAAGCTCCGCCTTGAGCTTGTGCACGCGTAGCGCTAGCTCGTGAAGGCCGAAGTTGACCGGAGCCCGAGAATCGCCGCCGTCTTCTCCAACTCCGGCCAAAGAACCGCCGCGACATCGCCACCGCCGTTCTTCCTCGTCGGTGGTCATTTTCTCAATTGCTTTGGCAAGCGTGCTCGCCTTTACCTCGCGCGTCTGATGCGCTCCTTGGCTCCTCGTTTGGTGCACAGCCGCCGCCGTGACGCCGCCGTGCCACGGATTCCGCCGCCGACGCCATCGCGCCGCCGAGCTCCACCTCCGACCGTCCTTCATCCCCATCTTCGCGCATCCGACCCGCGGTGAGCCCCTGCACCCGTCCCTGCACTTGGTTGAGTCCGAGCGGCTCTGTCGAGTCCGGTCATCGTGCGCCGCCATTGACACCACCGTGTCCGGCCGCCGCCGTTGAGGTAGATGCTGCTAGGGCTGTGCGTAGGGTTTTTCCGTGTGCGCATCGCGTTCGCGTAGTTGCGCTAGGGCCGCTGCTCGCGTTAGCCTCGCCGGAAATGCTCCGACGAGCTTCACCGTCGCGCCACCCCACCGCCGATCCGCCGTGGTTGCCGGCGAGCGTGCGCCGCCGTGTCCGCCATCGCATTACCTACCCTAGTCGGTGCGCCTCGTCGTGTAGATCACGTAGGTACCAGCCAGGTCGTCTAGGACCTCGTCCAGCCACTGTTGGGCCAGACCGCCACAGTGTTGGGCCGATCCTGGCCAGTTTCGGCCCAATCGGCCTTTTTCCTTTTCCCAATTCCTTTTTCATTTCCTTTTATGCAAAAAAATGTGTTTTTCTTTAGAAATTCATAGTAATTCATAGGTAGCTCCAAAAATTCTGAAAATTTTTGTGTGTGTTCCTTATGATGTCCTCTATCTAGGAAAAATTCAAAATGCCAAATTTGAGTAGTTTTGCTATGTTCAAAAAATTACCCCTTTTAATTGAAAAATGAGTCTTCCTTGATTTTTAGTAATTTATTTATTTATCCAAAAATCATGAAAATTTATTGGTGCACTGTTTTTGATATAAGCTACTTAAAATTAATTTTTGAAATCAATTTGACAACTTTTGTTTTAGGATTTAATTTCCCTAGTTATTAATTATTTGTTTGACTTTGGATTTGAGTGAAGACCCTAGGTCATCAACCCTAATGACCTTCGGCACTTTAATTAATTGGTTGCGCTTGTCTATAATCTTGTTTAGCATCTGTCGAGCATCATATTTATATTCAATCATGTTGAAGCATTTTATTTATCACGTGTAGTCCCCGTGGTCGAGGAGAACCCTGTCGATCTTGTTTCTGGGAAGTTGTTGTCGAGTCAACTCAAATTCCTGAAGAAGTCAATCCATCCCTGGTGATTGGTATTAGCTCCCAGATACGTCGTTGAAGAACGTCTACACCGACTTTCGAGGCAAGCCCCGGATCCATCAACCAATTCCTTGAATTTGCAAAAGTTTATCACTTGATTATGTACCGCTGCATTAAGTAATAGGAGTTGAGTGATCACCTACTTGACGCATTAACTACCTTGATTATTCCAACGTCATCCTTGAAACCGTTTTGATTGAAAAATACGTAACAACCGTTTAGCCTTGCTAATTTAGTTCGGACTTCGAAAATATTTTCAAAAGGAAGTGCTTACCTGGCCGCCGGTAAGGTTAATGTTACTCGGAATGCTACTTTTGATCGACGGTTGGATTGCATCGAAGACGTTTCGATGTAACGCTCTGTCTAGATCGCTTACATCTTTTAATGAAGTTGATACCGGACGGGTAACTTGCATTGGGAGAGAGAACCCATGTAGTGTTTCCATCTGTGTCGGTTAAGGACCGTTCGTTGTTGGCCCTCGGATCATGGAGTTTTTAATAGTACTAGTCACATGCCCAAGGCGGGTAAGCCTAGGCTAGGGCTAGTCTACGACAAGCGGCTAATCACGCACCGGGAGTGGAGAGATGGCGGGAATACGAGTTACCCTCGTGGGCTTGAGTCCCGGAGTTGAGGTGTACAGTATTCTCGGGTGGCGTGAACCCGGACTTGTCGAGAGGATCCATAGTCTTGGTTGATATATGCAAGCTTAAGTGCTACATATGTCGGGTGGCTAGGAAGTCCCAGCTGGGTTGATTAAGCGGTTCGAATCGTCGTTACTCCACGAGAAAGGAGTCTTGATCCAGCACCATCATCGTAGTAACTGATGGAACTTGATGTAATTTGTTGGAAGTTTAAGAATGTGATCTCCGTGAATTATATTGATCTGCTGTAATCAAGCTAGACTAGGCTCACCTTAGAATCTAATGACTAATCTGGAAAGTAAAACTTGAGGTTGAAACTAGTTTAGTGCTTTTCTGCAAAATACTTTGATTCGTTGCTAAGCCTTACCTTGTCCTATCTCGGCCTTCATTCCCGAGTCTTCTCCCCTCTTTTCGTCGGTAAGTCTTGCGGAGTACTTTTGTACTCGGGGTTTGTTCTACCCTTGTTGCGGGTGTGTCCGTCAAGTGAGGACGTCGAGTAGTTTGTTTGGCTCCCGGCGTAGCACTATGTTTTGGTGAATCATAAAGTTAAGTAATGATATTCCACTACTATGGTTGTAATCAACATAACTTATTATTTGTAAAGTTTTATTTATAAATGATTTGTAAAACTTTTGTTATCATAATACTTTCGCACTTTTACTCTGATATATTTTATTTATACAAGATTATTGTAATACTGCAATGTCTCTTATAATGATCGATCCAGTTCGAAAGATTCGTGGATGATTCGGGTTTCCCGAGGACACCCGACAGAGCTTGTTAAGTCGTGTGGAACACATGCATAGCCATCTAAGGTCTTTTAAGACAAGGATTAGTGCATGTAGGCCATATTACTTAGGAGGTTCTGCCACATAATAGCCTGTATTCAAAGAAATCCTCTTTCATCCCCAAGCGCACTTGAAGTCGGCGCCGCCGACTATACTCGAAGATGCCTTACTAGGTTGGGATTTGGATATAGAAGAAATAAAGAAAGAGGGTGAAGGAAGGAGCAATCCCAAGGAAGGCTTCACAAGTATGAACAAAAATAGAAATATGAGCTATGGAGTTGGGATTCAAGTGAGTAAGGGTGATGCCGTAGTAATACATCAACCCTCGAAGAAAGTGGGAAGCTTGGAGACCAAACCCATGTTCAAAAAAGGAAGTGAAAACTATAATCTCACCCGTGCCTAGTGATGGAAGGCGATGCAATCTTGGTGGATTCCATAAACCGAGTTTCTTACTCGGTAAGAAGCCCGCTTCACATAAGTTCAGCAGATCTACCTCCGTCGTGGTGGGTGCATCCCACGCGGAGAAGGCATTTGACATCATCATCTCTTTCCTCTTCACCGCCTTCTTCTTTCGCTCCTCCGCCTGCGGCGGACCTATGATCCTACTACCTTTCTTCACCGTTGTGCAGATGGCAGGGCGCTTCACTCGCATTCAGTATGTGAGCGCTCGGTGTGGGCTGGGTGGCGGCGTGGCGCTTCACTCAATCGGAATACTACATTACCTTATACATGTAAGTTTTTTTCCCTTGTGTTTGTGTTTGTGCGGCCTTTGTTTTTTCCTAGATTCCGTGTGCCAGTTGATGGGATTTATTCTAAGTTGTAAAACTCTTTCCGGGTTGGATAGGATAGAGCACACTATAGAAGCATAAGACTACCCGCACTGGAGGCCTCTACGCCGAACGCAAAAGCTTTTTGCGTTCCAAAAGCGCCGCAGCGGAGGCCTCAATGCGAAACGCAACTGCTGCGTATCAGCCTCCGTCCGCAACTTGTGGCGTGCGTACGGAGGGAACGCAAAGCCTGCCACGGGCCCACGTTACAGCAAACACGAGGAGAGAGAGGGCGCCAGCTGCTCCCCGGCCGCCCACGCACTGCTCGCCGTGGCAGCCGCGCCCAAGGTCGGTGGTCCGCCACCGCCTGCTCCGGCCACCGCCGAGCCCCGCCCACCGCCAGCCGCTCGCGCTCGCAAGGCTGGCCGCCTGCCGCTCGGAGGTAGAGGGAGCAGCGAGGGCGGCTCGCCGGGGCCGGGGCCGGGGTTGTCGGTGGGAGAAGGGGAGATTGGGGAAGGGGAAAGGATAGATGAGAGAGAAAGAGGGGGAGGGAGGGTGTCAGTGGAAAAAAAAGAAAAAGAATGATACATGGGTCCCACTTTTTAGTATTGAGGAAACTGTAAAGAGTTGATGAGTGCGGGAGAAAGTTGTATAGAGTAAAGAATCTGGCTGACCAGGACAGAATATTCCTTTTGAGGAATGAATATAGAGGTTGATGAGTGCGGGTAGTCTAAGTGGACCTATACTAGTTAGTTTATTGATTATTGATTTCTAACATAAATCGAGTTTGTGTCGACGAAATATCGGCGGCAGTCTACCTAGGGTATGCCTAAGGTAGTAGATTGATCGGTAAGGCACGCTAGATGACGAACAAGATGTAATCAAGATGCACAAGACGCTGTATTTATACAGGTTCGGGCCACGATACGTGTAATACCCTACGTCCTGTGCTCTTGATCGAGTCGATATATTAATGTGGAGATGAGTTTTGGGTGGGTCTCCTGCTCACCTTATATAATGGGGAGCAGGGTTACAAGCCCGATATCTCGGGGATATGGATTTACACGCAAGGCAACCGAATCAATCTAATCCAATCTTCCACGATTGATATCTTGGTGACCGACCGGTAAGCGCGATCGGCTCGCCCTTCCTTCCTTGTCTTCCAAGATAGCCGACTGCACTGGACCACCGGTCGGCCCTGCATTCTTGGGCCAAGGTTCTTCATCCGAGCAGTCCTAAGGTCGGGCCATGCGGGTATAGGGGTTTATACCCCCACAGTTTGAGCTAGGTTAAGCTTTCAAGTACCCAATTCAACCTTCTTTTGGGCTCATGTGCCCCCTAAACACCGGTCAAGACGAGAGCAGGTTAGAATTTCATTGGCCTTGAGTTGAATGGAGCCTATGTAATAAGTTAGAGTCCTAGAAATTACTATGATAGTTTTGGACACGTATCTTCTGTGGCAGGAAAGCCAACATAAAAAATTCAAGAAGTTACTATCACAATAAAAGGAAAGAAAGAGCTTTGGACATGTAACATTTGTGGCAGGAAAGTCGATATAAGAAATTCAACAAGCTAATATCAAAAAAAAAAAAGGAAAGAAAGAAAATGTCGAGATAAGAACGATTGTCTGGCACGGTTAGCAAACCTGGTCAGGTGCCTATATATATGTCCATTTCTTGCCCAAAAAAGATACGAAAAAAACCAGACAAACACGCAGGCGAGCACAAACGAGAGCTCGCCGTCTCACTCTCACCATGTCGTCCACCCCCGCCGCGACTCCTTCCACGGCCGCCGCCGCCTACGACCGCCTGGCCGAGCTCCGCGCGCTGGACGCGACCATGGCCGGTGTGCACGGCATCGTGGCGTCCGGCGCCACGCGCGTGCCCCGCATCTTCCGCGCCCCGGAGCCCGAGCAGCCGCCAAAGCCATCCAACGCTACCACCGGGCTATTACAAGAAGCGCCGGCGAAGTCGCCGCTGTGCATCCCGACGATCGACCTCGGCGTGTCGGACCACGAGGCGGTGGTGTCTGCGCTGCGGCGCGCCGCAGCGGAGTGGGGGCTCTTCCTGGTGACGGGTCACGGCGTGCCCGAGGAGGTGGCGGCCGCGGCGCTCGGCGCGTCGCGGGCGTTCCACGACGCGGACGGCGGCGAGGGCAGCGAGAAGGCGCGGCTCTACACGCGGGACCTGGCCAAGGCGGTCAAGTACAACTGCAACTTCGACCTGTACCATTCGTCCGTGGCCAACTGGCGCGACACGCTCTACCTCCGCATGGCGCCCGACCCGCCGGCCGACGACGAGATGCCGGTGAACTGCCGGTGAGCTGTCTCTTTCTCCTGCTCACTGTCTTGTCTCTTTCTCCTGCTCACTGTCTTGTCTGATAACTGAATGACCTTTGGTCCTGACTATCGACGCGTGGCAGTTTCGTGAAGTAGATGAACATGGCCACTTATTTAAGAAGCACATATTTCGTTGAGAGGAAAATGGCCACTTAAATTGTTGTTTTGTGGAAGTTCTAAATTAGCGGATGACAATGATGTAAACTGTTTTTAGGCATGTTTTCAAACAATGTCAGAAACCGCCTATTTCTATTCTATCTAACAAACTGTGGTTATATGAAGGCTGGACAACAGTTCCCAACATCAGTATATGAACTTACTATTGACATCCCTATCCTCATGTTTACTTTTGTCCCAATTTTGACTCAAACTACCGAATGACGGAATGAGGCAAATTAGACCAGCTAAGACCTGTGAACACCTGTTGAACTGCCATATCGCTCTATCCTCGGGCAGTCACTGAGCTACCAGTATGGGCTGTCACCATTGTCTAAATTTCTCATTTTCTTCTTTTCACATGCACAGAATTTCAATAGCACAACGTTGTATATTTTCATGCTGGTGGTAGTGGTATACTGGTATCTCTGTTTTCTGAAGGGTCAGCAGCAGCTCTGACACACCGGTATTTACTTAAGCAGGAACCAAGGTATCCGTCAAATATTTCTTCTGCTAGTTATTATTGGCACGTAGCAACTTGTTGTGACCTGGCAATTCCATTTGTATGGAGCTATATGTTGGTTCTGACATTCTCAACTGTCTGAACGACTGTTTATGAGTTCAGTTGAGCTTTGTGAGGACACAATTTTTTCTGTCTGCATCGTGTGGACTGAAAATACTTCAGAATTCAGATTTCTATATATCCATTGCTAATTCTGACCAACCATGGACTAAACTAATACTTGACATAGAAAACTACTTGATAGTGAAAGGCTGCCTGCGTGTGTTAATTTTACAGGGAAGCATTCTTTGACTACGCCAAGCATACCAAGATTTTACTGGATACATTGTACCAGTTGCTTTCAGAGGCTCTTGGTCTAAACCCGAGCTACCTAACTGATATTGACTGCAACCGAGGGCAGATGATACTGTTTCACTACTACCCTCCATGCCCGGAGCCTGAAGTCGCCATCGGAACAACCCAGCATTCTGACTCCGGCTTCATCACCCTCCTTCTCCAGGATGACATCGGCGGCCTGCAGGTCCTCTATGACGACCAGTGGATTGATGTCCCACCAACGCCTGGAGCGTTCATTGTGAACATCGGCGATCTCATGCAGGTACAAAGATATGTATGTTCAGTAAGGTGTAACAATGTGAGACCTAGGTAATTCGTTGTTTTTAGAGCTGATATTTTGTTGCATACGTGTATCTGCAGATGATGTCAAACGACAAGTTCAGAAGTGCTGTGCACAGAGTGGTGGCAAAGAAGGCTGGACCAAGGGTCTCCATAGCATGCTTTACCAGCCATTCAGACACGACGAAGATGTATGGCCCTATCAAGGAGCTGTTGTCTGACGAGTGCCCACCGTTGTACAGGGAGACACTTGCCAAAGATTACATTGCACACTACTACTCGGTCGGACTAGGTCGCAAAAAGGCTATTTATGATTTCCGGCTATAGTGGTTCTGCAACAAATTGGGAGTTCTGCTTCTCTGAAATCTGAACTATATGTGTCCTTTGTTGCAATAGATGAATTAAAGGCATTGAGGATCATCCTATATGCCCATACGATATGTTATGTAATAAAGGAAATGGAGCAATAACAATACGGAGGTATTCCTTTGTCCAGTAATAATAGACTTATTTGACCAAAGAAAAAAAACAAACTTAACAAAATTTTGATCAACAGCTGTTCAAATTATATGCAAGTTCAGAGGATAAAACTTGCATATATGCCTGGAAACTTTAAGAAATGATCTTTTCGGTGGAGGGACATTTTGAAGCTCCTAGACAAATTTAAGGGCATGGCAAGAGTAAAGATCAACAATGGGAAATCATGCTATTTCTGGGTGACCTGGGGAAATGATCTTAGGCATAAGTTCCCAGAACTTTTTTCTTTCGCCAAGAAGAAACAAACTTTGCTGAAGGCATGGCTTAAGTCCCCATTCATAGCCTTTAAATCTGCCACTTTCCTTTTTTTTGAGCATAAATGGCAGGTGCTCTGCCTTTTGCATTATAGTAGGAGAGTTAAAAGTACAGATTTACAAAATGGAGGTTAGAAGCTAAAAGAAAGGAGACTGACAACATAAGAAACAAAATTTGTACAAAGGCCTGAATCTCCAAACTGGGAGGAGTCTAAGATGATTACAGCTCCTCCAGATACCCCCAGGCTTGCTTGTGTGCCTGTACATCAGCTTTGATGATAGATAGAAGGTTTTGCTCATTCACTGCCTTGTTGTCAAACACTCTTCTACACCTTTCCTTCCATAAGTTCCATGAAGTGTACACGATAATTGTTGCTCGCCAATTCTGAGCGCGCTACCGCTGTTTCTTCCTGTTGGGTGCAGCTTCATCTGCCACTTTCTTTTTTCGCGGCCGGGTCTTCACCCGTTTTTCATTAAGAGGGGTTAAAAAAAGTTTACAGACAAAACTTGTTTGATCTCAGCAAGATGTCTTGATCACACGAGTGAACACACAGGACTTCATCTGCCACTTTCCTAACAAGCACATGACCAAATGATCCAGCTTCAGTTGATACTGTAAGAAGTCCCCCTCAATGGCCCACCAGATAGGTGGATATACATCTGGAACTCAGGTCATTCTTCAGTAAATTGAGCTTACAAGCACCTGAGTGGGCATCTAGTACTGCATCCTGTTTACAAATGGCTATGTAAGTACACATGCCAAAGCAGACAAAGTGTTTTTCTGGTTTCTCATAAAAGACAGACCGAGTACCAGAGAACTCTTAAGGAGAAAAAAATATGGCCCTCCAAGATTACAATTGTATTCTTTGTAATGGTTCTACTGAAAAATCCCTAACACATCGTTTTCTAGATTGCCCATTTGCCATTCAATGCTGGGCCTGGATCAATGTACAAATTGATCAAAGTCTCTTGTCAGAACCTGCAAAGTTTCAGAGATCATCTTAATGTGTTGGACTATTTGGAAGGCAAAAAATGACATGATCAAAGTCTTCCAATGTCCTAGATATTTTCAGGCTGGAGCTCCAGAATTTGCTTCTGAGAGCCAAAAGAAGCTACTCCATTCTGGATTGACTCACCATGTACGACACAGAGAGCACGGTCAATTATACATCCCTAAAACGACTAAGTCCAATACGGCTTCTCCACATCAAAGCCTTCCACTCGGAAGCATCCTTACTCTACAAAGCCAATTACATAAGTCCAAGCGACTTAGATTATGAGAAAACAAGCATCTCTAATGATCAACATCAGCAGCAAATTCCAAGTGACCAGCAAAGGAGGTAGCGACTTGATCCACCTCCTCTTCTGCCTCTGCCAGCCGCTTGTCACTGCAGCCGGTTGGTGGTCCCGCCGCCACAGGGGCTAAGTCGGTACCCGGGTGCAAGACACGGATGACTCCAAGTACCTTCTTGATGCAACTCTTCGCCATGTTGCGCATATACGCATCCACGCGGGCGGGTACATCCTTGACAATATCAACGATTGGACGTCCTGCATCTGCATCTTCTCCCCAAAGGGCAATAACAGGCTTTATAGCTTCACGGAGCTGTGTCAGCTCCGTCCAGACAAAGTTCGCCCGTCGGGTGTGTGTCTGAGCTGTCTGCATTGCCTGCAATAGATCTCGGTCAGCACCGCATGGGATCAACTTAGCTTCGGCAAGCTCATGCATGGCTCATTCGGTTACCTCCTCAAGCTCGGTCTCCTTGCAGCTGTACCGATTCTGCCATTCAACAACTTCACTTTGAAGTCGGTGGAGCTTGGCAGTTTCATCTACAGAATTATTAAGCGCGTCAGTCAGCATTCAGATTATTTAAAATTCAATCCAACAATCAAAAGGAGCCAGAAGAACTCACCCTTCAACTTCTTGTTGAGCGCATCCGCACTCTTTTTGGAGGAGGATTCTCGCTTCTCGGCAGCTTCTGCTCTATCCTGCAAGGCCTTCTTTTGCTGCTCGACTTCCCCGATCTGGGCAAGGAAAATCTTCACAGCTTCTGTGTGCTGTGTCTCTTGCTCTGCCTGAGCCGTCTTCATTTTGATGACTTCAGCAGACAACTCTGCATGTATATGTTTAGCCTGCTCGGAGGCTTTCAGTTCTAAGTCCTGCATAAGACACTGCTAACTGGTCAGATGTTACTCAGAAAGTAAACAGACTAGAAGTAGACTGTGAGATACTGATTCTTACCTTCAGGATGATATCGAATTCAGAAGATTTCTTGACTAACTCTCTCCACATTGTTTTCACCTGAGTAAGATCTGCACTGTAAGTCTGCCGTGGAGGATCCTTCTTTGTGGTACTCCGTGTTTGGCTTGTGGTAGCCAACTGAGTATCGGGCCTCACCGCCTGCTTCACTGGACCACCTTGGGTGGCTCTGCCACTCACCGTCTCCGCCACTTGGGTCTCTTCATGACTGCCGGGCAGCGAGAGGTCCTCTCCGACCACTGTCGTCCCCCCATGACGACCCGGCACATTGGGATTTTCCCCAATGATACTAGCATCTTCCTGGGATGGTGGTGTAGACGTGCGCAGAGGAACATGCCGCGTCCTAAATAGAAAAAAGAGAAAAGCTATGTTCAGTTAGTACTGAATTGACAAGCCTGGCGATATAATATTAGGAACATTGTGAGACTTACTCTTCCACATTCTTCTTCTTGAAGCCGGGTAACGTCATTCTTTTATGGGAGGTGGCTAGGACGAACACGGTGCCCTCTACCTCCACACCGGCCTGGGGAGGCTCTGTTGACACCACAGAAGATCACTCACTGTCAGAAGAGTTATAGATATTGAAAATTGAGATCAAGGAACATTTGAATGCTGAAGTACCTCTCTCCTGGGCATTCGCCTCTTGCCACATAGCTCCCGTCGGCTGCGTCGCCTCAGAGCTCGCCCTAGGTTGAGAAGTACCCTCCAGTTCTCCGTGTGCTGACGACGGGTTGCTGAGTCCGAGTTGTCGAGCCGACATTTTTGCCATCGCCCTTCGTTTCCTTGCAATGGAGCCGGTCAATTCTTCTTCAGAGCTCGGGCTCCGGGCTCGCTTGTCGGCACTCCCTATGCCATCTTCTTCTTTGGTGCTCTCGGCCACCGCATCCGACGATGTTGCTGATGATTCTCCTATGAGTGTGGACCAATCAAAACCTACAGAACCTTGGCCTGATGATGGGTTCACTGCCTCGCCTAGCTGTGGCAGCTCAGGCAGATCCATGAAATTGCGGCCGAGTTGATGCCCACACAGCTGACAAGGTAGACTACTTCAGTTTTCAACTCAGTACAAGTATGAAAGGATAGTAAAAAGTTTCCAATCGGACTATACTTACCGTAGTCGGAGGGTTCGCAGCGCTAAACTCGTCAAGGACGGGTGGGATCTTCTTTACGCCTGGCAAGAACTTATTGAGGCGAGCAAGTATCACCTCATCACTCAATACAGCCTTTGTTAGCCGGTTTGGATCCTCTACACCTTTATACTCAAATCCATAGTGAACCCGCTCCTGTAAAGGTTGGATTCTCCGTCTAAGGAAGCTGGCGGCGACTACTGCAGCAGTCAGTCCTTGTTCCTTCAATGACTTCAACTTGTTGAGTAAGATTTGGATTTTCTCCTTCTCTTTTGCAGATATGGTCGCCGACCACCTTTCCTTATTTACCGGCCGTAACCAGGTAGCAGGATTCGAGGCTGGAGGTTGGTTCCCCATGTAGAACCATCCCTCCCTCCACTTATTGTTGGCATCTGGGAGCTTGTATTCAAAGAACTCTTTCATCCCCAAGCGCAGCTGGAAGACGGCGCCGCCGACTATGCTCGGAGATGCTTCACTAGGTTGGGGCTTTAGACAGAAGAAATAACGGAAGAGGGTGAAGGAAGGAGGAATCCCAAGGAAGGCTTCACAAGTATGAACAAAAATGGAAATATGAGCTACAGATTTGGGATTCAAATGAGTAAGGTTGATGCCATAGTAATACATCAACCCCCGAAGAAAGTGGGAAGCAGGGAGACCAAAACCGCGCTCAAAAAAGGAAGTGAAAACCACTATCTCACCCGGGCCTAGAGCCGGAAGGCGATGCAATCTTGGTGGATTCCATTCACCGAGTTCCTGAGACGGCAAGAAGCCCGCTCCACATAGGTTCTGCAGATCTGCCTCCGTTGTGGTGGGCGCATCCCACGCGACAAAGGGATTTGTTGTTGTCGTCTCTTTTGGCTTTGCCGCCCTCTTCTTTCGTTCCTCCGCCTGTGTCGCACCTATGGCCTTACTACCTTTCTTCACCATTGTGCGGATGGCAGGGCGCTTCACTCGCATACAGTTTGCCGGCGTTCAAGTTTGGGCTTGGAGGCGGCGGCTCAAGGACTTGGCAGTGTGGGGATGGCGATTAGGGTTCACCGACGGCGGAAGAGAAAGGAAATTGAAAAGTGAGTCGGTATTTACCTGATTACTTCTTATTTATAAGTGTATCGAGATTTATCTTCAGCACGAAGTTACCGTTGAGAACCCAAACGGTAAGATCGGGTCCAACAAACACAATCTCAGCCACACGGAGATAGCCGTTGAGAACCCAAACGGTAAGATCGGATCCAACGGACACAATCTCGGCCACACGGAGATAGCCGTTGAGAACCCAAACGGTAAGATCGGGTCCAACGGACACAACCTTGGCCACACGGAGATAGCCGTTGAGAACCCAAACGGTAAGTCGGGTCCAACGGACACAATCTTGGCCACACAGAGATAGCCGTTGAGAACCCAAACGGTAAGAAATTGTTTAACCGTTGTGGGTCCAACGGACACAATCTCAGCCACACGGAGATCTAGGGGCCGATAGCCCTCAATTTTGTGACAGCCACAGACGTAATCCACCCGTTATGCGGACAGATTTACTACCACATGCTTAATGGGGAGAGTTTTCATTCATATTACCATTAATCACGCGGTGAGGTGCCATAGAACTGCCGGTAAGCTCTCTCTTTCTCCCGCTTATTATCTTGACTATAGACGCCTGACAGTTTCGTTCACAGGACAAAATCTTTATATTAGTGAAGTAGACGATTGTGCCCACTTTATTTCGTTGAGAGGAAAATGGCCACTCAAATTATTGCTATGTGAAAGTTCTAAATTTGCAGATGGCACAGATGTATACTCGTTTTAGGCATGTTTCCTTCACAGGAAGTCAGAAACTTCCTATTTCAGTTCTATCTATCTGTGATTAAAAGCTAGACAACAGTTTCCAACATCAGTATCTGAACTTATTATTGGCATGCCTATCCTCATGTTTACTTTTGTCCCAATTTTGACTCAAACTACCGAGTGAGGCAAACTAGAGTACTAGACCACCAGTTGAGAACTGCCATATGGCGCTCGATTCTCGGGCAGTCACTGAGCTGCCAGATAAGGGCTGTCACCATTTTCTTCTCTTCACATGCACAGAATTTCAATCGCACAACACTATAAATTTTCATGCTGGGGGAGTAGTATACTGGTATCTCTGTTTTCTGAAAGGTCAGCAGACACCGGTATTACCTTAAGCAGGAACCCAGGTATCCTCAAATATTTCTGCTGATAGTTACTATTGGCAAGTGGCAACAGGTTGTGCACTGGCAATTCCATTTGTATGGAGCTTATGTTCGCTCTGACATTCTCAGATGTCCGAACGACTGCTTAAGTGTTTAGTTCGTGATACACCTGCTTTAAGCTTTGTGAGAACACAATTTTTTTCTGTCTGCATCAGGGACTAAAAAAACTTCTGATATCTATATTTCAATTGCTAATTTTGACCAACCATGGATGAAGCTAATACTTGACATAAAAAATTACTTGATATTGAAAGGCTACATGCATGTGTTGATTTTTCAGGGATGCATTCTTTGACTACGTCAAGCATATAGCAAAAATTTACTGGATACATTGTACCGGTTGCTATTAGGGGCTCTTGGCCTAAACTCGAGCTACCTAACTGATATTGAGTGCAACCGAGGGCAGATGATACCATTTCACTACTACCATCCATGCCACTGGAACAACCCAGTATTCTGACTCTGGCTTCTTCACCGTCCTTCTCTAGGATGAGACAGGTGACCTGCAGGTCCTCCATGACGACCAGTGGATTGACGTCCCACCAACGCCTGGAGCGTTCATACTTCATAGTGAACATCGGCGATTTCATGCAGGTACATACATATGTACAGTAAGTTGTAACGATGTGAGACCTCAGCAAATCGTTGTTTCCAGAGCTGATATTTGGTTGCATACGTGTATGTGCAGATAATGTGAAATGATAAGTTCAGAAGTGCCGAGCACAGAGTGGTGGCAAAGAAGGCTATACCGAGGGTCTCCATTGAATGCTTCCCCAGCCATTCAGATTCCACAAGGGTGCATTGCCCTATCAAGGAGCTCTTTTCTGAAGAATGCCCACCATTGTACAGGGAAACACTTGCCAGAGATTACATTGCGCATTACTACTCCATCGGGCTAGGTTGCAAAAAGGCTATTTGCGATTTCTGCCTATAGTGATTCCACAACAGATTATGAGTTCTGCTTCTCTGAAATCTGAAATATGTGTCCTTTGTTGCAATATATGAATTAAAGGCATTGAGGATCTT
Organism: Themeda triandra; assembly: GCA_018135685.1. Lineage (NCBI taxonomy): Eukaryota > Viridiplantae > Streptophyta > Magnoliopsida > Poales > Poaceae > Themeda > Themeda triandra. The sequence goes on along the minus strand of JAENPR010000219.1, from coordinate 353,622 downwards.
CCTATTTGCCTATACGATATACTAGGTAATAAAGGAAATGGAGCAATAACAATACATTCCTTCGTCTAGTAAAATTATAGACTTAGACCAAAGAAGAAAAACAAACTTAACAAAACTTTGATCAACAATTGTTCAAATTATATGCAAGTTTAGAGGATAAAACTTGCATAATGAATTTGTGTCATAAGTGCCTGTGAGATGATATTATTTTTTAATATTTGATTACATGTTATAATAGAATTTAAGGGTAAAAAGTTTACTTCGTATAATTTTTTCGAGTCCAGTACTCTTAATATTTTTGGACGGAAGACAAAAGGTACATATCTTTACCACTTTGAATGAAAGATAAAATGATTGTGAGCTTCTTATTATCCTGTTCTGTCTGACGTGCACGGAACAACTGTGGTCTAGAGGACCATCAGCTCAGGGCTCTCGGCAGCTCAATCATGTGGGAGGTGGGCTGCTAATAGATTCATTTGTGGTTGTTGCTGCCCCATGTGTTCTAGTGAACTTGTCATGGGCAGCCAGCAGGCTGCCACCGACCCAATAGGCCCAAGAGTCAGTAGAGGCCCAATAGGCCCAAGAGTTAGTCGCTTAGACGCTAAGTTAGGTTTAGGGTTGGTCGCCCCTCTATATAAAGAGAGGCAGGTCTGTCATTTGGAGGCAAACAATGAATTATGAAACAATCCTAATCCCCCCCTCAATCTCTCAAGCTCTTGTCAAAGCATAAGGCCTAGTTATCCCAAGCTCTTGGCAAAGCATAAGGCCTAATTATCCCCAAATATCCTCGTACATAACATCTGGTATCACGAGTCTGTCGATCCTCTCCATCTCCCACGAAAAAAGAACACCAATCCCGATCACTTCCTCCCGATCCCCACCACCATCCGCCGCCGCCTCAGCCTACCACCATCGCCGCGCCGTCTGCATCCGCAGACCTCTTCTTCGCATTGTCTGCGTCGTTCGCGACTCCGCGCGAGTCTTCTCCGCATCGTCCACGGGGCATTTCTCCGCTCGCCCACGCGCCGCATTGCCCAGATCGCCGCGCATCGCCGCGTCGTCTTCCTGCGGCTCATCGCCGCGTCGTCGCGACTCCGCGAATGCGTCATCCGCGCGCGACCGGGACAGCGGCGCCGGGTGCGGCATCGCGACGTCCGCTACTCCGCCTAGGAAAGCTCGGTCGATCCGCGCGTTCACGAGACCGCGCGATCGCGAGGCGACCTCACGAGGAAACCACGCCCTCGCCCTACTGCTCGTGGAGTGACTGCGATTCGCCCCTGATCGCGCGGTGTCCGCGCGGCGATCGCGAGTTCCCGCGACATTCATCTAGTACGGGTGGAGACCACCACGCCGGGTGATCCGACGTCCACGGCCCAGGCAGGCACGACGTCTGCTGCTCCGCGACTCCGTGTTGATCGCGAGGCCATCGCCCCCACCATCAACCACCATCGATGGATTTTCCTTAGTTTGATGGGACCTCCGATCCGGAGCCCTTCGTCAACCACTGCGAGTTCTACTTCCGCCGAGAGCGCATCATGGTGGAAGAACAGGTATGGATGGCTTCCCGCAAGTTGGAAGGTGACGCCCGGGTTTGGTTCCTCCAAGTCCAGGAGGAGGAAGGCACCCCGGCGTGGCGTCGCTTCACCGAGCTCTTGCACCAGCGATTCAAACCAACTCTGTGCCCCGACCTGCTCCACCAGGTGTCCCTGGGTGTCGACAACATCCTTCGCATCCTTGCTGATGTTTCCGCACAGCTGGAGCGTCTCCAGGCGAAGGATAAGGAGGACCGTGAACGCCGGGCGGCTATACGCCTCCAGGCAGCAGTACGGGGACTCCTGGCACGCCGCCGAGCGCAGGCTCTTCGTGCCACAAAGGCGTCAAAGGAGCAAGCAACGGTGTGCCTCCAGGCCGCAATGCGAGGACTGCTTGTCCGTCGCTTGATGCGGAAGATGCGCATGCTCCTCAGCTCGTCGCTGTCGTGCGTGTTCATCCACTCGGACTCACCGATACGGCCTGCCACTCCAATTGCAGTGGAGGTCCAAGTATGGGCACTTCCAGTGCAACGAACGCGCCAAACCATCAAGCATAAGGCATCAATGGCTATGGGTGTCTCATTCATCCCTGTTCCTGCCGTGGTGCTCGAGAAGTCCAACATCGGAACGGGCTGCTTCACACTCCACCCTTCCGCCCACATGAAGCCAGCAGAGGCGCTCTTCCCATGGGACCCAGGAGGATATATTTGTATTTTAGTCTTACATAAAAAGGGGAAGCCGAGATGTAAAAGGCTTAACCCTAGGTCGCGTCAGCTATCCAGCTCGAGGACGAGCTGGGTCTCTGAGGGCGGGGGAGATGTCATGGGCAACCAGCAGGCTGCCACCGGCCCAATAGGCCCAAGAGTTAGTAGAGGCCCAATAAGCCCAAGAGTCAGTCGCTTAGACGCTAAGTTAGGTTTAGGGTTGGTCGTCCCTCTATATAAAGAGAGGCAGGTCTGTCATTTGGAGGCAAGCAATGAATTATGAAACAATTTTAATCCCCCTCTCAATCTCTCAAGCTCTTGGCAAAGCATAAGGCCTAATTATCCCCAAATATCCTCGTACATAATAGAACTCGTCTACCTCAACTAGAAACACAGGGGTGGAACGTGATCGATGATAAATTCTTTATTCTGGAAATAGGCATATGCGGCATTTACATTTGTTTGGTCCATATTTATTTCATTGTATTTGATAGAATAGAAAATTTCAAATTCTATCTGCACATTTGCATAGGGATAAAACAGGCATTGGAAATTATGAGGTGGCTAAAAGCACATGAAAAATTATTGTACTTTGATATATTCAATAATGCCCAGTGTGCCTTAAGGTAAAGTCTACATACTGTAAAATGTTAAGTAACTCTTAGATATCCAAGCTAAAAAAATTTGCTTGTCATGTGCCACTTGGCTGATGAAATATGGTGTCTCTGTGTTTCATGACTGCAGTTGTGAAAACTGAATCATATTTCTCGTGTCATGTAAAATGCGTAGGAATCATGTTGCCATTTAAAATCATTGCATCTATTAACAAGCTTGTAATAAAATCTCCATTGACTTTGCATATAAAATCATGAAACTAAGAATTAAGTATCCAAACATTAAGATTCTCTAAGATGGAAACAATCAATTGTACTGAAAGGATGTTGAAAATAGACACATACCCACATATCGCTTGGAGTCTGCCAGGGAGAAAGAATCTGCGATTATGTAAATTTCTATTGCACGTTGTGACACCTTGAGGCACAAAATCTCTGCTAGAAACCCAGTTGAGAGTGACCATGGTTTTGGGTGGCTAGCATACCAAAGGACATCGCCTTCAGATGTTGAAGCTTGTGCAGTTTTGTTGTTGAATGATAACTTTATTTATAGCCTCAAAACTTCAATAGGCGATGAAGAGGACGAGGATGATAGCCCTGTTATGGGCTCTTGTTTTATTGCTGTATTGGACACTTCCATCTTGGAAATTCTAGTATAAAATGTTATTAATTATATAAAGATGTTCTTTGCCTCATGACTACTATAAACAATAAAGCAATAAGAATTTCTACCAAATTGATCTATGTAAGTATCAGATTCAAATTTAGTTAAAGTTTAAATTCGATTTCTCTAAGTATTCTAATATAATTGCATGATCTAAAATCTGAGGTCACACTGCTACGTACCCACTTACTATATATACATAAAAATTCAATCTATATATGCATTGAGTGGACAGCACCATGGGTAGTGCGTGGAGGTACAGAAGGGGGCTGCAAATACTGTTATAAGGACAACACCATGCATTGGCGACATAACGATTCTCTTCCAAATCTGTTTTTTCTTTCTTTGTTCAGGCATATGAATCAAATACTAACATATGAATATCTTAGAGCTTCCATCCCAGCAAAGCAGCCAGAATATTCATATGGTCTCTAGTATGGATAATGGATTAGTAGCAGTAAATGCAGCATATCTAAGCCCTAATCCAGTTTGGAGTATTGCTAAAACTCAGGAAACAAACTTAAATTATATATATAAAAAAGGAAACAGACTTAAATGAGACTTGTATCTAACTGGTCCGCCAATGTCGACTCACCATGCAAGTAAGAATTACCAGGATGATGAGCTACATTATTAACTAAGAATATAAGCAAAAAGAATAAGGAGTCCCAGAGTGCGTAACTTGGAGACGACATGCAAGGTGTCAAGCCGCAGCTCGCGTGTCGTAGTGGCCACTGCCTGCTGCTCGAGCTATGCTTGGAGTGCTGCGAGCAGTGTAGCATATGTGTATCAAGTAATGAAAGAAAAAAAAATCCTCAAACAAATTGGCTGCATCTCATCCATGCAAGCGTCGACGCCCGTATTGAGTAAACACGTGTATTAGATTTATGTAATTGACAGTGTAGCATAGGAGCAAACTATAAGTTAAAAAATGGGTAAAATATTTTCTCAAGGTAATATTAATTTTGTGCTTTATGAAGCATCATTGCTTGACTGAGAATTTTATATATAATAATGTAGGCATAGGTTTCAAAATTTAGAATCGTGACCTTCAAACAGCAGAGTAGTTGCTCAGTACCTACCTTCAACATGAAGAATAGCCCCTGGTGTTCCGCGACCTTGGATTGCACAGAGTACTTGCTCCACGGAGACGAAGACCTCCAGTAAAACGCGCTCCTAAAGCCAGTTCACTGAGCAGCTTGTCTTGGAGGCATTTCGTCAAACAGCTGCTGGGCGTCCTCCATGCCGGTGGCTGCTCCAGCTGCTGGAGCGCTGGACTGCGCGCTCTTCTGTGTGGGAGTATGCATAGGGGCTCGGGGGAGCTGCAAACTCTGGCGGTGGTTCTTGTCGCCTCCATAAGCGTGCTTGTGACGGCCAAGGGCTCCACCGTCTGCCGCTCTTCCCCACGCACGCAAGCCCGACTCCACGCCCAGGCTCCCACGACGGCAGCGTGCGCCGGCTGCGACGAAATGACCAGCGCCGCTGGGGACAACGGCGGCGGCTTCTGGGCCTCCGTCGGCTCTGTCCGCATGGGCGCTGGCGTGGCCTTCACGAGGAGCTTGCCCGTAATCCTCGAGCTCGCCTGCGCGGTCGAGTGGGAGACTGGGAGCAAGGGCGGCTGCGCACGATGGCTGCGCTTCTTTGAGCGAAGGCGCAGCGGACGGCGCCCTTTCCACACGGGCTCTGAGCAACTCAACTTATTCCTTTTCTTGTCTTGCTGTTGAAAAAGTTTCTATTGCTCATGGAACTACTCAGTTTGGAATTATTATTTCATTTGTAGCAGCCATTACAGTGTTTGAGTTATACTTAGTTTTGAACTGCAACATTGCCTAGTGTGAAACTGTGAACTGCATTGCCATTACCTAGTGCTGTTTTCTGAATTGCATTACATGGCACTAGTTTCAGTTCTGTTCAGTAAATGGCAGTACTGCTAAGTTTCAGCTTTGTTTTCAGATAAGTTTCAGTTAAGTTTCTTAAGTTTCTGTGAACTTGATCCTATTTGTATTGCTATTTTCGGAATGTGAACCAAGCTATCAGTATGCTAGAGCTATCAAATTAACATGGTGTGCTGCTATTTTTTTTATAATTATAATGAACAGAGAACTGCTATTTTTTTTAATGTGAACAGCTATCTAAATGTGCACTTCTATTGTTTGAATGTGAACAGCTATTAGATGACAGTTATCTGATAGCTTGAATGTGAAAATTAGCTACCATGGTGCAGTGCTATTTTTTTTTTTCAATGTGAAGAGAGCTTTGCTTTATGGTCCATGCGTAGTGCCCTAGCATCAGTTACATACTGCTCCACATCAAAATCATGGTTTTAACAATATCCTAATCATGTTAATCTTATTTATTCTTTATAAATTTTCTATCAAATAGTTACACAATGGTATAAAGGAAAAATATTTATAGTTGATCTTAGCTACATGCAAAGCATTAAACAACGTAGAGACGGACCGTTGTCTATGCGTTGTATGACCTGTCTTTATGTCTGTTTGTACGATAGATTCGAGGCACTTAGAGACAGAATCCGTCTGTGGGTTGTACATGCCCTTAAGCTGACGGCCTCTAAGCCCATGGGTATAACCACACACTACATATATATCAACAGTTCTATATTTATTATAATCACGAGTGGTATCTTACCTTATATATTATATATGTATATTTTCTTGTTACTCGTATTTTGTATTGCACCAAGTGACATCCTACATGCATCACTATGCACGGTACCACCTAACCAAAGGTAAAAATGATCGGCTTATGACAACCAAACCAAATTGGACATTTAAAACAGGTATCAAGCTGCTAGTAATAAGCTCTCCTTCAACGACTTCAACATGTTGAGAAAGATTTTGAATTTTCTCCTTCTCTTCTGCAGATATAGTCGCGGACCACCTTTCGTTATCTATTAGAGGTAACCCGGTAGCTAGATTCAAGGGTGGTTTATGGTTCCCCATGTAGAACCATCCCTCCTTCCACTTCTTGTTGGCATCTAGGAGCTTGTATTCAAAGAAATACTCTTTCATCCCCAAGCGCAACCGGAAGTTGGCGCCGCCGACTATACTCGGAGATGCCTTACTAGGTTGGGGATTTAGATAGAAGAAATAATGAAAGAGGGTGAAGGAAGGAGGAATCCCAAGGAAGCCTTCACAAGTATGAACGAAAATAGAAATCTAAGCTATGGTGTTGGGATTCAAGTGAGTAAGGGTGATGTCATAGTAATACATGAACCCTCAAAGAAAGTGGGAAGTAGGGAGACCAAAACCGCCTTCAAAAAGGAAGTGAAAACCACAATCTCACTCGTGGCTAGAGATGGAAAGCGATGCAATCTTGGTGGATTTCATAAACTGCGTTTCTTACTCGACAAGAAGCCCGCTTTGCACAAGTTCAACAGATCTGCATAGGTCATGGTGGGTGCATCCCACGCGGAGAAGGTATTTGATGTCATCATCTCTTTCCTCTTCGCCGCCTTCTTCTTTCACTCCTCCACCTGTGTCGCACCTATGGCCCTAGTACCTTTCTTCACCATTGTGCGGATGGCAGGGTGCTTCACTCGCCAGTATGTGAGCGCTCGGTGTGGACTTGGTGGCGACGGCGACGGTGCGAGGACTAGGTAGTGTGAGGATATCCGATGTCGATTAGGGTTCACCGACTGCGGAATACAAGGAAAATGAAAAAATAAACCAATATTTACCTTCGGCATGAAGTAACCGTTGAGAACCCGACTGTAATGTCCTTTTTAACCATTGCAGGGGTTTGTAGCCATTAATTATGTGGGAGCCACATACATAATACGCCTGTTATGTAGATGCATCTACTAACACACACTTAACTGGGGAGAGTTTTGGTTTAGATTACTATCAATCACACAATAATGGTCTAGTTTACACCATGGAATCTGACACTCATTGGTGCCCACCAAACATTGCTCTGGGTTATCTTGTGACGTGTTGCCAGTCACTGACAGTCAGTTTCCTTGGGCTACTTATACATATCCAGTTGGCTTTTTCAAGGATGTTGGAGACCATAGAAGTTAGAGGGAATTGCTACACTACATTCGAACCTCATGAGAGCATAATGATCATTCCAAAGGTGTATGAATAGCAATTAGAGAGTGATTAGTTGAGTTGATTTTTTTTTTCGTGACCGGGTCTTTGATTAGTTGAGTTGACTAGAAATGGTCGCGGCGTTGCCGCGTATGGCCAGTGTCTAGGTAGAGAGACCCATTGCACAATCAAGTAGTATTATGTGTTAAGCTTTGATGTGAGTTTTTTTTTTTTGAAAATCTGATTTGAGTAGTTCTTTTATGTTAGAAATAGGCCGATGGTTATGGGCCATTGCACAGTGCAAGTATAAGAGGCACCCCATGTTAATATCGGTTATGGTAATATAATTTTTTTAAAATATTAGTTAGATGGCTTTACACTTTTACGTGTATTTTTTTACTCGTAATGTTTACTTATGAAAAGTGCTTTAATTATAATTGTTGTTAACCACCCCCAACCATGATTAACTTTCCAGGCCATATTTTCATGGACCCAAACCATGGTATATTTTCATATACCCTAAACCATGATAAAAATTCTAGACCCGAGCCATAGCAAATTTGTAGATTTATTCATATTTTGATATTACCCAAACCATGATATATATATAGAACATGATATTTTGCTTACTTGTACAATCATATATTATGGTATACTCCCAGATTACAAAATTGTGCAGAAAAATTTGCATCAAATTTCAATTCAAATTCATGAAAACCTAGGAAAACTGATTCTGGAAAAAGGGAAACATAAAATTTGACTTTAACTATGCATTCGGCTAATTCGCCCCGAAACACAGCGTCGGCCCGTGGCAAAACGGCCCATAAGGGTCTATGCGTGCCGACCGGAGATACCAATCCCGCAGACCGGCCCTAACGTGGGCCCGGGCCGTGACCGGCCAGCCGCGCCCCCGGGCCAAAAGCAGCCATTAGGGCCCTGGTCGATCTCTGCCATTCGACGTGATCCGACGGCGGAGCGAGCATATCGGAGGGACAAAAACCCCCTCAGCCGGCACCCCTGTGAAACCCTAAGCCATCATTTCGATTCTTTCCTCCCCTCACTCTGTACACGTCCCTACAACACAGTAGCAGAGCAGAGCCACAGCCGCCAATGGCGGCAGGAGGATAGCAGCGCCGCCGCTGGCCTCCTCGCCGGTGCGCGCGCCCACCATGGAGTGGACACGCCGCCGGCGAGCCCCCCGCGCAACGGCGAGGCGGCTCCCTCTGACCAGCGCGAGCGCCTGTACGTCGGTGAGCGGCGGCTCGGCCATTCTTGTCGCACGCCGGCCATGGCCGCGGCCGGCGACAGGAGTGGGATAGCCGGCCCCAGGTAGGAAAACCGAGAGCCATCCCTATCCTCTTTTCCTTTTCTTTTCCGATCTAGGGTTAGGGTTTGGTTCTAGTTCTTCACCGTCCACATTCTCGGTTCTTGTTCGATTTAGGGTTAGGTTCTCGTTCTTCTTTCCCGATCCATTGGAACCGGTGGCAGCCTGGCAGGTAGGCCCATATAGTGGCCAGGGCTTTTGTCCTATTTCTCAAAAGATCGAGGGCTTTTTTGTAAAATGTCCTGGACTCGTCCAATCTCGGCCGTCCGTCCGCCCAATCTCGGCCGTCCGTCCGCCCGATCGGACGGCCGAGATTTGCGGGCGACGTGGCCACGCTGAGAGGCCAGAGAATGTTGCAGCTTTCGTATATAGGAGATATCTTGTAAGCTTGGGATCTTAGGATATTGAACCCTTTTGTGGTCACCGGCAGTGATGTAGACCCTTTGAGCTTGTTGTGGCTACTTTGTATGCAGAGAATATGCAGAGAATGAGGAGTCGCTTTCCTTGGTGGACAAAATCCACGGTGGACAAACCTTGTTGATTAGTAGAGTTAGGTGAATTGGCGTGTGCTAGTCATTTTTGACATATACTTTATCTTGGTTGGGGGAGCTTTGTGGCTTGGCAAACATCGTGATTTAAGGTAATTCTTCGTGACTAGGAACTATCATTTGTGAAGCTCTAACATGGACTATGGCTTACGTTTTTGGTAACCTACACCACGAGATAAAATTTTCTTTTCCAATCTTTTCATAACTTGCTAATTACCTTATACATTTAAGTTTTTGCCTTGTACTATTTGTTTTGCGTGTGGCCTTTGTGTTTCCTAGATCGATTAACATACACGAGTTGATAGGATTAGTTCTAAGTTGTAAAACTCTGTGGATAGGATAGGATAGGATAGGATAGATCACACTATAGAAGCATACTGGACCTATACTGTTTAGTTTATAGATTTCTAACATAAATCGAGTTTGAGCTAGGTTAAGCTTTCAAGTACCCAATTCAACCGTCAAGATTAGAGAAGGTTAGAATTTCATTGGACTGGATTTGAGTGGCAGCTTATAATAAGTTGGAGTCCTAGAAATTATACTATGAGTTTTGGACACGTATCTTTTGTGGCATGAAAGCCAACAAAAAAATTCAAGAAGCTATACCAAAGAAAAGAGTTTGGACCCAGGAAAGTCGATATAAAAAGTTCAAGAAGCTACTAAAAAAATAAAAAGGAAAGTAAAAAGGTTGAAAATGTCTTGAGACAAGAACAATGATTGTCTGGCACGGTTAGCAAACCTGTTGTTCAGGTGACTATATACATATAGGGCCTTTGCATTTCTTGCCCAAGAAAGATACGAAAAGAACCAGACAAACACAGGCGAGCAGAAAACGAGAGCTCGCCATCTCTCTGCTGCCGCTCCGGCAACCCCGCCTCATTCTCTCACCATGTCATCCACCCCTGCTCCGGTTCCTTCCACCGCCGCCGCCGCCTACGACCGCCTGGCCGAGCTCCGCGCGCTGGACGCAACCATGGCCGGTGTGCACGGCATCGTGGCGTCCGGCGTCACGCGCGTGCCCCGCATATTCCGCGCCCAGGAGCCTGAACAGCAGCCGCCAAAGCTACCCAACGCTACCACCGGGCAACAAGAAGCGCCGGCAAAGTCGCCGCCGTGCATCCCGACGATCGACCTAAGCTTGGCGGACCACGAGGCGGTGGTGTCTGCGCTGCGGCGCGCCGCCGCGGAGTGGGGGCTCTTCCTGGTGACGGGCCACGGCGTGCCCGAGGAGGTGGCCGCCGCGGCGCTCGGCGCGTCGCGGGCGTTCCACGACGCGGACGGCGGCGAGGGCAGCGAGAAGGCGCGGCTCTACACGCGGGACCTGGCCAAGGCGGTCAAGTACAACTGCAACTTCGACCTGTACCATTCGTCCGTGGCCAACTGGCGCGACACGCTCTACCTGCGCATGGCGCCCGACCCGCCGGCCGACAACGAGATGCCGGTGAACTGCCGGTGAGCTCTCTCTTTCTCCTGCTCACTGTCTTGTCTCTTTCTCCTGCTCACTGTCTTGTCTGATAACTGAATGACCTTTGGTCCTGACTATCGACGCGTGGCAGGTTCGTGAGATGAACATGGCCACTTATTTAAGAAGCACATATTTCGTTGAGAGGAAAATGGCCACTTAAATTGTTGTTTTGTGGAAGTTCTAAATTAGCGGATGACAATGATGTAAACTGTTTTTAGGCATGTTTTCAAACAATGTCAGAAACCGCCTATTTCTGTTCTATCTAACAAACTGTGGTTAGAGCATCTCCAATTCCTCATCTTTCAACTTGTGAATGATGGGTTTTAGAACTTGATAAAATCATTTCTGGCCAAAATCATGTCATCTCCAATTGTTATGCGAAATCAAAAAATCTAAAAACGAAGGGGCCCACTAGGAGGGGTTTGTTGACCAGTACTTCCCACCGTCTCGTAGGTGATGCAAGCAATTAGTAATAAAAAATGTCGTGGCGTCAGGTAGCATAATCGAACAAACAAAATGATGAGAATATGTTAAAACAAATCTCAGTAAAATCAAATTCATCCTGAAACAAAAATTCTTAATGGAATCGAACATATCGGTATATAATTTCGAGTTGACGCTCCATAAGATTTGCACCAAAATTGAACAAATTCAACACATATCATCCACAGCTGCAGTGGCAATGCATCTGGCCACAACCACGAACACTTAAATCATCGAATCCAGGGACGAGGAATGAGCCGCAACGATGCAGGAGAGCAGGGGAAGCCAAATCGCGCCACCATCCGCCGGAAGCTCCATCCAGGAGCACCGCCGCCACTCGCCAGGACGAGGACGAGGCTAGGCCACTCGCCAGGACGAGGACGGCGGATGGTGCTCCTGGATGGAGCTTCCGGCGGATGGTGGCGCGATTTGGCTTCCCCTGCTCTCCTGCATCGTTGCGGCTCATTCCTCGTCCCTGGATTCGATGATTTAAGTGTTCGTGGTTGTGGCCAGATGCATTGCCACTGCAGCTGTGGATGATATGTGTTGAATTTGTTCAATTTTGGTGCAAATCTTATGGAGCGTCAACTCGAAATTATATACCGATATGTTCGATTCCATTAAGAATTTTTGTTTCAGGATGAATTTGATTTTACTGAGATTTGTTTTAACATATTCTCATCATTTTGTTTGTTCGATTATGCTACCTGACGCCACGACATTTTTTATTACTAATTGCTTGCATCACCTACGAGACGGTGGGAAGTACCGGTCAACAAACCCCTCCTAGTGGGCCCTTCTATTTTTTAGATTTGCTAAGTTGATTTGCATAACTGTTGGAGATGGCTTAATTTTGACTTGGCAAATGATTTTATCAAGTTGCTAAAACCCATCATTTGCCAAGTGAAAGATGAGGAACTGTTGGAGATGCTCTTACTATTGGCATCCCTATCCTCATGTTTACTTTTGTCCCAATTTTGACTCAAACTACCGAATGACGGAATGAGGCAAATTAGACCAGCTAAGACCTCTGAACACCTGTTGAACTGCCATATGGCGCTCTATCCTCGGGCAGTCACTGAGCTACCAGTATGGGCTGTCACCATTGTCTAAATTTCTCATTTTCTTCTTTTCACATGCACAGAATTTCAATAGCACAACGTTGTATATTTTCATGCTGGTGGTAGTGGTACACTGGTATCTCTGTTTTCTGAAGGGTCAGCAGCAGGGTTTTTTTTAACGACCGGTCGGCGGAAACCGCCGGGGTCCGGTAACGGTAAACCGCGCTCCGGTTTACCGGTAACCGCCCGGTAACCGGCCGAATCCAAATTTGAATTCAAACCCTGCTGTTGTTCGGTTCGAGCCCGGTTTACCGCCCGGTTAGTCCGGTTTACCGCCCGGTTAGTCCGGTTTACCGCTCGGTTTGAGCGGTTTTTTCCAAAATTCAAATTTAATTTTTTAAAAAAAATGCTAAAAAATTCCTAAAAATACTTCATGATTTGTAAAATCCAATGATGTCAAAATTACTCAAATTTGAGTGTGTTTAGTATGTTTTCGACCTTCATGATTTAATGGGCCTTAACGGGCCGGCTGTGTTTTTTTCTTTTTCTTTTTTTCAAACTTCTAAATATCTAAATAAATACTAAACGAACTCAAATTTGAATAATTTTGACACCATTGGGTTCTATAAATCATGAACTATTTTTAGGAATTTTTTCAGTATTTTTTTTTCAAAGTTGAAATTTGAATTTAGAACTTACCGAACCGTCCGAACCGAACCGGACCGTCCGTAAGTCCGGTAACAGCGGTTTACCGCGTAAGCCGAGCGGTAAAAAAACCGAGGTCAGCAGCAGCTCACCGGCGGTATTTACTTAAGCAGGAACCAAGGTATCCGTCAAATATTTCTGCTGGTAGTTATTATTGGCACGTAGCAACTTGTTGTGACCTGGCAATTCCATTTGTATGGAGCTATATGTTGGTTCTGACATTCTCAACTGTCTGAACGACTGTTTATGAGTTCAGTTGAGCTTTGTGAGGACACAATTTTTTTTCTGTCTGCATCGTGTGGACTGAAAATACTTCAGAATTCAGATTTCTATATATCCATTGCTAATTCTGACCAACCATGGACTAACTAATACTTGACATAGAAAACTACTTGATAGTGAAAGGCTGCCTGCGTGTGTTAATTTTACAGGGAAGCATTCTTTGACTACGCCAAGCATACCAAGATTTTACTGGATACATTGTACCAGTTGCTTTCAGAGGCTCTTGGTCTAAACCCGAGCTACCTAACTGATATTGACTGCAACCGAGGGCAGATGATACTGTTTCACTACTACCCTCCATGCCCGGAGCCTGAAGTCGCCATCGGAACAACCCAGCATTCTGACTCCGGCTTCATCACCCTCCTTCTTCAGGATGACATCGGCGGCCTGCAGGTCCTCTATGACGACCAATGGATTGATGTCCCACCAACGCTTGGAGCGTTCATTGTGAACATTGGCGATCTCATGCAGGTACAAAGATATGTATGTTCAGTACGGTGTAACAATGTGAGACCTAGGTAATTCGTTGTTTTCAGAGCTGATATTTTGTTGCATACGTGTATCTGCAGATGATGTCAAACGACAAGTTCAGAAGTGCTGTGCACAGAGTGGTGGCAAAGAAGGCTGGACCAAGGGTCTCCATAGCATGCTTTACCAGCCATTCAGACACGACGAAGATGTATGGCCCTATCAAGGAGCTGTTGTCTGACGAGTGCCCACCGTTGTACAGGGAGACACTTGCCAAAGATTACATTGCACACTACTACTCGGTCGGACTAGGTCGCAAAAAGGCTATTTATGATTTCCGGCTATAGTGGTTCTGCAACAAATTGGGAGTTCTGCTTCTCTGAAATCTGAACTATATGTGTCCTTTGTTGCAATAGATGAATTAAAGGCACTGAGGATCATCCTACATGCCCATACGATATGTTATGTAATAAAGGAAATGGAGCAATAACAATACGGAGGTATTCCTTTGTCCAGTAATAATAGACTTATTTGACCAAAGGAAAAACGAACTTAACAAAATTTGATCAATAGCTGTTCAAATTATATGCAAGTTCAGACGATAAAACTTGCATATATGCCTAAAGAAATGATCTTTTTGGTGGAGGGACATTTTGAAGCTCCTAGACAAATTTAAGGGCATGGCAAGAGTAAAGATCAACAATGGGTAATCATTCTATTTCTGGGTGACCTGGGGAAATGATCTTATGCATAATTTCCCAGAATTTTCTCTTTCGTTAAGAAGAAACAAATTGTCTTTGCTGAAGGCATGGCTTAAGTCCCCATTTATAGCCATTTCCATCTGCCACTTTCCTTTTTTTTTTAGCTTAAATGGCTGATGCTCTGCCTTTGCATTATAGTAGGAGAGTTAAAAGTACAGATTTACAAAATGGAGCAGAGCAAAAACACAACTCAGAAGCTAAAAGAAAGAAGACGGACAACAGAAGAAACAAAATATGTACAAAGGCCTGAATCTCCAAACCGGGAGGAGTCTAAGATGATTACAGCTCCAGGCTTGCTGGTGTGCCTGTACATCAGCTTTGATGATAGATAGAAGGTTTTGCTCATTTATTGCCTTGTTGTCAAACACTGTGCCAAAGCAGACACAAAGTGTTTTTCTGGTTTCTCATAAAAGACAGACCGAGTACCAGAACCTGCAAAGCTTCAGAGATCATCTTAATGTATTGAACCAATTGGAAGGCAAAAGATGACATGATTTTTTTTTTTTGAATGTCACCGGGGAGGCGTTCCCCACCTGAATTTTTATATAAATTGGCCCGAAACGGCCCCAAGGATCGAGTACAAAGTATTTTTACAGCATCATCACTTAGCTAGTGACTGAAAAGGAAAAGGAAGAAGCTGCTCTAGGCATTTCTAGCCATCTCAAATAGAAGACACCATTTTTCAGCAATGTGTTTCTTCTTTTTCTTGAATCTGAAACGCCATTGCTCTGCCGTTGCCTTGCATTCCATGAAAATCTGATTTATGTGAACCGATTCGTTTCTCAAGACCTTTGCGTTTCTTGCTTTCCACAGTTGCCAACAAGACAAGGCCATGAAGGCTGAGAATTCCTCCCGGGGTACTCCACCCTGCGGGGTTAAGGTGTGCAGGTTTCTTGCATCCCGGCCAAGCATTGAAGGCATGTTGAGCTTCTCCCAAAACTGCTTGCCAAGAGTGCAGCCGCTGATGATGTGCTCGGAGTTTCGTCCTCCAGTTGGCAGATTTCACAGACACTACTCAAAGGACATGTTTTCTGTGGAGGACTGTTCGGCACTGAATTCTTCTTTGAACCAACAACCACATGAATAGCTGTACTCTTGGGGGAGCAGAGTTATGCCAGATGAAGGTGGACCGTTCGTCCTTCTGATGGCCTTGTGCTTTTAACAAGCAGTAGACGGCACCGGTGTCAAGTCCGAACCTGCTGTTGAAGAATGGGGAGACCCTGCGATCCGGCGTCTGGTTGAGCTGGGCGCCATCTAAGATGGACTGAGCCTGCTGGAGCTCCTGCACCGCGCATTGGGAGAGCCTGGGCACCAAAGAGTTGGACAGACCGGAGGACAACATCTCGCATACTGATGCCTCCTTCCTCGTTGAGTGACTGAACAGCGCCGGGAAAGTGTCAGCGAGCGCTTCGTCGCCTACCCACACATCGCACCAGAAGGAGCAGGACTTGCCATCACCAATCTGAACTGAAGTGATCGCCTGGTATAGAGGTAGGAGGGTGCGCAGGACCTCCCAGTGATCACCATGGATGTCTCCCTTCAAGTTGGAGACGGATGCACGCCCGCGCACCCAAAGAGACCAGGCCGAGGACTCTGGGCAGTGGAGACGGTGTAGCAACTTGAGAAGAAGGCAAATGTTGTGCGTGCCTAAGTCTTTGACGCCAAGTCCCCCGAGATCCTTTGGGACGCAAACATTTGTCCAAGCAACAAGGCAGGTGGCAGGTGAGGATTTGCCCGAGGTTTCAGCAGACCAAAGGAAAGCTCTCCTCTTCCTGTCCATGAGGTGGATAACTGACGGTGGTAGCTGGAGCGAGCTCAAGAAGTAAACAAGCTGGCTATCGAGGACGAAGTTAACCAGAACTGTCCTGCCCATCGGGTTCAAGAATCGAGCCCGCCATGAGCCAAGGTACCTGTCTGTCTTCTGAATGTATGGGTCGAAGGCCGATAGAGGAAGCTTGTGAACCGACAACGGCAGGCCGAGATATGGCTGCGGAAACCCTCACGTCTGCAGCCGATCAGCTGCACACACTGACTGATCTGTTGCTCATCCATGTGTATAGGAACCAGTGTACTTTTGTTGAAGTTGATATTCAAACCGGAGAGGGAGGCAAACTGATCCAGAATCAGTTTTAGGGAGCTGGCAGCCTGCACTTCCCCCGAGCACAATGAGTGTGTCGTCCGCGTACTGTAACACTGCACAAGGAAGATCAGCCTCTGTTGGGTGATGGATGTGTGCACACGCTTTGATCATGCGTTGCAGAGTTTCGGCGACGATCAGGAAGAGGTAGGGGGAAATTGGGTCCCCCTGACGCAAACCCCGCTTGCAGGAGATCCAAGGGCCCGGGCAGCCGTTTACCGAACCGCAGACTTCGAAGTGCTAAGAATGTTAAGCATCCAGTTAATCCAAACTTCACCGAAATTCCTTGCCCGAGAACCTTGAAAAGCCCCTCCCAATTCACTGTGTCAAAAGCCTTGGCGAAGTCTAGCTTCAAAACCAGTGCCGGCTTCTTCCTCTTGTGACAGACTTGGATCAGCTCTTGAGCATAGACGAAGGTGTCAGTGATGGACCGCCCCCTGATGAAACCCGTCTGATTGAGGTCAATGAGTCGGGGGATCTCCAGCTGTAGTCTTGTGGTAAGAATCTTGCACAAGATTTTGAGGCTGCAGTTCTGAAGGCAGATCGGACGGAAGGCATCGACGTCAACAGCACCAGGCTTCTTTGGGATGAGTACCATGTGAGAACGGTTGATGCAATCAAGCTGCACATCCCCACGGTGGAAGGCTGCAAGGAAGGCCTTGACTTGCTCTTTGATTCCAGCCCAGGCCGCCTTGTAGAAAGCCGGCCCGAGGCCGTCCGGGCCAGGGGCACTAGTCCGGTTCATTGTCCAGATCGCCAGCTTCGCTTCTGCCTCAGAGAATTGAGCAGTAAGATCATCGCTGGGCTGCACGCTATCCACATACAAAGCATCCAAGTTCTCCGGTGACGAGGCTCCGGCAACACCCACGATGGACTTGAAGTAGGTGGTAAGTGCTGCAGTTTTGCCATTGTGATTCACAATCTCTGTTCCTTCTACCCGCACCATTCTGATGAAGTTAGCACGCATGCGTTGAGTGGCGTTGGCATGGTGGAAGGCTGTGTTTGCATCGCCTTCCTTGATTGCCCTGTGTTTGCTTCGCTGTTTCCAGTAGGTGGCCTTTGCCTTGATTGCTTGTGCAAGGTCGGACTGTGCCAATTTGCGCACCTGAAACTCTTCCTGGGAAAGTAGACGTGACTCCTCAAAGTGATCAAATAGCTGAATAATGAAGTTGCAATTATGGATGAGTTGGGATGGTGCCCTGGTACACCGTGACCAAACCTTTGCCGCCGATCTCGTCGATTTGATGCAGGCGGCCATCTGCTGTGCTGCGTCCGCCCGAGAAGGTGCCTGCTGCCAAGCCGAGAGGACCGAAGGGAGGAAATTTTGGCTGTGCAGCCAGTGATTTTCGAAACGGAAGAAAGCAGCCCGGGGAAGGTTAGTAGAAAGAGAGAGGAGGAGTGGTGTATGATCTGAAGTTGGGCGCGGGAGGGAGGAGAGGGTGGACAACGGGAAGGCTAACATGATTTTTCGTCTCATAAATCAAAGTCTTCAAATGTCCTACATATTTTCAGGAGAGTCGATTATGCATCCCTAAAACGACTAAGTCCAATACGGCTTCTCCACATCAAGGCCTTCCACTCGGAAGCATCCTTACTCTACAAAGCCAATTACATAAGTCCAAGCGACTTAGAGAACAATTATGAGAAAACGAGCATCTCTAATGATCAACATGAGCAGCGAATTCCAAGTGACCAGCAAAGGAGGCAGCGACTTGATCCACCTCCTCTTCTGCCTCTGTCAGCCGCTTGTCACTGCAGCCAGTTGGTGGTCCCGCCGCCACAGGGGCTAAGTCGGTACCCGGGTGCAAGACACGGATGACTCCAAGTACCTTCTTGATGCAACTCTTCGCCATGTTGCGCATATACGCATCCACGCGGGCGGGCACATCCTTGACAATATCAACTATTGGACGTCCTGCATCTGCATCTTCTCCCCAAAGGGCAATAACAGGCTTTATAGCTTCACGGAGCTGTGTCAGTTCCGTCCAGACAGAGTTCGCCCGCCGGGTCTGTGTCTGAGCTGTCTGCATTGCCTGCAATAGATCTCGGTCAGCACCGCATGGGATCAACTTAGCTTCGGCAAGCTCATGCATGGCTCATTCGGTTACCTTCGCAAGCTCGGTCTCCTTGCAGCTATATCGATTCTGCCAGTCAATGACTTCACTTTCAAGTCGGTGGAGCTTGGCGGTTTCATCTACAGAATTATTAAGTGCGTCAGTCGGCATTCAGATTATTTAAAATTCATTCCAACAATCAAAAGGAGCCAGAAGAACTCACCCTTCAACTTCTTGTTGAGCGCATCCGCGCTCTTTTTGGAGGAGGATTCTCGCTTCTCAGCAGCTTCTGCTCTATCCTGCAAGGCCTTCTTTTGCTGCTCGAGTTCCCCGATCTGGGCAAGGAAAACCTTCACAGCTTCTGTGTGCTGTGCCTTTTGCTCTGCCTGAGCCGTCTTCATTTTGATGACTTCAGCAGACAACTCTGCATGTATATGTTTAGCCTGCTCGGAGGCTTTCAGTTCTAAGTCCTGCATACGACACTGCTAACTGGTCAGATGTTACTCAGAAAGTAAACAGACTAGAAGTAGACTGAGATACTGATTCTTACCTTCAGGATGATATCGAATTCAGAAGATTTCTTAACTAACTCTCTCCACATTGTTTTCACCTGAGTAAGATCTGCACTGTAAGTCTGCAGTGGAGGATCCTTCTTTGTGATACTCCGTGTTTGGCTTGTGGTAGCCAACTGAGTATCGGGCCTCACCACCTGCTTCACTGGACCACCTTGGGTGGCTCTGCCACTCACCGTCTCCGCCACTTGGGTCTCTTCATGACTGCCGGGCAGAGAGAGGTCCTCTCCGACCACTGTCGTCCCCCCATGACGACCCGGCACATTGGGATTTTCCCCAATGATACTAGCATCTTCCTGGGATGGTGGTGTAGGCGTGTGCAGAGGATCATGCCGCCTCCTAAATAGAAAAAAGAGAAAAGCTATGTTCAGTTAGTACTGAATTGACAAGCCTGACGATATATTATTAGGAACATTGTGAGACTTACCCTTCCAAGTTCTTCTTGAAGCCGGGAAACGTCATTCTTTTATGGGAGGTGGCTAGGACGAACACAGTGTCCTCTGCCTCCACACCGGCCTGGGGAGGCTCTGTTGACACCACAGAAGATCACTCACTCAGTGTCAGAAGAGTTATAGATATTGAAAATTGAGATCAAGGAACATTTGAATGCTAAAGTACCTCTCTCCTGGGCATTCGCCTCTTGCCACATAGCTCCTGTCGGCTGCGTCGCCTCAGAGCTCGCCCTAGGTTGAGAAGTACCCTAGGCCGACGATGGGTTGCTGAGTCCGAGTTGTCGAGCCGACATTTTTGCTATCGCCCTTCGTTTCCTTGCAATGGAGCCGGTCAATTCTTCTTCGAGCCGGGCTCCGGCTCGCTTTGTCGGCACTCCCTATGCCATCTTCTTCTTTGGTGCTCTCGGCCACCGCATCCGACGATGTTGCTGATGATTCTCCTATGAGTGTGGACCAATCAAAACCTACAGAACCTTGGCCTGATGATGGGTTCACTGCCTCGCCTAGCTGTGGCAGCTCAGGCAGATCCATGAAATTGCGGCCGAGTTGATGCCCAGACAGCAGTCGGAGGGTTCGCAGCGCTAAACTCGTCAAAGACGGGTGGGATCTTCTTTACGCCTGGCAAGAACTTATTGAGGTGAGCAAGTATCACCTCATCACTCAATACAGCCTTTGTCAACCAGTTTGGATCCTCTACACCTTCATACTCAGATCCATAGTGAGCCCGCTCCTGTAAAGGTTGGATTCTCCGTCTAAGGAAGCTGGCGGCGACTACTGCAGCAGTCAGTCCTTGTTCCTTCAATGACTTCACCTTGTTGAGTAAGATTTGGATTTTCTCCTTCTCTTTTGCAGATATGGTCGCCGACCACCTTTCCTTATTTACCGGCCGTAACCAGGTAGCAGGATTCGAGGCTGGAGGTTGGTTCCCCATGTAGAACCATCCCTCCCTCCACTTATTGTTGGCATCTGGGAGCTTGTATTCAAAGAACTCTTTCATCCCCAAGCGCAGCTGGAAGACGGTGCCGCCGACTATGCTCGGAGATGCTTCACTAGGTTGGGGCTTTAGACAGAAGAAATAACGGAAGAGGGTGAAGGAAGGAGGAATCCCAAGGAAGGCTTCACAAGTATGAACAAAAATGGAAATATGAGCTACAGATTTGGGATTCAAATGAGTAAGGGTGATGCCATAGTAATACATCAACCCCCGAAGAAAGTGGGAAGCGGGAGACCAAAACCACGCTCAAAAAAGGAAGTGAAAACCACAATCTCACCCGGGCCTAGAGCCGGAAGGCGATGCAATCTTGGTGGATTCCATTCACCGAGTTCCTGAGACGGCAAGAAACCCGCTTCACATAGGTTCTGCAGATCTGCCTCCGTTGTGGTGGGCGCATCCCACGCAACAAAGGGATTCGTTGCTGTTGTCTCTTTTGGCTTTGCTGCCCTCTTCTTTCGTTCCTCCGCCTGTGTTGCACCTATGGCCTTACTACCTTTCTTCACCATTGTGCGGATGGCAGGGCGCTTCACTCGCATACAGTTTGCCGGCGTTCAAGTTTGGGCTTGGAGGCGGCGGCTCAAGGACTTGGCAGTGTGGGGATGGCGATTGGGGTTCACCGATGGTGGAAGAGAAAGCAAATTGAAAAGTGAGTCGGCATTTACCTGATTACTTCTTATTTATAAGTGTATCGAGATTTATCTTCAGCACGAAGTTACCGTTGAGAACCCAAACGGTAAGGTCGGGTCCAACAGACGCAATCTCAGCCACACGGAGATAGCCATTGAGAACCCAAACGGTAAGATCGGATCCAACGGACACAATCTCGTCCACACGGAGATAGCCGTTGAGAACCCAAACAGTAAGATCGGGTCCAACAGACACAACCTTGGCCACACAGAGATAGCCGTTGAGAACCCAAATGGTAAGATCGGGTCCAACGGACACAATCTTAGCCACACAGAGATAGCCGTTGAGAACCCAAACGGTAAGAAATTGTTTCACCGTTGTGGGTCCAACGGACACAATCTCAGCCACACGGAGATCTAGGGGCCGATAGCCCTCAATTTTGTGACAGCCACAAACGTAATCCACCCGTTATGCGGACAGATTTACTACCACATGCTTAATGGGGAGAGTTTCCATTCATATTGCCATTAATCACACGGTGAGGTGCCGTAGAACTGCCGGTAAGCTCTCTCTTTCTCCCGCTTATTATCTTGACTATAGACGCCTGACAGTTTCGTTCACAGGACAAAAATCTTTATATTAGTGAAGTATACGATTGTGCCCACTTTATTTCGTTGAGAGGAAAATGGCCACTCAAATTATTGCTATGTGAAAGTTCTAAATTTGCAGATGGCACAGATGTATACTCGTTTTAGGCATGGTTCCTTCACAGGAAGTCAGAAACTTCCTATTTCAGTTCTATCTATCTGTGATTAAAAGCTAGACAACAGTTTCCAACACCAGTATCTGAAATTATTATTGGCATGCCTATCCTCATGTTTACTTTTGTCCCAATTTTGACTCAAACTACCGGGTGAGGCAAACTAGAGTACTAGACCACCAGTTGAGAACTGCCATATGGCGCCTGATTCTCGGGCAGTCACTGAGCTGCCAGATAAGGGCTGTCACCATTTTCTTCTCTTCACATGCACAGAATTTCAATCGCACAACACTATAAATTTTTATGCTGGGGGAAGTAGTATACTGGTATCTCTGTTTTCTGAAAGGTCAGCAGACACCGGTATTACCTTAAGCAGGAACCCAGGTATCCTCAAATATTTCTGCTGATAGTTATTATTGGCAAGTGGCAACAGGTTGTGCACTGGCAATTCCATTTGTATGGAGCTTAATGTTCGCTCTGACATTCTCAGATGTCCGAACGACTGCTTAAGTGTTTAGTTCATGATACACCTGCTTTAAGCTTTGTGAGAACACAATTTTTTCTGTCTGCATCAGGGACTAAAAAAACTTCTGATATCTATATGTCAATTGCTAATTTTGACCAACCATGGATTAAACTAATACTTGACATAAAAAATTACTTGATATTGAAAGGCTACATGCGTGTGTTGATTTTTCAGGGATGCATTCTTTGACTACGTCAAGCATATAGCAAAAATTTACTGGATACATTATACCGGTTGCTATTAGAGGCTCTTGTCCTAAACTCGAGCTACCTAACTGATATTGAGTGCAACCGAGGGCAGATGATACCATTTCACTACTACCATTGAACAACCCAGTATTTTGACTCTGGCTTCTTCACCGTCCTTCTCTAGGATGAGATTGGTGGCCTGCAGGTCCTCCATAACGATCAGTGGATTGATGTCCCACCAACGCCTGGAGCGTTCATACTTCATAGTGAACATCGGCGATTTCATGCAGGTACATACATATGTACAGTAAATTGTAACGATGTGAGACCTCAGCAAATCGTTGTTTCCAGAGCTGATATTTTGTTGCATACGTGTAAGTGCAGATGATGTGAAATGATAAGTTCAGAAGTGCCGAGCACAGAGTGGTGGCAAAGAAGGCTGTACCGAGGGTCTCCATTGAATGCTTCACCAGCCATTCAGATTCCACAAGGGTGCATTGCCCTATCAAGGAGCTCTTTTCTGAAGAATGCCCACCAACACTTGCCAGAGATTACATTGCGCACTAGTACTCCATCGAGCTAGGTTGCAAAAAGGCTATTTGGATTTCTGCCTATAGTGATTCCACAACAGATTATGAGTTCTGCTTCTCTGAAGTCTGAACTATGTGTCCTTTGTTGCAATATATGAATTAAAGGCATTGAGGATCTTCCTATTTGCCTATACGCTATACTAGGTAATAAAGGAAATGGAGCAATAACAATGCATTCCTTCGTCTAGTAAAATTATAGACTTAGACCAAAGAAGAAAAACAAACTTAACAAAACTTTGATCAACAATTGTTCAAATTATATGCAAGTTTAGAGGATAAGACTTGCATATTGAATTTGTGTCATAAGTGCCTGTGAGATGATATTATTGTTTTAATATTTGATTACATGTTATAATAGAATTTAAGGGTAAAAAGTTTACTTCGTATAATTTTTTCGAGTCCAGTACTCTTAATATTTTTGGACGGAAGACAAAAGGTACATATCTTTACCACATTGAATGAAAGATAAAATGATTGTGAGCTTCTTATTATCCTGTTCTGTCTGACGTGAACGGAACAACTGTGGTCTAGAGGACCATCAGCTCAGGGCTCTCGGCAGCTCAATCATGTGGGAGGTGGGCTGCTAATAGATTCCTTTGTGGTTGTTGCTGCCCCATGTGTTCTAGTGAACTCGTCTACCTCAACTAGAAACACAGGGGTGGGACGTGATGGATGATAAATTCTTTATTCTGGAAATAGGCATATGCGGCATTTACATTTGTTTGGTCCATATTTATTTCATTGTATTTGATAGAATAGAAAATCTCAAATTCTATTTGCACATTTGCATAGGGATAAAACAGGCATTAGAAATTATGAGGTGGCTAAAAGCACATGAAAAATTCTTGTACTTTGATATATTCAATAATGCCCAGTGTGCCTTAAGGTAAAGTCTACATACTGTAAAATGTTAAGTAACTCTTAGATATCCAAGCTAAAAAAATTTGCTTGTCATGTGCCACTTGGCTGATGAAATATGGTGTCTCTGTGTTTCATGACTGCAGTTGTGAAAACTGAATCATATTTCTCGTGTCATGTTAAATGCGTAGGAATCATGTTGCCATTTAAAATCATTGCATCTATTAACAAGCTTGTAATAAAATCTGCATTGACTTTGCATATAAAATCATGAAACTAAGAATTAAGTATCCAAACATTGAGATTCTCTAAGATGGAAACAATCAAGTGTACTGAAAGGATGTTGAAAATAAACACATACCCGCATATCGCTTGGAGTCTGCCAGGGAGAAAGAATCTGCGATTATGTAAATTTCTATTGCACGTTGTGACACCTTGAGGCACAAAATCTCTGATAGAAACCCAGTTGAGAGTGACCATGGTTTTGGGTGGCTAGCATACCAAAGGACATCGCCTTCAGATGTTGAAGCTTGTGCAGTTTTGTTGTTGAATGATAACTTTATTTATAGCCTCAAAACTTCAACAGGCGATGAAGAGGACGAGGATGATAGACCTGTAATGGGCTCTTGTTTTATTGCTGTATTGGCCACTTCCATCTTGGAAATTCTAGTATAAAATGTTATTAATTATATAAAGATGTTCTTTGCCTCATGACTACTATAAACAGTAAAGCAATAAGAATTTCTACCAAATTGATCTATGTAAGTATCAGATTCAAATTTAGTTAAAGTTTAAATTCGATTTCTCTAAGTATTCTAATATAATTGCATGATCTTAAATCTGAGGTCACACTGCTACGTACCCACTTACTATATATACATAAAAATTCAATCTATATATATGCATTGTGTGGACAGCACCATGGGTAGTGCGTGGAGGTACAGAAGGGGGCTGCAAATACTGTTATAAGGACAGCACCATGCATTGGCGACATAACGATTCTCTTCCAAATCTGTTTTTTCTTTCTTTGTTCAGGCATATGAATCAAATACTAACATATGAATAGCTTAGAGCTTCCATCCCAGCAAAGCAGCCAGAATATTCATATGGTCTCAAGTATGGATAATGGATTAGTAGCAGTAAATGCAGCATATCTAAGCCCTAATCCAGTTTGGAGTATTGCTAAAACTCAGGAAACAAACTTAAATTATATATATAAAACAGACTTAAATGAGACTTGTATCTAACTGGTCTGCCAATGTCGACTCACCATGCAAGTAAGAATTACCAGGATGATGAGCTACATATTAGCTAAGAATACAAGCAAAGAGAATAAGGAGTCCCAGAGCGCGTTGTACCTTGGAGACAACATGCAAGGTGTCAAGCCGCAGCTCGCGTGTGGTAGTGGCCGCTGCCTGCTGCTCGAGCTATGCTTGGAGTGATGCGAGCAGTGTAGCATATGTTTATCGAGTAATGAAAGAAAAAAAAAAACCCATCAAACAAATTGGCTGCATCATCCATGCAAGTGTCGGCGCTGGTATTGAGTAAACACATGTGCATTAGATTTATGTAATTGACAGTGTAGCATAGGAGCAAACTATAAGTTAAAAAATGGGTAAAATATTTTCTCAAGGTAATATTAATTTTGTGCTTTATGAAGCATCATTGCTTGACTGAGAATTTTATATATAATAATGCAGGCATAGGTTTCAAAATTTAGAATCGTGACCTTCAAACAGCAGGGTAGTTGCTCAGTACCTACCTTCAACATGAAGAATAGCCCCTGCCCCCTGGTGTTGAATCATGTCCGTGACCTTGGATTGCAGAGAGTACCTGCTCTATGGAGACGAAGACGTCCAGTAAAAGGCGCTCGAAAGCCAGTTCACTGAGCAGCTTGCCTTGGACGCATTTCGTCAAACGGATGCAGTGCTGGGCATCGTCCATGTCGGTGGTGGCTGCTCCAGCTGCTGGAGCGCTGGACTGCGCGCTCTTCTGTGTAGATGCATAGGGGCTCCGGGGAGCTGCAAACTCTGGCGCTGGTTTTGGTTGCCTCCATAGGCGTGCCTTGTGACGGCCACGGGCTCCACCGCCTGCCGCTCTTCCCCACGCACGCAAGCCTGACTCCACGCCCAGGCGCCCACGCATGCTGCACGCGCCGCTGTGTGACGAAAAGACCAGCACGGTGTTTCATCAACTACGCCTAGTATGATTGAACCCACCAAGAAAGGTTAATTCTGCCAATATTCACAAAAACACTATGAAATTGCTCACAAAACTATTTTACAATAGATAATTGAAGTAAAAATAAAAAGAGTCCATGGGTGGTGGCTAGTAACATGAAAGCGTTTTTCAAGGGTTGTGGAAGACTAAGGGGAACCTATAAATTGGGCTTGGACGAGAACACATTTATATGGATATGGTACAAATTATGAGTACATAGCACATTGTTTCGATGACACATAAGGCTTCTTAGTAAATCATAATCTATGAATGAACCAAATATGAGTTGATAGAGAGACCCACCATTTTGGCGAATCTGGATCTGGTGGATTTAGAGGGTTTGAGTAACTTTTCATGGTGTGAAGTTGTTTTTTGGCGAGTCTGCAGCTCATGGAGCTATCCCAAACAGGGCCTAGCAACGCAAGGTTACAAAGCAATTGGATGCCATAGATACCGATTTCTAGCACCTCCTCGAGGCATGCACCATCAAAAAGTTTGTGATCCATTTCCTCTACGCAACTCAGAAGCATGATACTATCGAGGAGTCCTATGCGGTGTTGTCAGCCTTGAAGTCCGGCACTAACTTTGCACATATGGAATTCGCCTCAAGGTTGGAAAAATGTTGGTGATGATTTCACCAACATTTTGGATAGTCAAAAACATCACAAAAGTGTCACATATGAAAGGAGACAAGCCCAGTATGAATTATTTTGATTTGAATAACATGGTTCCTCATGTACATGCTCTCTATTTGAATGTAGGTACAAAATGGAAAAAAAAAAACAAGTTTGGAAGCCCAACTTGAGTAGTTGGCCGACCTCCCAAGTATGGCCAATTGACCAATGCACCATCATGATATGAAATTGGCGTATAATGGCTATCGGTAAAAGATGTGTCTGTTTGGCCAAAATTGGCATGTTGGTCATCCTATAAATTTTGACCAAACGAGCTCATCTTCGGTGCGGTGAGACACATCAAAGTGTCCCGTAGCCGTTGGATTAAAAGTGTTCTTCCTCTAAATGGTCAAGGATGCTCTCCCATCAGTCGAAGGGCCAACAAATGGTATATCCAAGATATCCAAGTATACCCACTAGCTCCTACACCCACTAGAATGCTAAAGGAAGTCTCCCCACCTAGTGGGGAGGGCTCACATGGTGGGGAGGTCTACCAACCTCTCCCTCTAGTGATCAAGCTGCCTAAACTTTCTTCCACAGCCTCTCCTCAGTCAAAATGTAAGGAAACACAAGTCGGATTTATCCCCACCGTCCATTTTATGACGGTTTAATCCAAGAGAGGAGGTTCGGAGCACACATATCCATGGACCTACACCAAAAGTGCTATAAATACCCCCTCACTCTTATTCATGACTACAACTATGAATACTCTCCCTTTAGATAGCCAAAGCTATCATCTAGTAGTAGTATGCAAAGTGGGAGAGAGTGAGGGGAATGTAGAGGAGAGCCGAGTCTGTATACCAAAAGAATAAGAGTGAATTTCACTAGCAGTTTCCAAACTTGTCATGCATTCTCAAATAGGTCCCATTAGTATGAATTGCACATTTACAACAGTAAATTCGCTTTAATTTATTATGCTGGTCCAAATTTAGCCTAGGATCACTAGGAAGCCGATGTGGCATGCCGTGCTGGCCTTTAGCACCCTGTAGCCATGTTTTTCCTTTCTTGATCCCATGGAAATATGCAGAGAAACCCCTCTTCCCACTCTCACTCGCATCTTCTGTACTATCTTTCTATCTCCCTATCTCTTCTTGGTTCTTTAGCCAAAAAGATGTTATACCAAATATATTCACATAATTACATAGACAAAATTGTCATATAGTAGACTGATATTAAGACATAATGCAGTCACATTGATGCGAAAAAAACAAAAAATAAAGTTTAAAACTAGCCGGTATCCCCGCGTGAAGCTGACAATATATTTGATGAATGCGGTGGAAGAAGCGATATTTGACGGGCAATTATGATTGGAATATTAAAATATTTAGTTAGCATGCAGGGTATTAATGAAATAAATCTTGTTCCACTTGCAGAGAACAGTTCTATTCAATAACATAGATACAATTTGACACGCAAGACAGTAATGTACAAATAGAGGAAGTACCAAGGCCAGCAGATAGACTATTGCATCCATGCCCAGCACCAAAGGGATCATACTCGCTCTCAAAACGCGACGTGAACCCAAAAAGGTTGTTTTTCTGTTTAATGGGGTCCCTATAATATTTGTTCACAAGTCATAAGAATATTAGCGAGAAATAAAGAGTATGCAAATCTTATCAAAGGATAGCATAGAGAAAAAGTTTTGTCTTTTTAATTTTAATTAACTGATTTTAAACTTTAAAACTTTGGGAGATGTGAGGGTAGAGTTGCACAAACCATCCTTAAAGATGTAGGAGTGAAGTGAATCAAGGCTGAACAAGAAGGTCAGCCGATCTTCTCTTGAATCTTTTTCTTCTGTCATTCTCTTCGTTTGATGTTGTGCATGGTGTTGGGGAGATCTTGAATGTGTGTGTTAGTATTGCTCTAGAGATATCCCCACACTTATTCTTGTATTTTCTTTATTTAAGAAGAAAACAAAAAGAAACAAACAAGGGCTCCACTAGTTAGAAAACCAGACACAATTTTATTCACAAAAGCAGTCAACCATATGTCTTCAGCATGAATTCTCTCATGCCTAAGACAAGAAACAACATGGTTGCAAGGAATTCTAGTCAATTCCCACTTCCTGCAGTCACAACTCTTGGTCATAATGTTGACTATGTAATCAGTCCCCCTAGATTGAACTTGAAAATTCCCTGTCCAACTGGAAGAACAAAACACATATTAGTGAAATCTAAGTTCTTTAATAATTTTTTCCTGATTTTGAGGCACACAGGACCTGTCCACTTCTCACTCAACTCTTTCTGCTTGGTGTACAACCTTGTCATCAACTGTCCTTGAATCATGCCCAGTATAGGTAGCTCTCTTTCAAACTTAGTTTTAATGTGACATCCATCTAAGCATATCACAAGTCTGCATCCACTTTGGAACCCTCTTGTCGATGTTTCGAGCCCCGGGGGCCTCACACCAACAAGTAAATTTGTATTGCGTGCTCCCTAACCCGGATGGTGATGCAAGAAGAACACAAGGGTTTTATCCTGGTTCGGGTCAAAGAAGGCCCTACGTCCAAAGAAAGGGGGGGGAGGGGGGTGATTCGTGTTATCTTGCACCGAAGTGCTTGTACGGGGTGAATACAAGCAGGCGTTGTGAGCGAGTGTGTATGTGCTATGCTTGCGCGTGAGTCTGCAAGAGCTTGTCGTCCCCCTGCTACGCTAGGCCTGGCATCCCCTTTTATAGGCAAAGGGAAGGCTCAGGGTTACACTGTTGCTAGGGCGAGCGTGGTGATGACATCGAGGTGCTGACATGAGCTTTGTCACCCTCGACTGTAGCGGCATGGTCGACGTACGGTGCATCCAGTAGTGGCATGGGCGGCGACTGGCGTCCGTCCTTCTCCCGGAACTCCAGTGTATGGTTGTCGAGGTGGGAAAGACAGAATACTGTATGTAGCGTTCCTTGATAGTACCAGCCATCATTCCTCGAGCAGTCATTAACCGCTTCCAGGGGTCGGTGGCCTGAGAGATGGGACTGAGCCACGGGAAATGCGGATCAGAGGGTTTGACTATTGCATTTTCGAGGGGGTGTCGTACGAGACACAGTGCTCGGTGTGGGGGAGCAGTGCGATTTGACTCGCCCGAAACCGGGGCATGGGCAGTAAAGTAAGAAGTGACCAGGGTACTTCTTACTATTACCACTGCTGTAGCCACGTGGTTAGGCGGGTAGGTGTACTTTGGACTGTGCTCGAGCCCTGTAGCCATGACGGTAGATGAAAAGGTGTTTTAGAGGGAGGTTGGCCTGTTCGAGGCCTCCATTCGCTCGAGGGGTTTCCGTAACATTTTTGAGGGGTCGGGAGGTCTTGCCTAGAAATGGCTGAGCCGTACTATGTGGCTCGAGCCTGTTCGTGGGCTGGCCCTGTATGGCTCGAATCAAGTGTGGTTGGATGTTCCCTCTAAGCGAGGGATTGTGGGAAGACAATGATGGTTCTGTTCATCTCTAAGCCCATGGGTTAAAGACCCCACAATCTAGGTACCCGACACCTCTCTTGCAAGCATCTATAGAAACATAGAGATGACTAAAATGACCATCAGCCAAACCAAGGTAGAAGGTGTTGCCTGGATTTGATCTCCTTAACTCATATTCAAAAGGTGTTGCCTGGATTTGATCTCCTTAACTCATATTCATAGTCCTAGAGTTGATTATACTGACCCACTTCATCACCATATAATTTATTTAGTGCTAGGCTCCTTGCTCTGCAAAGCTGTGGAGGGTGTAAGGTTCCATTCATTCTGCACAAGTCTACCAAAATTTGCCAATGTCATACCTGGGTCACTCTAAAACTATCTAGGTACTTCTTAGAAAGCCAATCTTTAATGTATCTCTTCAGAGACCACTCTCTCAGCAGATAATTCTTTGTTATATTGTCATGTGAGACATACAGATTCCATAGGCATCCTTCTGCACAATGAGCCTCAACCCTTCCCTTGTCATTCCTTGGAATTTTCAGATTCACCCTGTTTCTCAAGCTGTATTCTATAGCCTGCCTCACCATCTGAATTAATGAAAAAGACATACCAAGAAAGAATATTGGATTGTTGAGATCTTCAGGCACGATGCTCAAAAATTTCAATCTGACTCCACCTTCTGCATCACTCAGGTGGGGGATTCCCTTCCTTTCGACGCCGCAGAGCCATTGGGGAGTGGGACAGGATGAATCGAGTCGCCCGCCACCACTACCACCCCCTGATGATGGGAGCTCCGCGGTCAGCGCCGCCATCGTCGCCTCCTTGGTCGCCTTACACATTTCGTCAGTCGAACACGAAGGGAAAGGACATAATGAGTTGAGCTAGCTTCACAGGGTGTTTTTTTTTTTGCATTTTTGCAACCCAGTTGGAAGGGCACAGGTCTGCTGCAGTACCTTCGAGTCCACCTGGGCATGCCACATCGACATCGTGACGCCCCCATGACCAATTTGGACCAGATTGGCACATTAAACCAAGTTTAGTGCTACGAAATTGCGTTTCAGAGTACCGGGACCTATTTGAGAACGCAGGACAAGTTTGGGGACCGCTAGTGAAATTTACTTAAAGAATAAATAGAGAAAGATACCATGTTTACGAAAGAAAGAACTAGTACAATTTATGCATCGAAAGGTTATTAACCATTAATATGAAACTAACATGCTAACCTAAACAAAAAAATATATTTATGAGCTCAAGAAATGTTTGGGCATTAATAGTCACAATTAAATAGAAATGATAGTTGTCAAGGACCGCATGGATCATAGTCATCCTTCCTATAGTAATAATTGTTTTGTTTAAGTATATATTATAGTGTCAAGTTGAAAAATGCACATATATGTGGCACAATTCATAAATTATCCATGCACTGTACCCCCAAGTGTAATTCAAAATTGCCTTTTTTCTGAATAAAAAGTCTTCCAAATGCCTCTAGACTCTGTATCAGCTTACAAACCTATTAGCATCACCGTCATAGCATGTAACATAAATTCAATTGCTAGGTAATTTGCACGCAAACATATTAGAAAAAATCTAATAACTTTCACGGACTAGTAAACATTGCCCACTGTAAGCACCTAAGTTTATGAACTATATTATTTTTTTATTCGTTGTCCTTGTCTTAGGAACTAGATCTTGAACTTCGATCAAAATTAAGCTCTGGTCATAAATAGATTCTAAGGAATGCAATAACTACCTAGATTGCGTATGCATATAACATTTACAGTTTAAAAATATATTTAAA
This sequence comes from Themeda triandra, assembly GCA_018135685.1. NCBI lineage: Eukaryota > Viridiplantae > Streptophyta > Magnoliopsida > Poales > Poaceae > Themeda > Themeda triandra. The sequence goes on along the minus strand of JAENPR010000219.1, from coordinate 321,111 downwards.
CAGGACAATTCACATATATTCAACACTAAACAAAGAATTCATCAAGAAAAACGATAATGGCATTAGCACTAAGTTCACAATCGCATAGGATACCTCCAGAGATAATGTACGGAAACACCATACTTCATCATAGATAAAAGTAGACTCGCGTGAAGTGTTTCGCCAATGAAAGAACCAGATAAGAAGATGCATTCCAATCCCTCTACTAGATACTCGTATTTTGTATAATAAGGAAATCTCGTGGCACCCAAACAAAGATTCTCTCACACACACAAAAGACGGATTCACATAGACACAAAACAACGATTCACATCCAACCCAGGAATGGTAGAGGAATAGAGCAGAAGCAGTTATCTCGGTGAGGAAATTCCACACGCCCTTTATCACTTCCTCCTTCAAAGTGGGTCCCTAAACCAATTCCCGAGAATACCAATCAAGCTATGGTGGTGTTGGTGTTTGGATGCGCTAATCCTAACACACTAGTAAATTTATGTTACATGTCCCTGACCCAGATGGTGATGCAAGATGAACACAAGAGATTTATACTGGTTTAGGCAAAAGAGTGCCCTACGTCCAGTGGGGGGAGGAGATCTTGTATTGCCTTGCACCGAAGTGCTTATTGTAGAGGTTACAAGCAGGAGAGAGAGAGAGAGAGAGTGAGAGAGAGAGAGAGAGAGAGAGAGAGAGCCGGTCCCAAGTCTCAAGTGTGTGAGGTGTATTGCTTGAGATGTTGATCACAAGCGTGGAAGTGTTGTGCATTGTCCTAGAGTCGGTCCTAGGCTCCTCCTTTTATAGCCACAAGGAGGGCGCACGGTACATGTACAGTGGGGTGAGTTTCTTGGCAGGGAAGAAAGGCTCGAGGCCTATAGCATTTCCTATAGCGGCACCGCGGCGCCGTCCTTGAAGGGGCGGTGCCGTCCGTGGAAATTGGGGCGACATGGCGAGGGGCATCGATCCCTGTTGGAGGCGTGGGGGTCATGAAGGTGTGCCGCTCCCAATTGAATCCATAGGGAATTGCATCGGTCCCTATAGGCTCGGACGATGCAGAGAGTCGAGGTGGAGTCAGAGCCATAGAGGTAGGCGTTGTACAGGGACAAGGACGGGATAGACAATACGGCAGGGTTCTCAAGAGCAGGTATAGTGCCAAGTACGGCGAAATAGTGTTCGATAACCTCCTACACGTCATCGTCGTGGGTGGCAAAAGGGTGATCAGTCGTCGATCATATGAGCCTTGTAGCCACACTGTGCCCTCATGAGCATTAAATGAGCCTGTCTTCCTGTCAGAAGAGGTGATCTCGAGGGAGGTAGTACCCAAGGCTCATACGCCCGAGGTAGCCTCAAGTGAGTCGAAAACTAGTGTCCGGGGCCTCGTTGGTCAGAGTCAGCCTCGAGCGGACATAGGTTTGGGTTTGAGGCCTCTATGGGCCGAGCCCGTCTCGTGCGAGGTGGAGATTCGGCCCATGAGGCCTCTGCTGATCGAGGCTGTCTTTGTGGTCGTCTTGGTCTTGACTCTCATCAGGGATTTGATGGCTTGTTTTTTGATTACCCCTAATTATGGTGCTTGACAGGTGGGAAGTATCGCTAAAATCATCTAGGTTATCACCCATATTGATGTAGTGCAACAATATTAGAAATCACCGTAACTATTGCCTAGGGGCCTCGAACCAAGAAACACCTGCTTCAAATGGTCCAAGGCGCCATGGAATGGTCTTGTGGGATCGCCGATGGGGACCTCTGCGTTCAACGACAGTATCGTGTAACCCCTATGTTCAGAATTCAGAAAGATGATGTAATAACGACATGAAGTCATTCCAAATGAAACTTTTGCTTAGATGATTCTTGAAAAACGTTATTATACTCCTATGAAGCCATCTCGTCCCCTCTCTCAAACACTCATTCATTTGCAACTCTCACAAACTCTCTCTCTCTCTCTCTCTATATATATATATACAAATAAGAGCAAGGAAGAACCCAAGAACTAGAGATATAATGGAGAGGAGAAAATATTAGAGAAGGAAAGGGAAGAAGAGGAAGAGAAGCATCAACACCGTCTCAAGAGTCACTCCTACATCTTCATCCCAATCCATGGTTACCTCAAGAAAAATTCCCTCCCTTCCCTTGGATTCATTCCCCAAAGCCTAACTCTTGGTTCTTTATGCAAGTTTGATGTGGAAACTTGATGGTGGTTCCATCATATGTAGAGTAAGTTCAAGATCCTCCTTAGTTCAATCATCCAATATTTTCCTCGAATCCCCTTTTAATGCCTTTTTATGCATTTTTGCAGGAGGAGCTCATAAGTGGTCAAACCAATGTTTTAGCTTAGAAGCAGGATTTCAAAGGCCTTATCTGATTATCTCCAATCTAGGTGGCTCTTGGAAACCACCAAATAAAGTCTCATAACTAAGTTGCCATGCTCATAAATGGTCAAACCAATGTTTTAGCTTAGAAGCAGGATTTCAAAGGCCTTATCTGATTATCTCCAATCTAGGTGGCTCTTGGAAACCACCAAATAAAGTCTCAGAACTAAGTTGCCATGCTCAAATCCTCAATTTATCATAATGATGGTTCAATTCCAAATCAATAGTTACACGATAACACTAACTCCAAACCTAGCTGTCATGAGCCTAACTAATCACCTAAACTACCCTAGAAACCTCTTGCACATGCATGAAGCACAGCTCGTTACATCGGGTTTGAATCACTAAAATTAACATGACCTAAAGGACTATGCACATAGGTTCTGTCGACCAGACGACTAAGTGTGTCCGCCAATAATGACGGAGTGTCTGTCAACCCAAAAACGTAGCGAACCTCACAGCCAGAACGCTCACATATGAGATGGCGGAGTGTCCGTGAAAGGCCATGGAGCGTCCGCCAAATTATAAAAACTAATTAACCTAGAGAATGGGGGCCCTCGCCGACAGAATATGAACATACTTGTGTATCTGTTTTACACTTGCAATTTCTCACTCGCATATCGGGTATACGCCTGTCTTTGCCAAGGCAGCGCTTAGCCCCGGTGAGGAAGACGAGCGGCGACAGGGATCCGTGACCATGAACCACGTAAGGTTGACGTTGACGCATAAATAATTAAATCGATTTGTATTGACTCAGATCCTTTGGTATTTTATTTTCCTCACAAATTAAACCTTGACAGACCCATATTTTGTGTAAATGTGTATTGTCAAAAATATTAACAAGGGAAAGATGATTAGCAGGACGTACAAACGTACCTGGCTAGCACATTATAGCAGCTTCTTGCTGCTAAATGATGAATGAAATGTTTGTTGTAAAAAAAAAAAAAAAAAGACATGGCTAGCAAAGGTGCCCACAAATAATGAAAGACGAGGTCCCACAAATAATGAAAGACGACGCACCACATTGCACGGCGGCCAAGGGTAGTTCAAAAGCTTTTGCACAGTCTGTACTGCGCAACCTCGTGCAGCTTTAGTGACCACCACCTGCCACTCAGCTCGACCATCATACGCCATGTCTGCCATGACCGTGAACTCCCTCCTCCTGGTGCTCCTCATCGTCGCCATCCGCAGCACCACCCTGGCGCTGGGGAAGACGGTGAAAGTCTGGTCTTTGTGCTCGCCGGCGAACTACACCCCTGGGGACGCCTACGACGCGAACCTCCGCGGCATGCTCAAGGACCTGGTCACCGTCACGGCGTCCTACGGTGGCAACGGCAACAGCACCGTCGGCGAGTCGTACGGGCTCGCCATCTGCTACGCCGACGCCCCACCCGAGGTGTGCCGGCTCTGCTTGGACATGGCGGTCGGGAACGTGACGACGCTGGCGTGCCCGCGCGCCGTGGCCGCCGACATGATGTACAACAACTGCCTCCTGCGGTACGCGAACGCGAGCTTCCCCGCGCGCCCGGACATGGTGCAGAGGTTCTCCTTCTACAACAACCTGACGCGCGCCGGCGACGCCGCCGTCAGCGCCGCCGCGCTGGGGCGGCTCATGGACCGGCTCGCCCCCGCGGCCGCCGCGTCGCTGCGGCCCTTCGCGTTCGGACGCACCAACATGAGCGCCGAGCAGAGCCTCTACGGGTTCGTGCAGTGCGTGGCGTACCTGTCGCCGGACGACTGCCGCCGCTGCCTCCAGCGCATCGCTGCGTCGTTGCCCATGTACGTACACATGCGTTACTGTGCTAAACCCGGCCGGCCAGTGGCGGCACGGCAGCCGGCATGACCGACCATTCTGTATGCTCGCAGATGGACGAGAGGAGGGCGCGCCTACTCGCTGACATGCTACACGCGGTTCGAGGTGGTGCCGTTCTACACGCCGCCCAACACGCAGACCCTCGTCGTGGCGCCAGCGCCATCGCCGGAGCCGTCGTCGCAGGACGCACCAGTGGCGGCGAAGTCCCGAGGTGAGTTGACCACCACAAGTCTAGTCCAGTTGAGTCTCCTGAGGGTGACAACTAACACGCACTACCGGAATCGGCTTGTTTGCCGATGGCGGCCAGCTTTGCCGATGGCAAAGTGGTGAGCCATCGGCAAACAACCAAGTTTGCCGATGGTAAAGTGCGGCCATCGGCAAAAATCAATTTGCCGACGGCCCAGCCATCGGCAAACTATGGCCATGGGCAAATCTGTAATTTGCCGGTGGGCCGTGCCATCGGCAAACTCCCGCCATCGGCAAAGGCCCGTTTTTGCCGATGGCCGCCCATCGGCAAAGCCCGACCATCGGCAAAATTGGCCCACCGACGACGCCGTCCGGGGCCGGCCGACGTCGTGCCGTTTGCGATGGCCGGGCCGTCCGGCCATCGGCAAACAGCCCAGCTTTGCCGATGGCCACGGCCATCGGCAAACCACGGCCACGTGGCAGCCTCGGCAGCCGCCGGGCCCACGCGCTTGCCGATGGCCGGCCATCGGCAAACTCTTTTTTGCCGACGGCCTTCCCGTGCCGTCGGCAAAGTTTGTATTTTTTTGATTTTTGGTTCCAGTTTTTTTCTCGGTGCCTTCCTACCTCAAATACAACCCACCTGCAAAAATTGGGACCATTTTGAGTTTTCTTGCTATATTTCGTGAATTATTTCTCTTTGTTTGCAATTTTCCGCAACTCCGCTTTTTGAACTAGTACATGAAATAATGGAACTTTTGATCCGAAACATGGTATTCATGATGCTCGAGTATGTTGAGGCCGTATCCGGCCTCGCATGAAATTACGACCATTTTGCCGTCGTAGCGTGGGAGTGACGTGCACGAAAGTGTTTTTAAATTATATAAAATCCAAACGAAGTCGGAAATTGACGAAACTTGACAAGTTGTGTGGCCATGGCATGTGGAGTCTGTGGTAAAAATTTGAAAAAGTTTCGAGCAAGTTGTGACGTCGGATCGCCAAAACCCGCATTAACTCCACATGTGATCACAAGTGATGACATGTGGAGATGTCTAGGTTTTAGTCATCCGACATTACAACTTGCTCGAAAATTTTTGAAATTTTTATCAGAGACTCCACATGCGATGGCGAGACAACTCGTCAAGTTTCGTCAATTTCGGACTTCATTTAGATTTTATATAATTTAAAAACACTTTCCGTGCACGTGTCTCCCCACGTTACGACGACAAAATGGTCGTAATTTCATGCGAGGGGCTGGATGCGGCCTCAACATACTCGGCGAATCATGAATATCATCTTTCGGATCAAAAAGTCCCATTATTTCATGTACCTGCGCTCAAATTTGGAGTCGGCTAAAATCCAAAGTAACGAAATAATTCACGAAATATAGCTAAAAGTTCAAAAATGTCCAAAGATTTGGATGTGGGTTGTGTTTGAGGTAGAAAGTTACCGTAAAAAAAATGGAAGCAAAAATCAAAAAAAAAAATAGAAACTTTTCCGACGGCACAGGCAGGCGGGTCGGCAAAATGAGTTTGCCCGGGTCCACTGCCATCGGCAAACACGGTGCGCGGGCCCGCTGTCGGCCGCCACGTGGGCCGACTTTTTGCCGATGGCCGGGCCCGTGGCCATCGGCAAAATGTGTTTAAAAAAATAAAAAACTTGAATAAGCCCGGCCCATCTCCCCGAACCCTATCCTCTCTCACACCGGCCCGCCTCTCTTCACACCAGCCCGCCGCCGCCCACCGCCACCGCCGCCGCCGCCCCTTCCTCTGCGAGCAACCGTCGGCGGCCGGATCTCCCGCCGGAGCTCCCGCCCGCCTCCGCCGGATCTCCTCGCCCGGAGCTCCCCCGCCCGGCTCCGCCGCCCTTGCACGCCCGCCTCCGCCCGCCAACCGCCGCGCCCGTTCCTCCATCGCGGCCGTGAGAAGCCGGCCGGCGCTCCGCTTCTCCGCGCCCCGGCCCCCGCCGCTGGGGCCCGCCGCCGGCCGGCCGGCGGCCCGACCTCCCGGCCCCGTCCCCACCGCCGACGGCGCTTCCCGCCCGGTCCCGCCGCGGCGCTCGACCGCGGCCCCGACCTCGGCGGCGCCGCGCACCCTATGGCCGGGTCGGTGAGGGAGAAGGAGAGCACCGGCGCCCCGACCTCCCCGCCCCGTCCCACCACCGCGCCCAAGCTTCCCCGCCCCGTCCCGCCGCCGGCGTCGGCCGCCGGCCCCGACCTCACCGGCGCCGCGCCCCCTATGGCCGGCCAGTAGAGGGGAAGGAGAGCGGAAGTGGAAGAAAGAGAAGAGGGAGGAGGAAGAGGAAGAAAGGGAAGGAGGGGGAGGAGGAGGAGGAAGAAAGGGAAGGGGAGGAGGAAGAGGAGGAAGGTGCCAAGCCGTCCTCCTCGATCCTCGCTGCTGCGGTGATCCTTCCTTCATCGCGGTCCTCGCTTGTCGCCGCCAAGGTAAGCCCTACCTTCTAGTGTTAGTAGTAGATGTAGTTGTAGTAGATAGTAGTGGTTAGTAGTAGTAGTTAGTAGTGTTATTTCTAGGGTTAGTAGTAGTTAGTAAGTAGTTAACTAGTTCTTAGTATTAGTAGTGTTAGTAGTTAAGTAGTTGTTAGTACTAGTAATTAGTATTGTTAGTAGTGGTTAGTACTAGTAATTAGTATTGTTAGTAGTGGTTAGCTCTTAGTGTTGACGAAACCTTCCGTCCACGTCGTCAACGCCTTTCGTCCACTAATATTGATGTCTTTATTGTTTTGCGAGCGTGATGTGTCGTAGGGGAGCTTGATCGTGTACGTCCCGCCGACACCTCCACCTCCACCGTCGTCGATTCGGCTACGAGAGCAAGGTATATGAACCCTTCTCTTCTTGTCGGCCTTCGTGCCGCTATGCTTATCGGCCTTCATGCCGCTGTGGTTATCGGCCTTCGTGCCGTGGTGCTTGTTGGCCTTCGTGCCATGTTTTTTGCAGGTTTTGGAACCTCCCCTGCGGGGAGGTGCCGCCGAAATTTTTAGTGGCTTCTAATCTTTTTCCTCTTTTTGTAGGAGGAGGACCCGTGAGAGCTACTCGGTGACGGCGATCTTCTTCTTGGGCGTTGCGGGCCTTCCCGCACCGCGTCGACTCTCCTCCGCCGGCTACCCGCCTCTGCGCGCCACCCTAGGTATAAACCACCTCTCGTGTCTTATAGTTGTTGTAAGTACATTGCGTAACCGAGTTAGGGCGTCTCCCGTCCGAAAGAGATTCGCGGTCGTTGGTATGCGGATCGCGTGCATATCTCGCGACGGTTTCTCTTTCGGATTGTCCACGTTTTTGGACAGCTCGAGGATGCGTAGATGGGTTAGCTTCCATGTTCCGCCCTCGTCCGAGTCGGAGTTTCGCAGCCCCTCCCCGTTGTTCTCCGGATACACACTCTCCCCCCGGACGTGTATCGGGAGAACAGCGGGGAGGTGCTGCCGAAATTCCGTCTCGGACGGAGCGGAGCATGGAAGCTAACCTCATCTACGCATCCTCGGGTGGGATTAGGACCTATCCTTCACCTATTAGATGGTAGGAACGCCTTGTAGATGCAGCTCTTGTTTCTGTTACTCGCTTACGTTGGCGCATGACAGAGGATGGCTGACCGTGAGTGGATGTACACGGGGTTCAAAGACAAGACAGAGGAATGGATAAAGGGGACCAATGAATTCCTAGAGCAAGCATTTGGCCCATCTACTAAAGGGTCGATTCGGGTGTTTTGTCCCCGTGCCAAGTGTAAGAACGAGACAAGGAAAGAGAAGCGGCCGATGTGGCAAGATATTTGGAAGTATGGATACGTTCCAAACTACACCCGATGGACTCTCCATGGGGAACGCAAACGGCTTAGGGAGGCGGTGGTGATACCGGACCTCACGGGGTTTGATGCAGATGCCGGAATGGCAGACGTTGGCGCCTGTGAAGGAACGGAGGTGGAGGAACAAGATCCAGAGGACACAGCAAAGGCGTACTGCACGGCCGGTACTACTTGGCCAACAGCGCCATCGACCCGTCCTCTGTTGAGACGCTGACCGAGATCCGCAGGAGAGACCGGGAAAGTGGGGGCGGATCGCAGATCCCCATAGCGCCTCGGCAGCAGAGCAGCGCGCAGGTGATCAGCAGTCTTCAGGTAAGTGGAGTTTCATGATGTAGCCTGCCTTCATGATGTAGCCTGCCTTCAAATAACATCAATCGTGCTGGTGTAATATTGCAGGCCACGATCGAGGAGATGAAGGCCAGGGAGGAGGAGCGGGAGGTGGCCATTGAGGCGAGGATTGAGGCGAGGATGTCGGCGCGGGTTCAGGAGCAGGTGGCGGCACTGACGGCGCACTACCGCGTCAGTTGGGCAGGCACTTCGCGGCCCAGATCCCGGGAATGGAGGAGCCTCCCGCTCGATCTACGCTCCACCACCGGTAGTTCCACCGCCTCGGTGCACCGCCTCTTCTCGGACTTGGTCGGGTGAGTACATTGCCTCTCGCTTTAGCTTGTCGCGTCGCTTGGCCTTCGCGCCCATGTTTGGCCTTCGTGCCCATGTTTGGCCTTCGTGCCCATGTTTGGCCTTCGTGCCATGTTTTTTGCGGGTTTTGGAACCTCCCCGTGCGGGGAGGTGCTGCCGAAATTTGCGGGGAGTTGTACTAATTACAGCACTTGTTCTTTGTGCGAGCACCGTCGGCGGGTTCGAACCCGACTCCAAGCCCACCAGGAGCTTCTCCACGCACTCGCAGCTTCCCCACGCCACCGTACTCGCAGCTTCCCCACGCAGCACGGGGTCCTCCACCGCCGCAGGGTACTCGTGGCCGCAGCACCCGCACTCCGGGCCTCGCCGCCTTCCCTCCGCACCCGGGGCACTCCGTCCCCGCCGTGCTCCCTCCGCAGCACGTCGGCCACCGGGCGCCGCGGCCCCGGGGCAGCCGAGTTGGCCTGCGTGGGAGGATGCCGCCGGGGGCTCGGGACCCAAGGGGATGGCGCCACTAGCTAGGTTTAGTCTTGTAGCTTGTGAGATATGTATGGATGACTTGTGACATGTATGACTCTTTTGCTTGTGGCCCGGATATGTTTGGATTCCGATGGACATGTATCGATGCTTAAAACCGTATTTCGTTGCTATATATGTGGATTATATGCTATATATGTGGGTTAATTGATATATATGTGATGCATGTGCTAAATTGTAATGTAAATGGAAAGAAAACAGAAAAAAAAAATTCCAGGTTTGTCGATGGCTAGCCATCGGCAAACCTGGGGTTATGATTCAGCAAATCCCCAGGTTTGCCGATGGCCAGGGCCGGCAAACTTGCCATAACTTTGCCGATGGCCATGGCCATCGGCAAACACATTTTTATTTTTTTTTGAAATTTTTTTGCCGATGGCCTCGGCCATCGGCAAACTTGATGCCGACGGCATTGACCATCGGCAAAAAAAATTCAAAAAAAAAAAAAAATGAGTTTGCCGATGGCGGAGCCACGCCGCCATCGGCAAAGCCACCGGGCCGCTGACGGCGCGTCGGGCCGACGTGGCGGCTTTTCCGATGGCACGCGTGGCCATCGGCAAAAGGTTCCGATGGCAATGGCGGTGGCCGTCGGCAAACCCGGCTTTACCGATGAAATGTTTGCCGATGGGGGTTTGCCGATGGCCACATCGACCTTTTTGCCATCGGCAAACCTTTTGCCGATGGGAAAAGTGCCTTTGCCGATGGCGGCCGGCCATCGGCAAAAAAGGCCGTTCCGGTAGTGACGGGCGAGCTGCGTACTGTATGTACTCTTTAAATTTAGTTGATGATGACAGGACCAGATAGGTAGGTGGAAGCAGGAAGCGCGTATAGCGTACCTTTTTTTTTTTTTTTTTTTGGTTCAGCGCGTTTAGTGTAGTTGAGTGACCACTTGACCGTAACCGGTCCTCACGCAGAAATTAGTGGCTGTTTAGTACAGCTTCTATCGGCTTGCCTAAAGGATTTCTTGCTGAGAAGTTGCCTGTGTGAAGGATCGAGAATACTCGGTGTACCGAAAGCACAATGGACCCTGTGAAGTACTTACCGGGATGTTGCGCCTGATTTTGATTTTATTCCCATGCTTATTCTTAAACTTCTCTGATCTTCGATCATAGCAATTGGGATCCTTCGTGTACTCCTTATAAAAGTGTTGTATGAAATGCACCTGTGTTATCAAAATTATAATAATACATATGATAACCGTAAATGAATAAGAAGTTCTGTCACTTACAATTTCAAGCAATCTTCAAAGTGCTACCCTAGTTTGTTTGTTGTCCACAACGAGTAAAATACATAGGCCCTACCATCCTGAGGATAGATGATAAATGTAGTCCAGTAGCTCGTGATGCCCGCACTACACTATTGAAACAAAATACATATTATATTGCAATGAGAAGGGCATGATCCTAGCCACTTATCTATACAAACGTGTTTTTGACTTACCAAAAGTGATAGGCAGCCAGGATACACTCACTTCCCTTGATCTTCTTCATTGCTCCTAACATGTACATTGCCACATCGTACTCCAGTTTGTTGAGCTTGTCTTTCCGGTACTTGTCTCTCTGTCGCTTGGACAAGTTCACCAGATCTTCATGGTTGGCCGGCCAACCACTAACCGTGGCGGGGAAACATTGTGCCGGCCTCGGTGGCATCTAGGGGGGTGTCTTGCATAATCATTTCTATAGTAGTGGCAGTGACTAAAGCAGCAACCTAGATAATTAGCAAAGTGCCTCTAGTATCGAGGAGCCATCTATGCAAAAATACATGACAGAAAAGATACATCAGATTCACAACAAATAGCATCATTGGTTTGGATAACCACTCAATAAAATTCAATCACATGAGCCAAATCATAGACAGAACAACAACTCAAAGTAAAGTTCATAGCAACTAGAATCATTAGCATGGATAATAGCTCAGTTAATCAATTCAACCATGAACAACATGGACATTAACTTAGATAAACATAATAACCATGATAGACATGGGCATCAGATCAGCTCAGTATAGCATATTTATACACCGAAGCCCTCAGATTATAAGTAAAAAACAAAATAATCATGAAAATCTACTTCCATGGCAACCAATCACACCCAAACATGACTGGAGGGAGAAGGAAGGAAGGAAGTTGGAAGCCAATGGATAGATGAAAGGGGATTGGAGGAAACACCAGCAGATCAACAAACCTACATAGTAAAGAACTCATTAGTACACTAATATACCTGGGAGATGCTACCTATTGTTTGCAAATAGGAAAATCGATGGAGGAGATAGAAGGATGAAGGAACTTGCCAGCTCAAACCATGTCAGATTGTACTCACTACTGCAAAGAAACACAAGAAAAGAGCAGATTCTTGAGTAGGCATCCATGGAATCGAGGGGAGAACTTGGAGAGGAGGGAAGAGAATTCACATGTGAGCGATGGAGATAAATGGCGATGAAGGGAGTACGAGGGGCGTTTTTGTGAGGATTTTGGAGGGGAGGAGGAGTTCAATTCTCTGAGTGCTTGAAGTGGGCACAATGATGACCCCAATCTTCCCTCGTACATGCGCCATGGAAATTTCACCCTCCCGTGTGCACGCCCTAGTGCGCACTAGCCAACCAGTGCTAGTCCTAGGGGGAGGGACACAGGGTGTGATGGCCAAGGGCTTAGGCGAGGGAGGGGTCCAAGCCTAGTTATACGACTCCTCATGCCCTATACTTCGAAGTCCATTAGCAGATAGCAAACACCGACCTTTCTTTGCTTGCAGTATCCCCACACGACGCAAGCAGGCGAACGGTGACCCGTCCCTCTTCCAGTGGTGCGGGGTAGCCACGACAGTGGGGATACCCAACTCTCTCCGTTGGCGTGGGGCAGCCACGGTGGCTGCCCACCCCTCCTGCCCTTCCTCCATGGCCGACAGAGAGCTAGAAGCTAGATCCTGTTTGGAGAGGACGGACCCGTTCACAGCAGCATGTTCACGGGCAGCAGGGCGGCGCGGATCTCGCACCCGACGACAGCTGCATGGATCTGGCGCCTAGCCCCGTCTTCCCCACGAGCAACCCTCTCCTCTTCCTCTCCCAGATCTGGCGGCCATGGATCCGTCGTTTGTTGCACGGATTCGTCCTTCCTCGGGGCAGATCCAGTTGGGGGCGGTGGCGCTCCCCTCTTTCTGTGGCTAGATCTGGCACCACCACCTCTCTAGGGTGGCGCGGGCGGCCGCCAGGGCAGCGCTTGTGTCTGAGAGTGAGGAAGTAGATGCGGCGAGGATCCCGCTGGCGAGAATGCAACGGTTCTGGCGGTGAAGGAGAGGAGGAGCCTGGATCGGCGGCTGGGAGGCCGGATCCGGTGTCGGGGATACAGACGCGGGCGAGGTGGCAGCAGCGGCGGTGACAGGTGGATGGGCTCGGCGGGCCTATCCATAGTTTTCTAACAACAAACTGCCTTGGAAAAGGTCACATTAATCATGACCTTTGATCCGAGGCGGTTGCCAAAACCGCCTCGGTAAATCCTTTTTTGCCCGTCTTGGTTAACTTTTTACGTAGTAGTGCTTGTTTCTTTGCTAGTTTTTTTTTCACTTCTCTGATATCCCTAGGACCTACTACAACCTGTCTAACACATCTTTAGCGGTAAAAGTAAAAACATGTTAGTCCTAAACTTTGATACAGTCATGTGTCCATGATCCTTGCACAAGTGGGTAAGGTGCCCTGATATACGGCATAGCGAAAAGTGGGAATCCAACATCAGTCATATCCACTAAAATGACATGGGTCACAACGTTCGCCAATCACTTTTTAGTTACTCAAAACACCCGTCCTGTTTTTGCGATTAAAAACACCCATCTTTGTGACATAGTAAAACTGATGTTTAATTTGTAGAGATGTCTGGCGTCATGGCAATTACCGAGGTCTTCAGGCCTAATTCAAAGTCCATAACGGTGATACTTTTGCAAGAACTTGTCAACAATGAAAAATTAGTGACGCATAATCCTAATGCCGGTCACGCATCTAGTGTCACCAAGTTTTCATGTAATCATGTAGTGTCTGCGTTTTGAGGGTGAGATATGCTTAAACTCAGAAATCCTAGCCCTAGAAAGTCCAAACATGTACACACAGCGTCGACATCAAATCTATCAGTGGGCTCTATTTGGTAATCACTATTTTTGTTTTAACTATCTGTACATATATTTTATTTTACAGATGAAAAGGCTCGAAAATTTCACTCAAGGATGGTGCTGGCGGGTATTTATTTTTCATAATCTTCTGTTAGCATAATGTAAAATACCATGTAAATTTATATTTTCATATTCTTGATGGGAGTAAATGTAATAAATACTAAAATATAAATATAAAAATATTTTTACCATATTGGATATATATTTTCATATTCTTGATGGGAGTAAATGTAATAAATACTAAAATATAAATATAAAAATATTTTTTTACCATATTGGATAGTAGTAGTTACCATAATTTTAATGGATGATATTTCATATTCACTTTCTATAAGTGAACATTCTTTTAATTTAAAGGATTTTCATGTATGTTGTGAGTTGGCATTCATACTAGAACCATTATTATTGCAGTGACATCAATTGCTTTAATTTTGAAGGCCAAATATTTAGTAGTCAGTGGCAAAATTTCAATGTGTCCAGTACTAATTCATTATGCAATAAAGATAATGAGTACTGATTTCATGATAAGTTATGTTTATCTAGTTTTTACAAAGCTTCATGCTATATAATCTTCAGTCAATTTTTAAATATATAATGTTATGTTTCTTATATCATTCACACATTTTCTTTTTGCCAGTTTCAACTGTTGGAGCCATTCTCTTGATCATGGTCTGTGTCATTATTTTCTTCAAGATCCGTAGGAGGGAAAATTTTCAACAAACTGTTGGACGCAATATTGAGGAGCTTCTAGAAGATGGCTCCGCGGCTCCAAAGAGATATAAATATTCACAGCTGAAGGAAATAACAAGGCATTTTAGTGAAAAACTTGGAGAAGGTGGCTATGGCATGGTTTACAAAGGTACATTACCATGTGGCATGCTTGTTGCAGTGAAGTTCCTCCACGACTTCACAAGAAATGGAGAAGACTTTATCAATGAAGTTATCAGCATCAGAAGGACAGCTCATGTTAATATTGTTACTCTGCTTGGTTTTTGCTTGGAGGGATCCAAGCGAGCTCTTATCTATGAGTATATGCCTAATGGATCACTGGACAAATTTATCTATGATGATAATTCAAAAACAATTATGGGATGGGACAACCTCTATGAAATAGCAATTGGTATTGCGAGAGGTTTGGAGTATTTGCACCGTGGCTGTAATACACGCATCATACACTTTGACATTAAACCGCACAATATCCTTCTTGCTGATGATTTCATACCGAAAATTGCTGATTTTGGTTTGGCCAAGTTATGCAACCCAAAGGAGAGTTACCTATCAATGGCAGGCATGCGAGGGACAGTTGGGTTCATCGCGCCTGAAGTTTTCGCAAGGAGATTTGGAGTAGTTTCTACTAAATCAGATGTCTACAGCTATGGAATGATGCTTCTTGAGATGGTGGGAGGAAGAAAGAACCTGAAAGAAAGCGTCAACAATTCCAGTGAGATGTATTTTCCAGACTTTATCTATAGTCATTTGGCTGAAGTGGGAAGCCTGCATTCATTTGATATGGCAGGTGAAACAGAAGAGATGGCAAGGAAAATGGCCTCGATTGGCTTATGGTGTATACAAGTGTCTCCTATGTCCCGTCCAACAATGAGCAAGGTTTTAGAGATGTTCGAGAAAACTGCAGATCAACTTGAGATACCACCAAGGCAACACTTTTATTCAGCTATACAGTATGTTTTTCTGCAACTTCATAACTGTAGAGAAGTATTGAATGCTAAATTGCATTCTTTAGGAAGTACTGTGTATATTGCATATTTAGAGGGAGTAATGTACTAATGTACAATGTTTTATTTAGTTTATTAACAAAAGTATAGCAGTACATTTGTTCTCACATTATTATTTGTGCTAATTTGATAGTAAATGGCATGTAGGGAGAATTCGTCGAAGGAGTCTGCTCCGACACTGTAAAACAGAGGAAGCTATGAGTACCTGATTCAAGCAAAGATCACGGGTACATTTAATAAAGTGCTCCCTTGTGTTGACCTATATATCTGTGAAACGAATTTATATATATATCAGTTTTGTGGGTAGATTCAAATTACGTAAATATGAAAGATGTCATATTTACAGAAGGGACTAACTGAATTGTAGCCTTCCATGGTTCATGCTAAAATATAAGGACTCAAATAAGAACTGTTATATTGTGTTTTCTTGCTTGGTGCTTTTGGACACCAATGGAGGGCTTAGATATTTTACACAGAGTTGAATCCGAGGCAGGTTTTCATCATCATGTGATTGGCAGTGGGTATGTTAGATGAAGCAACTTAATCTATCACCCCTTGTGTTAATGGTGGTACACATATTGTGCCTATAGCGAACAGGTTTATATGAGTTTATGACAAATACCAAACTTCCAGTATGTGATGCAACATGCATGCTATTCGTTTCATCTCCAATGCACATGGTCTCGACACCGAACCAGATTTTTGTGTATCGGAGGATTAGGGACAAACCTGAAGTAGCAATCGATGCAGAGCTCCGTTTGTTGGCAGAAGGGACAACTTTGGTTTTAAGTTTCAGATGCAAATTACTGAAAAAATACACATTGAAATGGATAAAAAGTATAGTTATGATCAATAGCCGCCCTTGCGTGTTAGGATTCAATTTAAATGATGGTTTTATTGAGCACTATAAAATATATGACAAGGCAATGAATGCAGTACAAATTAAAAGTGCAGTACATCACAGGGAACAAAGCTTGGAGCAAAAAGGGATTTCTATACATCTCATTTGAAAGCTCAAAGATTGGATAAATAATAAAACCTATAGCAGTTACAAAAGTTTCCAAGTCTGACTGTCAGTTTGATACTATCAAGTTGGCAAGCCTTGTTCTCAATTGCTCTTTAGCAACTGTTAAAAATTAGTCCTCGGAGGGACAAGTTGTCCGTTAAGCTCCATCCACGAAAGCTTGGACGACTCTAAAACTAAAACCGAAGCCTGAAACATGCTGCGATCTGCCAGGAGAGATGAGATTCTGGAGAGAAAGTATGAAGCGATCCAGGAGATGCGTGAACGGACGGACCTGGCCGACGGCATTGACATGCTGCCAGAAGAATGGTCAGGTGTCTCCATGGTCAAGGGGCACATAAGGGCCATTATTTATAAAAATAAAAAAGAATTAATCAAAGGGGATTGAGAAGGATTCAATCCCTTATCCCTTATACAAGTCAAAATTGTCGTCAATCCCCTTCAATCCCCTCTAGTCAAACCGAACAAGCCTAGTTGAGATTCTACACTACGATCATTGATACCAACGTTTCTGAACTTGTATACATCAGTAATCTACATTCGCTTCCAATCACATTTCTTCTACGGATCATTTACACTTGTCAGAACACAAATGCTACAGATATTCAGGAACCACCGTCTTTTTCTTCACCCAAAGCACTCCTCAGTAGATTGGCATAATTATTGGCACGCGACACCTTCGCTTCTAGCTCTTCCTTTTCTTTAATGAGCTTACCAGCCTCCTCTCTGTGGCGGTTGAGCTCTGTGCATTTCTGGACCAAGGCCCCTAGGGTTGACTCGTTCTGCTTACTCAGCTCCTCGATCGTCTGCTTCTGGCCTGCGAATGAAAAATTGAAAATGAACATATATTAAGCCTAGACTAAGGAAAAACTGAACTTCAAAAACAAGACACGGTTTAACTACCTTTATTCTCATCTTTCAGCTTTAAATTTTCTTCTACTATTTTGAATGCCTCCTGTTCAGCTTCCGTCATCCTTCCTGCTAAGAGCCTCCTGGCGTCTTCGAGTTCTAACATAAAAAGAAATATAATGCATTATGATGACTAAATGACCCAACTTACAGATAGCATAGTATGAAATTCAATCTTACCTTTCACAATGCACAATCATGTCTAGCCTAAGGGAAAATTGAACTTACAAGACAAGAGACGATTTAACTACCTTTGTTATCATCTTTCAGCTTTTTATTTTCTTCTATTATTTTGAATGTCTCCTGCTCGGTTTTCTTCATCTCTTCTGTTAAGAGCCTTCTGCTGTCTTCGAGGGCTAAGATAAAAAAAGAGAATATAATGCATTATGATGACTAAAGACCTATCTTTCAGATAGCATAGTATGAAATTGAAACTTACCTTTCATTTGTGGCTCCAGCATTCTCTGCCTATCCTTAAGGCGTTCGTTCTCCATGACCAGCTTCTTTATTTGTTCTAAAAGCTCAGAGGAGGTTGCCACACAGAATGACACACACTACAGGAAAGGGAACATATGAAGAACAGATACTGGGATGTTAAATATCCATCATAATATCAAGTGGCTTGCAAGAAAATATCAGATCAAGTGTATTTGACCAATCATAAAGTTCTTGGCGCTTCAGCTATACACAAGAACAAGATTGAACTCGCCACTAAAATTCATACTTTTGAGTACCTTTAAAGCATTATGAGAATAAAAAAAACATGTACAACAACAATATCACTTTTGATTCTCCTTAATGTGATGGTTGTAGTTGGAAACAAATCTTATCAGGGTCTGCAGTTCTCAGTTAACAAAAACTATACAGCAATGTTCAATGCTACTATCTATGTGCAGTGCAAACTGAGGATGACCCTAGAGTGTTATTCTGAATAGATAAATTGATGAGTATTCAGGTTCATAGTATAAGTTGCATAAACTTAGAATGATTCGGCAGGGAAACTAAACAGAAATCAGGTTGCACCTAAGAAGTGTACGGTCAGTTGAAGATATCTGAATCTGGAACTGCAAAGCAATTGCAGCATGGATAGGATTGCTTTATCTTAAAATGGACTTATTCAGCTAGCTCAACTTATTAAGCCTTCTTCCCACCTAGAATTGCAAGAGAAGAATTTCCTTTGTGCCAAAATGTTTTGGAAGAGTTAAACACCTTTACAATATGAATTATTTGTACATATTGCAGAAAAAAGATTGGGCAATGAATAGGCCAGTGCAGAGGTATCAGTATAAGGGATAGTAAATGAGTTTTATTTTATTTATGTGTGATGGGTTTGTTGTGTTTATGTGTAAATCAGGCAGAAAATTAAACCATGATTCATTCAGCAGCTGGGAACTTGAAAACTGGAGAGGTAGACAGGGGGAATTAATTAGCAAGTGTTGGAATTGTGTTCTCTATTGATTTGGCTAACCCTAGAAGGGTAGCTATATAGTGTAGCATACATGGGCCTCATGGGCCTAATACATGTATATACTCCAGCACTCCCCCGCAGTCTGAACTACCGGCGCAGCGGAGTTCTAGACCGGACATCTAAAAGAAAGAGCACACACACATGTCCCCCCACAGCCATAACTAGCCACCGTGATGTTGAGGCTGGAGCGGAAGTCGGTGAAGGTCGACGACGGGAGGCCCTTGGTGAAGATGTCGGCGAACCGGGAGGTGGTCGGTACATGGAGGACCCGCACCTCGCCGATGGCCACCCGATCACGGACGAAGTGAAGGTCAATCTCCACATGCTTCGTGCGCCGGTGCCGGACGGGGTTGGTGGAGAGGTAGACCGCGCCGACGTTGTCGCGGTAGACGAGCGTGGCCCGGCGAAGGGGGCTATGGAGCTCGGCCGGAGCTGCCGGAGCCGGGAAGCCTCGGCCACACCATTGGCGACGGCGCGGTACTCGGACTCGGCTTTGGAGCGGGAGGCCACCGGTGGCGCTTGGAGGACCAGGGACACCGGGTTGCCTCCGAAGAAGACGGCATAGCCGAGAGGTGGACCGTCGAGTGTCCGGACAGCCGGCCCGGTCGGTGTCGGTGTAGACAACCAGGCTACGTAGGAAGACCGTCGGTGTAGGAGCGAGCCATGATCGCGGTGCCTCGGAGGTACCGAGGAGACGCTTGAGAGCGGTGAGATGAGGCTCCCGAGGATCATGCATATGAAGGCACAACTATGAACTGCATAGGTGATGTCGGGCCGAGTGAAGGTGAGGTACTGAAGAGCACCAGCAAGACTGCGGTATGCCGTAGGATCAGTCACTGGGGGGCCTTCTGCCTCGGACAGCTTGCTCTGAGTGTCAACTGGAGTGGTGCAGGGCTTGCAATCTGTCATCCCAGCCCGCTCAAGTATGTCCAGAGTGTACTGACGCTGGTGAAGAAGAAGCCCAGCTGGATGAGGCTCAACAGTGACTCCAAGAAAGTGGTGAAGCACACCCAAATCCTTCATCGCAAACTCCTGCTGAAGAGAGGTGATGATCCGGCGAAGAAGTGACTCACTGGAGGCTGTCAGGACTATGTCATCCACATAGAGTAGCAGATATGCAGTCTCGGCCCCATGGTGATAGATGTACAGGGACGTGTCTGACTTGGCCTCCACAAAACCAAGTGTCGGGGAGGAAAGCGGCAAACCCGTGGTTCCATGCCCGGGAGCTGCTTGAGGCCATAGAGAGACTTGTTGAGCCGGCGGACCATGTCGGGCTGGAGGAGTCCACAAACCCAGCCGGGCCGACGCAGTGATCAGCTGTCTCGGTGAGAAGACCATGCGAGAAAAGCATTCTTCACATCTAGCCGGTGCACGGGCCAAGAGCGGGTGAGAGCCGGTGAGAGCACGGTGCGGACGTGCGAGGCTTCACCACCGGACCAAGGTCTCATCATAGTCAACCCCGGGCGGCGCCGAGTGAAACCCCGGAGTACCCACCGAGCCTTGTACCGCTCAAGTGTACCATCGGCCGGCGCTTGTGGGTCCGAGATCCACTTGCCGGTGACGACGTTGGCACCTCGCGGCCGGGGCACCGGATCCCGTGCGGTTGGCGAGGAGGGCCGCGTACTCCTCTTCCATCGCACGGCGCCGGTGAGGGTCCGCCAAGGCCTCGCGGACGGAAGAGGGTGCCGGAGAGATCCCCGTCTCGCCGAGGCGGTGGCGGAGAGGGCTGCGGACGGGGCGCCCGCCTCGTCACCATAGGGTGAGTGTGACGAGGTCCCGGTGAAGCGGCGGCGGGTGGTAGACCGGTGTGGTGACACGGGCACCCGTCGGTCGGGCGGCGGCGATGGTGTCCCCGGCGGAGAGGAGGACACCACCGCGATGCGGGTGACCACCGGCGAAGAAGGGGTCACCGGCGGATGCGGCGGCGGTGGTGGCTCGGGCCGGGCACGACGGTGGTAGACGTGCACCGGCCGGGCGAGCGAGCGGTGGCTCCCGAGGTGGCACACGTGGCGCTGAGGCGCGGCTCGAGGCGGTGGCTCCGGCCCGCCCCCACTCGGCCCCTCCATGGTCGAGTAGGGAGCAGGGTCGGGAGAGACACTAGCCGCCGGTGAGCTGGGGCACGACTCCGGCGAGGAGTACGGTGCTGGAGTACCTGCAGGAGACAACTGGAAAGGTGGCTCGACCACCGCGTCAGTGGGAAACAGAGAGAAAATGTCAAGCTCCTGTGGAGTGGAAGTGGTGGGAGGAGGGGTGGAGAAGGGGAAAACCGACTCATCGAACACCACATGGCGAGAGATGAGAACCCTACGAGAGGTGAGATCATAGCATCGGTACCCCTTGTGATCCGGGGAGTACCCAAGGAAGACACACAAGGTGGACCGAGGAGCCAGCTTGTGGGGAGCAGTGGCGGTGGTGTTCGGGTAGCACGCACACCCGAAGACTCTAAGGTGATCGTACCGAGGAGGGGTACTGAAGAGAGCGTGGTGTGGTGTAGGAGCTGGACAGGCAGCGGAAGGTAGGCGGTTGAGGAGGTATGTGGTGGTGTGCAGGCTGGTTGAGGAGGTATGTGGTGGTGTGCAGGCACTCAGCCCAGAAGCGAGCAGGAAGTGAGGCCTGGAGAAGAAGCGTGTGCATGGTGTCGTTGATGGTGCGAATCATGCGCTCAGCCTTGCCGTTCTGAGAGGAGGTGTACGGGCAAGACATGCGCAACTGGACACCGTGAGAGAGAAAGAACGCACGGGAGGTGGAGTTATCAAACTCGCGACCATTGTCACACTGGACGGCCTTGATAGTGAGGCCAAACGTGTGGACACCCAAGCGAAGAAGTGGTGAATCGCGGGGAAAGCATCGGACTTCGCACGCAAGGGAAAAGTCCACAAGTAGTGAGAAAAATCATCAACCACCACAAGATAGTATTTATAGCCGAAATGCGAGTACGGCGATGTCCACAAGTCGCAGTGTACAAGATCAAAACGGTGAGCCGCATGAGAAGAAGAACTAGAAAAAGGAAGACGAACATGACGGCCCAACGCACGCATGACACAACCGCTCATCATGAACTCGAGTACAACGAATGTCTGAGCTATGACTAAGCTGCATCAGGGCATCACGTCCAGGGTGTCCGAGACGCCGGTGCCAAGTAGAAGAAGTAGTGGTGGCGAGGGCAGCTGACGAAGATGGCGAAGAGGTCGGAAAGCGGAGAGTGTAAAGGGGCCCCAAGCTGTCACATCGGAGCAGAGGACGCCGGGTAGCCAAATCCTTCACAGTAAGACCAGAAGAGTCAAACTCCACAGAACAAGAGTTGTCAGCTGTAAAACGACGAATAGAAAGAAGATTGTGGACCATCTGGGGTGCAACAAGAACATCAGGAAGGCGAAAAGAGCCATGGGCGACCATGATAGACGAAGGGTGTGAGGAAGAAGGAGGAGAGGAGGACGAGAGTATACCGGAGTCCGGGGTGGTGTGGTAGGTGGCACCCGAGTCGGCGATCCACTCCGGGCCGACAGGAGGTGTCAAGCCCAGGGTGGAGAAGGAGCGCGCCAGAGCCTCCTGCGAGGCGCCGGAAGGTGTGCCCCACGGGGTCGCCGCTGGTGGGTAGAACGTCGAAGGAGCTCCCGCGAACATGGCCGCCGGTGGACGAGGCTCGCCACCCGGGGCCTGGAAGGGCCACATGGCGATGCGCCCGGACCAGGGGTTGTTGTAGGAGAGGCCGGGCGGGGGCTGGAGGACGCGGCGGGCGAGGCGCGCCACGGCCGGCCCCCCACCGCCACCACCCCCGCCCTCGCCCTTGCCCTTGCCCTTGCCACCCCCCCGCCGTTGCCACCCCGCCCGCGCCCCCCCCCGCTCGGCCCGGTGGGAAGAGGAGCCAACGGTGGGGTGTACGGAGCGGACGGACGTGGCGGTGGAGTGGCGGCGAGAGCGATCGAGGACGGCGAAGAACCCGCGAGCGGTAGAGAGGCCCGGCGGAGGTGGATCCGCGCGGGCCCCCGAGAGCGAGCTCCTCCATGATGAGATCGTCGCGGACCCGGAGGTAGGTGGGAAACGGACGCGGCGGACGATCGCGCGCGGAGGGAGGCGTAGCGCTCGCTGACCCCGCGGAGGAGGTTGAGGACGAGTGTGCGGTCCGCCACGGGGTAACCCAGTCGCCGAGGAGTCCGCCATGGCCTTCATCTCGCCGGCGATTCCCCAACCGCGAGGTCCCCCCCGCTCGAAGGTGCGGAAGCGGAGGTCGAGCTGCGGGGGCCCGGGTCTCGGCGTTGCCCGAACCGTCCCTCGAGGGCCGGCCCGGGCGTGTCGAGCGGAGGAAGTGTTGCGGAGGAGGTCCTGCGGCTCGGAGTTGACCGTGCCGAGGATCCGGGAGAGGACGATCTTTGTCGAGGCGTAGCCACGACGCAGCGGACCCCGGCCGGCGGCTCGGCGAGGACGTGGTCGTCCAAGGCGTAGCGGCGCGGGGTGAGGATGACCTGGTCCCTCCGGGGGGGCGTAGGAGGTCGCCGCGGGGTCAAGGACGACCCGGATGAGCCGGCCAATGTTCTCGACACCCCGACTGGTAGTGGAGTTGCGCGACGAAGGGGTCGGCCGGGTCGTGCCGGGTCACCACGGTGGAGGTGGTGCGGTGGCCGTCGAACCGGAGGAAGGGGCCTCGGGCGGGGTGCCGGAGGCTGAGCGAAGCGCCTCCCGCCTCGGCAATCTGGCGAGCCAAGGTGGCGGCGGCGTCCCGCTCCCGCCCGGGCCGGGCGGCGGCTGAGACGCTCTCGCCCCGCTGCGGCCGGGCGCACGTGCGGAGGCAAGCGGCCGGCAAGGGGGCGGAGTCGGGCCGGGGAGCGTAGTGGGTCACCGGCGGGGCGCGAGGAAGGTGAAGGAGCCCGCTGCCCCGCCACCGCGTAGCGGTGCCCCTGCGCGATCCGTACGGGGCCGGGCATCGAGGTGAGGACATCGGCTGCCGGTGCTCGGCGCCCGGAAGTAGACGACGCCGTTGGAGGAGGATGGGCCGGTGGAAGGGAGTGGCATGCCGAGTCCTCCCGGGGCGGCGACGGCAGCGCGGCTGCGGCCCGCGAAGCGCGCCACGCCGCGCCCGAGACCGGCCGCGGTGGCCTCTGCGGCAGCCGCCCGCCTAGGCGGCCGCCGCGGCCGCGCGTCCGCGTCCGGGCCGGGGGGGAGGGACGTGAGGAGAACCGCGTCCTCGGCTTCGGGATCGGGCGGGACGGGCTCGGGAACCACGCCGCCCATCCGCTACGTCGCCCGCGCCGGGAACGGAATGGAGCCGTCGGCCGCAAGGGCTGCGCGGGCGGGAGGTGGAGCCGATGGCGCCGGCCGAACCCCGGCGGAGGCGGAGCGCGGCCCGTCGGCCGAGCCGGGCGGATCGAGGCACCCGGCGGCGGCGGGCGCGGCCCTTGCGCGGAGCCGGGCGGAGCGAGGCCGGCCGCATCGGAGGCGGCGGCGCGCGCGGCCGTAGCGCCTGCTGCGGGAACGCCCGCGACGGCGGCCCAACTGGGAGAGGAGAGGGGGGGAAGACGCTGAAGTAGTGGGGAGGTGGTGGAGCAGGCGGCCGACCAGCCATGGTCGCGCGGCGGCGGGCGGGCCGCCGGCGGCCGGCGGCGGCGCGTGCCCGCGGATCGGGGATTTCGGGGAGAGGAGAAAGCCCTAGTCTGATACCATGTTGGAATTGTGTTCTCTATTGATTTGGCTAACCCTAGAAGGGTAGCTATATAGTGTAGCATACATGGGCCTCATGGGCCTAGCCTCATGGGCCTAATACATGTATATACTCCAACAGCAAGTACTGTATCTCAGAGCATGGTGACATGGGCTTGATTTGGTAGAGCCTAAGGACACTCGCCGCCCCCGAGCCTAAGGATCTGAGAGCATACTCGTGTGAAGAAGGTGGACGGCGCTTCCATGATGTGCGATGTATACGAAGCATCGGAACTGAAGAAGAAGAAGCTGTGTTATGCATAGGGGCAACAATAGTAGTTGTCCTGCACTCCTGCTTAAGTTCCAACTAATACAATAGCTTTGCTTATGTCTAACCTAAGGAGATCCCCTAATCCTTCCAGTATGTTTCAGCAGAAGCACGTGAGGGCGCGTGTTGTGCGCTTCACACACCTCCCTCCTTCCGCCTATGGCACCCCCACACTGTTTATAGTCTTCTGGGAAGTCCAGAAAGAAAGAAATATCTAGGTTTTCACAGCATCTGGTAAAGGCATTAAGGGTGGACATGCAATTGGTGGAGCGTAGATGGCAGGTTATTTTTGTAGCATGTCTCTTTCAACTATTTATTGGTTATAGATGTAGTTGGTAGTCCCTGTTTTTTTAACTTGTAAAGCTTTGTGACCTATCAAGATTTCTTTGCACCAATTGTATACTGGACCTTCAAGCAAAATTCTTGAATGCATGGAACTTCTCTTTTTTTAAAAGGAATCACTAGGGAGCCGTTTTGAGTTTCCAGAAATAAGGGGCATATGAAAGGACACAGTGAGTTAGCACTTACATCACTCTGAAGTTTGTGCATCCGCTCCAACATCACCTCACTGTTTATTTCCTCACTATTATGCACTGGAATGGCAGCTGATACGTCAATGGCCTCCTGGTCTCTGACTATCTGAGAGATAGATTGTACAGGATCAACCTCCTTGCAAGAAAAATCTCTAACAGGTTGACTAAGGAGTACATTCGACATGGAGTCCACAACAACCTTAGGCCGTGAATCAACAGCATTGGCAAGCATGAACAGTGCACCGTTCCCTGCCTCTTCTGCTAAAGAGGGCACTAACACTGGCTCTTTTGTTGAGGAAGTCCCATTTATAGATTCTTTGTCCAAAGACGACATCCTGCATAAATGATTCAATCAAATACCGTAGACAAGGTTTTCCAAATGAAAATTTTGCAAGACTTACCTGGTCTTTTTAACAATGGAAAGTAGTGAATACTTTGCCCTTCTCAGAGAACGAGATCGGGGGGCAGAGGCCTTTCTTTTGGCACCAATGACTGAAAACATAGGTTTCGTCAACTCTGCTATTCTCCCCTCTTTAACCTCAGCAGGTCGCTCTACAGATCTTTGTTCTACGGCCTGGTTTGGAGAAGCTCCGGTTGTTATATTTGCTCTGGCATCAAGAATCTCTTCTTCTGGATCCGAACCTTGAGTGGGGGGAGGATCAATTTCAAGAGGTGGAGGTACCACAACCTTCCTGGCAGCAGCAGATTGCCTTGTGTATCTTCGCAGGGAGGCACGACGAACTTGAGATGCATATGTGATCATGGAAGATTTCCTTGTCTTTATGGAAGCTGTAATCTCCTCAAGTGATTTCTTCTTAGCTTCTTGAGTTGAGGAAACATTCAGCAAAATTGGACCAATTCGTGAAGTCGTGTTCTAGAAAAAAAAAATTGGACCAATTTTTTTTTTTTAGATTCAGTAATAAGTTGGTCCATTTACAAGGAAAGCATTAGCAAATATCCTTCACATAACTACTGCTGTACTTACAAGAAGTTGATTGGCATGGCCATTAGCTGATGCTCCGACCAGGCTGGTTGGACCTTTAGGTCTATTTGTGGGCTGCTTCGCAGCCATCTTCTTAAGATCTAGAAGGTAGCTCAGCTTGCTCTCAATGTCTTCCAGAGAAAGAGCTACATAAGAAAATAAAAGACAGAAAAAAACTTAACCAGATAAAAAATGTTTGTTGTGCTAATTGAAGACTCCTAAATAGCCTTGATGGAAAGGCAAGAAATTTCTAAATCAGCGCAGAAAGAAAAAAATGTTTCTTCTTTACAAATAACACAAAAAAATCCATGTCTTGTAGACAAGAAAACTAGCATGTGTCTGTTTGGGTTCTTATACACTTATTTCTTCTCTAATATAACGATACACACCTCTCTTGTGCATTCGAGAAAAAAGTGTGGTCAGTCAGATCTCAGATGTGAAATGAATATATATATTTAGGACTTTTGAACCAAGACATAGGTGCTGAGTCTAGACAAATAAACCAAAGAACTTACCATCTAGCTGTAAGACAGTATGCTGCTTTCTCCATGTGTTTCACTGTAGGGAGTTAGTATTGGTCAATTCATGCCTATCTTTTCTTTCCCTCACCTTACTGCTGTAGGTATGGCAATAGGCCAGTTAAAGTAGATGCGGATAATCTCAGCCCAGGTAGTAGTGATGGTATCAAACAACTTTGGCGTTTAAAAAAAATCTCTATGCTATTGCCATCCAACTTACAAATTTAGTAAAAAGATCAGCTAAACATATGATTTAAATAATGTAAAATTAAAAGCAGTTAAAACATGTGTGTATAAGCATAATGCTAAAGTAAGAGCAGAGCCTCCATCAGAAGTACATTTCATTACAAATTGACCGAAATAAATGCATAATTTGGAATTGTGACAGACTGTGATGGAGGTAAGGTGCATGAAAGAAGTATATGCATCCTTGCAGCCACAATGTAATTTTACTGGAGCAGTAGTTGTTTCTATAAACCGACAATATAAGTCATAAGGAAATTGGTAAAAGTAGCATATTCACCTTTATCTGAATCCCTGGTAGGATCTGACGGACCAGAACAATGGCACGCCAAATGCGTCCTTCGGCGCAAAGGGCTAATCCTGTGCTTGAGGTAATCGTGAACAATGTCTGTACCAGTCAAGCCTCGGTTACTCAAGTCGGTGATTGTGAGGACCTGCTTCTCCTGCTCACGGGAAAGAGGCAAAAGATCCTTCCAATTGCTCTCCTCCTCCAGCGCATCACACCTGAAAGTCAAGCAACAGCTCCGCGGCACCTTGGCATAGAACCACAGAGAGACCCAATTGAACTGCGAGGCCTTCAAGTAGTAGAGCGGGTAGCTCTTCTTCATCTTGTCCCTGAGCCGGAAGTAGACGGAGCCGAGCGTCGTCGTCTCGCCCTTCATGTTGTGGTAGAGGCTGTAGAAGTGCGTGAAGACCTCCACGGTCGGCGGCACCCCCATGTAGGCCTCGCAGAGGTGCGCGAACATGCTGAGCACGGTGATGGAGTTGGGCGTGAGGTGAGACCACTCGATGTTGTAGTGGCCCAGCACGCTGACCAGGAACTCGCTCGCGTCCAGCCTCAGGCCGCAGATTACGTGCATCAGGGAGAGGATGACGAACCGATCTTTCAAGGTGGAGAGCGTCGGCGTCTCGTCTTTGGCGGGGGCGCGCCACTCGATCAGCTCCCCGGGGCGGAACGCGCCGGTCGCCACGCACTTCTTGATGGCGTCCTCGCTCCGGATTGCCTTCCCCCACTCAAGATTCGCCATTTGCGGGAGGGATTCTGGAAACAAGAAGACCAGGGTGACCACTGACCAGTCTGGATACATACATGGGAACTGCCGAAAGGCGGAAGAACAAGAAAATGGGGGGAACGAAAGAAATGCTTGCCAAGAATCCTCACCCGTGGTCGCCGCTGTCCGATTTAGACCGCCGCCGGCCGCCGCCAATGATTCCCCCTCAATCTCGTCCCCTTCCTCCGCCATCCTTGGTCAGAAAGAAGCGAACAGCGCAGTGGAACACTCGTCTGGCTGCGGGGGGCGCGCGGTGCGGACCGCGGAGTGGAGATAAGGTCGCCGCCCAGCTTCTTGCGGCTGCGGGGCTGCTCGCTACAGCTTGCTGCTTTTGATTCAGACAAGGTCGCGCAGCAGAGAGAGAAAGGGGAAATCCAAGAAGCCTCACCACCATTCTCTCTCCATTGATGTTTTAGTGTAGCAGCAGCATCTCCTCAACCGCCCGCCCGCCAGCCGCCAGGTCCGCCGCCACAAGGGAATCAGCCACAGTGTACAGGGGGAAGGACTGGACTAGACCTGATGTTTTGGGCCGCCCATAAACCTTTTTTCCCATAAACCTTAGGCATCGCTTAGACATAGAGCCTGTGGGGGAAAAAGCAGCCCACTAAAATACTATTTTTAGTATTTTCAGCAAATATACTGTTTTTTATAGAATTACAGTACAATGCACACGTTCGCAACACGCACGCACATATCATTAAACTAAATAAAAGTTTTACAAGAAATGTGTTAACATTTACTGTACAAAACAACTAACATTAGATTCATTAAATATATTTTATAATAAGTTTAGAAATATAGGCGTGAACATTAGTCACTTTAAACTCGGTTAAACTCGAATTACTTTAGGGCACGTGCAACGGGTGTGCTGGCCGTCGTCTGGAGCCTGTAATTTTGCAAAAATGCACCCCGTTCGCTGGAGAGAGAGCGTAGCCGTCGCGTCGTGATACGACAACCAAGGCTCGTGCTCCAAGGCGAAGTCCACGGCTGGCTTCGTGTTGTAAGGAGCTGTCGTCTTGAGGCGACGCCGCGCGGATCCAGCTGCATGCGCGAGGAGGGGGAGGGAATGGCGCCAAAAATCCTCACCAAAGTCGTCGTCTTCGTGCCTTAATCCTCAGGGCGCGCGCCGCCCTACAACGGGGCAAGGCGGGGGCGAGCAGGGCGCCGGCACCAGAGCGGGGCGGGGTGGAGCAGCGGGCAGGGCGCCGACATCGGGGCGGTGAGGGGCGTGGCAGAGCTATCTGTGGCATCAGGGCGGGGCGTGGTAGAGCCTATCTATGGCGAGCAGGCAGCGCCGGCATCTGGGCAGAGCAGGGCACATCCCGCGGAGGCATGGACATGGCGGGTGGCCTCGTCCATGGAAACTAATACTGAATGTTTATGCATTGCAATTCTATTTTTTAGTTACCTGCTCACAAATCTTAATTCATTTGTCTTGATCTAAGAAACTTGTGCAAGTCAAGATACAGATGATCCTGATGGATACGAACATAAGAATGGAACTGCGGTTCTATCTTTCTGCAATTCTATTTTTAATGCCTCCTGAATGTTTTGTAGCTACTGAAAATTGAATGTTATATGGTTCACTAGAATTGATAACTCAGATACTGAAATCCGTAAAAAAGTACTAATCCGTTCCAAATTGTAGTTCGTTTGACTTTTTTTACCACAACTTTGACCACTCATCTTATTCAAAAAATTATGTCAAATATCATTTCTTTTGATGTGGCTTGCTTTACTAACATAAGACCTTCAAAATGACTTAAATTTAACCATATTTGCACTAATTTTTTGAATAAAACGAGTGGTCAAAGTTAGGGTCTAAAAAGTCAAACGAACAATAATTTGAAACGCAGGGAGTAAAACTGAATGTTTTCTAGCTACTGAATGTGTTCACTTTCTTATTACTTTGTTCAGTTCACTAGAATTGAAATATCTAGCCATTTTATACTAGCAAGGAAAAGGAGGAAGATAAAGAAAGAAGCCTGTCTTTGGACCCTTATTCGTGGAAGCTACTGAAATGTTTCAGTTCACTAGAATTCATGACTGGATGTTTTCACTTAGTCCAATTCTGAATATTTTCAGTCAACGACACTATTCTTGCTAGTTTTGAATTTTTTTCTAGCTATACCGAATGTTTCATATTTCAGTTACTGATCATTATCAGTGTACCTATTTGCTCACATAAATTGGAGATCTTCACACAATTATTTTCACTTACTGATGAGGTTTGAAAACTTGTCTATAGAATGTGTGAGACTGAGCCTCCAGATGGTTGATCAGGAGTCCCTTTTGCGGTTTTCTTGTCCGATGTGCGAGTTGTTGCAAAATGTCATGGCTATTCGTTCGTGACTAGTATTCGTGCATTGTGTTCATGACCTGATGGCCAAAGCCTCCCAGGTTCAGTTTTGTATTGGGCAATCTTTCACTTAAACTTTGTATGAAACCTGTTCTTTTTTTAGATGTATGGAACCTGCTATTATATAGTGTATCTTGTGACCTATCTCTTTTTGTTTTGCTTGTGAGCATCGACTTGTATGTGATCCTATCTCTTTGTGTGAATATGTTAAACGTTTTAAATCAATTAGCAACACAATGGCATATAGAGACAATATTCATGGTTGATCATGGCTATGTGCAAGCATTAAACGATTTGTAGACAGCCAAACAGACAGCTGTTGTTTGTGGGTTGTACGAGCTGTGGGTTGTACGAGCTGACTGTATAGCTGTTTGTGTTGTTAATTTCGAGATCTTACAGACAACAACTGTCTCTCTGTTGTACATGCCCTTAGTAAGTTACATTCTTTTGTGGACGGAGATGGCTCTGTTCGCTGGAACTTATCGACTTTGCTTATCTAGCATGGTACAATGTTTTCTTCTCATAATAAAACAAAATCTGCAGCAAGGTGCATATATTTTAGGGTGTTGTTCATATCTCGACCAGTCTTTCGATGGAAACATATGCCTACTACTTTTCGTCCTGAAAAGAATACAATTATGAAATTCATGCCGATCAAATTTGTTAAAGTTTGACCAAATTTATTGTGATTAGTATTAGTAGTAATGTGTCAAACAAGATTTATTACAAAAACAAAAATATATTTCATCATTCTATTTACACTTATTTTGTATTTTAATTGCTAGTAATTTTTATACAGTTTTTACTAAAATTGAAATCAACTGACTTCTTAGTAAGTGAGAATTGCATTCTGTTTGGGACCGAGGGGTCTGTTTTTTAGAGTAAAATGCACCCGTGTCCTGAAACTATTTTGCTCTTCCCATTTACATCCTCAAACTTTCAAACTGACTATCCAGATTTGTCATCTTTTGCCATGACACATAGACGGTCCAAAGACAGCTACGCCAGCCTCATAATCTGACGTGGCCACGCCAGTGTGCCTAATGGATGATGAGCCCGTGCCTATTTAGTAAAAAAACCTTGAACGTTGTGACCGTGCCACAGCCTAACGTGGGCGGGCCACTGTCGCTGCGCGGGCGTGCGAGCAGGCGCCGCCACGGTGGGCGACCTGCCGGCACCCTGGTGACGCGGGTGGGGGAGCATGGCTCGTCCAAAAAGGAATTGGTGAAGCTGTAGAAGCTGTCGTCGCCGTTGAAACACCACAACACTGGCTGTCCTATTCTTTCCTCTTCTTCTTCACCGCCGGCAATCTCCACACGGACCACACGCAAAGTGATATTCTTCGTTGCAACACCTCCTCCGACCAATTCCTCTTGCACGCAGCTTCGCCTCGCCCTTGCGCGCCATCCTGGCCTACTCACGTCACCTATAGCCGTCAGAATCGCCCCTGGTGTTGGTTACCGCCGCAGCTGTCAGCCATAGCTGCCACATTCGCTCCACCACCCCAAGCAGGTTGAGCTCAAGAACCCCCAAGCCCACCTACCCCGCAGACCACAACGATGACCACCGCGCCTTGCCGCCTTGCAGCAGCTCCGCTCTTCGTCTTTCCTCGGTGCTAACAAATACATCAGCGCCGGCGGATTCAAAGAAGATGTGGAGGGCTAGGGGCAGGGCACCGAGCACAACGGCAGGGGGAGGCACACAGGGCCGTAGCTGGGTGCGTGTCTGCCGGGTGAAGACCATCGGCGCTGAGGATGAGCAGAGTATTGCCGCCGCGAGGCCCGGGGAGGAGCAGGCAGGCTGCCGCCAGACATGCCGCCAGACACGCGAGTGTGTGCGAGCAAGTGAGCATAGGCAGGCCGCACGCAAGCAAGAGACGATGACCTTGGACGGGCGCTGCTTGTCGCGGCTTTGGCGGGCTCGACGCGCATTGCCGCATGGATGTGGCTTGCCAACACCGTGGACGTGGGCCCCGAACGTGATGCAGCTGGGAGCACCTTGCGCTCTAGTCCGGCTTCGGCACAACATCCGTACGTCGAGCACGGTGTCGTCGCCACCATGGTTGTGCAGCCCAACACATGGGCCTGCACACCTCGCAGCCCAGCTGTCGCAGCCTCTGAGCCCTGCTCTTCGTTCAGTGAGAGGAAGAAGTCAGGACTCATGAGTAAGAAACAGAAAAGGGATATGTTTTTTTTTTTTTTTTTGAAAAGTTGGCACTGCCATTATGTCTAGCTGCCACTGTGGCACTGCCACATCACATGTGGCCCTGGCATGGCTTGTCTTGGTCCTTTGGTGCGTGTCAGCAATAGATTAGAGACCCAGATAGTCACTTCTTTAGTTTGAGAACCTAGATGGGAGGAA
This sequence comes from Themeda triandra, assembly GCA_018135685.1. Taxonomy (NCBI): domain Eukaryota; kingdom Viridiplantae; phylum Streptophyta; class Magnoliopsida; order Poales; family Poaceae; genus Themeda; species Themeda triandra. The sequence continues at coordinate 288,478 of JAENPR010000219.1, read as the reverse complement.
ACCAAAAGTTTAAGCACCCAGGGTGTATTTCTTTTATTATACCTATCATTTTCTCATCTTCTCGTACCCATCTCCTAATAGGCCAAAGTAGGGTCCCAACAATATTTATCTCTCAAGAACCCAAGACAGATGGTATATGTGTTATGGATCCTCACATTCGTTCGTAAGTCAGGCTTCTTGTTTTTTGTTTGTTTTTATTGCATGCAGCATCAATTCCAGATTAGCACTTCGGGAAATGGGTATGCGATAAGTTTAGTTGGGCTAAGGTAGATAATCCTAGTGTTGGATTTATGCTCAACAAAGCCTTTGTGGCCCAGTAGCAAGTCCATTAATATTTTTATAAATACTAATGATCCAGAGAGGGTAATTAATTAACCTAATCTCACAAGGCACTCACACCGCTGCCTCCTGTTGCTGCTTGCGTGAGGCCACCGAGAGAGGGCAGCGTGTTACTTGAACACGTTCAGTGTTGCAACCTGAGTGCATCGTCTAGCATGCACTAGCACGCTGCGCCACCGCGGTTCTCCTATCCGTACATACGAACGCATGTAGAGGTGCAGCTCTGTTGCACACTAAGTCATACGGTACAATTACTTCCTCGACATCGACTACATCGACTACGCGTGTTCCGTCAAGTCTTCCGCTGCGCCGCATGTCTGGAAGGTATAATCTATGATCGTCGTCTACATTCAAGTGATCCTGAGTTTACGCGGTTATTTATTTTGTGCTAGCGAGTAGCCATCCGCACAACGTAACACCTAGTTGGGCAAAGTGAAGTTCATGTCCCCTCTTATCATCGTGTCGGATCTAGGTTTTGATGTTACTAGGTATGAACTGAATGTAGGAACACGGGCAACCATTGACACCACCAAAAGAGTACCCTCGTTATAGGCACTTGATGGTATTGGCACCTTGCTGCTCCATATAGACCCCAGTCTAAAAAGCTTATCTTGTGGTATCAAAACTATTAATCTGAAGAATATACCAGTTCCAGATATGTTTCTAGATGAACTACCCGAACTCCCTCTAGATAGAGATATGAAGTTTGCCATTGAATTGGTGCATGACACTGCACCTATTTCTAGAACACCATACCAAAAATGCCACAAAATGAGCTAGCCGAATTGAAGATTCAGCTACAAGAATCGTTGGACACAGGCCTTATATTGCCTAGTTGGTCTCCATTGGGATGCCTTGCTTTGTTTGTAATGAAGTACAAATCCTTTCATATGTCCATGGACTGCATACAAATCACCTAGCACTATGACTATCAAGAACAAGTATCCAGTCATGAATCGACAATATATTTGATTACGTGGCTAGAGCAAAGGTCGTGTCTAAGTTTGACCTAAGGTGTGGTTACCACCAAATCAAGAGTTGACTAGAATATATTTCAGAGGCAACCTTGTCTACTCGATATTGCCTCACAATCATTGGTATATATTAACTGATCGAGTTAAGCATCTTGTGATCACTGGTCATGTGTTAGAGTGCATCCGCTATCAAGTACCTCTTGCCTTCCTCTAGACTCGTAATTCACCAACAAAAGGAGATAAATTCCACAAGTACCTCATGCCTTCCTCTAAGGTTAGTTACCAAACCCTTTGGCACCCAAATGGTGTTTTTCTTTGCGCCCACAGTTGGTGTACCAATGAATTTAATATGCACACAACATTAACACCCTTAACTCCGCCTATGTTGCATAGCCGGTCCCAAGCCCGGGTAAAGGAGGAGGGTTGTGTTAGGCTTGGCGAGCCAACGTAAAAACTTAGCCACTCTTATGGAGATGAAACCCAAAAGAATCCCGTTGGGGCGTCACCCTCTTAGCAACGCGCTACACCGGAACCCGGGTGTGGTGTTAAATGAGCAAGGGCCGGGTCGTCATCCCCTTAGTGGCGCGTCGTATCGTGATCCGGGTACGATGACAAATGAGCAAGGGTCGGGTCGTCGCAACCTTAGTGGCGCGCGCATCTTCGCCGGGTGTAGTGATAAATGAGCAAGGGTCTTCGCACTTCCTCGACGGGTGCGAAGGGTAAGGAAGCTAGCCGAGCCAACTAGGATTCGTCTAGGTAGCTGGAACGTAGGGTCCCTAACGGGTAAGTTGAGAGAGTTGGTCGACGCAGCAATTAGGAGGTGTGTAAATATTCTATGTGTTCAGGAGACTAAATGGAAGGGCCAGAAGGCGAAGGAGGTGGAGGGTACTGGCTTCAAACTATGGTATACGGGGACAACATCGGGTAGGAATGGTGTAGGCATCTTGATCGATAGGAGCCTTAAGGAGGGGGTCGTTGATGTAAGGAGGCACGGCGACCGGATTATCCTAGTCCGGTTGGTAGTTGGAGATGCGACCCTGAATGTGATCAGTGCCTATGCCCCTCAGGTAGGTCTTAGCGAAAGCACCAAAAATCAGTTTTGGGAAGATCTAGATAGCATGGTTAGTAGCGTGCCTACCAGCGAGAAGCTCTTCATAGGAGGAGACTATTGACGGTCGTTAAGTCCCAATTTTTACCGTCAACTAAACATGAAAAAGGACCTAAACATAATTACCTTCTAGATATAGGGCTTACACTAATGGAATTCCACGAGTTTTGGTGAATGTCTCTTTTCGCGGGGTGTCGGCTAAAAATACCCAAGGAAGGCCCACATGTCGGGTTTACATAGAGATAATCGGGAACCGGTGAAAATTCTGTCTGGAAGGTTCGAGAAGGCTCGGACCAAACGGGAGCCCGAACGGGCTCGGTGGAGAGTCGGCCGACTCCCTACCTTGGGCGGCCGGCCGCCACTTCACCAATCGGCGTCGCCTCGCGGATCCCTGTTCCACCGCCTTTGAGGATGAATAATAATCGTCCGTTTAGGTCGGTTTGATCCGAGGGCCGTGGTGCATCCTAGAGGGCTATATAAACAGGGCCCCCGGCCCCGGAGGAGGAATCCCTTAAACCCTAATTCATTATCTCCCAGCGGGATCGAGTTGTAGAGGCGTCCCTTGAATGGATGACTTCTCTTCTCTAGAGAATTAGAGCTAGACATTCCAATGTAGTAGATTAGATCTAGATGAGAGTTAGGGAGAGCGGAGCTGCGCTCCGGTTACGGAGAAGTCTTCGGAGATTTGGTATGTCTTTGTATCTACTCTTTGTAAGACTTATGCTTTAATATATTTATCTTCTCTATTTACTTTCATGCCTATCTTGTGATTGTTAGTATAGTAGTTATGCTTTAGTATGGGATCTTCGCTCGCATCGAGTGCTCTAGTTATCCTAGATAATTAGAGTAGTAATTGATAGTGTAGACATGGTGTCTAGACTAGAGGTTACCTGAGATTGCACCCAATCCCACGGATTGTTGTGGTAGCCCCAGGATCGTGACAGTCCTGACGGTCGTCGTATTCCACCTCGTTCGGGTTGGTGTTTGTAGGACCGTAGTCGGAGCTTCCTAGCCCCCTTCTCATCCATGTCTGTGGCTAGTGTTCTGATGTCCCGAAGTACTATTGTATGATTGCTATATCTATCCATCCCCGTTATCATAGAACCGAGTAATAGAGAAGTATATAGGAACCTTGATCTCTCCCGTTGTCCTCTCACTCTAGCTAGCTACTCATTTATCATAGAATTCTCATGTGTGCTTTATTATTTATATTACCTTATATATATATATATATATCATTTACCCCTACTTTAGTCTAGTTGGTTTACTAAGTTAGTAGATACATGATGGTGAGTTATCTGATTCTTTAACCCTTGCTTCCCTGTGGTAAAATATAAATAACGATACCTGGTTTACTCCCGGTAAAATGCTACAATGGTAAGTTCTGTGCGCTTGTGGAATCCTTCTTATTTTACGTGCACTTAATTTATACCAACAAGCATTTTTGGCGCCGTTGCCGGGGAAGCAATCGGTGTTAAGTTTTTGATAATGATCTTGATGTCTGCTAATTTAGTGTATCACTAGCTTTAGTAGGATTACCCCTTGTTCTGTTGAGTGTGGAATAGACAGGACAAAAGATGTCGTTTCGACCTTCCGACAAGCTTCCACAAGACATTGAAGAGCCCAGGGTCCCTCAACATTCAACTGGAATCCTGCCATCTCACAGGTTTGTGTATACATATATACTATTCTAACCATGTGCGATTGGAGAAAATGTCGCCGTCAAAATAGGTGATGAACATAGATGCCGCAACACTACTCACAAATTTCATCCCGTGAGTCATGGTAAGTATGATCAAGAACGGTGAGATAGTCTTGCTCATGGACTTTAAAATTATGAGTAGTTATCTTTTAAATTCTTGCACCTCACTACATGTTTACTTTTAAGAATTCATGCATCCACTCCACTCTTTTATGTTTGCTCATCCATTGCATGTTTAGTTTCTTGCATTCATTCATACGTTTTGCATCTAAAAAAAATTTTCCTCACCATGATCATGCTCTTTCATCTCTGTCTCGCATCCCTTTTATTATAAAAAGATAAAAATATTTCTTGTGATCCCGTTAGAAGACATTTGAGTTAAGGCGCTTCTAGACAACCAAGGCTTAGAGGTTTTTATCACTAATGCTTAATCGGTTCCACAAGCTTTGTTGTCTATTTGAGCTTCACAGAACATAAAGGATCAAGAAGAGCTAAACAGCGAAGGACATCCAGTCCCCTGTCGGAGTGCTTTGCCCGCGACACTTGAACACCTGTCTCCAACAAAGCAACTATCTACGACACTCCGGGAGGACTCGAACGTCTTCATTGCCTGTCGGCAACATCGGCGAGACTATGTCAACATCCAAATTGGGGAGGGCATCCCCGTGTACCAAGCTAAGTGTTTCCAACTTATCTATTTTATGCCTTGTTAGAGTGTGCTTTGTTAAAACAACTAAAAAGATGCATAACCATAGAAACCCAGAAAGATTTCCTTATTTATCTTATGGAGAGCTCTTGCAATCTGTCTTTAAGTTATCCCGTAGAATAAACTCTACATGGAGATGATGAATAGTTGCTCTGCCGTAATTCCTTTCAAGTACCTAGTTTTCAACCTTGCACTCTCCCGAGTTTTGGACACAACTGTTTAGATTTGAGATTTGCTCTGAACCTGAAACTTGTGGGTAGCAAACACTTGATCTAAGTCTAGGTGGTTGACGGGTATGATATGGGAAGGTTTTGAGCCGCTGTCCATCTTGTTCCTAGAGATACTAGAGTTCTGGAGAATTTATCTTTGAAAACATTAAATTCCTGCATGATGAGTTCCTTTATGATGAGAGTTCAAATTCCTACCACAGCCATATATTCATGCTTGCTAGATTAGGAAAACCCATCTATTTATATATCATTTTGTAGGCATTGAGTGTAGTCTTTATAGGCATTGAGTGTAGTTATGCTGTGGACCCATAAGGAATCAGTCATGCAGTTAAAAGTCAATACTATGTGCTCTCCATCCATTGATCTATGCTACTTCGTCCTCGAAGCATGCACTCATTTTATAAATACTACATTCATTACATGCTACTTGTCCCTAGAAGTACCACCCACATATAGATCCACATCCACCACATATTGTGCTATCTCTACCCTAGAGATATGCACCTATGCTTTCTCCTACCCCGGAGTACGCATTTCCCCACATACTTGTCTTTGTCTCTACCCCGGAGATACGCACTTATACTGCTCCTACCCTGGGAGTACGCATCCATCCATCCATCCATCCATCCATCCATCCATCCATCCACAAATACACACGCCACTCATTTCACTTCATCTAGAAAATGTTCTACTCCTATCCTGGGAGTGAACATCTAGAAATAATCATCGCCATTCCATTTGCCTACATAAAAGCTCCAGTCATTATCATTTCAAGTTATACACTCCCCGTTGCTAAAGTTTCATTTCAGAGGATTGGTTGCTCTAAGAAAAAAATAGAAGAAGAAAAAAAAAAGAAGAAAAAAAAAGAAGAAAGAAAGAAAGAGTAGCCAAGTCCTTCCTTTCAAGAAGTTTCAAGGTTTTTCGAATAAAGGGAGCCATGTTATCCCCAAAGGAGCAAGTGTAGAAGTAGATGTTCTCCAAGTGATCACCCCTCATAATCATTTCCTTATCATTATCATCTTATCATCCATTCCATCTTCTCATTCACATGCACATATGACTTTATTATTATTTTAGTTCCTATTGGATCCATGTCTTAACTGTGCAATATATGCAAGTGAGTTTGAGTGTCTCCCCACCTATAGCTCCATATAAGCCTATTAGAAGTAGGGTGAGAGAGAGAAGGCACTTTCCACTATGCCTTAGTTCCACAAATACCACATATTCGAGAGAAGAGAGAAGGAATACACTACTCATACCTTAGAGAGGATCCAAAAATACCACAAATGAGAGACCTGAAAGATTCATACAAGGAACTCTGAGTTTTATTTGAAAATCTTGCAAAAACTCCGGAATAATAGTTGATCAAAGAGCGAGAAACATAGCGCTTGACTTGACTGTTCTGTCTTTCAACTACTCAAGACCCAAGTGACGGTTACAAGCCCCATGGTGAAAGGTAATATGAGTAAGTTTTGAGTCAGAATAGTTCACTCTAATTCGGAGGAGAGTTCTTGTGAGGAGTGAAAGTATTGTAGCAACTCCTGAGCCATCACTGAGTTTATCTTTGCTCAGAGACGAGCAAAAGGTAAGCTTGGGGGAGTTGTTGACGGTCGTTAAGTGCCAATTTTTACCGTCAACTAAACATGAAAAAGGACCTAAACATAATTACCTTCTAGATACAGGGCTTACACTAATGGAATTCCATGAGTTTTGGTGAATGTCTGTTTCTGCAGGGTGTCAGCTGAAAATACCCAAGGAAGGCCCACATGTCGGGTTTACATAGAGATAATCGGGAACCGGTGAAAATTCTGCAATCTGGAAGGTTCGAGAAGGCTCGGACCAAACGGGAGCCCGAACGGGCTCGGTGGAGAGTCGGCCGACTCCCTACCTTGGGCGGCCGGGACGGCCACTTCAGCCAATCAGCGTCAGCCTCGCGGATCCCTGTTCCACCGCCTTTGAGGATGAATAATAATCGTCCGTTTAGGTCGGTTTGATCCGAGGGCTGTGGTGCATCCTAGAGGGCTATATAAACAGGGCCCCTGGCCCCTGGAGGAGGAATCCCTTAAACCCTAATTCATTATCTCCCAGCGGGATCAGAGTTGTAGAGGCGTCCCTTGAATGGATGACTTCTCTTCTCTAGAGAATTAGAGCTAGACATTCCAATGTAGTAGATTAGATCTAGATGAGAGTTAGGGAGAGCGGAGCTGCGCTCCGGTTCTGGAGAAGTCTTCAGAGATTTGGTATGTCTTTGTATCTACTCTTTGTAAGACTTATGCTTTAATATATTTATCTTCTCTATTTACTTTCATGCCTATCTTGTGATTGTTAGTATAGTAGTTATGCTTTAGTATGGGATCTTCGCTCGCATCGAGTGCTCTAGTTATCCTAGGTAATTAGAGTAGTAATTGATAGTGTAGACATGGTGTCTAGACTAGAGGTTACCTGAGATTGCACCCAATCCCACGGATTGTTGTGGTAGCCCCAGGATCGTGACAGTCCTGACGGTCGTCGTATTCCACCTCGTTCGGGTTGGTGTTTGTAGGACCGTAGTCGGAGCTTCCTAGCCCCCTTCTCATCCATGTCTGTGGCTAGTGTTCTGATGTCCCGAAGTACTATTGTATGATTGCTATATCTATCCATCCCCTGTTATCATAGAACCAGAGTAATAGAGAAGTATATAGGAACCTTGATCTCTCCCGTTGTCCTCTCACTCTAGCTAGCTACTCATTTATCATAGAATTCTCATGTGTGCTTTATTATTTATATTACCTTATATATATATATATATATCATTTACCCCTACTTTAGTCTAGTTGGTTTACTAAGTTAGTAGATACATGATGGTGAGTTATCTGATTCTTTAACCCTTGCTTCCCTGTGGTAAAATATAAATAACGATACCTGGTTTACTCCCGGTAAAATGCTACAATGGTAAGTTCTCAGGCGCTATGAAATCCTTCTTATTTTACGTGCACTTAATTTATACCAACAGAGACCTCAACGGCCATGTGGGTGCGACTAGTGTAGGTTTTGAGCGGGTGCATGGGGGGTTCGGGTACGGTAGTAGGAATCAAGAGGGGGATGATGTTTTGAATTTCGCGTTGGCCTACGACTTGTTGTTAGCGAACACCCTCTTTAGGAAGAGGGAATCCCACCTAGTGACCTTTCGTAGTGGTCATCACTCGAGCCAGATCGACTTTATCCTTGCTAGGGGGGAGGATAGACGTGCTTGCTTAGATTGTAAGGTGATACCTGGGGAGTGTGTGGTCCCGCAGCACAAGCTTGTGGTGGCGGACTTTCGCTTTCGGGTACGTGTCCATCGGGACAAACGAGCCAAGATTGCGAGTACGAAGTGGTGGAAGCTTAGAGGGGAAGCTGCGCAAACGTTTAAGGAAAGGATGCTAGGCGAGGGGCCTTGGGAAGAAGGAGATGATGCAAACGACATGTGGCTAAAGATGGCAACATGTGTTCGGAAGGTGGCTTCAGAAGTGTTTGGCGTGAGTAGGGGAGGCAAGCGGGAAGCGAAAGACACCTGGTGGTGGAATGACGACGTGCAAGGGGCTATTAGGGAGAAGAAGGAGTGTTTCAGGCGCCTCCACCATGATAAGAGTGCAGCCAACATCGAGGGCTATAAAATAGCGAAGAGGGCTGCAAAGCGGGCTGTGAGTGTAGAAAAAGGCCAGGCGTATGATGACTTTTATCAGCGGCTAGGCACGAAGGAAGGGGAGAAGGACATTTATCGGATGGCTAGAATCCGCGAGAGGAAGACAAGGGACATCAACCAAATCAAATGCATCAAGGATGGGACTGACCGACTTCTGGTGAAGGATGAGGAGATCAAGGACAGATGGAGAGAGTACTTCGACAAGTTGTTTAATGAGGAGAATGGAGGCCCAACCCTTGAGTTGGACGACTCCTTTGACGATACCAACAGACGCTTTGTGAGGAGAATCCAGGAGGCAGGGGAGGCCTTGAAGAGGATGAAGGGAGGTAAAGCAATGGGTCCTGATGGTATCCCCATTGAGGTGTGGAGATGCTTGGGTGCCAGAGCGATAGTATGGTTAACTAAGCTTTTAACCTTATTTTTCGGTCCAACAAGATGCCTGAAGAATGGAGGAGCAGCATATTGGTACCGATCTTCAAGAACAAGGGAGATGTTCAAAGTTGTACCAACTACCGTGGGATCAAGCTGATGAGCCATACGATGAAGCTTTGGGAGAGGGTTATCGAGCATCGCCTAAGAAGAGGGACAAAGGTAACCCAAAACCAGTTTGGGTTTATGCCTGGCAGGTCGACCATGGAGGCAATTTTCTTAATACGGCAATTGATGGAGAGATACAGGGAGCAGCAGAAGGACTTGCACATGGTCTTTATTGACCTTGAGAAGGCATATGACAAAGTTCCAAGAAATGTCATGTGGTGGGCCTTGGAAAAGCACAAAGTCCCAACTAAGTACATTACCCTTATTAAGGATATGTACAGGGATGCGGTGACGTGTGTTCGAACATGTGATGGCGACACCAGTGACTTTCCAATTAAGATAGGACTACATCAGGGGTCCGCATTGAGCCCTTATCTATTTGCTTTGGTGATGGATGAGGTCACAAGAGACATACAAGGGGATGTGCCTTGGTGTATGCTCTTTGCTGATGATGTGGTGCTAGTTGATGAGAGTAGGGCAGGGGTTAATAGGAAGTTAGAACGATGGAGGCACACGTTAGAGTCGAAGGGTTTCAAACTTAGTAGGACCAAGACCGAGTACTTGAGGTGCGATTTCAGCACGACTAGGCACGAGGAGGGAGACATTATCCTCGATGGGCAAGTGGTGGCCAAGAAGGATAGTTTTCGGTATCTAGGATCAATGCTTCAAAAGGATGGAGACATCGATGAAGATGTTAGACATAGGATCTCAACCGGTTGGTTGAAATGGCGTCAAGCTTCTGGCGTCCTCTTTGACAAAAGGGTGCCCCTGAAGCTAAAAGGTAAGTTCTATAGGACGGCGATTCGCCCGATGATGTTATACGGTGCGGAATGTTGGCCCACAAAAAGGCGACATGTCCAGCAACTGAGTGTAGCGGAAATGCGTATGTTACGTTGGGTTTGTGGGCACGCTAGGAGGGATAGAGTCCGAAATGACGATATTCGGGATAGGGTTGGGGTTGCACCAATTGAGGAGAAACTGATCCAACATCGGTTGAGATGGTTTGGACATGTCCAACGGAGACCTCCTGAGGCGCCAGTGCGTAGTGGGGTTCTAAAACGGGTCGATAATGTAAGGAGCGGTTAAGAGAGACCTTAAGGAGTGGAATATCTCCAAGGATTTAGCTATGGATAGGAGCGCTTGGAGACTAGCTATCAACGTGCCTGAACCATGACTTTTGGGTTGCCCCGTAACGTGTCTCTTCTGGGTTTCATCTCTAGCCTACCCCAACTTGCTTGGGATAAAAAGGCTTTGTTGTTGTTGTTGTTGTTGTTGTTGTTGTTATTGTTGTACAACATTAACACCCTTGGAAAGAACATTATTAAGAATCAAATCAAACTGAGGATATGTTGTTGTTCTTGATCATGCTTTTCAACATGGCTTGCCATTACACTGCACAAATTGAGGCTTGTGAGATACATAGGCAGGCATACCCAAGACCTTCCTTGTTAACGGATATTTGGCTCCCTAGAAACTTGAGAAAGCTTGCTTCACCACCATAGGCCTTGCATAGTGCATGGTTAGCTCATCCACCTCCTTCAATGTCTCATTCTCAACAAATGAGGGATGTCTCACAAGTGAAATCATCACTTATAGAAAAAGTTTTCTTGCTATAAGAGGTGTTAATTTCTAGAACAATAATAGGAGTATAAAAAGTTTCATCAAGTATATCACAAGTTACTCATGTGCTTGCTTTTGCAATAGGCACCTCCTTATGAGCAAAAGGGTATAGTGAGTTTCCTTAAGACTCTCATGAGTAGAAAGTTGCTCCTCATGTGTGGTCTTTTGCTCCTCTAGGGATTGCTCAAAAGACTTGCATGTCTTTCAGAATTACTTGAACTCATCCTTCTTCTCCCTCATAAATGAACTGAGCTAATGCAAAAGCTCCATGAGCTCCTCTCGTGAGATTTCATCATGCACACACTACCGTCACTATCATATTGTAACCTTACAATAGTTGAGTGACTATATATCTATCTATCTAGTACAATACCTACCTCACAAATGCCCCACGAGGGTAGAAATGGCCTTGTCCCTTAGCTCCTTTAACATTGATTGGGGACTCGATTTTTAATAGCATAGAAATATGCCCGTCCTCATTATGTATTGTCCTATCTATTGTTGGCATTTTTTAGCGCGATTACCAAAAATAGACTTAGAGCCTAAATCTGATAACAGCGCCAGAAACGCATATTGGCATTCCTCGACACAATTACTAGAAACAGGTTCTAGCAACTATGCGAGAGTCGCCAAGAGATAGATCACATCCTATTAGAATAAATATCCGCAAGCGCACGGATCTATCGTTGCAGCATTTCACCTGGAAGTATTCAGGGTATCGTTATTTATAATTTCCCAAAGGAAGGCATGGGTAGTTAAGTAATCTAGCATGGGTATGAATACAATATCTAGCATGAGGAGAAACCGACCAATGTGCTATACAGGGGTAACCATACGGTAGTTTAGATAGTGGACACACACTCACAGCAATCTCAAAGGAATAAAGGTAAAATAAAGAATAAAGAATAATCTACACGGAGCAGGCAGGTCCTATATAGTCAATGCTAGAACAACTAATTCCACATGTTATACAAGTCAAGACTCGACTATAGACTAGGAATATGGGGAGACCGCGGCAACCGGGTCCACAATCGATGGCGGCATTTACGAACTCCTACTCAACATGCGAACGTGGGGATTACAAGGGACGGACAGGGCGTCACCACCTGCCGCCTACCACCTCAACCGTGGCATGCCGACATATCCGAAGGTTCCCTCGTATCCGGACACCACGCCCGCATACTAAGGAGCTACCTACATCCCCCAGGACTCCCACCCTACGGATGGATGAGCTAGGACATAGGCAAACCCGAAGGCACATCGAACCGCTATTCCTCTTCTACAATCTAATCTAAACAAGTAAAACATATGAACGATGAAGAACAATGTAGAACACGACGAACTACTCTCACAAGAACTATGGCCTAGTTCTTGATCATCGAATATATCATGTACTAGACTATACTCTAGTTCATATGCAAGACTATATAAATGTAATGAGAACTTGACTAAGGAAGAACGCTCCATAGATTTATAACAAAGATGTAGCTTTTCCTCCTAGAGACAAGCTCTCCAAGTAGCTTTGCCTAGCTCCAAATGTCTACTACTAACAACTAGAGAACAAGTGTGAGGTGTAGAGAGAGCTCCAAATGGTGTGTGTGTTGATGGGGGGCCTCTCCTCTTCATTTATAGCCCCCTAAAGGTGGTTTAGGGGCAGGGGTGTAAAAACACCAGCGAAACCGTCATGCCCCAGTTGGAAGGAGGCAAACCGCCTTGGCCGGGCCCACCTGTGGCAGAGCTGGCGCGCCCGCGCCTGGGTGGCGCCGCCCCCTGACCACCTTTGGCTGGTTCGCCCGGGCCGCCTCCTAGGTTTCGTCTGTGGTGGTGCTTTTGGCCCATCTCGACCCCAGGTGGCTGGCCTTTGTTCTCTTGCCCTTTTACGCCTTCCAAAAAGCGTACTTTTATTCCGAAAATTCCTGCACTTGGTGTATTTTCTATAAAACAATATTTTCTCCAAGTACAAGTGGAACTAGGTCAATAGTAAAGATATATGTGCAATAAAATATTTATTTCTCCCAAAATGATCTATAATTGGCGGGTAAAAATCGGAGTTAAGGACCGCCAACATCTATCAATTTTATTACTTTTCTCTGTGTTCCTCCATCTTTCCTATCTCTTCTCTCCCCCTCACATGCTCAGATCTAGTGGCACCCACCCTCCTTGCTTCGGTACCTTCGGTTTGCAACCTCCCTACTTTGCTGAAGATTTTGTGCCTGGGATAGCCAAGGCTCCAACATTGATGATCAACGTCCCCTGCTCACGGCTATTGTAACAGAACCGACCAACTAATTTAGTTATGAAGCACTAATCAAGCTGATGTGGCAACTCAATTAGAACTTAGTAACCAAACCAGCCCAGTAGTTCGGAAAATCTCGAAGGATTTTCTCACAACATCAAATAACATTCCAGACCGATAAAGGCCCAACGAACAACCATGCATAATTATTACATAAAGTTCTCAAATAGTCGATACATAAAACTTGGATCCAGTTATTACAAACCAAGTTCTAAATATAAAAGTGCGGAAGCAAATATTCTTAGACAAGTTCTCAACACACCCCAAATTGTTTTTAGAAACATAGTGCCAGGTCCTTCATCATATTCCACAAAAGCAAGGGATGCGATAGTAAGGATGATCGTGCCCACAATCTACTCATCTCCGACGGCAGGATGAAGACAGGTCGGACAATAGCCGTAAAACATCTCCCCATCTGCAACAACAATTGGGAATTGCACCCTGAGTACATTGTACTCAGCAAGACTTAACCGACTAAAAAAAATAAAGACCCTTTGGTTGATGCCAGGCTGTATAGTGGGTTAGCCGACTCCTTTTCTTTGCCAAAAGATGAGCTTATTAAGTAAACATTTAGTGACAAAGGACCCTCTAGCTTATCCCGTTGAGTTGTTACCTAACCATGCTAGGTTAGCACCTGCTCTAGTCATCATTTTAGTAGAAGCAATCAAACTATTAAACATATCCACATTGATTGAATAACTTAAACCAGCATGTGAGGAACGTAACCAACTCGCTTTCAAATCTGATTTGCGGCACCGTAACTGCTCTGTCAAGTTATTCGCTATCCAGAAATGATGGCGATTATAATCGATTGCAAACCAGCTGGCAGGGTATTCCTCACACAAACCACACTCACTGGCCAGAGCGAGTGACGGTCACCTTGATCTACTCGGGTAAAGAAGCGGGATCAACAACTCACCACCATGACCAAGGAAACTCCCATCAAATGACACTGCCCCATCTTAAGGCCTCATGACCGGGCTCTTGTTTACTCCCACACCATCGCCAGCATGGATACCTGAAAGTTGAAACCCGGCCCAAGTAGATTCTATGCTTCGTGGTCGGGCACCACACACCCTTCCAGCTATCTGTGAGGTGTTGTTCAAAATGATCCGAGGACGCTCGTGTGCCATAATTTATTAGAGGTGATTTATCATAGCCACATGGTTATGTTCTACAACCTCCTAACCTTCTTATCAATCTAGGGGTAGTAATACCTACCATCGCGAGTGATAGTCGATCACCCGGCTTCTACCGACTAGATAGCAATCCTAAGCAGGAACGAAACCTCAAACCTAGTAATAGGATATTTATAGTGGTAGGCTATTCCTAGTGCATTCAATGGTTTCAGTCAACGCCTACAACTTAATGCAGCATAAAGAAGTAAATGACTCAAATTTAGAAACATTGCGAAAACATAGGAGGATGCACCGGGGCTTGCCTTTGACAAACGAGCTAGGCATATGGTTAGGACACTTGGGAAGGTCAGCCTCTGACTCCTCTCCCTCGGCTTTCTCCTGCAGCTCGTTCTCCTGAGGTCCCTCCGTGTCCTGCTTCTCGGCTTGCGGGTTGTTGTCCAGCAATCCTGTATGGTGCAATGCATATATTTAAGTAACAGGTGTCATTAATAAAGTGATGTAATTATGCCATGACCAGTGTATGACAGCAAATAAGACCCCCTAGCGTAACATACAACTCCTAGCTACAAAGCAAGCACGGTAAACATTTTAAAAGTTTCTAGCATATAACAGCAAGTCATATCTGGACTCTACAAAAAATTCTACAAAAATTACAGTAGCAAGTGCATGCCCAATATAAGCTACCATATAAATTTCAACTCAAAACAATGAGTACTTTGTCCTACACCAAATTCACAAGCCAGCACTAATAATTGGATGAGAAAATACTTTATATTACCAAAATAGCCCAATATCAAAACCAGAAGCATGTAGGCATAAAACATGACCTAATAACAGGGTGTACCAAGTTTCATAAGCACTGGACATTCCATGAATTAATTATGAATTTACTAAGCAAAGTGCCTAGAAAAGCACTTGAACTACACCTCTCAAAATTTTCACAGAACAGGGCACTGTAAGAGCTCACATAGATTAAGCATGTCATACCTAGACCAGCAAAACAATATTCACATTTTTCTGATCAACAAAGAATTTCCTATGCATTTCTAAAGATTAAAGCCATATCAAGAAATTAAATAAAACTCTACAGTCAACTGTACCAAAAGTCACATCTCATAATTTTTCTGCATACTACTGCTCAAATGAAAAATAATCCAACTTGAATCACCCCATTTGGACTAAAAATGACAGAGATATGAATTTTGAAAGTTTAAAACTAAACTCTGAAAATCCTATTTCTTATTCAGAAATTCGAACCAAAATTGCTAGGTGCACCCCGAGTGTACCCAGAATCGAGTGAAACTACTACGCGCACTCGGCGACATACACCCGCGGCCTGGCCTGCAGGTGGGGTCCGGGGTCCCACTGGTCCCACCTGTCGGCCTCGCCGGATCGGGAACGCGGTGGCCGACGGCGAAACCTCGCCGGCGGCGGCGCTTGGGCGCAACCGAGGGCGGCAAACGCGACTACGCGTCGCTGCGCACCTATCGAGCCAAGAAACACGGCCCCTAGCGGCCAGAAACTACGGCGACGACACCCGTCGACGGCGGCGGCGGCGCTCGACGGTGAGCGGCGCACCGAGGCCACGACGGCCTCCATCGACTAGCGCACATTGTTCCCCTCGTCCTAACGACCGTGAAACGCCCAAGAACTCTAAGAAAAGGTGGTCCATGCCGCGGCTTGCCCTCGTGTTGACATTTCTAACGCCACTCAGTGTTAGGTTGTCATCCCCAACATGGCGCCAAAAATGCTGGTACTAAATAATGCAACTGCTACTAGAAATAAATATGGGATCCGCAAGCGCACAGATAATACCGATGTAGCATTTTAACTAGGAGTATCCAGGTATCGTTATTTATATTTTTACCACTGGGAAGGGAATGCACTGGATAATGAGTGATGAGCAATGCACATGTCTTTGTAATGGAGAGCTTAACCTTGTCTCGTATCGATCATCTCATACGGGGTAAGTGTCACATAAAATATAGGAATGAATGATAAATGACATAAGATAAATGAGAGCAATTAGCCACATAAAATAATAGTAATAAGCCATCTCAACTTAGCACTCTAAGCTTATAACACTAGCATGGACTAGGATGATCTAGGGTATAATCCTATGTTATTCTAACTATAAGGTCAAAGCATACAATGATTAGTGCAAGAACATCTAGCAATCATGGCGGGAAAAGGTTACATCTATGCATAGTGATATTACCGAGAAGACAAGAGACATAGCAATGACTTCAATGTAATAGGTTGTTCTACTAAGACCTACCAACGGGGATGGAATACAAAGGACTCAACGGAACCGTCACTTCCGCGATCTACCACACGACCCGGCCAATAGGGTGCAATCGCAGATAAATACGGTCTAAGCACCACGCCTACACAATATTTACCACTCACCCATCGATCTAATGAGTAAGCGCTATACGATCCTATGCATAAACATAATTCTAGTCCAACTATGCTAAACATATAATCAAAGTAAACTAAGAACAATATAATTGAGAATATAATCAAATAGAGCAAAATCAAGTATGATATAATAGAATAGAATAAAGTACTACTCATAGTATCACGAACAATGATGAATATTACAAGAATGTAGAGGGAATTACCAAGAACTCCGACAGATCCGGACTCCAAGCTAGGCTTGATTCCCTCTAGATCTATTCCTATGTAGCTATGCTACTAAACTATGGAGCTCTAATTGAGATGGTGGCTCGGCTTCTCTCGAATTCGATGAGAGAATGAACTCTTGAATGAATTAGCTTCGGGTTTCACCCGGGCCAGGGCTCAATATATAGCCCCCTAGGATGAACCACCCCTCGGATCAAACCGACCTAAATGGACGATAATTATTCATCCTCAAAGGCGGTGGAGACAGGATCCACGAGACTCCACCCGATTGGTGGAGGTGGGGAGTCGGCCGACTCCCCCTGGGTCGGCCGACCCACCACAATGCCGTGGGTCCCCGCTTCCAGTGTTGCCTTACGGAGTCTTCTAGATTATACAATTTTACCCGTTCGGTCTTTATCTCTATGTAATCATGACATGTGGGCCTCCTTTGGTTCTCTTTTCGATAACCCCCGCGAAATAGACAATCACCAAAACTCGTGGAATTCTGTCAGTGTAACCCCTATATCTAACAGGTGAACTCATATTAGTCCTTTCTCTTGCTGCGTTTGACGGTATAAAATTGATACTTAACGACCGTCAACACCTCGCCGGAGCGGCGGCGACGAGCTCGTCTGCGCACTGCGCCTATGGCGCCGGACGGCTCCGAGCTTCTGCTCGTCCTAGCCTAAAGCTTCACCACGTGCATGCGGCCCTAGAGCGCGCAAGAAGATGCGATGAGGTGCGGAGATGAGACGGCAATGGCTCGTCGGAGCCCCATGGCGGCGGTGACCATGCTCGTGAAGGAAAAGGCCAATGCGGCCCATACCTCCGTCGGTTCGAGCGGCGCGAGTGTGGAAGGTGACGAAGTCGAGGACGGCGCACTCGATGCTGCCCTCGGCTTCGAGTTTCACCGGTGGAATGTGGAGCTAGGCGGCGGCGAGATGAACGGCGGCCATGGCGGGTCGGTGGAGGAGGAAGAAAGAGAGAGGAAGGAGAGAGAGTGAGTGGGCGACAGAGGAGTGAAGGTGGACGGGACGGCGCTGACGCCTTTCCCGTTTCGGGCAGCGCCCGTCCGCGCGAGGGGCAACCGGGCGGCGCTGGCCGCGTGGCGGCGGCGCCCTGACGAGCGGGCCCAACGGGGCACGGTAGCGAGTGGTGAGCGGCTGGCGGCGGTGTGGCCGTCGCTGTGGCCGTCCGCACGGGATCCCGGGGCGGCAGCACAGCGCACATGGGCGAGCGCCGGCGTACGGACGCCGCGTGGTGAGCGCCGGGCTCGACACCGTCGCCGCGAGGAAGAAGAAGAGGGGAGGGGGACGTTAACATGTGGGTCCCACGCCATTCCTCTTTCAAACTGAAAATTTAAACCCCTGTAGGTTCTAAACTATTTCGAATTAGGGGAAACTTCCAACATGAAAGTTTCTCCAAATTTCCTAAAGATTATTTTGTCTAAAGACCACTTTTTCTAATTCGGTCTAGTTTAATAGATTCCAAAATCAGTTTGAAATTTGAATTATAAAAGTAATATTTTTAAACACCTAACCCTGTTTTTGCCCATTTTGAAGCCCTAAAACCCATTTTCACAATTTGGTCAAAACAGTAAGTTTTTTTGAAATATTTTTCTCTATAAATCATCCCAAAGCATCATTTGCAGGTATTTAACAGGATAGCAACTCTAACAATCAAATCAATCATATACTAAGCTAACAAGATGATGATGAGATGTTTATGCAAATGATGACATGATTAGAGAAGTTTAATTAGTGCAACACTGGAGGTGTTACAGCTATGAGAGCATGGCCTCCTCACCGCCTCCATACCCACACACCTTGACCTCCTCGGACCACTAGGATCACATTGTGGTCTCCTAACCACGGTAAAAGGAGGTCTACATCATCCTCCTATGCAATAGGTGACTAAGAATCCGAAGAAAGCAATGTTGGTGGTGAAGAGCGCATGGTGATTGCAAACTTCGTGTAGTAGTCTGCTTCATTGTGTTAGTGCTACGTTGTCACAGTGCAAAGTCAATGTATTCGGTAGAGGAAGAAGGGTAGCATCTTCCCCTCTGTTTTGGGGAGTTGTTGAACACAAATGATGTGCATTCGTGATGGAAGAAGGAATACTCAACTCTCTTAAGACAAGTACATTGCTACACGTCAGTCTCATACTCAGTCTCAAGCAGTCGCCACATAGAATTTTTACTAATGTGAGGAAAGAAAGAGAAAGAGGTCGTTCTTTCATGCAACTGTATGATGAGCTACAATTTATTACTATGAGACAACTATTATTATACCATTATATAAGTTGTTGCTATCTTGTTACTCACAACTTTATTTTTATTATATTCATAAATATATGAATTGTGAGTTATTATGAGACAACTTGAAAAACAATTATTATCATACCTGTTGTCTATTAAGTCATCTTATAAAATTAGGTTGCACTACATGAGTCCGAAACAACACCAATGTACTTTCTCTTAATACTCTCTTAACACCAATGTGGTTTCAGAAAATAAGGATATCCTGAGTTTGTTATTACTATTATTGTTTCCGTGCCTTGTTTTGCCGTATCATATTTATGATTTCCATCTAGCGTTTTTATTTTTGCTGAGAAATACAATAAACCTTAAAAACAAGTCCTGATAACGATATTTTCTATTTATGCTCTCATATGTGATAGTGGTGTGTGAGAGAGTGACTGAGTGAGTGTGTCACAAAAAAAAAAAAAAAAAAAAAAAAAAAAAAAAAAAAAAAAAAAAAAAGAGTGACTGAGTGAGAGAGAGAGTTTGTACTTCTATATATGCGGTACACTAAAATAAAAAGGATAGGAGAAAAAAGGTGCCTTCCAGTTTCTACTTTCTACTAGGTGCCAAATGGGAATTGTCACAAAAAATTAAAATCCAAGAGCAGAAGCAGATAATGGAAGCGAGCCAATGGGCAATGCACCTCACCCAGAGCTGAAGCAAACCACGAAGACATCACCATGTCCGCAGCCGCCCCACCCTACAACCGCGCCGCCGAGCTCCGCGCGCTGGACGCCACCCTCTCCGGCGTCCACGGACTCGTCGGTTCTGGCACGGCGCACGTGCCCCGCATCTTCCGCGTCCCCGACACTGAGCAGCCTCTCCACGCTCAAGAAACCCCGTCCTCCGCGGCGACCGTTCCGGTGATCGACCTCGGCGGCGGCGACCGCGCGGCCGTGGTGGACGCCGTTCGCCGGGCCGCGGCGGAGTGGGGCTTCTTCCACGTGACGGGCCACGGCGTGCCCAGCGACGCGATGCGCGCGGCGGTAGCGGCGGTGCGCGCGTTCCACGAAGCCGACGGCGGGGACGGCACCGACAAGGCGCGGCTCTACTCGCGGGAGCCCGGCAAGGCGGTCAAGTACTACTGCAACTTCGACCTGTTCCAGTCGCCCGTGGCCAACTGGCGCGACACGCTCTACCTCCGCTTGGCACCCGACCCTCCCGCCACCGACGACGACGACCTGCCGGAGAGCTGCAGGTGAGCTTCGAGCGTTCGTCGTCAACATTTCAATATTCGATAGTGGTGTTTCTCATATGATACGATGGTTTGCAGAGATGCGCTATTTGAATACGCCAAACATGTGAAGAATTTGGGAGACAGGTTGTTTGAGCTGCTCTCTGAGTCTCTGGGGCTCAAACCGAGCTACTTGAGTGACATAGAGTGCAACCAGGGGCAGACTATAGTAGGACACTACTATCCTCCATGCCCCCAGCCTGAACTCGCCATAGGAACGAGCCGGCACTCAGACTCTGGCTTCTTGACCATAGTTCTGCAGGACCAGATCGGAGGTCTCCAGATCCTCCGTGACGACCGATGGGTCGACGTTGAGCCTACGCCTGGAGCATTCGTCGTCAACATTGGCGATCTCCTGCAGGTATGCTTATAATACTATAGATAAAGAAGCTTGTTTTTAACGATCTTATAAAGATGCATACAGTTGACAAGAATTTGGGGTACTGAAATTCTTTTGTCCATTGACATGTTCAGTTGGTCTCCAATGGCAAGTTCAGCAGCGTGGAGCACAGAGTGGTAGCAAAGAATGGCGAACCAAGAGTCTCCGTCGTCTGCTTCTTCAGCACTTTCTTCCATCCGGCTTCCACAAGGATGTATGGTCCGATCAAAGAGCTGCTGTCTGAGGAGAATCCTCCTCTGTATAGGGAAACACTCGTCAGAGATTATGTGGAACGTTACTTCGCTGTTGGACTGGATGGCAGGGAGAAGACTGCTCTCAATGAGTTCAGGCTGTGAATGAATTTCTCCAAGAAAGTTTGTGTGTTTATTACTGGCAGAAGGAAAAACTGAAGAATGTATTCATCTATTTCCATAGCGAAGATGGACTCGTAGTTCTGCTCGTCACAATAAAAGTGCAGCATATCTGTACAAGCTTATATATACTGAAATGGCTTCACTCCCGAAACAATATTTCAACTGGCTTCATTGGTTTCGATTCTTGACGTATTTTTTCCCCAAACTTAAAACTTGATTGAGATGTCATTTATACGGCCTTTTACAGGGATCCAGATATATGATATATCATATCATATTTGTAATGTGAGATGAGTCTCATGCTACACTAAATATATTCTGCACTAATTAACCACAGATTACAGTAGAACATGAGGTTCGGCATGCTATGAAACATTGAGGTGACAAGGTGACGTTAGAGCAGTCCCAACTCCCAACCAATAAACTTGGACAGTCTTTATAGTCGTTAGACTATCCGCACTCGTCATACTCCATTTTCTCCCCCTAAACAGAATATTCTGTCCTTGTCAGCAAGATTCCTCACTCCATACCAATTTCTTCCGCACCCGTCATCCTTTATATCTCATACTCTATATCCTAGTCAGCAAGATTTTTTACTCACATTTATCTTACCCACCCCATTTACAGCCGCTGACATGTGGGACCCACGGGCCCACCTTATCTCCATCTCTCCCCCATTCTCTCTTCCTCGGCCGCAACGCCATCTCTCTTCCTCGGCCGCAACGCTAGCTCCGCCGTCGCCTCTCCTGCTCCGGCGAGCGCGCCGCCCGGCGCCTCTCCTCCTCCGGCGAGCGTGAAACATCCTCAAATTCCACGATGGGAATTTCACAGATTCGAGGGTAACACGACAGATAAAATCCATCATATTACAATAGTTCAGCTGATATCATTCCATACATCGTCTCAGGAATATAAAATAGTACGGGTTTACAATAATTTATTACATCGCCACATTGGCGGAATCAACTGAAAAGTAAACATCCGGAACAGCTGAAGGTAGAAGCGGAAGCAACAACACGATCTCCGAACACTTGAGCGTAGGAACGACACCCACTAATCCTCATAGCTATCATCATCATAGTCGTACTCGTCCTCATCACCTGTTTATCCAAAGTATCGCACGAATTGTCACGGCCACATTCCCACCCTATGCTTATTTGTGGAATTGGATGCGTATAAAAGTAAATACGGGGTATAACAAGGGAACCTATAAAGCCGGGGTTTCCTATGCATATAGCAACCAAGTTTAATATATATAGTTGGTCAAATTTTATCCATTCCCAAATCCAACCTCCATCCCATCCATACCACACACCTCACACCATACACCCCTTCCACGCCACACGTGGTCGACATGAACGACTCCCTCGTCATGCCTCGGCCGGCCCACAACCTCCCAAGGTTCACGGCCGGAAATCAATCCCAACCACACGCACTCATCCGTAAAGATAGAAGACTCCTCTCCTAGTCCAGCAAGCATCACACGGACTTGGTCCATAGCCGACAAGTCGGCATATGTATCGATCGATCAACCATACACTCTGCAGAGGTTTCACTAATCCACAAGATAGCCATCATCGATGCCGATCATCATCTAGGCGATACCGATCGCCATAAGCCTAGAACGAATACCATCCTCGCCACTCGGCCCCGGCCGCCGAGACCGTGAGACATAGTACCAGGCCAAAGGGGTCACTATGTTGGTTAAGGAGGGTGTGAGCACTCTCGGCCCGTACCTCCCGACACATTCCGCTTACTTCCAACAAGAATGGCATTCGTCC
This sequence comes from Themeda triandra, assembly GCA_018135685.1. Classification (NCBI taxonomy): domain Eukaryota; kingdom Viridiplantae; phylum Streptophyta; class Magnoliopsida; order Poales; family Poaceae; genus Themeda; species Themeda triandra. Next base: position 265,468 of record JAENPR010000219.1, on the reverse strand, counting down.
TACCGTGATGGTTAGACCGTCTCCCCTCCCATTGGAGAGCGAGTGGAAAGTAAGGCGTCCAATGATCCGGTTACTAGCCCTCAAGTCCTTAGGAATTGGCCGAACAGCGATATCTCCCCTGTACGGGCTAATCTTTACCGTGCTGCCACGGCACCACCCTTCCAAGGCTCCACCCCAAGGAGCTCACACCAAGGACACCTCAATCCAAACCAGCTTACCCGCCACGGTACTCACAAAGCGGGGATACCTGTGCCGTATCCTCGGCAAGACTCGCTCACGGCTCGTCGTGATCCCCTGTTCAGCCGACTCAACCCTCACCACTCACCCAAGACTCACGCAAAGACGCTCTCCATGATCAAACCACAATATCCCCCATATAATCTCCGTGTCCACCACGCCTCACATCACGATATAAAGCGTAGTAGAAGTAATACGAGAGCAAAAGATAGTAAGCGCAAGTCTAGCCTAACAAATGGTAGCTTGGGTGATAGTCGAATCAAGGCGCAGGGCCGAACAAGTATAAATACTACCATGCAACCTATCACGAAAATATAAATGTATTGCGAGAAAGTAAAGTGTATTGCAATGCGTAATGGGATCTAAGAAAGTGGATGGGATGTGGCACCTCCGTCGTCGTCGCCCTAAGTCCTCCCGGTACTCGTAGTCGTCCCGGTCAAACTCCCGCTCCTCGTCCGGCTCAAACGGTTATTTAATAGTCGCGTCGGCGACTCCTATAGTTCACAAAGAAGCAAATAAAATATGGAAGAACCAAATGCACTCAAACATAATTTCAGATTATTGTGCTCGATTTACTGAGAATTTCGGTACCTTGATCGTATTTTTCGGAGCTACGAGCAATTAGTTATGAATTTCTGAAGCTGAAATGTATTTAAGAAAATATTAAAACAGGGGTTAATAATATGGGGACACGTGGCGCAACGGGAGCCTGCCACGTGTCACAGAAAGGGCGGCTGAGGTGGCAGATTCTGCTGACGTGGATGCTGACGTGGCGGATGACGTGGCTGATGACGTCAGCACTGATGACGTCATGCTGACGTCACGGTTGACCAGGTCAACGGCCCAATGGGCCAAAAATGGGCCGCAGATGGGCCGAAAATGGGCCGGGCCAGGCCCAACACGTGGCTGCGCAAAAGCTCGCCACGTGGCGCTGTTGGATCCGGGTCGGGCTCGGTGCACGGCCTTGGTCCATGGTGGACAGGCGACAGTGGGGTACCACTGCCCACGACTTGGTCCACCAGGACCGGGTTCACGGAATTCAGCAAGGGTTCGCCGGTCCCACGGGCCGGTGCACGGTGGACGGATTCGCCCGGACCCTCCTCGAGCGGCGCGGTTCACCCGGACCGTGTCCACGCACCGTGCGCCCGCTTCGCCATCTCCATCTCCATCCCTCCGCTCCGGCGCGCGGCCAAGGGTGGACGGCGGCGGCACGGCGGCGGCGGCGAGCGCCGGGTGGTCCTCGAGTCTCGGCGGCGAGTGCATCGGCTCCGCAACGCTCCGGCGAGCTTGGCAAGGTGCCGGGGAGGCGGCCGCGGGATCGAGCAAGGCCCTGCCATGCCGACGGCGGCGGCCCGACGACGGCGGCGCACCGTGGCGGTGGCAAAGGCGCGTCCGTGATCAATTGAAGGCGTAAAGCTTCGATTGGCGCAGCAAGGCGCTAGCTTGGCTCAACCGGCGACCGAAACGCGGGCGGCGCACGGTGGCACGCGACGGCGCCGGCGGCCATGGAGGCGCGCGGCAAGCGCGTCGCGAGAGCCCTCAAGGCTCCATCCTCACCAACCCGGGTACCGCGGCGTGCGCGGCCCGCGGCGCGGCTCCAACGGCGCGCCTCGGCGAGCGAGGCGGCCGGAGTCGGCCGGCGCACGCGCCACGGTGGCGCTCCCGAGCGCCCGTGCGGACGCTCCTCGGTGGCGAGGTGAGGTGAGTCTCCCCCTCGCGTCTCGCACCGGCGACCGGCACACGAAGTGCGCCCCGTCGCGGCGGACGTCGTGCAGGGGGGTCCGGTGTCCGTGGTGGCCGAACGGCCGGAACGGTGGCGCGCCGTGGCTTGGCATGGCCATGGCGCGGCGGATATGGCGGGACGTGGCGGCGGCGTATGGTGGCGCCGCACACGGTTGGCTAGGGCTGGCCCGTGCTCGTGCCGTGCGTGTGTCCAAGGGGCGCGGTGGCCCTCGACCTCCGCGCCGAAGCGCCATGGTCGGAGAAGCAACGGCGAGGTTGGACCGGGGCTAGAGCGGGGCTCACCGGCGCGGCGTGGACGTCGGGGTACGGCTCGGTGTCGCGGTACTGCGTGGCGAGGCGGACGGCGACGGCAGCTCCCCGGCGGCGTTCTCCTTCTCCCCGCGGCGGCGCACGGCTCCTTCTTCCCTGGCGGCGGCGGCTCCTCCCCGCCTTCTTCTTCTCCCTTTCTTTCCTCCTTCTTCTCCTCCGTCCTAGTGGTATGGTGGGGGTTTGGTGGAAGCCGCAAGCGGCGGCGCGATGGGTGAACCCTAGAGGCGCAGGCTCGGGTTCTTATAGAGCCGCGGCCGGAACAGGGGCACGGCGAACGGCGATCCCGCGTTCATCGCGATCGAGCGGTCGAGGGTGACCTAGGGCTCCGGTGGGGCTCGGCGTGCATCACAAACGACTTGCGTCCGTCTTGGAGGCCAAGGAAGCGAGGCGGCGCAGTGGGGAACAGCGCATGTGCGCGGCAACGGCCGCGGGCGCGCGCGAGAGCAAAATCCTCGCGGCGCGACGCTCCTCTGCCAGGTCCTGTCGGCCCAGGTGGCGCGGTTCCACGGCGTCGATCTTGCGCGTGCGTCGATCGAGCGGTGCGGGGCGGTGGCGTGATCGCGACGCGCCGCGGCTCCCGGTCAAAGCAGAGCTCGGGAGGGAAAGCAGAGAGGGGAGGCGTACGGAGCTTATGACAGGCGGGTCCCGCGCGGGGCCAAGACGTCAGCGAGCGCGGCGGTGGCGTCGCCTTCACGCGCGAGCTGAGCGGGCCGCGCTGCTGGGCTGGGCCGGCGCGAAGTGGAAAAGGAACTTGGGCCGGCGGGTTGGAGGAAAGGGAAGAAGAGAAGGATGGGCCGGCGCAGAAAGAAAGGAGAGGGAAGGAAGAGATGGGCCGGGCGGCTGGGCGGGCCGAATGGCGTTTCCTTTTGTTTTTCCTTTTTCTTTTCCTTTCTCTTTTGTTTTGGGCAAAAGACATATATATGAGTGTAAACATGTTACATTTGTGGTGTGTACAATGTGTCATGGTGGTCTTAGGGTCATAGGCTAGTTAGGATATTATTCCCCATAACATATGTATAAAGTTTACATGGGTTTTAATTAAACAATACAAAAGAACCAAATAAACTCCAAATCACAACTTGAATTAAATGCATGATGAAAATAGATACTAATGCAAACTCCGGGTTAATCTAGGTGGGGTTTTGGGTTGCAACTACATGGCACATCACCACTCATAGGTTTTGGCAAAAAAATTTTGTAACTCGGATTTTCGGGATGTTACGGTCCTACCCTTACGAGAATCTCGTCCCCGAGATTTAAAAATGTAACTTACCCGTCGAAGAGGTAGGGGTATATAGCACGAAGTTCGACTCCTTCTCCCATGTGGCTTCTCTTTCGTGTGGTTGCTCCACCGAACCTTGCACATAGGAATGGACTTGCTTCTAGTTTCTTTGGTGTCCCATCCCGCATCTTGATCGGGTGTTCTTTGTATTCAAGTGAGTCTTGCACATCTAGCACGCCGGTGGTCACGTGTTGTTGCTCGGCGCTTCGGACACTTGCGTAGTTGTGACACATGGAAGACGGGATGCACTCCCGCCAACTCTGGAGGTAGTTCAAGCCTGTATGCAAGCTTCCCAATTCTCTCAATGATCGGGTAGGGGCCTATGTATCTTGGAGCAAGCTTCCCTTTCACATGGAACCGGACGGTACCACGAAGCGGAGACACTTTGAGGTAGACGGAGTCTCCCACTTCAAATTCGAGGTCTCTACGCCTTTTGTCAGCATAACTCTTCTGTCGGCTCTGAGCGGCTTTTAGGTTTGCTTGGACTTGGGCAACACCCTCTTCGGCCTGTTTGATCTTGTCGGCTCCATGAAAAACTCTTTCACCAGGTTGTGACCACATAAGCGGAGTGTTGCAGGGTCTCCCATACAGAGCTTCAAACGGTGGCATCTTAATGCTGGCTTGGTAACTATTGTTGTAGGAGAATTCTGCGTGTGGTAGACTCTTCTCCCAATCAGTCCCATATTGCAGGACACAGGCTCTAAGCATATCTTCCAGAATTTGGTTCACCCTTTCCGTCCGGCCATCGGTCCGAGGATGGTAAGCTCAGATCAGAATCGAGCTTAGTCCCAATGGATTTATGCATCCGTTGCCGAAACGGGACATGAACAAGGATCCGCGATCGATACGATGCTTTTAGGGGCACCATGCAAGCGGAGAATTTCCTTGATGTAGAGATCAGCTAACTGCTTCCGCTCGGATTGTCTCTTTGACAGCAAGAAATGAGCGACTTTAGTCAAGCGATCAACTATCACCAATATGGCATTGTTCCCATGCGTGAGCGAGGCAACCCTACAATGAAATCCATGGATATGTCTTCCCACTTCCATTCGGAACATCAAGGGGCTTTAGCAAACCCACGGGTCTTTTGTGTTCGGCCTTGACTCTCATTGCGAGATGTCACATCGGGCCACATGACCCGCAATGTCCGCTTTCATGCTCTTCCACCAGAAGTGCTTCCTGAGGTCACGGTACATCTTCACGCAACCAGGGTGAATGCAGTATTTGGAATCATGTGCTTCTGATAGAATCTCCTCCCGCAAAGCTGGATCGGAGGGCACACAAATTCTGTCGTTGCACCAGAGGGCTCCTTGTTCGTCTTCTCTGAATTCGGGGTTATACCCACGCTCCATCAGACCACGGATGCGCTGCAGATCCTTGCATTCTTTTTGGGCTTCACGGATGCGATCAGTGAGGTTGTACTGGATGCGGAGCTCATTTAGCAGGCCATGAGGTACTATTTCAAGCTGAAAGTCCTCAAGCTCCTGTTTAAGTTCAGGTGGCACGGATTCTGAGATCAGGGTGTGACAGTAGCTTTGCGATCGAGAGCATCGGCAACTACATTGGCCTTTCCCGGATAGTGTATTTCGAGGTCATAGTCTTTGATGAGCTCCAGCCATCGGCGTTGCCTCATGTTCAGGTCTTCTTGAGTAAAGAAGTACTTCAAGCTCTTGTGGTCAGTATAGATGTCACACTTGTTGCCAATCAAGTAATGCCTCCAGATCTTCGTAGCATGAACGATAGCGGCTAGCTCGAGATCATGGGTAGGATAACGTTGTTCGTGGTCTTTCACCGGCGAGAAGCATAAGCAATGACTTTACCATTCGCACGCACGCAACCGAGTCCTTGACGGGAGGCGTCACAATAGACTACAAAGTCCTTGCCGATATCCGGTAATGCCGACCGGGGTGGTGGTCAATCTTTCTTTCGAGTTTGGAAGCTTTGTTCGCACTCGGCCCACTCAAACTCCTTAGTCTTCTTCAAGAGGTTGGTCATAGGGCGAGCTATCTTGGAGAAGTTCTCGATGAATCGGCGATAATATCCAGCCAATCCCAAGAAACTCCTGACTTCGGTCACAGAACGGGGTTGTTCCCATTCTTTCACGGCTTCAATCTTGGCAGGGTCTACAGCAACACCATCAGCCGAAAGCACATGACCCAAGAAGGCAACTTCCTCTAGCCAGAATTCACACTTGCTAAACTTGGCATATAGCTGATGTAGACTCAATCTTTCGAGCACTGTTCTCGGTGTTCTTCATGCTCTTCAAGAAAGTGGCGAGTAGATAAGGATGTCATCAATGAATACCACGACGAACTTGTCGAGTACATCCATGAATACCTTATTCATCATGTTCATGAAGTAGGCAGGAGCATTTGTGAGTCCGAAGGACACCACTGTGCACTCATACTGGCCATATCGGGTGACAAAGGCAGTCTTAGGAATGTCTTCCTCCCGGATCTTCATCTGGTGATAGCCTGATCTGAGATCAATCTTGGAGAAGTACTTGGCACCTCTCAACCGATCCAAAAATCATCTATCCTTGGCGGGATACTTGTTCTTGATGGTGACGGCATTCGATTACGATAATCGATGCACATCCTCATTGAGCCATCTTTCTTCTTCACGAACAAGACAGAGATCCCCGAGGGAGAAGCACTGGGTCGGATGTAGCCTTTATCGAGAGCTCCTTCAACTCGCTTCTTGAGCTCTTCTAGCTCATCTACGACATGCGGTAGGGTCGCTTAGCAATGGGACCCGTGCCGTGCATGAGGTCGATGACGAATTCCACATCACGATCGTGGGGCATTCCCGGTAATTCCTCGGGAAAACGTCAGCATAGTCCCTCACCACGGGCACATCATCTACTGTCTTGGGTTCTGTTTTGGCTTCGGATTTGGTTGCTAGGGCACATAGGAGGTTGGTTGACTGTTCTGTCTGGGGTAGGCATCTAACAGCTTGGCCACTAGGATGGGTTATCTGTACGTATCTGGGTGAGCAAGATATGACTCCTCGGTGTTTGGTTAACCAATCCATCCCTAGGATAACATCTAGACTGGTGGAGGGTAGCAGGGTGAGGTTGGCTAGAAAGGTAAGACCCTCAATGGTGAGTTTCACTCCCTTGCATAGGTGGGTACTCTTGAGTTCTCCTAGGGGCGAGCTGGTAATGATAGGTTCTCTACGGGGAGTAACTCGGTATGTTATGCTCTCTAGCGTACTTAGCGATATGTAAGAACAAGTAGCTCCGAATCAAAAAGTACGGAAGCTTTTGCACCATGTACTAAAAACATACCGTACACCACGTCCTGGGGCAGCCCGAGCATCTTCGCGGTCGGGTGAGTGAGACGACCTCACGGCGTACGCACGGTCCGAGTGTTCGAGCTCCGGGGTAGCAGCCTTCCGGGGACAGTCCATGACCTTGTGACCCGGCCGTCCGCAACCATAGCAAGTAGGGCCCATACCGCCTGTTGAGGTTGTCGCGGAGCCCTCCAATTGCCGTTGTTCGGCGCGGGACGACCAGCGCAGAGCGGTTCCCAGCGGGGCGGTTCACCACCGGGTTGTTCCGGCGAGGGTAGTTGTTGGTGTAGTTACCCCCACCACGACCACCGCAGCGCAAAGTTCGAGTGTTGCGGTAGCGGCCTTGCACAGGGCCTCTTCGCGGCGCTTCGAGGGGGAGCGCGAGAGGATCCTTCAGACGACGCTTCCTCTCCTTCTTGTCACGCGAGCGTCCGCTTCCATGCGAACCTTCTCAATATCCATGCAACGGTCAATGAGCTCTCTCGGTGTACGGCTCTCCGTACCCGGCGAGGGCCGCCTTGATGCGGGTACTCGACCTTCACGGTAGTAGTACATCTTCTCATTCTCATCATCAAGACACGCGGGTGGGGCATAGCGCAAAGAAAGTTGGTAAAGCGGTTGGTGTACTCATGAACCCTCTCATTGTGGATCATAGAGACGTTGCGGAACTCCTTCTCCTTGACCTTCATGGCGCCCTTAGGGATGAAGAAATTGCGGAACTCCTCCACGAACTCATCCCACGAGATGTTGGCGGGGTCCTCGTGGGATTCGCAAAGAGCTGTCCCACCACGAGCGACCTCCACCTACAAGCCGCGGGCAGCAATCCCAACGCACTACTCATCGGTGCGTAGTGAGATCAAGCTTCTTCTCGATTTCCTTCAGCCAATCATCAGCAACCATTGGGTCCGCATTCAGACCATCAAAGGTGGGGGGACGCAGCTTCAGAAATCCCTCCAGCTTCCGCTGAAAGTCCTCGGGCGGACCACCATGGCGGCGGTTGGCACCATTGACCGAGCGGCAAGAAGCCGAGTCTGGCCGCGCCATGACCTCTCGCTAGGTTCGGCGGTGGCGGTGGTGGAGCATTGCCGCCTCCACCTCCGGGGGAACCTCCGCCCACCTCCTCCACCGGCACTTCCTCTCCGCCTCCTCCGAGCGCATTCCCACCGGAACTTCCTCACCCTCATTGTTGACCGGTGGCGGGGTCACTTCACGTCGGTCATCACCGCCCAGTTGAGATTGCGGCCGCGACCACGTCCACGGCCACGACCACGTCCACGGCCACGACCACGGCACCACGTCCCGGGCCGGCTCGGGGACGGTGGGCGGCGCTCAAGGCGAGCCGAACGACGGGTTGACATCTCGTGACACGGCCATAAGAGTTTAGTACCCATAGTACATTATTATATAGTTCAATAGAATTAATTGATTTCAACAATTTAAGGGAAAAACATTTGTTCTATCCAACACTCATGCAAAGAAGCAATAAAAACCATAAGAAGCGATAAAATCCGATCACTCATTACATGGGTGGAATAAAAATATTATGACATAGTAATAATAGTGCTGACAGGGTTCGTTCTACGCATGGTAACTCATGGGGGTACATCTTAACTCATTCTACTTATGGGGTACATCATGACAACTCACATCTCACACGACTCATGACTGATGACTACTCAGCTAAGATAGAACATGATACTTGACCACGCAGGGTCCGACACACTCACACCTACTCCTGGTGGTGTACTGCTGACGGAACGCGCTCACCAGAAACTCTTATCTCTGTCCTAGTCTTGCGCAGGCGCCTGACGTAGGCGAGAGCCTCGGCGTGCTCATCAGTGGGCTTCACTCCGCCAGAACTGCGGGCCCTTGAAGTTCAGAGTTGACTCGCCGAGCTTGAACGTCTCCTTGTGAGGCTGCACGCGCTTGTGTGGGGGCAACTGCTTCTGAACTTCTTCGAGCTCCCTGAGTCGCTTCTTGTCCGACATGGCCCACGCTTCTTCGGTCAACTTGAGCTTCTCGCGGAGAAACTCGTTCATCCTCATAGTGTTGATGAGGTGACCCTGGTTTCTCACGGCCTTGACCTTCTGCTCCTTGAGCTCTCTCTTCAGGGTCAAGTTGCTGTTGCTGAGGGTGTGCATCTGCACTCCATGGCTCCTTGACTGCTCTCGTGCACCGGCTAGGCTGCACCCCTATCCCGGAGGTCTCTCTCGTAGCTCTAGGATCTTGCATCCCAGTGCACACGTTCCCATTGCCGATGTCGGCGGTCTTGTTCGGAGGTCAGCTATTTCATCCTTGTGTTTGCTAGCTTGGCGGGCGAGGCGGTCTTGCGCCTAGCCACCGTCTCTCGCAGCCTTGGCATTTTCCTCGATTCCCTTGGCTAGCCACTCCCGGTGATCCCGCAAGAGACCACGGTAGCTACGGTTCCTCTTCTCCAAATCCTCAATGTACCGATCCTGGTTCACTGTGTGGTAACCGAGGCACGAAGACAGGGGTCAACCTCATAGCCGGCTCGTGAAGGCCTCGACGACTTGCGCTTCGGGGGCAAGCTCAAGGCGGAGGGCCCGGGGGAGTAGGCGAAACTCGTCGTCCTCGCAGTAGAGGTAGTGGTCTCGCAGGTGCGCGGCGGAGAGCTTTGTGGGCAACCGCTTGAATCCCCTCCTCACAGTCTCGTCCACCGACATCTCGAAAGGCAAGCACCGAGGGCAGGATCAGACTTGCAGGTACTTCCACACTGGTGACGACTTGGCCCTTAATTCCTCCATCTTCCCCTGGCTGTCCTGAGCAGACGTACTTGATCTCATCAACAGGGACGTCTAGGGTCTTCAGTACTCGGTAAAGGGTCGGGAGAAACCACTGGCATCTTCCCCATGTAGGTCGCCTTGAGGGTGGGGTAGGGTGGTAAAGGCCCGACTGGAGGGTTTTCTAGGCTTGTCATCTGCAGGTTTCAAGGGAATTTTGGTCAGCAAGTCAGATATAAAGATAAGCCATGCATAAAAGAGATGCAATGGTCGGTGATATAACCGAAAGAAGGTCTGGCTTTTATACTAGTCGTCCAATCCTAAGGGTCTCGTCCTAGGGTCAAGCATGGAGCTGATACCAACTGAAACATCCTCAAATTCCACGATGGGAATTTCACAGAATCGAGGGTAACACGACAGATAGAATCCATCATATTACAATAGTTCAAATTCGATATCATTCCATACATCGTCTCAGAATATAAAATAGTACGGGTTTACAATAATTTATTACATCGCCACATTGGCGGAATCAACGAAAAGTAAACATCCGGAATGTGAAGGTAGAAGCGGAAGCAACAACACGATCTCCGAACACTTGAGCGTAGGAACGACACCCACTAATCCTCATAGCTATCATCATCATAGTCGTACTCGTCCTCATCACCTGTTTATCCAAAGTATCGATTTAATTGTACGGCCACATTCCCACCCTATGCTTATTTGTGGAATTGGATGCGTATAAAAGTAAATACAGGGTATAACAAGGGAACCTATAAAGCCGGGGTTTCCTATGCATATAGCAACCAAGTTTAATATATATAGTTGGTCAAATTTTATCCATTCCCAAATCCAACCTCCATCCCATCCATACCACACACCTCACACCATACACCCCTTCCACGCCACACGTGGTCGACATGAACGACTCCCTCTCGTCATGCCTCGCCGCCCACAACCTCCCAAGGTTCACGCCCGGAAATCAATCCCAACCACACGCACTCATCCGTAAAGATAGAAGACTCCTCTCCTAGTCCGGCCAAGCATCACACGGACTTGGTCCATAGCCGACAAGTCGGCATATGTATCGATCGATCAACCATACACTCGCAGGGTTTCACTAATCCACAAGATAGCCATCATCGATGCCGATCATCATCTAGGCAGATACCGATCGCCATAAGCCTAGAACGAATACCATCCCGCCACTCGGCCCCGGCCGCCGAGACCGTGAGACATAGTACCAGGCCAAAGGGGTCACTATGTTGGTTAAGGAGGGTGTGAGCACTCTCGCCCGTACCTCCCGACACATTCCGCTTACTTCCAACAAGAATGGCATTCGTCCTACCGGATGGTTAGACCGTCTCCCTCCCATTGGAGAGCGAGTGGAAAGTAAGGCGTCCAATGATCCGGTTACTAGCCCTCAAGTCCTTAGGAATTGGCCGAACAGCGATATCTCCCCTGTACGGGCTAATCTTTACCGTGCTGCCACGGCACCACCCTTCCAAGGCTCCACCCCAAGGAGCTCACACCAAGGACATCTCAATCCAAACCGCTTACCCGCCACGGTACTCACAAAGCGGGGATACCCGAGTGCCGTATCCCCTCGGCAAGACTCGCTCACGGCTCGTCGTGATCCCCGTTCAGCCGACTCAACCCTCACCACTCACCCAAGACTCACGCAAAGACGCTCCCATGATCAAACCACAATATCCCCCATATAATCTCCGTGTCCACCACGCCTCACATCACAGATATAAAGCGTAGTAGAAGTAATACGAGAGCAAAAGATAGTAAGCGCAAGTCTAGCCTAACAGCGGTAGCAGGGTGATAGTCGAATCAAGGCAGGGCCGAACAAGTATAAATACTACCATGCAACCTATCACAGAAATATAAATGTATTGCAGAAAGTAAAGTGTATTGCAATGCGTAATGGGATCTAAGAAAGTGGATGGGATGTGGCACCTCCGTCGTCGTCGCCTAAGTCCTCCCCGGTACTCGTAGTCGTCCCGGTCAAACTCCTGCTCCTCGTCCGCTCCGAAACGGTTATTTAATAGTCGCGTCGCCGACTCCTATAGAGTTCACAAAGAAGCAAATAAAATATGGAAGAACCAAATGCACTCAAACATAATTTCAGATTATTGTGCTCGATTTACGAGAATTTCGGTACCTTGATCGTATTTTTCGAGCTACGAGCAATTAGTTATGAATTTCCTCGAAGCCGAAATGTATTTAAGAAAATATTAAAACAGGGTTAATAATATGGGGACACGTGGCGCAACGGAGCCCGCCACGTGTCACGTAAAGGGCGGCCGAGGTGGCAGATTCGCCGACGTGGATGCCGACGTGGCGGATGACGTGGCCGATGACGTCGGCACGATGACATCATGCCGACGTCACGGTTGACCAGGTCAACGGCCCAATGGGCCAAAAATGGGCCGCAGATGGGCCGAAAATGGGCCAGCATGGGCCAGTGGGCCGGACTGGGCCGGGCCAGGCCCAACACGTGGCTGCGCAAAAGCTCGCCACGTGGCGCTGTTGGATCCGGGTCGGGCTCGGTGCACGGCCTTGGTCCATGGTGGACAGCGACGTGGGGTACCATCCGCCCGCGACTTGGTCCACCAGACCGGGTTCACGGAATTCGCAAGGGTTCGCCGGTCCACGGGGCTGGTGCACGGTGGACGGATTCGCCTGGGACCCTCCTCGAGCGGCGCGGTTCACCTGGACCGTGTCCACGCACCAGGCGCCCGCTTCACCATCTCCATCTCCATCCCCTCCGCTCTGGCGCGCGCGGCCAAGGGTGGACGGCGGCGGCACGGCGGCGCGGGCGAGCGCTGGGGTGGTCCTCGAGTCTCGGCGGCGAGTGCATCGGCTCCGCAACGCTCCGGCGAGCTTGGCAAGGTGCCAGGGAGGCGGCCGCGGGGATCGAGCAAGGCCCTGCCATGCCGACGGCGGCCCGACGACGGCGGCGCACCGTGGCGGTGGCAAAGGCGCGTCCCCGTGATCAATTGAAGGCGTAAAGCTTCGATTGGCGCAGCAAGGCGCTAGCTTGGCTCAACCGGGCGACCGAAACGCGCGCGGCGGCGCACGGTGGCACGCGACGGCGCCGGCGGCCATGGAGGCGCGCGGCAAGCGGCGTCGCGAGAGCCCTCAAGGCTCCATCCTCACCAACCCAGGGTACCGCGGCGTGCGGCGGCCCGCGGCGCGGCTCAACGGCGCTGCCTCGGCGAGCGAGGCGGCCGGAGTCGGCCGGCGCACCGCGCCACGGTGGCGCTCCCGCAGCGCCCCGTGCGGACGCTCTCCTCGGTGGCGAGGTGAGGTGAGTCTCCCCTCAGCGTCTCGCACCGGCGACCGGCACACGGTGCGCCCGTCGCGGCGGACGTCGTCCGGGGGTCCGTGTCCGTGGTGGCCGGAACGGCGGGAACGGTGGCGCGCCGTGGCTTGGCATGGCCATGGCGCGGCGGATATGGCGGACAGGGCGGCGGCGTATGGTGGCGCCGCACACGGTTGGCTAGGGCTAGCCCGTGCTCGTGCTGTGCGTGTGTCCAAGGGGCCGGCAAGGCCCTCGACCTCCGCGCCGAAGCGCCATGGTCGAGAAGCAACGGCGAGGTTGGACCGGGGGCTAGAGCGGGGCTCACCGGCGCGGCGTGGACGTCGGGGTACGGCTCGGTGTCGCGGTACTGCGTGGCGAGGCGGACGGCGACGGCAGCTCCCCGGCGGCGTTCTCCTTCTCCCCATCGGCGGCGCACGGCTCCTTCTTCCCTGGCGGCGGCGGCTCCTCCCCGCCTTCTTCTTCTCCCTTTCATTCCTCCTTCTTCTCCTCCGTCCTAGTGGTATGGTGGGGGTTTGGTGGAAGCCGCAAGCGGCGGCGCAGATGGGTGAACCCTAGAGGCGCAGGGCTCGGGTTCTTATAGAGCGGCGGCCGGAACAGGGCACGGCGAACGGCGATCCCGCGTTCATCGCGATCGAGCGGTCGAGGGGTGACCTAGGGCTCCGGTGGGGCTCGGCGTGCATCACAGCGCACTTGCGTCCGTCTTGGAGGCCAAGGAAGCGAGGCGGCGTAGTGGGGAACAGCGCATGTGCGCGGCAACGGCCGTGGGTGCGCGCGAGAGCAAAATCCTCGCGGCGCGACGCTCCTCTGCCAGGTCCTGTCGGCCCAGGTGGCGCGGTTCCACGGCGTCGATCTTGCGCGTGCGTCGATCGAGCGGTGCGGGGCGGTGGCGTGATCGCGACGCGCCGCGGCTCCCGGTCAAAGCGAGCTCGGGAGGGAAAGCGAGAGAGGGAGGCGTACGGAGCTTATGCAGACAGCGGGTCCCGCGCGGGGCCAAGACGTCAGCGAGCGCGGCGGTGGCGTCGCCTTCACGCGCGAGCTGAGCGGGCCGCGCTGCTGGGCTGGGCCGGCGCGAAGTGGAAAAGGAACTTGGGCCGGCGGGTTGGAGGAAAGGGAAGAAGAGAAGGATGGGCCGGCGCAGAAAGAAAGGAGAGGGAAGGAAGAGATGGGCCGGCCGTCGGTTTGGGGGCCGAATGGCGTTTCCTTTTGTTTTTCCTTTTTCTTTTCCTTTCTCTTTTGTTTTGGGCAAAAGACATATATATGAGTGTAAACATGTTACATTTGTGGTGTGTACAATGTGTCATGGTGGTCTTAGGGTCATAGGCTAGTTAGGATATTATTCCCCATAACATATGTATAAAGTTTACATGGGTTTTAATTAAACAATACAAAAGAACCAAATAAACTCCAAATCACAACTTGAATTAAATGCATGATGAAAATAGATACTAATGCAAACTCCGGGTTAATCTAGGTGGGGTTTTGGGTTGCAACTACATGGCACATCACCACTCATAGGTTTTGGCAAAAAAAATTTTGTAACTCGGATTTTCGGGATGTTACAGAGCGCTCCGCCCGGAGCCTCTCCTTCCCCGCCGCCGGTACCACAGCTCCTCCTCGCGCGGCGGGCCGAGCACCACAGCGCCGCCGCGGGTCCTCTCCTTCCCCGCCGCCGGTGCCGCGAGCTCCCTCCTCGCTGCTGCTGGACGAGCCGGCGGATCGAGCAGCAGGCGTCCGTGCTGGCCATGGCGACGCTGGCGAGGCAGGCATGAAGGCGCTCGCGAGCCCGGACCGGCGTGTCCCTCACCGGCCGTCCGCGACCTGCAGCGGGTCGGGAGGGGCAGGTCGGGGGTCAGCCGGCGCGAGGAGGTGGCCGGAGCCGGGGCCGGAGGAGCTCGCGGCCTTGCGGCCGGGCGGGCTGCTCCCTCCTGCGGGTGGGCGGATGGAGCTCCCTCCTCGCGGCCGCCATCCCTTGCTGCGGCGCACCACCTGATCCATGTCCGCTGCGGTTGCTCTGCCATCTTCCGCCGGCGTGCTGCTCCCTCCTGCTCCATGTCCGACGCGGCGGAGGAGGCCCGGCCGTGGCTGGAGGCCTGGAGCTAGGCCTTCCCCTTCCCTCTCTCCCTTCCCCTCCGGCCTCGGCAGTGCCGCAGTGCGGAGGACGCGCGGGCCCCGCGTGGCCATCCAGTATGGGCCGTACACAATGGACAGATCCAGTATCGGAGCTCGTCCTGATCTTTCCAGTAGCTCACCCAGTACCCCTCTACAGGCAAATTTACTGTAAAGCGATACTCCAGTAAGCCATCCCGGACGCCGCTGCGGGTAGTCTTAGGGACTTAGGGTCCCTTTGGTTGGGATGTGGCTTTTGCAAAAGGTTCTCCGAGCTGTCGTTTTTGCAAACGCTGCTGTGAGAAAGCTGTTGTGGGATAGTTGAAAGCTCGTTTGGTTGAATAACTAGCTTTTGGAAAATCTCATTGACGAGCGGACCCCACATGTCATAGACAACAATAAGCATGCTTCTTCTTCCTCTCCACCAAGGGATGCAGTGCTCACCTGCCAAAGGTGACCGCACCCGCCGGCCGGGGCAGGCCATGCCGTGCCCATAACCCGAGGCTGGCCTGGCCGCCGCCAAGATGTGGTAGGATGTACGATGGCGGCCGAGAGATGTTGGCGTCCACGTCGGGATGGGTCCATGCCATGTCTGGACGAGGCAAAGTCCGTTTCATGTTGCGTCGAGATGGGGCAGCTTGTGCCGCCGCCGTTGAGATGGAGTAGGTTATTCGCACTATTAGGATGGGGCTCACTCCATTACTTTGGGGTGGGGTTGTGCCGACAGGGGGCACATTCACCGAAGAGAGAGAGAGAGAGAGAGGGAGGGAGCTCGCAGCCGACTAGCTTGTGTAATAGGGGCAGGTGTGGGGCCGAGGAGAGGAGGGGCCATCATTGAAGGAGGAACCAGATCTGCGCCCACGAGCGGCTGATGGGGGGCAGGGCTCGCCGTCGGTGCTGCCAGGGCAGAGCCCACCACCGATGCCACACCTGCTGAAGCTGGTGCTGGAAGCTTGCAAGAGCCTGAGGAAGAAGGTTGTCGTTCGGTGGAGGAAAAAAAAAAAGAACAAAGTGGTATCTTTGGTAACCAGTGGTAGGTGGATAATTTTTGCCCCAAAAGCAGGAGAAATGTGCTTTTGTATTTGTACTATAAAAATACAGCTTTTGGGCAAAAGCATCTCTAACTTTTGGATCCTTTGGTTGGCTTTTGATTTTTGCAAAAGCCAAAACAGGTTGGAAAGACAAACAAAAAGACCCTTAATTAGGATTAAGTACAACGTTGATGTGAAATTAAAATAAAACTAAAGAGAGAAAAAAAAAAGATTTCTAAATGTAATGTTTAACTGACGGTACGTTTCTACATGACGTATATACGCACAACATTAATAACGACTTTTTTCAATCACAGCATGAAACGAGATGCAGGTTAGGCAATTCATTCAGCATGCCTTTTAGGGCTATGTAGCTCCTCCATGCGAGCTCATTGGCTCCCTTATTCCTTTACCTAACTTCACTCTCAATTACATTAAGGACGTCTCTAATAGCTGATTCATAAACTAGCTCTTAGTATATTTTCTATTTTTTAATGGAAGAGACAAGGAAGCTATCTCTTAACTAAGAGATAGTTTCATACACATATTTTAAAAACATGTGGAAATATAGGGTCATTCATACTATGAGTTATATGCTAAAAGTTTATACTATTAAATAACTTAGCTTAGAGCTAGCAACTAGCTCATACCACTGCGAATATTCTAAGACAGGTAAACACGGAGATGGAGGGTAGGGACGAATCTAGCAGTAATGGGTGGAGGGCTCAAGTTCCCTGCCGCCGCTGACCCCCCTAGAGCCCCCAAAGTTGTTTTTTTTTTTTTTTTTTTTTTTTTTTTTTTTTTTTTTTTTTTTGTCATGGAGAAGGAGAGGCTTGAGATTGAAGAGAAACTTTTAGCTCTCTCTGCTTAAGGCTTCTCTAACAACTAATCATTTGGCTAGCTATTATGACGTGAACAAAAAAAACTAAGAAAGACAGTAGTCACTACGATGAACAAATAGTTGATCTATTTTACATAGTACAAGAATACATGAGAGGAACATGTGGATCCAATTACATATAAAAGAATTAAAAAGATATAAAGTAGTTTTTTTTTTTGTCTCTTATCTTGACATCAACTAGCTATGTAGCTAGCACTATTGTGGACATCCTAAGGCTGGGCAGCAATGGGCACAGAACCGATCCATATGATGGCACCGAACGCCAGTTCGAAGGAAAAGAGTGGCAAGAATAACAAACGCTAGAACAAAGGAAGTAGGTGGCAATATGAGCGGAGAGATGGGCATGGGTGACGAGATTTGAAGAAGCAACTATATGAGTTAACAAGAAGAGAGACAAGAAAGAAGGATATTATAGGCACTTCATGCATTTTACGGATAAGAATTTGTTTGTCTGAATACTTCAAGTGCAAATTATAGTATCTGAATTTAAGCATAAACTCACGCCACACAACACAAGCGTTACTGAAAAGCAATTGAGATCATGAAACTTGAGGTGCGCAGGATATGACACAATGCTTAAGGCTTGTTGTAAAAAAATGCTTAAGGCTGAAAAATTGGTAAAAAAAATCCCATGCGAAAAACCGTGTTGAGCAGTGCTCGAACGCGGTGGGTGCTCCATCTAGCATGGCCAACTAACTGATTTGATTAACGTAAGCAATGCTCCACCTAGCCAAAGTTCTGTCAAATAGGTCCTTTAATCTAAGCAAACAGATCTAGACAGTTTGAGGAAGTAAAGCTTTTGCACCACGACTGACCACTGCTTTTCGGGCATGGTTGCAGAGAATAGCTATCGGTGTTAAGTTGTTAACCATCCTCCCTTCAAAGCACTCAACCCATGCTTCCCCTGCTCGACCGAAGTAGAGGCATTTTAGTCATTTCGCATATGTTTTGTTCAACACACTTGCGGTATAGATAAGAAAATTTCATTTTCAGAAATGTAACTTCATAAAAAAAGAACTTCCTAAAAAAAGCGCTCCTCTCATAAGCGCACCATACTCAGCCCAAGTCGCTATGGTTTGTGTATACTTTACACACATCGCATAAAACTTCAAATAAAAAGAGCATACAAGGAAGCTGTAGGCCTAGTAAATGTAGCATTTCTCTAGCTAAAATTCTATGGGTGCGCCCAAATCCAAATATAAGCTCTAGCGTGTTCGGTGGCCCGGCAATTTTTTTTTAACCGAGAATTAACCTCTGCTTTTATAAAGCACACAAAACGTCACAGGTTTGCTGGAAAACCAGCTACACGACACAAACACAAGACTTTGCTGGGGTTACCAGCTACAATTCAGCGCAAACAAAATCTAACAAGAGATCGGCTATACATTTAAGCGCATATCGATCAGATTTCCCCCACATCAGACGCCTGAGTCACCAATGGCTGAAAAGCTATCATCCAGTCCTTCGCCGACTGCAGCACTTGCTCAATCCTTGCTTGATTGTCCTCCTTCAACAGTAAACTCCAGTTCTGCAGCAGTGAGATAGCATGATATACAACATCAGGCCTGCAAAGATAAACAAATTTCTTCTCAATGGATATTTTATTTCTTGTTGTCCACAACACCCATACGAAGCCTGCAAAGATAAACATCAGCAGCCTACTAGGCAAAGGACCACACCCGTGTAACTAAAAAGTAGTAAAGTCTTCGAAAGAGTTCGGGCAATATCCCAGATCAAACATTTCTTTAACCATCCCCCGTGGCCGGGCAATTTCCAATTTTGCGCTAAAAATAGCGAGCCACCATCCGCAATGCTCTGCTTTGCAGCTCTAAACGTACGTACATTCGTAATGATAGCCTTAAAACACGCTGTCAAAACCGTTCCAGCTTTCGTTCTCGCTTCCCCTTCCAGTAGATCAAAGATCGTTGCCCGGCCGGATCGCCATCATGCCCACCATCCTCACTCCATCTCTCGTGTTCGTGCTCGCCATCTTCCTCCCCGCAGCGGCCACCGCCGCCGGGGACATTGCCACCACCGGTGGTGCCGCTGGGGACGCCGCGGCGGGCACGTACCTGGTCATCGTCTGCCGAGCCAACGGGCCCAAGGAGAACGGCGCGAAGCTGCGCGAGTGGCACGCCTCGCTGCTGGCCTCCGTCCTCAACACCAGCGCCACCACGGTCCTCGACGAGGCGCGGTCGCCGGAGGGCGGGCAGCTCGTCTACTCGTACCAGCACGTCGTGAGCGGCTTCGCGGCGCGGCTGACGGGGCCCGAGGTGGACAAGCTGCGCAAGCTCCACTGGTGCGTCGACGCGATCCCGGACGTGGACTACCGGCTGCGGACGACGTACACGCCGACGCTGCTCGGGCTGGCCACGCCCCGGACGGGCGCGTGGGCGGCGGGCCGGAGCATGGGGGAGGGCGTCATCGTCGGCGTCCTCGACAACGGCATCGACCCGCGGCACGCGTCGTATGGTGACGAGGGCATGCCGCCGCCGCCTGCCAAGTGGCGGGGCAGGTGCGAGTTCGGTGGCGCGCCGTGCAATAAGAAGCTCATCGGCGGGCGGTCGCTGACGCCCGGGGAGCACGGCACGCACACGTCCAGCACCGCCGTGGGCGCCTTCGTCGGCGACGTCAAGATGTTCAGGCAAAACGTCGGCGCGGCGTCAGGCATGGCGCCACGCGCGCACCTGGCGTTCTACGAGGTGTGCTTCGAGGACACGTGCCCGTCGACCAAGCAGCTCATCGCCATCGAGCAGGGCGCGTTCATGGACAACGTCGACGTGATTTCCATCTCTGCCGGGGACGACACGCAGAAGCCCTTCTACCAGGACCTCACCGCCGTCGGCAGCTTCTCCGCCGTCACGTCGGGCGTGTTCGTGAGCACCAGCGCCGGAAACGCTGGCCCGGACTACGGGACCGTCACCAACTGCGCGCCGTGGGTGCTCACCGTGGCGGCGAGCTCCATGACCCGGCGCGTCGTCTCCAGGATCAAGCTCGGCAATCGACTGGTGATCCAAGGCGAGGCGAACAAGAGATACGGAACGCTAAAGCCAGCGCCGCTCGTCTTCGTCCAAGGCATGTTCGAGAACGGCTCGCTCAACGCCGTCGACGTCCGCGGGAAGATCGTCTTCTGCGACCGCTCGGAAACCACCACGCTGCGCGGCGAGATGGTCCGCGCTGCCGGCGGCGTGGGCATCATCATGTTCAACGACGCGTCCGAGGGCGGCGTCACGAGGTTCGTGGGAAATGTGTCCATCGCGGCGGCGCGCGTCAGCGAGGCCGACGGCGCCAAGATCATGGCGTACATCAACTCCACGGCGAACCCCACCGCCAGCCTCCAATTCACCGGCGCCACGTTAGACCCTTCCTACAAGCCGGCCATCGCCGATTACTCCTCACGAGGGCCCTGCAACATGTCCAACCTCGGCGTGATCAAGCCTGACCTCACCGGGCCCGGGACGAACATAATCGCGGCCGCCCCGGGCGCCGACGGGAACGGCAGCGCGCCGAGCCGCAGCTTCGGCTTGATGAGCGGCACGTCCATGGCCGCGCCGCACCTCTCGGGGATCGCGGCCGTGCTGAAGCGAGCGCGCCCAGGGTGGTCGCCGTCCGCGATCAAGTCGGCGATGATGACGACCGCCGACGTGACGCACCCGGACGGCACGCCCATCACCGACGAGATCACCGGCAAGCCAGCGGGGCACCGCCTCATGGGCTCCGGCATCGTGAACCCGACCAAGGCGCTCGACCCGGGCCTCCTCTACGATCTCTCGGGGCTGGACTACATCCCCTACATCTGCGGCCTTGGGTACAACGACACCTTCGTCAACGAGATCATCGCGCAGCCAGTGCAGAACGTGAGCTGCGCCACGGTCGCTAAGATCCAGGGCAAGGACCTCAACTACCCGTCGTTCCTCGTGACGCTCACGGCGGCCGCGCCGGTGGTCGAGGTGAGGCGCACGGTCACCAACGTCGGGGAGGCTGTCTCGGCCTACACGGCGCAGGTCGTGGCACCGCCAAGCGTCGCCGTCGAGGTGGTGCCGCCGAGGCTGGTGTTCGGCGCTGTGAACCAGAAGTTGGAATTCAGGGTGAGGTTTCGCAGAGTTGGCGCCGCCCCCAATGGTGGCATGGCGGAAGGAAGCCTCCGGTGGGTCTCCGGCAAGCACTCCGTTCGCAGCCCAATCCTCGTTCTCGATGGAACGCAGAATTTGGTCTAGTTGTGCTAGTGATTCGATCGATCATAAATTGCATAATTAGAATCATTTTTAGTCGACAGAGATTTCTGAGTTATTGTGCTTGACTTCTTGCAAAGGACAGATCGAGAGATCACCTCTCCAGTAACTGAGCTCTCTTTTTGGTTTTTTTTGGTAGCCTAGAGTAGCAGCAGCTTGACTGAGAACCATGCCACGAAATGTAAGTGAATAGGTAGAAGAGAAATTTCCATGGGATGCTAAACTAATGGCCTCTTCAGGTTCAGGCATACCTTTTGCTTGAGGAGCTGAAGGCATCGAGTGGTTGTACATCAGTAAAAATAGATTTTGAGTCTATTCAAAATGATCATGTATATGAGTGGACTAATATGAATGAAAATTCCAAAATAAACGGAACGAATATTGGAACTGAAAAAAAAATGCATTTACGTGTGCTCAAGGGCATAGAAGAAACATCTAATCATGTCTTACAGAAACATATGTTCAGAGTCCAAACCCAATTCAGGCTTCTATTATACAAACATGTGTATTTCTGTTGTGGCGATCGAGCATAAATATCCATTAATTAGGGAATGATAATCTTCACTTTGGTACTATTACACAATACTGATTGTCCCAACATTTTTGCACCTTACTGGTAAATAAAAGGTATTCTTCTCGTTCAGAATTCACAACCTGAAATCAGCTAGAGCAGTCTTCCGCTTGCCATCCGAGCCAACAGACTGGTACTGTGCATAATAGTCTCCGACGAGGGTTTCCTTGTACAAAGGAGGGTTATCCTCGGACAACAGCTCCTTGATTGGGCCATACATTCTTGTCGAAGCTGAATGGAAACGAGTGTTGAAAAAGAATGCAATAGAAACTCTTGGTTCAGCATTCTTTGCTACCACTCTATGCTCGACGCTGCTGAACTTGTCGTTGGAGATCAACTGAAGATGCCAATCAGTGGAGAAAAATTCAATCAAAAACACTGAGCCACTCTATATAAATCTTTAACTTTTTGCTCATCATCTTACCTGCAGGAGATCGCCTATATTGACGATGAATGCTCCCGGTGTCGGTGTAACATCGACCCACTGGCCGTCATGGAGAATCTGGAGGCCACCAACTTTGTCCTGCAGTACTATAGTTAGGAAGCCGGAGTCTGAATGCCGGCTTGCCCCAATGGCCAATTCAGGCTGGGGACATGGAGGGTAGTAGTGGCCAAGTATAATCTGTCCTTGGTTGCACTCTATATCTATCAAGTATCTCGGTTTGAGCCCAAGGGACTCGGAGAGCACCTCGAACAACCTATCCCCCAAATCCTTCACTTGTTTGGCATATTCAAATATTGCATCTCTGCAAATCATAATACATACATTTTAAACACTACTGTACTTGTAAAGGGTACTAAACATAGAACACTTTTCTTCAACCTCAAACACCCCCATGCTTCAAACAATAGCAATAGCATAAAACAACATTAGCACAAACAAGAGTACAAAAGAGGGCAAACTTACAACAAGAGGGGAAAGGGAGGGCTAGAACTATAAAAAAATAGAGCACGTAAATTACAAAGACATCGAGCCAGAATGGTTAGGGTAATGCTCCAAAGCCAGTTGGGGCCCGCCCGAGCCACTGTAGGGGGGGGGTGTTCTCGTGAATTTTTCACGTAGTGAGATGAACTAACAAAATGTTGTATATGATGATATCTTTTCTATAAACCTGGTCAAAATTAATGAATTTTGATTTTTGACTAAATAAACTATGATTTAAAAGGGAATAAAAGAGGACAGAATGAAGAATATACATTACCTAAAAGATTATTAGCTACTCCCTCTAGCCTCCAAAACGTAACTTTCACCTCTTTATTTTGATAATTGTTTTTGAAAAGTGATATACGTGTATTTTTGAAAAAAAAATATTTCAAAATAAGTCTATTCATGTGGTCAAACTCCACAACTTAAAAATTATTCATGATTTATATTGCCAATGTTTGACCAAGCCTTGTCCAAAACGACGTCTTTTAGTAAACTAGAGGGAGTACTTCCTTTGTTTCAAATTTCAAATTATAAGATGTTTTGCCTTTTCTATACATATTGTATTTACTATGTATCTAGATAATTAAAGTGTACATATATCCAAGTGCGTAGGCACATTATTAATTTTGAAAAGTCAAAACGTCCTATAATTTAGAACAGAGAGTACTACCTATTCATCATTTAATAGTTAATCAAAATGGAAGAAAGTGAGGCAAATATGCAAAGTAATTCTTAGGAAGGTTGAGAATACTAGGATTACCCCGTGTCCTTGTCTCTAATTTATGAGAGTGACGGGTGCCGTAGAGTGAAAGTTTAGGGCGTGTTTGAAAGTGGTCCAGTTCTGACTTTTTTAATCTTGAGTAGTAGGTCCAACGTAGAATAACTCTGTCGTAGATACCAGATCCTATTATTGCGGAGGAACCTATTTGGGGGAGCTACACGGTTCATCCACTCGGCTCGTCTAATAGCCAGCCAGTTGCAACTCATGAGTAGGAGCTCTTCCTCCCCTAACCAATGCCAATTGCAATGTTGTGGTGTGGTCAAGGACTGGAACCCTGGGAAAGGCAGGGCAGCATCGACGATGGTGTCGGTAGGGCTATGGCAGAATCACGCTGTGAAGGGGGAGGGCCACGCGAAACGGAGGAACAAGCGACTAGGGATTGGACTAGAACCGCCATGGTCAATAGGGAAGGTCGGGTGGCATTGGGGGTGGAAGCCATATGGTGGCGTCGAGTCACAAAGGAGAGGTTGGAGCAAAGAACATAGAAGAACAAACCATTATTTTTTTGTGTAATCAGTGGCATGGTGAGTAATTTTAATAGCTAACTCTGGATATCCTTAAGTTTTTAGAACAACCCTTGACGTGCTCCACAGAATACATAGATCTGGAGATAGATCCATGTTTTTAATATTGAATTAGTGTAGCTAAAAGTGTTCAGCTTGAAAAAAATGAATCTAGAGTTGTTGGATCTCCCTTATATAGAGTGTTTTTTAACATAATAGAGAGTTTTTTAAATGGATGGTAAGAGATATAATTTTGAGGTGTCAAAATGGACTCGTCTGTAACACACAAATTTTATTTTCTAGAAAAATAAATAAAGTATATTCGGGCCTCTGCAAGGGTTTCGCACACAATCATCCATTGTTACAATAAAGGCATAAATTTTGTAGGAATCGTATAAACGTTTCACATAAAAATAAACCAAAAAAGTTCATGTGGTTCAAGCAAGGTCAATTATTTTATTATTACTTAGAAGTTAGAAAATACTAGCCGAGTTACAAGTATGTTTAGTACTATCTGCGTATCAAAGCTATAACAATAAAAGGCAAACTTTGCTTAAGGACACCGCACTGACTTGTAATATGCTCATGGCCTCATGGATACCGCCACACTACAGGAATCCGGCTGTTCGCCGACAGCCCAGAGGTTTGCCGACAGCCAGGATCTGGGCTGTCGGCGAACCAGCTGTTTGCCGACAATGAGGCTGACGACGGCCGCAGCCCCATCGGCAAAAGTTTACTTCTTACGACGACCCGGATCCACGGGGCGTCGGCGAATAAAGGCTGTCGCGAAGAAGTTTTTTTCCGACAGCCGATCGGCAAATTAAAATTTGTCGTGGCGAGAGCTCGACCAAACGGCGCGCCCGTCGCCCGTTTGCTTTGCCGACACCACGCCGTTAGGCTGTCGGCAAAGTTTGCCGACAGCCTCCCCTCCGGCTTGTCGGCGAAGATCGGGTTTGCCGACAGCCTTTGTACGTTGTCGACAAAGTCTGCGGTTTGCCGACGACCTTTGTATCTTGTCGGCAAACTATGCTCTTTGCCGACCTCTCCGTATGCTTTGTCGGCGAGAGATAATTTTTTTTCGAATTTTGACTTCAAAATTTTTTTTTGCCTAGATACATTGTTTACAATCACATGTTTGAATTTGGGCCCTTTTGGCAACATTTAGCTATATTTCGTTAATTTTTTTACTTCACTTGAATTTTCCCGTATTTTTCAAATTTGAACTGCAGGTACATGAAATAATGAAATTTTGGCCTTTGAAATATGATATTCATGGTGGGGAGTGTGTTTTAAGGCCGTGTACCAAAGCTCACCCAAAAGTTTCAAGTCCTTGTCCACGTAACACGACCATCCAGGAGTGGTAAAAGTGTTTTTTAATTATATAAAATCCAAATGAAGTTGAAAAACTTTGCCGACAGGAATTTGACCCTGTCGGCAAAGCTTTGCCGACAGCCTTGTTGACCTGGCTGTCGGCGAAGCGAACGGCAGCCGAGTTGACGGCGCTGTTCCTTCGCCGACAGACCGGGTGGCTGTCGGCGAAAGTATGCCGACCACGCCCTGATTCCTGTCGGCAAAGTCCAGTTTGCCGACAGGATTTTTGCCGACAGCGGTTTGCCGACAGGAATAGGCAAATCCTGTCGGCAAACCCTTTGCCGACTGTATATGGGGCTTTGCCGACAGCTAAACCCGCGGATTCCTGTGGTGCCAGTTAAAATATGCTTGTGGTCTTCACTGTAGAGATTAAAATATTCATTTCTTAGATTTTAAGACAGCAATGATAAGAAAAATATCTTAAAATATTCAACTGCCAATTGGCCGGCGTCGGAGGTGGAGGAAAATCATAGGGGCAATATGGCCTATTCACCATATCCTTTCTTTCTCCCAAACTAAGAAAATGGATATTTTAATCGTTGCGATATCTAATGGCAAAGACCATGATTTAGTTGACATATTTTAGAGTTGAAGTGTCCATTGGCATATTACAAGTTTGTGCAGTGTCCGTGAGCAAGTTTTGCGAAAATAAAATTCACATATACGAGTATATATGTATATAGTCATCTTCTTGATAGAAGTATACGTGTGCCCCACGAGAAAAAAAAAAGTATATGCGTGGTCTTCTTGATGACGAATGGTACTGCTAAAGTTTCTACTTTCTTAATTCCTGTTTAATTTGCTTGCATATCAAAAAGAATATGTTTCAATCGGTTGCTCGCACCTAACAATATTTTATGACCTGATGATTGACAAATCGCGACCCTGCCTTGCACCTCCGGCAGGGTATGGACTATGGAGAGGGTTGTATTGTATAGGCAGACAATCTAGAGTAATCGAGAGGGATGCTCACCGGGAGATGTCCGGCAGCTCGTCGGCGGCGGGAGGGTCAGGTGCCAAGCGCAGGTGGAGCGTGTCGCGCCAGTTGGCCGCCGGCGACTGGTACGTCAGGTCCATGTTGCAGTAGTACTTGACGGCCTTCCCGGGCTCCCGCGAGTAGAGCCACGCCTTGTCGCTGCCCTCCCCGCCGTCGGCTTCGTGGAAGGCACGAATAGCTGCCACCGCTGCTGACATCACCGGCTCGGGCACCCCGTGGCCTGTGACCTGGAAGAACCCCCACTCCGCTGCCGCCCTGCGGACGGCGTCCACTACTGCCGCGCGATCGCCGCTGCTAAGGTTGATCACCGGGACTGGCGGTTGTTGCGCCTGGTGGTGGAGTGGCTCCTCAGGGCAGGGAAAAACACGGAAGATGCCAGGCACCTGCTTCACGCCGGAAGCAACAAGGCCGCGGACGCCGGCGAGGGTTGCGTCGAGCGCGCCGAGCTCGTCGGTGCGGTCGTACGCCGGGGCGGCGGACATGATGACGTCGTGGTGGTGGTGGTGCAAGGGGCGGGTGGCGCGTCTGCTGCAGCTAGCGAGCCTTGGTGGAGGAAAAAGAATAATGACCGTGTGCGAGCTAGACTGCGAGAGAGCTAGCGTCTTAATTATTCATATCCTTGAGGACAAAGTCGTGCTCTTCGACAGGGAAATGTCTAGTCAATCCTGCATTTTCCAGAAGTGAAATCCTATCTTCTTATCCATTCGTATATATGAATATTTGCTACATCCTCTTTACCAAACAGCTTTCTTATAGAACTTTGTGACATGTTGTTCCTAGCTTATTTACACAGGTTATTTTCAAGGGCATTTTATCAGACTCGTTATTCAAAACATTGTACAAAAGGAGAGCAGCAGATCACTTTGAATAGGCCATTGCACATTGGAGACTTTAGCCATGGAGATCTTCGTCAAGCATGGGTGGTCATCTTTTAAAAGAATTAGTGCTTAGAAAGGTACTCGCCTGCTTGGTTTCACTTTTTAACCAGAGTTTAAAGTTGTACTAAGAATTGGTTGTGTGCAAACCTTTAAAAGGGGCCGAAATACGAATTTCTTTTTTCTAAACAAAAGTTCCTCCGCTGCAACTTATCTTTGACTCTCAATCCCATAGTAATGAAATAATCAATTATCCGCTTCCTTTTCCTACCATTAGCCCAATTTATGAAATCAATGGGTGTTTGAATCCCCTTAAGATCTTGTTACGTTGCATTCATATTCGTGTCAATCCACGTGTGTTGAGGTGAATTGGAGTGGAATTAAACTACATGAGACTCGAGTTCACCCCAACACGATTGATATGAATATGACTACATCCAAACAAGTCATAAAGAATCCATTTCTATTCGCCTCTGGGTTGTCAAGTATATCTCCTCGATGTAGTATTTGTTGGCTGCTTGTTCAGGTAGATTGCTTCTATGTCATTACTTATTACTACCTCCGGACCCTTTTGTAAGGCGTAGTCAATATGGCACGGTCACCCAAATTATAAGTTAACCATTCATTTATTTTATTATTTTTTTAAAAAAATTATGATCACTGGATAGTATACCTGATCCTTAATCTAACCATATCAAGTTTGTATCGTGCTAGTTAAAATTACTTGTTAAATTATTGCTCAAATATTATGAAGTTTGAATCTTGTATTGCGTGTTCGCCTTATAAAAGGGACCGGAGGTACTTCACTTCACTTCACTTTAGATCTTGTTTGGATGTGCATATATTCATGTGAATGGATCCGCTCCCCACGCGTAACCCTACCCCCATGTCGCCCTCCCGAAGGCAGCTCGGGGACGACACCGTCGCTCCCACCTAGGCCCCCCGCCGGCGAGTCCCCATTTGGCCGCCGTCGCTGCTCCACCGTCGAGTGGTGGTGGTGGCCTGCGGTGTTGCTCAACAAGGCAGCCTCCCGCTCCCGTCGTTTTCTCCTTCCCCTACTCTCCCATCACCGTGCATCTCCGCCCATGGCAGACTTGTGGTCGGAGCGGTGGCGTCCAAGTGCCTTCAGTGGCATGATCCGGCGCTGGGAGCCACGGATCCGTTCCCTCCGAGCGGGGTCCTGCTGCTAGCGTCGGGGTGGGCGTTGACGCGATGTTGCCTGGAAGCCGGTGGTGCACCCTCTGGATCCAGGCCCCTGAGTCCACTGGGATCCGATGGGCGTCCCTGATCCGACGGGTGTCAGTATGAGGTGCGCAGTGATCTTTGTCTGGCTGCAGTTTGGGTGAAAACCCTGCCTGGCATTACGTCGGGCCGGCGGCGGTGGTACTGACTATGCTACTCACAATGTTGAAGGCGTCACTAAAACTGTAGCGGCCGCGGGCATTCAGCAACTGGGTGAAAACCTAGCCTGGTTTCTCCGGGCCGACGACGGTGTGTTGGCTCGTCGTCGAAGTTGTTGTTCGTCAAGGCCAGGAACCGCGTCTCTCCGTTGCAGTTCATGTCGAAGGTGTTCGTTGGTATAACAGCTCAGATGTTGGATGGCAGGCTTGTGTCTGCTCCAAGTTATTTGCGATGTTGCCTTGGAAGAAGCATCCAATCTTCAATGGTGGTCGGTATCCAACGTTTCACTACCTTTTTTTAAGGTGTGACAAACGTGTTTCGGCGGCTTTGTCTTGACGTTGGTGATGGAGGAGTTGACATCATGGATCATTGTTGTTTGTTGCGTAGGACTACTTGAGCCCTTATTGGGGATGTAATTTTTTCGTTATTTTTCTTCTTTTATTTCTCCTGTTGTAATAATTTAGTCGATTCTACCCACGGGTAGATGAAGCCGGATAGTTTCTATCCTTTATTAAAAAAATATTCATGTGAATCCACATGTGTTGGTGTGGACTGGTGTGTAATTAAACTAAGTTTCACTTCAATCTATTCCAACACATATGGACTGAAGTGGATACATGTATCCAAACAAGGCTTTAGACAGAACGTTAGCTTTCTGCAATCTCCTATGAGTCTAACTTTCATAGTTTAAACCTAACCCTTTATAGCCCTTCTCAAGTAACCAAATATCACATGCCAACGGTCAATGGCACACCCCCCTTTTTTTGTGAACAACACACCTTTTTACTCTGTCTAGCCATTTCAAAAGAACCCACTATACAATACAAACTCTTCATGTTGTAGGTAGCTTGAGTTAAATCCGAAATAATATTGCTTCATATGAATCACACCAGCAGTCTCCACCATAAAAGGATTGTGATCAGATCAAATTCTTGATCCAGTCTGGCCAGAAAAACAAACAAAATTTGTCCTCCCAAGTATTACTAATCAACTGGTATCCGCCTGTTCAGAACACATATAATTGGAGGAGACTGATTACTGGACCACATAAATTTACTGTTTGTTCTCTTCAGCTCTCTCAACTATGCTTCCTCTACAAAATCATTGAAGGCCCGGTCGGAGCTGCTGGAGCCCCTGTCGCCATCGCGGTCGACCAGGCTCCACTTCGCGCTGGACGAGGCAGGTGAGGACACCGCGACGGTGGCCTCCCCGACCACCCCCGCCGTTGAGGCGCCGGCGGTGGCACCGGCGGATGACGCCGTGGAGCCGCTTCCCGAGCTGGAGGCGCCCGCTTTGCCCACAAGGTCGGCAATTGACCCGCAGGTGTCCAGTTCCGCTGAGGAGCCTGTTCGGGGCCCCTCGAGTGTGGTGGAGACTACCCAGGTTGGCGACTTGTGGGCGGACGTGGGCGGTGAGGAGATGTTGCTACAGCATGCGCCCGAGGTGGGGAGGCAAGATGTCCTTGCGCCTACCTCCCGTGTCATGGTGGCCGCGTGCCAACCTGTGACAGTGGTCGCACCCGCGCGCCCGGGTGTGCCCTGCCCCGCCGCGACCCCCGCCGCCGCACCAGCACCAGCGCCAGCCCCCTCCCTGTCTTCCGTCACGGGCTTCGTCGACTCCCTCCGGTTGCCGATCCAGCAGCCGCTGATCTTCTCGCCGCCACGACCCCGCGTCGCGCGGCAGGACGCGGACTGGGAGCCGAGGCGCAGCTCCCGCCTGGCGGCCAAATACCCGTTCCGCGACCCTGTCCCGGAACGGCAGGCCAGGCGCGTCCTGGTCAACAAGTGGAGCGGCAAGCCACCAAATTTCTGCAGCGGAGACACTGACGTCGATGTTGGAAAGCAGTTCCGCCAGGCCTTCAAGGACACTTCCCCCACCGAGCGGCGTGAGATGATGCGGGTCCACTTTCCTCATCGCATTGACGTGGCATCGCCGGACCCGCTCTCTCCGCTCTCCGCGTCCTAGCGCTCACACTCTTCTGTCATTTACGGTCGCAAATAGGTTCCCTAGAAAGTAACAACCTTTAGCACCACCGTTAAAGCCGGTGCCTCTTGTAAGTGTGGCCGAGTCTACCGTGGCAGCTCGCTGTTGGGGTCTCGGGTTGTCAAACTCTAACTTCTCTTAATGAAAAACGTGCTAAGGCACGGTTTCGAAAAAAAAAAACAAAATCATTGAAGGCTTCCATAATCAACAGATTGGCATTGCCATTTGACTTTTCACTCGGTCCTCTAACTATATTGAAATCCCCTCCTAACACAATTGGAAAGTGTGCGTCAAGCAGTTTTGTCTGTAGCTCATGAATAAAGTTCATTTGAGTCATCTATTCAAAATGACATCTGTATAGAGGTCGACTAATATGAATGTCAAGTCCAACACAAACAAAATGCATATGGGACTTGGGAAAAAAATGTTGTGCATGCCATGGGAATAGAAGAAACATCTTATTATGTGTTACAGAAAAATATACGTCGTCCAAAGTCCAAACTCAAGTAAGGCTTATACAAACATGATGTAGTTATGCCTGTGGCCATCGAGAATACAAGCACTTAATCTTCTCTTTGGTATTATTACACAATACAGATTGTTCCAACATTTGCATCTTGATGGTAAATAAAAGGTAATCTTCTCATTCAGAATTCACAGCCGGAAATCAGCTAGAACAGTCTTCTTCTTGCCATCCAAGCCAACAGAGTTGTAACGTGCAAAATACTCTCTGACGAGGGTTTCCTTGTACAAAGGAGGGTTCTCCTCGGATAGCAGCTCCTTGATTGGGCCGTACATTCTTGTCGAAGCTGGATGGAAACCAGTGGTCAAAAAGAACGCGATAGAAATTCTTGGTCGTCCAGTATTGTGCGCTACCACTCTATGATCGACGCTGCTAAACTTGTCGTTAGAGATCAACTGCACATGCCAATCAATGGAGAAAATTCAGTCAGAAACACTCAAAATGTATTGCAGTGTTTACTCAAATTGACGATGATTTCTTCTTATTACCTGCAGGAGATCGCCTATATTGACTATGAATGCCCCAGGTGTCGGCGTAACATCGACCCATTGGTCGTCGTGGAGGATCTGGAGGCCGCCAACTTCATCCTGGAGTAGTATAGTCAGGAAGCCGGAGTCTGAATGCGGGCTTATCCCAATGGCGACTTCAGGCTGGGGGCATGGAGGATAGTACTGCCCAACTAAAATCTGTCCCTGGTTGCATTCTATATCTGTCAAGTAGCTTGGTTTGAGCCCAAGGGACTCGGAGAGCAGCTCCAACAACCTGTCCCCCAAATCCTTCACTTGTTTGGTGTATTCCAAAATTTCATCTCTGCAAATCATAATACATTTTAAACACTAGTACAAGTAAAGGGTACTAAACCAAGAACCCTTTTCTTCAACCTCGAACAACCCCATGCTCCAATCGATGGCAGAAAAAACTAATGGGCCTGCGGAGGGAGGATAATACTAAATAGTCAATAAATGTTGAAAATTATGGATTTATATAGTTTATTTTGATTACACTACGGTTTAAAATGGAGTAACTCATCAAATGTAGAAATATGCATTACCTAAAAGGTTATTAATTGCTCCATCTATGTATTTAGAAAATTCAAAACATCCTATAATTTGAAATGGAGAGAGTTACTCTAACGGATCATTTAATAGTTGATCAAAACAGAAGAAAGTGACGCAAACTTGCAAAAAAGAACTAAGGAGGGCTGACAATGATATACCACATGTCTTCGTCGAAATTTTGTGAGAATGACGGGTGTCATGGAGAGGAGATTTAGGGCATGTTTGGAAGAGCTCTAGCCTCTAGGTCTAGTTTTAAAATCTAGAGTACTAGATCCAGTAGAGTAGCCTTATATCATAGATATCGGATCCTAATAGTGCCGAGAAACCTAGTTGGGAGAGATCCACAGTGGATCTACTAGGCAAGCTTAATAGCCATCCAATTGCAGCTCATGAATGGGAGCTCATCCTCCCCATGAATAGTGTTTGGCGTCACACCTGAGCGTGGCGGCCTACCTGTAGTGAGGTGGTTGTTGTGGCGTGGCCAGTGACCGGAGCCGCTGGCATTGGGGCCATGTAAAGGAGGGCATACGACGACAACGGGTCATTTAGGAGAGGTTGGAGGAAAGAAAAGAGTCGAACCATTATTTTGGTGTAATTAGTGGCATGCTGAGTTTTCAGAGCACCCCATGAAATCAATAGAGACCTAGAATGAGATCCATGTTTTTTATCTCAAATTGGTGGAGCTAAAAGTGTTTAGTTTGAAAAGGTGAATCTGAAGATATTTGTCATGGATTTGGAGCTGCCGGATCTTCATCCCTTAAATATAGAATGTTTTTATTAAACATAACATAGAGAGGTTTTTTAATAGGGCAGTAAAAGATACAATTTGAGGTGTCAAAAGGACTCATCTATAACTCATTAACTATTTTTCTAGCAAAACGAATAAATTATGATCCTGCCTCTGCAAGGATCTTGCACAAAAGCATCCAATATATTACAACTAACCAAGGCATAAATTTTATAGGAATTGTAAAAATATTTTACATAAAAAAATATAGAAACTGATAAAAGTTCATGTGTTTCAAGCAAGGCCAATTATTTTATTATTTAAATGTTAGAAAACATTAGCCAGATGACGAGTATGTTATATACTAGCATGAGTGTTAGATGTTTGTTTTGTACTATCCGCGTATCAAAGCTATAAAAAATAAAATTACTATATTATCATATATATATGAAGTATATGTAGTCTTGTTCTTTCTTGAGAGAAGTATATGTGTGGTCTTCTTGATGACGAAAAGTACTGCTAAAGTTTCTACTTTCTTAATTCCTAGCAAATCAAAACGAATATGTTTCCCAGTGTAGTTTAGTACCCATTGGCTATAGCTTACATTGATATGATTAAGGCTGGACGAAAAACTCGAAGCTCGTTAGCTCGCTTGGCTCGTGGCTGGCTCGGCTCGACTCGACTCGGCTCGTTATGATAACGAGTCGAGATGAGCCAGTATTTTAGCTCGTTAGTTATAACGAGCCAACTCGAGCCAGCTCGCGAGCTGCTCGCGAGCTAAACGAGCCTCACGTCTGAGTAAAAAAGCTTCATGATTTAAATTAGTTTTTGTAATACTTAATAACTTCTACTTTACAATTGATTGATGATAGATTTAGATCCCTATAAACTTAAGATATTAAGACTTTATCATTTTATTTTTAATGAATGTATGGTGTAACAGTATAATTTATTATTATATTTGTATATATATTAGTATATATAACTTTTTCTTCAATTTCAGCCTTTGGATGTGTTACTTTTGTATTATTACTATTCTTAAAGTTTTAAAAAATACAAATATTATATTTTGTGTACCTTTTTGCATCTAGCTCGCGAGCTTAACGAGCCAGCTCGAGCTTTTAACGAGCCGAGCGAGCCAACTTTCTAGCTCGTTTAGATAACGAGCCGAGTCGAGCTAGGCTCGTTATCTTAACGAGCCAAAACGAGTTGAGCCGAGCCGAGCCGAGCTGGCTCGTTATCCAGCCTTAGATATGATGCCTTTGTCGCACTCTGCTGCCGGCTAGCTATTTTGGAAGACAAAACATGATTTAGTGTAGCTTCCAAAGACAAGCGACAACAATGAGACAATTCTTTAGTGAATGCAGCAATGAAGTTCAACTTTGGAGTCATAGACTTCCGACTCAAACAAGAAATACTGCCTCTGTCTTGTGCTCGATCTTCACTGCAGCCACAAAGAGCTTTTGAGCTCAGTTGTTGATGTAAAACCCGAAATGTCCAAATTTCATCATAAAAAGAGAAAGGATCGCCACATCACGAACGATCCAATCATGCTCCATTTTATCAGTCGCTCCTACGTACAATATTTTAAAGCCCAGATGCATGATTGGCAAATCGCAACCCTGCCATCGCTACGCACCGCCGGCAGGGTATGGAGACGGAACTAGCAGACAATCAATAGAATAACTGAGACGATGATGCTCACCGGGGGATGTCCAGCAGCTCGTCGCCGGCGGGAGGGTCAGGTGCCATGCGCAGGTACAACGAGTCGCGCCAGTTGACCGCGGGCGACTGGTACAGATCGAAGTTGCAGTAGTACTTGATCGCCTTCCCGGGCTCTCGCGAGTAGAGCCGCGCCTTAGCGCTGCCCTCGCCGCCGTCGGCTTCGTGGGACGCCCTCATCGCCGCCACCGCTGCTGACATCACCTGCTCGGGCACCCCGTGGCCCGTGACCTGGAAGAACCCCCACTCCGCCGCTGCCCCGCGGACGGCGTCCACCACGGCTGCATGGTCGCCGCTGAGGTCGATCACCGGGATGGTTGCCGCCACCGGCCGTTGTTGGGTGGCCTGTTTGATCAGTGGCTCCTCGTGGGAGGGAACGCGGAAGATGCGAGGCACCTGCTTCACGCCGGAAGCAACAAGGCCGCGGACGCCGGCGAGGGTGGCGTCCAGCGCGCGGAGCTCGTCGGTGCGGTCGTAGCCCGGGGTGACGGACATGATGACGTGACGTCTTGGTGATGGTGGAAGGGGCGGGTGGCGCGTCTGCTGCAACTAGCAAGCCTGGAGAGCCGTAAAGAAAAAATTGATCTCCGACTCTATCCTCTTTTAATGAAAATAATCTTCCTTTCCTTTTCCTACCACATTGGCCCATTTATGAATAAACTTGTGTTTGAGTCCTCTCGAAGAATCAATAAATTTCTCTCCCCTCGGCATTGCCAGTATATCTCCACTTAGGCTCTTCTTGTAGTATCTCTGTTGGAGCTGCTTGTCCAGTAGATACCTTCTATGCCATTCTTGGGTCGTCAGGTCTCTTTGTTCACTTCACTTAGCCAACTTATCACTCAGTCTTCTATAATCAACTGATTGACACATTGCCATTTGACTTTTCACTCAGTCTTCTAACTATATATATTGAAATCCCCTCCTAATTCATGAATAGCAGTCGACTAATATGAATGACAAGTCCAAAACAAATACAACGAATATGGAATGTTCTACATGCTCATGGGCATATAGAAGAAACATCACAGAAATATACGTCCAGAGTCCAAACTCAAATCAGGCTTATACAAACATGATGTAGGTATGCTATGGCGATCAAGCATATACATTATGAGCAGTTAATCTTCTATTTGGTACGGTATATATTGTTCCAACATTTGCATCTTGCTGGTAAATAAAAGGTAATAATCTTCTCACTCGGAATTCACAACCGAAGATCAGCTAGAGCAGTCTTCTGCTTGCCATCCAAGCCGATAGAGTAATAACGTGCAACATACTCTCTGACAAGTGTTTCCTTGTACAAAGGTGGGTTCTCCTCGGACAGCAGCTCCTTGATTGGGCCGTACATTCTTGTCGAAGCTGGATGGAAATGAGTACTGAAAAAGCACGCGATTGAAACTCTCGGTTTAGCATTCTTGGCTACCACTCTATGCTCGACGCTGCTCAACTTGTCGTTAGATACCAACTGAAGATGGCAATCAATTCAATGGACAAAATCAGTCAACAAACACTCAAACTGCATTCAAGTACGTCTATGTGCTCAACTGATGCTTTGATGATCTCACCATCTGTTACCTGCAAGAGATCGGCTATGTTGACGATGAATGCTCCTGGCGTCGGTGTAATGTCGACCCACTGGTTGTCGTGGAGGATCTGGAGGCCGCCAACTTCTTCATCTGGGAGTAGTATAGTCAGGAAGCCAGTGTCTGAATGCTGGCTTATCCCAATGGCGACTTCAGGCTGGGGGCATGGTGGGTAGTACTGCCCAATTAAAATTTGTCCCTGATTGCATTCTATATCTGTTAAGTAGCTCGGTCTGAGCCCAAGGGACTCGGAGAGCAGCTCGAACAACCTGTCTCCCAAACCCTTCACTTGTTTGGCGTATTCAAAAATTTCATCTCTGCAAATCATAATACATTTTAAACACTAGTACTTATGTAGGGTACTCTTATCTTAAATATACAATAAACAAGTCTTAATTATGGATTTTATTGTTTATTTTGGCTTTGCCCTATCTCTCTAATTTGGACTATAAGTTTTTAAAAATAAAACATTGCCACATGTAAGTTCAAATAAATGCACTTTTAAAATGTATTTAATATATACTTTCAACAAAACAATTTAATGTTGTACATGTTGATATGTTTTCACTATTTTTTATAAACTTGGTTAAAATTGATAAGTTTGATTGACAAAATGAAATTAAGTAAACTATGATTTAAAATGGAATAACTCATCAAATGTAGAAATAATATGCATTTTTCTCCCATTGTTCCAAATTATAAGATGTTTAGTCTTTTCTAGACATATTGTTTTTACTATGTAGTTAGATATATCTAGGTGCATAGAAAAAAAAACTATGTATTTGAAATGGGGGGAGCACTAGCTGAATGATCATTTGATAGTTTATCAAAACAGAAGAAAGTGAGGTGAACATGTGTTGGCGGTGCTTAACTCGTACTTTATGCAGCAAACATTAGTACAAATTCACCAAAAGCAACACCAATCGGGTTTTGAGCTAACAAATTCCATAGTTTCGGTGAATTTATTTACAAGATTAACATGAAAATACACTAAGATGGGCCAAAAGGACATAAAGAATAAAAGAAGAACAAACCATTCCCCATCTTGACCCAAGCAAGACAAAGAAAGAAAAGCCCAGACAACTGAACCCATTTAAGCGAGACACCACCACAGGCCCACTTCAGAAGAAAGAACAAGAACGGACAAATGAAGAGTCAAGGAGCAGCCCCTTGCGCGTGGGCATGCCTAGGGCACAGCTATGCCCCTTGTGGCTGTTGGCGCTCCTTAGCGATGATTTTATACCACCAATTTAAGATCAAAAAGGAGAAATTATATATTCCTACGCACATATACCTTTACTACTAACCCAATTCTATTTGTATCAGAAGATTCAACGCTTTCTAAGAAAAAAACAAGTATAGGGGAATTCGTATAAAAAAGATGCAATGCGGAAAGCGTAAAAAAGTAAAATCAAGAGAGAAGCCCATCTAGAGCCAAACTTGGACCGCGCCACAGCGCCAAGGCAGACCTGGCGCAACCAGCAGCCCACCATGTGAAGGCGGTGCCGAGGTGGACTAGCCAAGGCATGCCTATGCCCTGGTCGGTGCTGACCGAGCCCACCTCATGCTAGCAGTGCAACATTTAAGCCAGGAGGGCAGTGTGGGGTTGGATCGAGGGAATATTCCCTCAGAACCGGCCTCAAGCTCCCTATATAGGGAAGGGGTGGCTCTCAAACTCACACACAAAACACTTTGGAAAAGCACACCTCATTACCTCACTCTCATTCTTGGCTTAGTCCTTAGTAGTATTTGGAAGCAAGGCTAGAGCTACCAAGGAGGGCTTGTCTCCTAGGAAGAAGTGCCACTCTTGATAATATACTATAAAGAGTTCTTCCATGTTCGGTCTCTCATATCTTTTATATAGAATTGCACAATGAACTAGAGTATAGTCTTGATTATATGAACTAGTCTATAGTTTGCATGATATGATCTTAACATGTTCATCATCATTCTTCACCGTTCATATGACTTTCAGTGGAAGTAGAAATAGGGTTAGGATAATGGTTCATTGTTCCTTCAGGTTTGCCTATATATGTTCTAGCAAGCATAGTGCTCCAATACACGAGAACCAGTGGATATGACGATATGTCTCAGTTGAGAGGTAGGCAGCAGGTGGTGACAGTTATGTCTTTCCGTTATGATCCCCCATGTTTGTATATTGTGTAGGAGTTCGTAAATGTCTCTATTGTTTGGAAAACTAGGCCTAGGTATCTCCATATTAT
Organism: Themeda triandra; assembly: GCA_018135685.1. Taxonomy (NCBI): domain Eukaryota; kingdom Viridiplantae; phylum Streptophyta; class Magnoliopsida; order Poales; family Poaceae; genus Themeda; species Themeda triandra. The sequence continues at coordinate 227,013 of JAENPR010000219.1, read as the reverse complement.
TCCTTATTTAGTTCTAGTTCTGCTCATATGACTTGTATGGCATCTAACTGTTCTATGCACGGCTATATTTGACATGTCTGCTCCACTTAGAGTATTATTTGTTTCTCTTTTCTCCTTGAGGTTGGCTGTAGTTTGTGTCCCTTTATTGAACTCTATTGTTTACCCGTATGATCACTTGGTTCATCATGCACACAAGTTATCATTTTCATAATACATGCTAGACTCTTGCATACCATGCCTTCCTATAAAAAATATAAATAATGATACTCCGATAATACTTCGGGTGAAATGTTACATGATAGATCCATACACTTACGAATAATATTATAGTGGTTAAGATCTATCGGTTTGCATTCCTTAGTATTGTTGTTAGGATATACCAGTCCTAGCAGCAGTGGTAGGGAATGCCAACAAGGCATTTCTGGCATAGTCACCAGGTTTGGACTTAAATCCTCCACACTTGGTATTGCGCTAAGAAATGCCATCTAGCATTTCTAACGTCGTTGCCTGGGAAGGCATTGGTAAATAAGAATCTAGTAGGACATGATCAGGACACAAGCATGTATGATAGACATTTGCTCATGTAGGCTAATTTTTATGTTTTCTCCTGTTGTGGATGAAAATAGGATATTGTATGTGTTGGAGAACTTTTTCTCTGATCTGGAGGCAATCCTAAGGAAGAACAGGTCTATGCCACTTCTTCTTCTACCACTTTGTCGACAAACGAACCAGTCATCATTGCACCAGCTGCTACTATCGTTATGGCCTAGAAGTCACTCCATGAATTCTGTGTTCCCGCTATTGCCAACGTGCCCACTGGGCCCATTGTCAATGTTGGGGATAAGAATTTTGAACTTAACTAGGACCGGGCTGATCACCATGACGCAGGCCAGTCCATTATGTGGACTGCCAAGTGAGCATGCTAACGCCCACTGGCAGAACTTTGTTAAACTGTGTGGCGTGATCATCATCAAAGAAGTCAGCACTCGAAGCTAGCATGCTCTGTATGTTTTTCTTTTCTCTCATGGGGAAGGGGAAACTGTGGTTCTGCATGGACAAGAAAGTTGTTGACACCTGGAGAAAATTATCCATGGTATTCCTCACTAGGTTCTTCCACATAGGCAAAACTAATGCCCTAAGGAGAAGAATCACCAATTTATTTTTACAAAATAGTCATTTTTAAGAAAATGTCATGTACTAGCATTGGCGTTTTTTTTAATACACAGTACAATATAGACATGTGTTTAGTGCTATCCGCGTATCAAAGCTATAAAATATAATAATAATTGTTATATTATTATATATAAGTATATGCAGTCTTCTTGAGAGAAGTATATGTGGTCAAGTTGATGACGAAAAATACTCCTAAAGTTTCTACTTTTATAATTCCTGTTTAATTTGCTTGCTAATCAAAACGATTGCTCAGTTGTTGTTGTTGTTGTTGTTATTGTTGTTGTTGTTGTTGTTGTTGTTATTATTATTATTATTATTATTATTATTATTATTATATTAAGCACATGCTACACAACCTTGCCCGACCTGGGAATATCCCTATATCTCACTTTCATGCCTTTGTCGCATTCTGCTGCCGGCTACTTTGGAAGAGAAAAAATGATCTAGTCTAATAGCATCCAAAGACAAGCGACAAACAATGAGATAATTATTATATTTAGTCAGTGCAACAAGGAAGCTCAACTTTGGAGTCATAGACTTCTGGCTCAAACAAGGAATACTGCTGCCTCCTTCTGATACTCCATCTTCACAACAGCCATGGAGCAACAAAACGGTGTTATTCAGGTTAATAATATGTGAATTAACACGCTGCAAACGAAGAACTTTTGAGCTCAGTTGTTGATGTAAAACCCGATATGTCGTTGTACCTTTAAGTCTTTGACATCAGGCCATAAGGGCCACATTTCATCAAAAAGAAGAAGAAAGAAAGGATCGCCACATCACGAACGATACCCATATTCATTTTATCAATCATTTTACTAGCCAGATACATGATTATTGATTATTGGAAAATCGCAACCCTACCTTTGGGTACGCAACCGCCGGCAGATCTCCGGCAGGGTATGAACTATGGAGAGGATGCTCACCGGCCGAAGATGTCCAGCAGCTCGTCGGCGGTGGGAGGGTCGGGTGCCATGCGCAGGTAGAGCGAGTCACGCCAGTTGGCCACGGCCGACTGGTACAGATCGAAGTTGCAATGGTACTTGACCGCCTTCCCGGGCTCTCGCGAGTAGAGCCGCGCCTTAGCGCTGCCCTCGCCGCCGTCGGCTTCGTGGAACGCCCTCATCGCCGCCACCGCTGCTGACATCACCTGCTCGGGCACCCTGTGGCCCGTGACCTGGAAGAACCCCCACTCCGCTGCCGCCCTGCCGACGGCGTCTACCACTGCCGCACGGTCGCTGCTGAGGTCGATCACCGGGATGGTCGCCGCGGCTGGTGGTTGCTGGGCCTGCTGGAGTGGCTCGTCATGGGAGGGCACGCGGAAGATGCGAGGGACCTGCTTCACGCCGGAAGCTACAAGGCCGCGGACGCCGGCGAGGGTCGCGTCAAGCGCGCGGAGCTCGTCGGTGCGGTCGTAGCCCTGGGCGACGGACATGATGACGCGTCTGCTGCAGCTAGCGAGCCTGGAGCTGGAGGGCTGGAGGAAAGAAAGAATGGCAGTTGACCGTGTGCAAGCCAGACCACACGAGAGCTTGCGTCTTCTTTTGAACACGAAGAGCTATCTTTTTTTTGACGAATAGGAAGAGCTATCTTTTATATAATTTTTTTTTCAAAGAACAGCAACAGCTTCGCCACAGATTTTATTAGATGATGAAAAAGAGAAAACAAACAATAGTACAACTCTATTTACATCAGTGTGACAACTGAAACATGAAGAGAAACCGACCGGCAAAGCGGCAACTGACAAAACTACAAAAGGTCGGGAACAGAAAAGGCCAAGCTTCGTGCACCACCAAAAACAAGAACATCGTGACAACATGAAAACGAAACGGAGCAAGACTTATGCAACCAGTTCAAACAACAGCTGGGATTTTCAAGACTATATACTTATACTTTTGGTCTTAAAAACCCATATACGCCATTAAGACCCCTCTAAGTTTTGGGCAAAAAGCTTTGAAGAACTCAACTGAGAAACCATCAGATCCAGGTGTTAGTTGATCTCCTCCTGACTCGGTCCAACGACCGAGTCAGGACCTTTGATCGCCCCTGATCGGGGGGAGCCCAGTCAAACACTGGCTGGTGGGCCCCTGTCGCACAGTGCCTATAAGAGGAGGTGTGGAGGCCACTGGCTCAAGTCATGAGGTTCACTGCAGCCGCCACTCCCCACCGTCCTAACCCTAGTCCGATCGTGAGGGTGCACCGCGCCGACGGGAAGCGCCACCGGCATCCTCACCGTCGCCTGCGCACCCGACGCCGCGCCATGGCCCAGGGACGCCACTGCTCCACCTCCGCTCCGACCGTCACTGCCCGTCCCCAGTCTTCACCAACGAACGTGATGGCGGACTCCCGATCCCGCTGAGAGGATTGTCCCACTGTTTTCACTCCTAGTGATCCTAATAATCTAACAATGGTATCAAAGCCTATACTAGAGAGTGGATCCAGTTTGGGGGATGAAAGGGATCGGTTTCGATCCGAAAGTATGAACCCTACCCCTAAAGATCAGATCGGGGAAGGGAAAAGAAAATGAAACGAAATCCAAACCCTAACTGGGTCAAAGAAAGAATCCGGTGCCGGGGGGAAGGAGGACACCTACCTGCTCACCGGATCCAAGCCGCCGTCGGCTCGCTGGCGCGCGTGAAGAAGAAAAGATCAAAGAACAAAGAAAGAACCGAAACCCTAACGAACAGATCGGTGAAGGGAACGAGAACATGCTGCAACCCCTAACCCTAAAGGTGATTGGGGACGAAGCAGATGAGGCCTACCTGAGGCCCGTCCGACATCACCGCCGGCCGACTCCATGGCCGGTGTGCGGACAGATGAGCCGAGACGCTGCTCGCCTCCGCGGTCCGCGCGGGGCGCTTCGGCCACAGGGCACCGTCGCCCCGTCCGCTCGACGGCGGCGCGCTCGCCTAGGGCGAGCTCGCGCGCCGGCGAGGGATCGGCGGGCGCGCCATCCGCCTTCGTCTTCTCCGGTTTGCCGACGAAGGGCTTTACCCGGCCAGGCTTCCAGCATGCGGTGCGAGAGGAAGAAGGGGAGATAGAGAAAAGAGAGAGGAGCCGGATCGAGCTCACTCCGATGGCTCCGCTCCGTTTCGCCGGTGACCGCCACCCGCATCGCCCGCAGCGGTGCGGCGCCGGGAGAGAGAAAGGTGAGGAAGAAATGAGATTAGGGTTTTGGGTCCATCGGGCTGCCTGATGGTTTTGATCCGCGAAAAGCATGGCCAGCCGTCGGATTGACATTGAAGCAGATCAACGGCAGAGGCTGTCCAGGCCGGATTGAGTCCAGGAGGGCGAACACATTCCCGGCCCAGGCCCACGTTGCGGCCTGGGACGCGGGGGAGAGCCGCGAGCGCAGCTGGGCCGTCTCCGCTGCTGGGCCTTCGGTCCGCTGTGGGCGGTTTTTGCGCGATTGAGCGCTGCTGGGCCTTGGGGCCACTGTGGGCCGAGCTCTGGGCAGGGCCGCCTGGCAGCTTCCAGCGCATGCGCAAGCAGGCCGATTGGGCGTGGGCCGCCGATGGCAGCTGGGCCGAAATGGCCATTTGCACAGTGAATTTTGTTTTCCTTTTTTTTTTCCGAAACATATTTCATGAATGAATTTAAATGATTTTGAATTGGAATTTGATGCAAACTCGTACAAAATTTTGTCCAACGACATTTTTTGATCGAGAAAAGAATATTACCATAAAGTTTCGAAAAAAATGATGATGTAAATGTTAAAGTTTCATTTGCGTACTTAAAGTTGCCATTTTCATTATTAAATTCGAACCAACGGGAGAATTTAATTTTGAGAATTGGACAGTATTTACAGATTATTATAATGTTGTTATTATTCTGACCAACGTTGATTAATAGCAATATTATGATATTCATAATGAGTTTTATCAATGCAATTCTCCCGCCGCTAGAGTGCTCGCGCGCGGGGGGGGGATGAGTCGCTTGCCACGCGAACGAACAGTGGCTTGCCGACAAAAGTAGGTCTTCGGACCAAAATTCTAAAGAAGAACAATTGAAAAATTGTCACGTTTTCCGCTACAAAGTTAAAGGTTAAATTTTAATTGGAGGAACATATGGTTTATTGATAAAGTTAAATTATAATATTGTTATTTTCTGACCAACGTTGATGATAGCAATATTATAAGTTTATTTATGAGCTTAAAGTTTATTTCTCTGATATATTTTGCATCAAAGTGACCAATTTTCAGAGAATACATAAAGATAAAGAATTGTATTTTACATGTTTCCGCTGCAATGTTAATGATTATCTTCTAATTAAACTCGAACCAACGGGAGAGTTTAATTTGAAGAATGTTATAGGATTATTGAGTTTTTCAAATGTTAATTCCATTTCGCCCAACGGTGATGTGGAATTAATATAAAAGGATGATGTTTTGTTCTATTTCTATCCATTGGTGATTTAGAATACAAAAGAAAGATTAAAAGTTTAATGGGTATGTTTTAACCGGACCAACGTAGGGTTATTTTCATACTCATTATTGATTATTATTATTGAATAATTTTCGACAAATGATCTTCGTGTTTTCATTCTTGAAGGCGAAAGAAATAAGTTGGGTACTTGTGACTCGGTTGATGAAAGGCCTAAAGGCAAATTTTATAAGAAAGAATATCAATTGCTTAAGGGATAGTGTTCTCTTCAAAGAATAGCTTGAAAAGAAAAGTTTTCGGGGATATTGATATAAGAAAAGAAAAGTTTAGTTGAAGAAGTGACTTTCATGTACTTTTTCTTTTAACAATTGTTTTTCTATATATACTTTTATAAGGAATAAATTAATATTCAGTTCTAAGCACCCTATGATAAGAATTGTAATAAGTCATATACATGTCTAATTTGACCAACGTCGGATTAACCATGTGTGTGATATGTGGTACAAAGAATTCGGAATATTTTTTTTTGATTCTGATGATTGAATATGCCCTGAGAGCCATCATGGCACTTATATCCCTTAAAGGGAATTATCTCGCATAGCGAGAAAAGGTTGACAAAGCAACCCCATGGCGGGGTAAAGTTAACATAGTGCAAATGTTGATCAAATCCTGCATAGCAGGTGAAGTTTTTGGCATAGTACTCACCCTGCACGGCAGGAGAAAGTTACGATGACTCATGTGCTTTAGTGTTGACCGTGCACTTCCATTGTGTCATAGTCATTAAGCACTCAATGAGTTTAAGGAGAACAGAAAGTTACAGATGAACCTAAAGAAAAGAATGACACGCAAGTGTAACTTGCAAAAGTATTAAAGGAATTGTTGAGTTCATGAAGTGGAATGAGAAAATGTACTCCCAAAGTTTTTTTTTTTTTTTTTTTTTTTTTTTTTTTTTTTTTTTTTTTTTTTTTTTTTTTTTTTTTTTTTTTTTTAGAAATAACTTTGTTTTGCATGACTCGACCATGTGAATGAAGTAAAGTGATAAATGATTCCTCATTCCGAAAAGTTATGAATGATTTCGAAAGTATGGCAACAAAGTTTATGCCATATTTCGAGGGGGAGATATAAATCGGAAAGTTAATTGATAAAGACGATTGAAAGATATTCCCCATTGAATAGTTTGAATTTAGAGCAAGTGTGATCTATAAAGTATGAATATGATCGTTGAGGGAGTACAACGGTCATAATAATGATACCCCAAAAGAAAATGAAAAGATAAGAAATACCAAGATAGTGCTTTAAGCGCCATATGAGGTATACATAATAAACCCAAATAAGAAAGTTTGAAGATACACTATCTTTGTAGAAGATGGAGTAACTGGGAGCATGGTATGAAGATACGTATCCTATGATATAGGAGACTATAGAATCAATTACCTCTTGGCAATAACCAGCAACAATGACCCCAAATGAGAGACATGGTGAAAATCAAATGGAGTGTAATACCATCTCAAAGAAGAAGCCATGAAAGCACTCGCTTGTCTAAATGGCAATGAGCTAAGCATGCTAAAATGAAACCAAAGATTACCGACGATGATTGGGATTCATAAGTAATTCCTAATGGAGCCAAAACAAGTAGGCCGTAATGGGTTTACAAGACAAAATATGTGACTCCAAAGGAAATATGTGAAGATATATATAGCATGTCTTGAATTGAAAGTTTTACGCAAAGCAAAAGAATGCACTACAATATGTGTTAGCGATACGTTATGATAAAAGTAATGATGGCATTTCCCAATAGGGATTTGTAAGGAACGATTACATGTGCACAACCTTAGAGTTTGTCGAAAGCAAAAGAGCATAAGGGATGTCACCTAAAGAAGTCAACTATCATAGTTGATTTGAATTAGAAAGTTTGGGTTTTAAAGAGAATGAGGGGACAATTGTTTTTGTGCAAAGTTATAGAATGGAAAATTCATTTTCAAATCCTATATATGAGGATGACATCTTACTTGCTAGTAATGATGTCAATCTACTATAGGAGAAGTTCTTGTCCTCAAGGTTCAATAGGAATGTTCTCGGTGAAATGAGTCTTGTCATACGAATTGAAATTCACCGTGATAAAAGAAAAGGGGTATTAGGACTATCGCATCGGCATACTTAGAAAAGATTCTAAAGAAATAAAGTATGCAAGTGTGAAAACCTACGCCTGTTCCTATAGTTAAGGGTAATGGATTTGAGAAATATAATGTTCCAAGAATCGATATGAAAAAGCTCAAATGATTATGGTACCATATGCTTCAGCTGTTGAAAGCCTAAAGAATGCAAGTATGACATTACCCTAACACAGTTCACATATCCGGGTTATTTTGGCAAAAACCAGTCCAGATATAGATCACTGGAATGGAGTAAAGAATGTTGGCCTCATGCTAAGTAAGAAAGAGTATGTACTCTCGTTGTGGGTACAAATGTTTGTTTGTGGCGAGATGTGTATAGAAATCCACATTCTAAACACTCGCGGTTGGAGTTTTATTGTGGAAAAGCTCCAACAAAGAAATATTTTGTATCATCAGTGATGCAAAGTTAAGGTATAGCATGTAACAAGGCTACGGGACAGGCAAAATGATTAAGATAACTTATACCCGGAGTTGATGATGGTGCACAACAGCAATAACCATTTAAGTTGTTCACTCCTAAGACAACGAGTCAAATGTGATGCCAAACACATTGACATAAAGATTTACGTTGTAAAGGAGAAAGTCCGGAATCATATTCAAAGTATTGAACATAAAAGTAAAGTACTTGCAGATCTGCTTACCAAAGGCTTACCACCCAGTGTGTTTAGAGAACACACAGTCGACATGGGTTTATGGTATAGCCTATGTTTTCCGGACAATAAACGGCCCAAAAGTTAAAGAACTTATTTCAGAACGGAGATATGTATTGTAGCTATGAATTCTATCGGCAATTGACCGTGACGATGAAGCAGTTCTATGCATTAATTTGTGATGGAATGTGTAAAAGTGAAAATGTCCAAAGTAAGGTATATATTGAGATCAAGGGGGAGAATGTTAGTTGATCTCCTCCTGACTCGGTCCAACGACCGAGTCAGGACCTTTGATCGCCCCTGATCGGGGGGAGCCCAGTCAAACACTGGCTGGTGGGCCCCTGTCGCACAGTGCCTATAAGAGGAGGTGTGGAGGCCACTGGCTCAAGTCATGAGGTTCACTGCAGCCGCCACTCCCCACCGTTCTAACCCTAGTCCGATCGTGAGGGTGCACTGCCAGCGACGGGAAGCGCCACCGGCATCCTCACCGTCGCCCTGCAGCACCCGACTGCCGCGCCGCCGCTGGGACGCCACTGCTCCACCTCCGCTCCGACCGTCACTGCCCGTCCCCAGTCTTCACCAACGAACGTGATGGCGGACTCCCGATCCCGCTGGTATGTGCCCCTATGCTATCTCCTCTATCCTTCTATGGCCAAGGGCCTTTGTTTCATCACTGCCTTACACAAATCAGAGAGGATTGTCCCACTGTTTTCACTCCTAGTGATCCTAATAATCTAACACCAGGAGCCGTATTATTATTCATATCGTCGAGGACAACGTCTGGCTCTTCAACACAAAAAGATCTAGTTAATCCCGCATTTTCTAGAAGTGAAATTCTATCTTCTACACTTCATAGATCTATTCGTATATCCTCTTTACCAAACAACTTCTTATAGAACTTTGTGACATGTTGTTTCAGTTCCGACGCCGAAACTGGTGTTTGAGTCCCCTTGAAGAATCCATTTCTATCCCCCTCTGCGCTGCCAAGTATATCTCCGCTTCTTGTAGTATCTCTCTGTAGGTACCCTATATGTCATCATGGATTGTTAGATCTCTATGTTCACTTCACTCACCCAACTTATCAACTTAATCTCCAATGATTTTCATAGTTTAAACCCAACCCTTTATAACCCATCTCAACTTACCAAATATCACATGCCAGTGATCAATGACACACATATTTACTTTGTCTGGCCATTTCTGAAGAACTCACTCTACAAATTCTTCATGTGGTAGGTAGCTTGAGTTTAATCTGAAATAATATTGCTACATTTGAGTCACACCACAAGTGTCCACAACCAAAGGATTACGGACAGATCCAATTCTTGATCCAGTGTGCACAAAAACCAAACAAAATTTGTCAGATCGAACGCATATAATTGGAGGAGACTGATTATTGGACCATGTAAATTTATTGCCTGTTCTCCTCAGCTCTTTCAGCTATGCTTCCTCTATAAAATCATTGAAGGCTTCCATAATCAACTGATTGACATTGCCATTTGACTTTTCACGCAGTCTTCTACTGTATTGAAATGCCCTCCTAACACAATTGGAAAGTGTGCATCAAGCAATTTTGTCTGTAACTCATGAATGAAGTCCATTTGAGTCGAAATGATTGGAGTCAAGTAACATGAATGACAAGTCCAAAGCAGAATATGGGATTTTCGAAAAAAAAATGTTGTACATGGTCATGGGCATAGAACAAACATCTTATTATGTGTTACATAAATATACGTCTAGATTCCAAACTCAAGTCAGGCTTATACAAACATGATGTAGTTATGCTGCGGCGATCGAGCATAAGTATACATTAGGGAATGTCACGAGTAGTTAATCGTCTCTTAGGTTATTATAGAATACAAATTGTTCGAACATTTGCATCTTGCTGGGATTTAATAAAAGGTAATCTTGTCATTTAGAATTCACAACCGAAAATCAGCTAGAGCAGTCTTCTGCTTGCCATCCAAGCCAACAGAGTTGTAACGTGCATAATACTCTTTGATGAGGATTTCCTTGTACAATGCAGGGTTCTCCTCAGACAACAGCTCCTTGATTGGACCATACATTTTTGTCGAAGGGGGGTGGAAATGGCCGCTGAAAAAGCATGCGACCGACACTCTCGGTTCGGCATTCTTGGCTACCACTCTATGCTCCACGCTGTTGAACTTGTCGTTAGACACCAACTGAAGATCCCAATCAATTCGATGGACAAAATCAGTCAAAAAACGCTGAAAATGCATTCAAGCACGTATGTGTGCTCAACTGATGCTTTGATGATCTCATCATCTGTTACCTGCAAGATATCAGCTATGTTGACGATGAATGCTCCAGGCGTCGGTGTAACATCGACCCACTGGTTGTCATGGAGGATCTGAAGACCGCCAACTCCGTCCTGTAGTAGTATAGTCAGGAAGCCGGAGTCTGAATGCCGGCTTGTCCCAATGGCGAGTTCAGGCTGGGGGCATGGAGGGTAGTAGTGCCCAAGTATAATCTGTCCCTGATTGCACTCTATATCTGTCAAGTAGCTCGGTTTGAGCCCAAGAGACTCAGAGAGCAACTCGAACAACCTGTGCCCCAAATCTTTCACTTGTTTGGCGTATTCAAATAGTGCTTCTCTGGAAAAAAATCATAATATACTTTTAGAGCTTGTAACTCTAATATATATTATAATACAACATACAATCTAAACTGCAGTTTATTATGAATTTATTCAAAATCAAATCTCTCTAGTTTCGAACGACTTTCTTTTAATATTAGTTAGAAATAAAATAGTTTTAATATAAAATAAATTTGAAAATTCAAATGTTGATGCAACTAAATTTGTTTACTCAGACAAAATATAGTGGACTAAAATTTTGAATGCACAAAGTCAATAAAAATATAAAAATAAATTAAAAGATAATTAGACACTGCCAACCTGATCAATTAAAGTAGAACAAAATCAACAGATTTGTTAAAACAATATTAATCGGTACTAACAGAACCGCCTCTGAAGACCGTCCCTAAAGATAGATCTTCAAAGACGATTAGGAGCCCATCACTAGAGCTATCCCATCTTCACAATCAATGGATCAGCAGTGGTTAGGCAAGCCGTCCCTGAAAAAGGCAATTTTAACCGCCCTTGATGTCGTTTTGTGTACCAGTGACTTTCTTACAGCTGTTTAATAACTATGCTTCATAAAAGTACAGCTAGAATTTCTACTTTCTTACAACCGTTTGATTTTCTAGCAAGTCAACGCGAATACGTTCTCGCTGTAGTCAGTTTAGTACCCATTATTTCCTTATGTTCACTTTATTAACCACATGCTACGAACGATCCAATTTGCTCTAAGCGTTGACACTCTTAACAATATTTTAAACTGATTGACAAATCGCAACCCTTCGTTGACTAGACACCGCCGGCCGATGGAGAAGGCAGCACGGGCCACAGGCAGACTACGTATAGAGAGGATGCTCACCGGCAGATCTCCGGCAGATCATCGGCGGCGGGAGGTTCCGGGGCCATGCTGACGAAGAGCGTGTCGCGCCAGTTGGTGACGGGCGCCTGGTACAGGTCGAAGTTGCAGTGGTACTTGACCGCCTTCCCTGGCTCCCGCGAGTAGAGCCGCGCCTTGTCGCTGCCCTCGCCGCCGTCGGCCTCGTGGAACGCACGAATAGCCGCCACCGCCGCTGACATCACCGGCTCGGGCACCCTGTGGCCGGTGACCTGGAAGAACCCCCACTCCGCCGCCGCCCCGCCGACGGCGTCCACCACGGCTGCGTGGTCGCCGCTGAGGTCGATCACCGGGACGGTCGCCAGAGCCGCTGGTGGTTCTTGCGCCTGGTGGAGGAGTGGCACCTCGTGGGAGGGGACGCGGAAGATGCGAGGCACCTGCTTCACGCCGGAGGCAACAAGGCCACGGACGCCGGCGAGGGTTGCGTCCAGCGCGCGGAGCTCATCGGTGCGGTCGTAAGCTGGGGCGGCGGACATGATGACGTTGTCGTGGCTAGTCGTGGACGTCTGCTGCAGGCTGCAGCTAGGGAGCCTGGAGGAAGGAAGGACCGTGTGCGAGCCACACAGTGAGAGCTAACCACTTCCTTTAAACATAGATAGAGAGATAACCACTCTTTAATTAATTCGTAATCATTGCACCAAGAGTTGGTATAAAAACAATGAAGCTACTTCCGGGTCTCTATATAAAACACACAGCATAAACAAAGATAACTAAGACTAGAAGATCATCATCCATATGCATAGGAGAAAAACACTATGATCCTTTGTGCTAATGGTTGCCATGCCGCTATAACCAAAGACAACGAAGTAAGCTTCTGAAGGATAATCGTTTCCGGTCTCTGTATAAAAGCACGCAGCATAAACAAAGATAAAGGGAGAGTCTAGCACTCGGTGACTATTCATATGGATAGGAGAAAAACAGCATAATCGCTTGCGCTCATTGTTGTGATGCCCTTGTAACCAAAGCAAACAAAGTAAGCTTCTGGAGAATGAGCCAAGTATGGAGCCACGAAGTAAGCTTCTTGACTGAGCACAATGCCACGAAACGCTAGTGTACAGATATAAGAGCAATTTCCATGTAATGCTAAACTAAAGGTCTCTTCAGGTTCAGGGATACCTTTTGCTTGAGGAGCTGAATACACGGAGTGGTGGTATGTGGAGTGGAATTAGAGCACTTTCTGCATTTCTGTTCATCATTCAAAATTGGTTTTGAGTCCTCTGTTCAAAATGATCTTGTCTTTTTTGAATGTAACAAAATGATCTTCTTTTTTGAATGTAACAAAATGATCTTGTCTGAGGGGAATACAGCAATTGAAAAAGAAATTCAGTACATGCTCAAGGGCATAGAAAACAAACATCTTATATTTTTATTATGTGTTACAGAAATATACATGTCCAGGGACCATACTGAATTCAGTTCATCTTCTCTTTGGTATGATACAGATTGTCCCAATATTTGCACCTTTGCTTGTAAATCTTTTCGTCCAGAGTTCACAACCGGAAATCAGCTAGAGCAGTCTTCTGCTTGCCATCCAGGTTTATACAAACATGCTGTAGTCATGCTGAATATATATTGAGGAATGTCACGAGCAGTTAATCTTCTCTTTGGTATTGTTACACAATACAGATTGTTCCAACATATGCATCTTGCTGGCAAAGAAAAGGTAATCTTCTCATTCAGAATTCACATCCGAAAATCAGCTAGAGCAGTCTTCTGCTTGCCATCCAAGCCAACAGAGTAGTAACGTGCAACATACTCTCTGACAAGGGTTTCCTTATACAGAGGAGGGTTCTCCTCAGACAACAGCTCCTTGATTGGACCATACATTCTTGTCGAAGCAGGGTGAAAATGAGTACTGAAAAAGCACGCAATCGAAACTCTCGGTTCAGCATTCTTCGCTACCACTCTATGCTCGACGCTGATGAACTTGTCGTTAGAGATCAACTGAAGATGCCAACCAATTCAATGGAGAAAAATCAGTTAACAAACACTCAAAATGTATTCAAGTACTGTATGTGTGTGTGCTCAATTGGTGCCTGCTGGGTGATCTCATCATCTTACCTGCAGGAGATCGGCTATGTTGACGATGAAAGCTCCAGGCGTAGGTGTAACATCGACCCACTGGTCGTCATGGAGGATCTGGAGGCCGCCAACTCCGTCCTGCAGTAGTATAGTCAGGAAGCCGGAGTCTGAATGCCGACTTGTCCCAATGGCGAGTTCAGGCTAGGGACATGGAGGGTAGTAGTGCCCAAGTATGATCTGTCCCTGGTTGCATTCTATGTCTGTCAAGTAGCTCGGTTTGAGCCCAAGGGACTCAGAGAGCAGCTCGAATAACCTGTCCCCCAAATCCTTCACTTGTTTGGCGTATTCAAATAGTGCATCTCTGCAAAGTTGTACTAAGTTTGCTTAAAAGGGTCTGCCATCTCTTCCATTGGACTAATAATCAGCAACTCTTCTATTGCTCGTTTCAAAAAACAAAAAATACAATTCTAATATACTACTAAATTAATTAAAGTGCATTAAGTTTAATTAATCATATATAAAAGCATATTAATAATTAGTTTTGTCATAAGATTTATTTTTATAGCACATTTATATTGCATCATAAATAGACTAGCATGAGCGATAGATGCATGTGTGCTTAATTGGAACTATCCACGTATCAATGCTGTCAACCACAATAAGAGGTATAGTCTGACCAAATTAAAACTACAGCTAAAGTTTCTATATTATAAGTTATAACCCGTTTGGTTTCTTATCAAAACCGAAGGGTGAAGGGGATTGAAGTATATTGAAGGAGATTTTACCTTAGAGGATTTATTTCCCCTCAATCCTTCTCAATCCCCTTGAACTTGGGATCAAACGAACCGGCCCTTAATTTGTTTGCAAATCAAAGCGAAATGTTCCCAGCATGCTATTTTATTACCCATTTCATTCCTATTGTTACTACTAATCTTATCAAGCACATTCTACATGTAGGATCGCCGCATCATGAACGACCTAATCGTGCTCATATTATTAAGTGTTTGCTCCTAACAATATTTTAAAGCCAGGTGATTGACAAATCACAACCCCGCCTTGACTAACACCGCCGGCAGATCTCTGAAACGGCAGTACAGATCTCCGGTAGGCTATGCAGAGCGCAGCACAGGCAGACTATCTACAGAGAGAGGATGCGTACCGGCAGATCTCCGGCAGCTCGTCGGCGGCGGGAGGGTCGGGCGCCATGCGCAGGTAGAGCGTGTCGCGCCAGTTGGCGACGGGCGCCTGGTACAGGTCGAAGTTGCAGTGGTACTTGACGGCCTTCCCGGGCTCCCGCGAGTAGAGCCTTGCCTTGTCGCTGCCCTCGCCGCCGTCGGCCTCGTGGAACGCCCGCATCGCCGCCACCGCCGCCGCCATCACCGGCTCGGGCACCCCGTGGCCCGTCACCTGGAAGAACCCCCACTCCGCCGCCGCCCCGCGGACCGCGTCCAGCACCGCTGCGCGGTCGCCGCTGAGATCGATCACCGGGACGGTCGCCGCTGGTGGAGGTTGGTCATGGTGGAGGAGCGGCTCATCCGGGTCGGGGACGTGGAAGATTCGGGGCACCTGCTTCGCGCCTGACGCGACGAGGCCGCGCACGCCCGCCAGGGTGGCGTCCAGCGCGCGGAGCTCGTCGGTGCGGTCGAAGCCGGCGGCGGCGGCGGACATGGTGACGTCGTCGTGGGGTCTCGCCTGCTGCAGCTAGCGATCCTGGAGCTGGAGGAAGGAGCCGTGTGCGTCTTTGATTTTTTGAACACGAAGGAGCTAGCCTTCTGTCAGCAACCTCTACAACGCGACGCGGGACAAGGACCAGGCGGGCGTGAACGACGTCGACACGAGCGCGGTCACCATGCCAGCTGGCGAGCCGGAACCCGAACCGCGCGCGGTCACCACGCCAGCTGGCGAGCTGGAACCCGAGCCCGAACCGCGCCGTGGCCAACGTGAGCGCAAGAGAAGCATTCTGATCGCTGGACCCGAGTGGGCGTGACTCGCGTGCGTCGACGCAGCTGCGCCTGCGGAGTCACGCCGGCCTTGAGCCATGTATAAATGCCGAAGAGCCGTGCGAGAGAGGTTAACAAGAATTAAAATCAAACAAGCAGCTAGAACTGCCTTCTTCCTTAAGATACAATGCTACCTACCCCAATTCCTGTCGCCTGATCCGATCCTCTTTGCTATGCTTTCTACCCCAAATTCCCCATCTCTGATCTGGGTTGCTATCAATTGGTACTCAGCTCCAGTAATTCGCGTCTGAATTCTTCGATCCAGCCCGCAACGATCCTTGGTTAGTTCTTCTCGGCGGCGAGCGGTGAGCTGCCGATCGCTGCTTGAGTCCCGTAATTCCAGATCACGCGGGTGTTCGTCGGATTCAGCGCACTGGATCGTCGATCACCACCACCACCTCCACCACCACCGCCCCAATTTCCACCCAGACCGCCGATCCGCTTCACCTATTCTCGCAAGGATCGCGCCGCCGCCATGAGTTCCGAGCTGCAGCAGGTTCTGGCGGAGATCCAGAAGCTGTCGCTCAGCACCACCGCGCAAATCGAGGCAACGCAGAAGCAGATCGGGGAGGTTAACACCAACCTCGATCGCCGCTTCCAGGAATTCGAGGAGAACGTCGACCAACGCTTCATCGATGCGGAGTACACCGTCGTGCAGCGGATCATCGACGCCGAGCTTCGCCAGGATGGCCGCCTTCAGTCCGCGGAGAGCGCCTTCGAGAAGTGGCGCGGCGAGCACGACAACACCGTCAACGACCTGCGTCTGCGCCTCGCCAAGCTTGATCGCTTCATGAACCGCGTCGTCGTCGAAGCTGGTGGAGTGTCCGTGACGGCCACGGAACCGCCAATCTTCGACACCGCGGCGGTGAAGTCCGAGCAACCTGCTTCGGACGGATGGGAGCAGCACGCCGCGACGTACTCTGCGAGCTATGAGGCTGCTCGGCCCAGCGGGCACCGCGACGAACCACGCCACCGGGAGAGTGTTCATGGGGCTGTGTACACTCACACTCCAGAGCATTCCCCGGTCAAGGGTACGCTCGATCCATCCTACCCTCCCCCAAAATTGCATGGCACAGCAGAGGATTTGATGCATGTTCATAATCGGCCTCCTGATAATTCCTATAACCCAACTGGCAAATTACCCAAACTGAATTTCCCAAACTTTGATGGAACTGATCTCCAGCATTGGATCACTAGTGCAGAGGATTACTTTGTCATGTACGATGTGCATCCCTCTGTTTGGATCCAATGTTCTCGCATGCAATTCCTTGGGCCAGCGAAACGCTGGGTCCAATCGTTCACCACTCAGCTCAAATCCATGTCCTGGACAGAATTTTGTTCAGCCTTGAGGGTGCGTTTCGATTGTGATCAGCACCAGTTCCTCTTACGCCAAATGAATCGCATCCGCCAAAATGGCTCTGCCACCGACTATGTCAATCGATTTGCCGAGTTGGTAGATCAGCTCAATGCTTATGATCCATCCACTTCACAGATTGTGCATATCACCCGTTTCATGGATGCCTGCATCATGAAATCCGTGCTGTTTTAATGGTTCAAAAACCCGAGACCCTCGATGCTGCGTATTCTCTCGCAATGTTGCAGGAAGAAGCTGGAGATCTGGGCAGAAGGCGCGAATCCAAGCCTTGGAATCAGCGGCCTCAACAGAAGCCATGGGAGAAACCACCACTTCCTGTTGCTGACAAAGAAACACCAGTCGCCAAGCCAATCGACAAGCGACTGTCCGATCTCAAGGCTTACAGAAGGGCGCAAGGGCTATGTGATTTCTGTGGTGAGAAGTATCACCGAGGCCATCGCTGTGCACAAGTGGGCATCAAGGCTCTGGAAGAAGTCTATGCTTTGTTCCAGCCTGAAATTACTGTAGAAGATCCGGCAATGGACGAGGAAGAGTCTGAACCAGCTCAAGAGGGGTGCTGTCATCTGTCCACTGCTCAACAGGTTGCTGCAGGTGTTCAGACACTTCGATTCCAAGGTACATTCTGTGGCCGAGACATTGTCATACTGCTAGATTCAGGAAGCACATCTTCTTTCGTCAGCAACAAGCTAGTGCAGTCGTTGGCTGTTTCTGTCGCGCAGTGTCAGCCGTTTCAGGTACAGGTTGCTGATGGGAATAGGATGCAGTGTTCTGAATTTTTACCTGCAGCCTCGTGGTCCATCCATCAGTACACCTTTACGCATGATCTGAAGATATTACCTCTGCCTGTGCATGACATGATACTGGGTATGGATTGGTTGAGCCAATTCAGTCCGATGAGAGTAGACTGGAAAGCAAGGTGGCTGGCTATGCCTTATCAAGGCACCACAATTCGTTTGCATGGGGTGCCAGATGATGATGACTGTTGCTTGCAGAATGATTTGTATGTCCAGCTGTTTGGCATGACTGCTGCCAACTCGTCAGGAGTGGATGTTTTACCACCAGATATTCAGGCTCTGTTAGCTGAATTTCCTTCCACTATCACTCCACCTGAAGGGCTTCCACCTCAACGTGATTGTGACCATGTGATTCCACTTGTGGATGGTGCTCGGCCAGTTACTATCAGACCATACCGGTATCCTCCAGCACTGAAGACTGAAATCGAAACTCAACTTGAAACAATGCTGCAACAGGGAATTATACAGCCAAGCTCTTCTCCATTCAATTCCCCAGTGCTGTTGGTGCGCAAGAAAGATGGATCATGGCGTTTCTGTGTCGATTATAGGTACTTGAATGCAATGACAGTTAAGTCTTCCTTTCCAATTCCTGTTTTTGAGCAGTTGATGGATGAACTGTCAGGAGCCAAGTATTTTTCTACACTAGATCTGCTGTCAGGTTATCATCAGATTCGTCTGAAGGAAGGGGAAGAGTACAAGACAGCCTTCTCAACACATGTGGGTCACTATGAATTTCGTGTGGTGGCCTTTGGTTTAACTGGAGCCCCAGCAACATTTCAAGGAGCCATGAATCAAAAACTGAAAACTCTTCTACGCCATTGTGCTATTGTCTTCTTTGACGATATTCTGATATACAGCCAGTCTTATGAGGCACATCTGGAGCATCTGCGAGCTGTCCTCAGTTTGTTGGCTCAGGATCATTGGCACATCAAAGTGTCCAAGTGCAAGTTTGCCCAGACAGAAATAGCCTATTTAGGCCATGTGATTTCAGCAGCTGGTGTGTCCACCGATCCATCCAAGATTGAAGCTGTGGTGTCATGGCCAAAGCCATCTTCAGTCAAGGAACTTCGCAGCTTTCTGGGTTTCACGGGATTCTACAGACGTTTTGTGCGTCATTATGCCATTATTGCACGCCCTCTTCACAGCCTGCTCAAGAAGAATACTCTATTCGTTTGGACGTCTGAACATGACACAGCGTTTGAAACTCTGAAACAACAGCTTTGTTTAGCACCAGTGTTGGCTCTTCCAAACTTTGCTCGTCCATTCTCAATATCATGCTTCGGGATATGGAGTGGGGGCAGTGTTACTGCAGGATGGTCACCCTCTGGCCTTCTTGAGTCGTGCTTTTGGGCCAAAGAGCAGGGGTCTCTCTGCGTATGAAAAGGAGTACATGGCCATTTTGATGGCAGTGGAGCAATGGCGCTCTTACTTGCAGTTGGGCGAATTTTTCATTTTCACTGACCAAAAGAGCTTAGTCCATCTACCAGATCAACGCCTTCATACAGCATGGCAGCAGAAAATGTTCACCAAGTTATTGGGTATGCAGTACCGCGTGGTCTACAAAGCAGGATCTGAAAATAGGGTGGCCGATGCATTGTCTCGCCGTGGGCACGATGAACATGTTCAGGCTCTGTCAGCACCGGCACCTGTGTGGTTGGATGACATCAGAGCCAGTTACTTGTCAGACCCCAAATCCAAGGAGCTGTTGGCCAAGCTTGCAATTGGGCCCTCTGCAGACTCACAGTTTTCTCTGCATCAAGGCATTCTACGGTACAAAGGGCGCATTTGGGTTGGCCCTGATCAAATTCTGCAGATCAAGATAATGGAAGCTTTCCACGATTCACCGGTGGGTGGCCATTCTGGTATTCCGGTCACCTATCATCGTCTGAAGAAGATGTTTGCCTGGGCAGGGATGAAATCGGCAGTTCACAAGTTTGTGCGTGCATGCCACATCTGTCAGCAAGCGAAGGCTGATCGCAGTCGCTATCCAGGTTTGCTCCAGCCCCTCGATGTTCCTACTGCTGCATGGGAGAGCATTTCGCTGGATTTTGTGGAAGGATTACCACCTTCTGGGGGATTCAATTGCATCATGGTTGTTGTTGATCGTTTTTCCAAGTACAGCCATTTTGTGCCGCTTTCTCACCCATTCAACGCACTGACTGTTGCAAAGGCATTTGTTCAGCACATCTATCGTTTGCATGGACTACCAGCTTCGATCATCTCTGATCGTGATCGCATTTTCACCAGTACCTTGTGGCAAGAGCTGTTCAGACTGACCAAGATTCCATTGCGCATGTCCTCGGCTTATCATCCGCAGTCGGATGGGCAGACCGAACGTGTGAACCAGTGTATGGAACAGTTCTTGCGTTGTTTTGCCAGTGCAGCACCTGCAAAATGGATTGAGTGGATCTACCTTGCTGAATTTTGGTATAATACCTCAACTCATTCTTCCTTGGGCCACTCTCCGTTCTTTGTGTTATATGGCCACCACCCACGACACTTTGGAATCTCTGAAAATGATGCAGTTCTGCCTCAATCTCTGGACACTTGGCTTCAGGAAAAGCACACCATGACTGGTTTGGTTCAGCAGCAACTCTTGCGAGCTCAGAAGCGAATGAAACATCAAGCAGACAAGTCCCGTTCTGAACGGACTTTTGCAGTGGGTGACTGGGTTTACCTCAAACTCCAGCCCTACGTGCAGACGTCGCTGGCACCTCGAGCTAACCAAAAACTATCTTTCAAGTTTTTCGGGCCATTTCAGGTTCAAGCAAGAGTGGGCGCCGTGGCATATAAATTGTTGCGGCCGGAGTCGACCACAATCCATCCGGTGTTCCACGTATCACAGCTCAAGCAAGCACTTCCCCAAGACCAAGCCGTCGCGTCGCTTCCTCGTGACCTCGACGGACTTCAAGTGCCGATGAAGATACTCCAGCGCCGCCTTCGCACTCGACAACTCCATCGTCGCTCAAGCTCTCATCCAGTGGTCCAAGCTGCCACGTTCGCTGGCCACTTGGGAGGACATCGACGACCTGCGACGCCGTTTCCCGCGCGCTCCTGCTTGGGGACAAGCAGGCTCTCAAGGATGGGGGAATGTCAGCAACCTCTACAACGCGACGCGGGACAAGGACCATGCGGGCGTGAACGACGTCGACACGAGCGCGGTCACCACGCCAGCTGGCGAGCCGGAATCCGAACCGCGCGCGGTCACCACGCCAGCTGGCGAGCCGGAGCCCGAACCGCGCCGTGGCCAACGTGAGCGCAAGAGAAGCATTCTGATCGCTGGACCCGAGTGGGCGTGACTCGCGTGCGTCGACGCAGCTGCGCCTGCGGAGTCACGCCGGCCTTGAGCCATGTATAAATGCCGAAGAGCCGTGCGAGAGAGGTTAACAAGAATTAAAATCAAACAAGCAGCTGGAACTGCCTTCTTCCTTAAGATACAATGCTACCTACCCCAATTCCTGTCGTCTGATCCGATCCTCTTTGCTATGCTTTCTACCCCAAATTCCCCATCTCTGATCTGGGTTGCTATCACCTTCCTCGGCGGCAACTGGGCACCGCCGCTTTGCGCGCCGCCGCAGGAAGCAGGCACCACTGCCGTCCAGGAGCCGCCACTGCCGCAGAAGGACGCCGCTGCCGACAACTGAGGGCGCAGCAGGCGGTGGAGAGGGTGCGCTGCGCCGCCGCTGCCTCCCGCCCCTTTTCTTTTGTTTTTTGGTGCGAGCTGACGAACGCGTCGGGCTCCACAAGAGACGTACGGATAAGGCACAGCGGCAAGGGCGTTATTTATCCGTACGTCTAACACACAGGTCCTAAATCAGGCCCCTACATCTTTATTTGGAAGGTGGCCTGCAAAATTTGGGGGCCAAAATCAAAGCCCAACTCCAGCCATAGGCCCGAAATCCGGCCCCTATCTCTCGTCGTCCCCAGCACTCGCCGTCGAGCCCTCGCACGGCCTCCGTTCCGCCCGCGCGTCGCCAACACCGGCGTCCTCCCGCGCGCCGCCTGCTCCGGCGCCCCGCCTGCCCGCCGCCTGCTCCGCGCCGCTCGAGCAAGAGGATCAAGAAGCTGCGTCCGGCGCCGCCTCGTCTGCGTCAGGCCCACTCAGCTGCGTCCTCCGGCGAGGAGGGTAGCTTCGGCCTCGCCTTGCCTGGCGGCTGCTTGTTGGCGCCGTGCTGGTGTGCGTCCTGGTCTGCGTCAATCTGCTGGGACTGCTCGTGCAGAGCGTCTTCTACTACGCCTGCAAGGCCTTCCACAACCAGCAGATTGACCGGACTGTGTTGTATGAGCACCATGGAGGGTACCTTGGGGAGTACGTGCCACTCAAGAGCAATATCCAGATGGAGAACCTTTGAGATCGGAGCATAGGGCAAGGGTAAGTTGCTCACCTCATTGCTTCATACTAGCAGTTTCCTGTGGATCTTTCTCAAAAGATGACTGTTCTATATCTATCCAATGTATACATGAGTAGAGTGTCTGAGATATGCTCCATTTTGGTATATCTATCCAATGTATACTAACTGCAGGCGCTCATATTGTTGCCATATTGGTTTTAGTTGCAATCGGTTGTTGTGATGTTCAGAATACAACCAATGGTTGATGATTAGAAACGAACGATAGGAGCTCAACGCTTGATGATTAGCTTCTGCATACTGATAACTGAATGCACGCTACTGAATGCCTTGCCTTC
Source organism: Themeda triandra (assembly GCA_018135685.1). Classification (NCBI taxonomy): domain Eukaryota; kingdom Viridiplantae; phylum Streptophyta; class Magnoliopsida; order Poales; family Poaceae; genus Themeda; species Themeda triandra. The sequence goes on along the minus strand of JAENPR010000219.1, from coordinate 204,261 downwards.
TTGCTAACTGAATGCAGATTCCCATAGCGCCACCTGCTTGCCTTCTCACTTCGTTTCTCAGCTTCTGCATACTGATAACTGAATGTTATCTGAAGGAAGGTGCACCTCATCAATTTGTTGCAGCTATGGAGATACATGGTCGCGGTGATCAACTGCAGGGGGTTGGACCTGGAATTTTATAAAAATCTTATGCATATGGTTGTATAAGAATGTAGCTTCATGACTGTAGCCTTTCTTTGTAATCTGAGGGCTTGTAGTGGTAAACTCAGGCCCAATTGTAATATGTACAATGTGTTTTCTTATTTGAAATATATCTCGTGGATGTTTTTTCTAATGCATACCTCAGTTCATTGAAATGGATAAGCTCAGCGTACATAGAAATAGCCTAAATTATGTAATATGCAGTGATATTTGGCATATGTGCTACTGTTTCTTACTTTTGCACTTGAAGGTGGAAGCTGCAGTGCAGGTCTAGATTAGCAAATTATTTTATCTCTGAATCAAGCAAGAGCTGGCAAATGGCCTAGACATTTGTAATTTGACATTGGTAATTTGAAGAGCTGGCAAATATTTCGACTATCTGAATTGTGGTTGTCAATCTGTTACCAATATACAGCCTTGATGCTAGCTGCTATCTGATTATGGGTTCACTGATATTTTCTGAATGTGAAGGTGATATGTAATGCTTTGTTAGTTAAAGAGAGGATCCAATGCAAATCCGTCCTGTCCAGTGCACCAGTTGGCCTCTCGACAGCTAGCTGGAAAACTGAAAAACTGGAAACTGACAGAAGGAAACTACAGAAGCTAGCTGAAACTCTGAAATAAAAAAGTTTTTTCAGTTCATAACAAGAGGTTTTTAAGGTTTTTTCAGTTCATCACTGTGTTCCTGATCTTCAGAACTCAATCAGTAAAGAAACTCTGAAATAAAAAATGTGTCCGTCCATGTTATGCTGCCGGTGCTGGATCTCGACGCTGCAGTTCATCACTGTGTTATTCTATCTCTCAATCAGTATTATACATGCTGTTGGAAGTTATACAGGCTGTAAGTTATACAGGCTGTAAGTTCATCACTATGACATTCATGACTGGAAGTTATACAGGCTGTATACTGAATGATCCGAATGTCACAAAGTTTGCCGTCATGAATGTCTGAAACACAACCTTCACCTGACAGACTGCCAGTACATGGACATATAACAAGTTTCAGACTGCCAGTACATCTGAAAAACCATAGACACTTCCCATAGACCCCTGCCAGTACATCTGAAAAAGCTCCATGGTGGCATAAACCTAATCATGTGTACCATTGTCACATCCTTCAAAGCAATATGACTCAGAAAAATATCTCACCCAACGGATTTCATTTGGCTTATATTCTGAACGCCATTTTAAGGTAAAACAAAGTTTCAGATAATCACATCAACAACCGTGTCCCTCCCAATTTCATTTCGCACGGAACGTGGGCTGCAGCAAGAAGACGACGACGACGACGCCGGCGGCGGACGTGGACCAGCGGCGGGTTCCCTTGCTCATAAGGTCCGTCATGCCGGATGAGGAGGACATGCAGCTGGGCGGCGGCGCGGCGACGACGACGGCGACGTGCGGCCAGGGCGAACCGGCGGGCTCCAGTAGCACCGATGGTGCTCGGCCTCCTCCCTGGATGAGCAGCCCACGCCCTCCAGCCCGACGTCGCGGAAGAAGGCCGGCGGCGGGTACCGGGAGCTGCCTGACGGCGAGGCCGCCTGACGGGAAGGCCACGCACCCGACGCCGAGGCCGCTCGACGACGAGACCGCCCGTCGGGGCCATGCGGAAGCGGGAAGGCAGGGCCTCCGGCGAGGTCCTCTGCGCGGGGAAAGGCAGGGCCGTGGGCGAGGTCGTCCTTCGGGGAGGCAGGGCCGTCGGCGAGGTCCTCCTGCGGGAGAGGCATGGCCGCCGGCGAGGTCCTCTGTGCGGACAGGGATGCCTGCGTGCGAGCGGACGAAGGAGAGAGAGAGCGGCAGTGGAAGGCTGAGTGGGGCGGGCGGTGGAGGAGCGGCGGCCGCGGCGGGAGCGCCGGCGCCGGCCGGCGTGGACGCGCGGTCGGGAGCGAGTCGGGGGAGGGGATCGGGGCCTCCTGTAGCTGGGGGCTGAATACTAAATTTTGCAAGTTCTCCTAAAATGGGGCCAATTAGGAGATGGGTTGGAGTGGATTTTTTTCGCCTGTCTCTAGATTTGGAATGAGGACCGGTTGGGTTGGAGTTGCTCTTAGGTGGCTGTCTATTAAAATCAAATAAAATAATATGCTGAGTGTCTTCTACTATCACATTAGCAAAGATTTATGATGAGTTTTCAAAGGAAAAAGCAAAGATGTATGATGTCTTTTGGTAAAGACAATGTTTTTTGGTGGTTTGTGGCAGAAGCCGATGTCTCATGGAAAATTTTGCAATTCACTTTGGACTAATCTGATTTCTTTGACTGATTTATGAGCAGTGCGTCAACGGAAGACTCAACAAGTTTGCCGGATGCCCCGTCTTTGGTTTTTTAATTAACTCAACATGAGCTTCGCCATGTACATGTGGGCCTCAATTATGGGCCTCTGGGCTTGCTTTGGAGACCTTTGCCGAGATAGGAGCAATTTTTTTTTGACAAGAAGGAGCAAGGGGTTTTTTTTTTTTTGACATAGGAGCAAGGGTTAAGACAAGTCAAAACGATAGGAATAGCGGACCGGAACAAGTCATCTCCATCCTTTGTTCAATAGCTTTGTGCCTACTGTTCTCGCTACCTCTCTTCGATTCCTTGGTAATGTCTATCTTAGCTCCCTCTAATTCTCCAAGAATTGTATCCCCAAACTATTACTTGTTCCTATTAACGGTCTAGGACCGTGACAATTCATATCACGAGCTTTTAACTCGGACATCATTTTTAAGTGTTTTTAGACTAATTAGACCACTTATACTTGCGTTTGTTTAAGATCAGCTTTAGTATTTATTGAAGCTTGCAGGCATAAGGGCTTGTAATCTTACAAGATCACACGTACCATGTTTGTGGTGTTGATGTATAGACACGAAGTTTGAGCTAGAAGCTCAATAGTGCAGACGGTAGTGAGCGGTTTGGGAGATGCCACCTCAGAAGCCCACTTGTATATGGGAAAGGTCAAGTTACACGACTAAGAGTTTGGCGCTTGCGAGGCATCCATGTGAGAGGCTCCGACAAGAACTAAGGGAAGCATGAGATTCTCAATACCTCTATAAAAATATTGGCATTGTCGAAAGGGAGTTCACATTGTTTACTCTTAAGCTTCCACATTAATTTACTTTATGTATTTGGGTGGTGTGGTTACTATTAACAACTCTTTGTTTTAAATCATAAGACGTTTTGACATTTCTAGATACATTTTTTCTACGTATTTTGCTATAGTGTATATCTAAATGCATAGCAAAGTTATGTATATAGAAAAAGCTAGAATATCTTATATTTTGCAATGGAGGCATTTTCGCTTGGTAGCTAGTTGATAGGATCGGAACCTACGTTGTATAACTCTTTTGCGATAAAGATGGCAAAACACCTAGTAGCGCATACATATTTATTATTGCATAGTTTTGACTAGGTGGAAATTAAAAGGCTTTGGTTCAGAGTAAAATTTTAGAAGGCCTAATTCACACCCCTTCTTAGCCATCACTTCTTAGTTCGTATATAGGACATTTTTTTCTCCCGTTCATCATAAGATTTATCTAGTGTCCTTAAAATTCTTTTGCATAGCCTTTGGTAATGCTCTGGTGTTCATTGAAGTTTTCTAGTGAATACATGACAATTAGATAAGAGGTGTCTATGCAATGGCCCTTTTATCCGGTGCTAGCTTCTGGTACCACTACTAGACCTTCCACTCCTTTTATGTCTAGTGCAAACACTAAGCTTCTTTTGTTTGCATCTTCTTGTTGTTGCATCTTCTTGTCTGACCCTCTTCTGTTTGATGTCTTGGACTTGTTACATATATTTTAAGGTCTTCAGAGTAGTTGCTTATCCTTACTTGAGGTGTTGATCACTTGATCTTCATGTGGCCTTTGTCCAAGTTCATCCTTAGATCCATTAGACGGAATACTTTGTATATTAGCTAACAACGTTAGTCCAATTGATCATGTTATCGCACAATCACCAAAATCATAGATGATCCTAGCTAGAGTGCCAATTTTCTTACGCCATTCATAGCATATTTCAATGGAGAAAGAAGTATGATGTCTAACTTCTTCGAAATAAGTGAATAATAACGAGACTTGTTAAATTCGTGAAACTTGTATTGACACTAATGCAAATAAACTTAATTTTAGAACGAAATAAAAAAAACCATAGAATCCAATGCAAATAGGCGACTACATCTAGCACATGGGTTCTCGTAATTTAGGCATGTTTTATCGAGCTTCTTCAACAGTTACAGGAGCCATTTGCGACAAACATGTAAAAAAAGATTTTACCAAAGAAACTCCCTACATCGTGTTTTTATAGAGATTTGAGGAGGACTGACTTCGTCCGGCTTAACTCAATCCCTGTAGGCCTGCATGATATGTGAGAGCATGTTTTGAAGTGATTTTTTATATAAGAAGCCATGTTGTCAAGCGGTTACCATGACAGTTGATAAAAGAATAGCTTTATGGATAAAGTAAAAGCCGTGGCAAACGACCCATAGATTATAGAGATCTCTATCCCAATCGTAGCCGGTAGCATTTCAAGATTAATTAATATTGGAAACGATAATCAAAACTAAAAGAAAGTAAAAAAAGAATTATCCGCATAGGCTCCGCTGCGCCCTCGCTGCGCCGGCTAAGAAGCCGGACGTCGTGTCTCTCCTCTCGCCGGCGGCCATCCGCACTTCGCCGCTGTGCTGCGGCCTCGTCAGCTTCGCCCCTGCGCTCCGCTCCAGGCCCAGCCGCAGCTCCCGCGCCGTCGTCCCTGCTGCCAGCCGGACAGAGCCCGTACGCCTGTGCTGGTGGCCACCCCGACTCCACCGGTCACCCCCAAACACCAAAGCCACTACCGACTGCTCCGGCCATGGCATCCGCCTCCCTTGGGCTTCGCTAGTGCCCAGTGAAGGCCCGTGCTTACTCCTTGGCGTTCCTCGGAGCTGGAGGAGGTTTCTGTGGAGCTTGCACACAAGCTGCTCGATGTTTTGCGGCAACCAGAGAGTGGCGAACAGAACTGCAGCCATGGGTGTCTCCGGGCGTTCTCTGCACCACCCTCCCTCCCCCGTCGTCGATGCGATCTCCACCATCGCTGGTGAAGCTTCCCCCTACTGATGATCGCCTGCTCCTGCGCCCACATGGGGTCATCCACCGACCTCGCTTCTCGTCTGGACTTCTCCATTGGGCGCAAGTTCGAGGAGGACGTGGATCGTCGTTTTGGTACCCTGGTACACCACTCTCCCCCCTCTGCTGATGGATCTTTTTTCCTGCTCGCCACTTTTCGCCGTTTTCTGTTTCGGTTGACCGAGGATTCCGTCTCCTTGGCTCTTCAATCATGTTTGGGTGGTCGTGCTGCTGGTTTTCATGTTCAATTCTTAAGCACCAACCACTTTCGGTTCTCGGTCTCCTGCAAACAAGTTGGGTTCCATGTGTATCGTCTTCGTCGTGTGATCACATCTCAGTTTGATATCTATTTTCATTTATGGAGCAATGGCACGCCCAATTGGGAAAGAGAAAAACGTCTCTGGGAGGAGGAACAGGAAAGAGAGTGGTCTACTGTTCTCTATAAGAGCACCAAGAAATCGATCAAAAAGACAAAGAATAAGCGTGTTTCTTTTGCAACAAATCTGGTTCAGATGCCACCGAGACAACCTGCTCAGCCTCCTGGTTTGATCCAATTTGGTTCTCTTCTTTTTCCTCTCCCTTTGACTCATACAGAATTGGGTTTGCTACCTCTTGCCTTCGTTGGGGACAAATTTGATTATCATCTTTCTCGCGGCCATGTTCTTCATGATAGTTCGCAGCTGCATGCTCCTTCACCCGATGCTAAGCGCACGGCGAATCCTCTGCGGGGTAACAGTTCGATTTCAAATTTCAAGCCTCCCCTGAACCTCATGGGCTGCAGCCGTTGTCTGGGCATTGGTCATGAGCGCGCCTCATGTCCCAACAAAATCAGATGCCTAGCCTGCTTCAACTATGGTCACATTCAAAGGAGATGTCTCACCATGGCCCGGCCCAAACTAATCTGGATTCAGAAGGCAACTCCATCAGATCGTTTTGATTGCCATAATCCCCTCGATCTGTGCACCGTCGACGCTGTGAAACTGGACTTGGCACCAACTGTTGAGGGAGCTGATCAGAACCAACCAAAAGCGACTCCTGAAGTTGAACAACAGGCAGTCCTGCAGCGAACAGTTCTCCAACAGGATCTCATTGATGCTGAGCACTCTAGATCCGTCATGAAATCTCTCGTTCCGGTCGATCAAGTGTTTGAACTCTCAGATGGTGATAGCTCTTCATCCAGTGATGCAACATCACCCCTAGTTGATGAGGAGGCTCTTAAATTCATGGTGGCCAACAAGCTTTGTGCAGATCAACTATTCTGTAGTAGTAATGGACTGCTAGATGGCTTCACTGTGAGTGGAACCTACCCTATGCTCCTAAATGGTCCCAATGTTATCTCAGTTCAGTTGCCAACTACAGTGAGTACAATTGTGCTTGACAAAAGTATCTTTAGCACACAGAGAGCAGATGAGGCTTTTGTTCCTAATGGCTTTGATCTGGTGCCCTGGAGACCAGTGGTTCATGCTATCATGCTCAAGGTTCTAGCAGAAAACATGCAGCGCAGGGAGGACTCCACCGTCACCCCCACTCTGCAGACTCCAGCACATCCCCAAAATGATGGGCAAGCTATCTCCTCTGGCCTAGCAGTTGAATTTGAAGCAAATGAATCCCAACCCAGTCCAGCAGTGCACACAAGCAGCAAATCAAGAAGGCCCATGAGAAGAGCAATGAGCCTGCCTACTGCCATCTCTATCCACTCGCCATCCACACCTCTGGTGGAGACAAATGCTAGACGTAGCCAGCGCCAAAAACAGAACAATAAGGGATTCAAAGGGACCAAGGACGGTTTCTCACATTCCTGGCTTCAGAAGAACCCCACCAAGAAGCAGAAAATTACAGCACTGCAGATCAACAGCGAGACTGGTGAAGTCGGTCCAATCCAAACTGGCACGCTCCGTTCCTGGGGAATAGAGTGTGGTGTAGATCCTGGAGATCTCACGATGAGGTGCTCATGCGGCGCCTTCGACAACCCGCAACATGAATAATCAATCCGGCAAATTTTATGTTGGAACATAAGGGGCCTCAATGATTCCAACAAATGGGAGGCAGTCAAAAACAAAGTTGAAGAAAGTGCTTGTGCGGTTTTCTGTTTGCAAGAGACAAAGAAATCTGATTTTGACAGGTGCATTCATTCGTAACATTGCGCCTAGGCGGTTTGATAAATATGATTTTGTCCCATCGGTTGGTGCTTCGGGGGGTATTTTGCTAGTATGGAATAGTGCGAGGTTCTCAGGCTCGATCATTGACAAGCAACGATATGGTATCACTGCTAGCTTTACCTCGAACCAAAATTCACAGACCTGGAAGTTGACTACTGTCTATGGTCCTTGTGTCGAGCCCTCCAGAGCTGAGTTCATCACATGGTTCAAAGGACACCGAATTGAGGAAGAAGATAACTGGTTATTCATAGGTGACTTTAACTTCTATCGTTCGCTCGAGAACAGGAATCGGCCAGGGGGCAACATCCATGATACATTTATATTCAATGACGCCATCGGTCACCTGGGTCTTGTTGAGTTGCCACTCAAAGGGCGTGCGTTCACTTGGAGCAATATGCAACAAGATCCGCTATTAGAGCAGTTAGACTGGTTCTTTACATCGGTAAATTGGACAAATGACTTCCCACTAACAGAAGTGATCCCTCTAGCTAAAGTCACTTCTGACCATGTCCCATGTAAGATCATGATCAACACGAGCATCCCAAAGTCAAACATATTCAGATTCGAAAATTTTTGGACAGAGCATAATGAATTTATCAATGTTGTAGAGAATGCATGGTCTCAGCACGTCGATCGGGGTAGTTCGGCTAGCAGCCCAGCGGCTAAATTAAAAAAATCTCGAGATATGCTCTCGGGGCTGGAGCGGGAACCTCTCCAATCTCAACCCGCTCATAAGTAACTGCAATGTTGTCATCCTTTTCTTGGACGACTTGGAAGAGAAACGTGCCCTGTTCAACACTGAGAGGAACCTAAGAAACATAATCAAAGATCAGATTGCCAAGCTCCAGCATTACAAGCACTTATACTGGAAAAAGCGTTACACGGTGAACAGAATAAAGCTAGGGGACGAATGCACCAAATTCTTTCATGCTATGGCATCTATTTCTTATAGAAGAAACTCCATCCCTCAGTTGCTTAATGAGGATGGAATTCCGATCGATGACCATGCAAGCAAAGCGGATATGATGCGGAACTCGTTCGGGGTAGAATGGGTGTCTCTACCAACCCAAATATGGAATATGATCTTGCTGACCTGATCCCATTGCATGATGACCTGAGTCTGCTAGCTGCACCATTCCTGGAGTCTGAAATTGACAACATTGTCAAAAAAATGCCATCAGATAAAGCCCCGGGCCCGGATGGCTTTAATGGGCATTTTCTGAAGAAATGCTGGCACATTATCAAAAGAGATTTCTATAAAATCTGTGAAGACTTTTACAATGGTCAAGTTAACCTGGAAAGCATCAACGAATCATTCATTACTCTTGTGCCAAAAAATCAAAACCCTGTTACAGTCAATGACTTCAGACCGATCTCACTCCTCAACTGCAGTCTCAAGGTGATCACCAAACTCTTAGCCAACCGCCTTCAATCCAAGATACTGCAGCTCGTGCACAAAAACCAGTATGGCTTCATCAAAAGTCGCACAATCCAGGATTGTCTGGCTTGGTGTTTTGAATACATCCACCAATGCAAGCAATCTAGGCGAGAGACAATAATCCCGAAGCTTGATTTCGAGAAGGCTTTCGACACTATTGAACACAATGCAATCTTACAGATGCTCATGCACTTGGGATTCCCGGACAGATGGCTAGCATGGATCAGTAGCATCCTTTCTACAGGAACATCGGCAGTAATCCTGAATGGAGTACCAGGAAGAAAATTTAAGTGCAGGCGAGGGGTTCGTCAAGGGGATCCACTCTCCCCATTAATTTTTGTTTTGGCAGCGGAGCTTCTCCAAGTTGTGGTCAATAGAGCCGCCTCGCAAGGTCTTCTCTGCTCTCCAATCCCACAGCAAGATGGGGATTATCCCATTATTCAATACGCAGATGATACCCTGCTCATTATGCAAGCCGATGCTAATCGGCTATTTTTCCTAAAAGCCTTGCTCAAAAGCTTTACGATTCCACGGGCTCAAAGTAAATTATGGCAAATCCCAAATGTTACCAATAAATGTGAGTCATGAAAGAATGCAAATCCTAGCCAACACGTTTGGTTGTCAAATAGGCTCCTTCCCATTCACGTATTTAGGACTGCCTATGGGTACAACAAAGCCAAGAGTGGAAGACTATGCACCACTGATGGACAAGATTGAGAGGAGACTAACAGCTTGCTCATCCCTTCTGTCACATTCTGGCAGACTGGAAATGGTGAAATCTGTCCTGACAGCAACAGCGACATATGCCATGTGCACCCTAAAACTCCCAAAAGGGGTAATTGATAATATAGACAGAGCACGCAAGCAATGCCTTTGGAGAGGCTCTGATAGAACAAAAAAGGGTGGCAATTGGGCAGCCTGGCCAATGGTCACAAAGCCCAAAGAGAAAGGAGGTTTGAGTGTCCTTAACCTTAATGTCCAGAATGATGCATTGCTCCTGAAGCACCTACACAAATTCTATAATAAAATGGACATCCCCTGGGTGAAGCTAGTTTGGTCCAGATATTATGAGGACAAAGTACCACATGCTAGTAGAGAGGTTGGTTCCTTACGGTGGAAGGATATACTGAGGCTCAATATTTTGTTCGGAGGTATAGCTCGGTGCACCATTGGGGAAGGCACGATGGTCACCTTCTGGGAGGACCTTTGGTTAGATGGAGTGCTAGCTCATCGATTTCCCAGGTTATTCTCTTTTGCCGAGAGATACAAATATAAGTGTCAATGAGGTTATGTCTGCAGAAGACCTTGATAGCCTGTTTTTCCTCCCACTATCACAAGAAGCATTTGAAGAGCTGGAAATGCTTACTGCTGTTCTCTCAACACAAACCTTTGATGATCGAACACCGATGTCTGGACATATCAATGGGGCTCCACCAAATATTCATCAAGGAAATTTTACAAGCTAGCTTTCCAAAACATACCAGCCCACCCCATATTCACATGGCTCGGAAGTCTAATTGCACACCAAGAGTAAAGTTTTTTGCTTGGCTGGTTCTAGTAGACAGATTAAACACCAAGGTGATGCTTTGAAACGAAGGAACCTGTATGATGAAGAAGAAGATGCATATTGTGTTCTGTGCACTGAAGCCATCGATGAGGAGTGGGATCACCTCTTCTTCAGATGCTCTTTTTCAAGAAGATGTTGGGATAAAATTGGTATACAATGGAACAATAGTCTGAGCCTACATTCAAGAGTGGCACATGCACGCGGCAACAAAACCTGCCATTTTTCATGGAGATAGTGGTCATTGCATCTTGGGAAATCTGGAAGATTAGAAATGATAGAGTGTTCAATAATGGGGAGTTCATGTTAGCACTTGGTTTAGAAATTTTAAGACTGATTGTTTACTTCAATCACTTCGTTTCAAGGATGATCTTAGATCAACCTTTTGCGTTTGCTAGATCTTTTAGTTAATCACCATGTAAGTTCTCCTGTAACTTTTATTTTATATATATATATAAATAGAAAATGAAGTGCTGTGGGGATCTTCCCCACAGTTTTTTGCCTTCAAAAAAAACTAAAAGAAAGTTCCCGACCAAGTACGTACATCTTAGCTAAGACGCCATCAGCCAGGTCAGTTTCACACCAGCGAATTAAGAAGCCCGTGGCCGGTGGGCGGTGGCGACGCCGCAGCCCGTCGCGAAGAGCCACACGCCGCCACGCCCTCCGAGCCCACCTGTAGGCCGTACCCGGGGTCGGCGACGGCAACGGAGACACCAAATTTCTTTTTCTTGACGGCAGGAATTAAAAGAAAATTCTGGTTCACGGCAGTCAAAATAGGCGATAGGGACGGGAAGCAGAAGAGGAAACACCACACCGGCCGAGCAGGCAGCGTGGCGTGGACCCATCTCTCGCGCCGCTGCACCCGCGGAAGTGGAACTGCCTGCTTGCTACTGCCTCCGCGGGCCCCACCGGCAGCTGGAGCTGAGTGGAGCTGGCCGTCTCATCCCCTCCTCTCTCTCTCCACTTTCTCTGTCCTCGCCACCACCACCAGCAAGCACACTGCGCTTCCGCTTCCGCTTCCACCCCCATCACCCTCGCCGTCAGTGCGCTTGCGAGCGAGCGCTAGGGCTTCGGAGATCTCTCGCTTGCCTCCCGAGATCCGCGCCGATCCGCCCGCCGCCGCATTCTCCTCCCTCCGTCTCGTGGGCGGTTGTCCGCGCCGCCGCCGCGCGATCCGTTTCCTCCCGCCGCCGGAATCGGGGGACTGCTGCTGCTGCCATCCGCGCTCGGGGCGGGGGCGTTCCGCTTCCTCTGCCGGCTGGCCGGCCGGCCGGCCTCCGCGCTCTCACCGGGGAGCAGACTAGCAGAGCAATGGTCCGGAGTCACCGGCGGCGGCGATGAGTAAGTGCGTCGCGTACTACTGGTGGGCGGTCCTCCTCGCGTCCGCGGCCGCGTCCGCGTCGGCCGGCGGCGCGCGGGGAAACCGCACTCTGTCCACCCTCGCGCCGGCGTCGGAGGCGTGGTACGACGCCGACCGGTTCGCGCTGGTTCCGGTTGTGACCGAGTTCGTCCGCGGCGGCGGCGGCGGCGGTGAGGACGCCGAGGAGCACTGGTGCGAGACGTACGCGGAGACCTCCCGTTCCTGCGAGGACTTCAACGGGTCCGGCTCCTTCAACACGACGTGCGTCATCACCTCGAGCGCCTCCCTCGACGGGGACGTGTGCGTGTACGGGTCCGGGAGCGTCGAGCTCCGCCCCCACGTGCGGCTCATCTGCGCCGTCCGGGGGTGCGCGGTCACGTTCAACCTCTCCGGGAGCGTCAGTCTCGGCGAGGGCGCGGAGGTGGTTGCGGGCTCGGTCAGCCTGGACGCGGCGAACGTGACGCTGGGCCGGGGCGCGGCCGTCAACGCCACGGGGCTGGGCGGGGAGCCGCCGCCGCAGACGAGCGGGACGCCGCACAGCCTGGAGGGCGCGGGGGGCGGGCACGGCGGCCGGGGCGCGTCGTGCAGTAAGGTCTCGAATGATACCAACTGGGGCGGGGATGTGTACGCGTGGTCCACGCTGCATAAGCCGTGGAGCTATGGGAGCATGGGCGGCGGCATGGCCAAGGGGCAGTTTGGAGGGTATGGGGGAGGCCGCGTCAGGCTCTGGGCGACCGGGTTTCTCAGTGTGGATGGACAGGCGCTTGCGGAAGGTGGTGTGGGAAGTCTCAAAGGTGGCGGCGGATCTGGGGGAAGCATTAGGATAAAGGCTTTCAAGCTGTAAGATCCTTGTCACCCAAATTTCTAGCTGTTTTTGTTTTATTTACTTACTATCAGTTACCGTGGCAATCTAAATTCTTTGTTTGGGGAGTTAGAAACCATGTTCTGTTTAGTATAGGGATACTCTGCTAACTGATTGTGCAGTCATCACCAGTGTGGGAAAGGCCACTGCAATTTGTTAGGCTTCTGAGAATGTCATTCCAAACTTTTGTGACTCTCCAACTCCAATATATAACTCACCTTGACTTTTAGCTATATTTGGACCCAAGTGGCTTTGTTTTTCTTTTCTTGACCTATCTTTGATGTTCTCGCTAGTTATAAAATCTTCATTGTGGCCTGTCATCTTGGCTTGCTTTGTACTGCACGTTATGTCCTTTATCGTAGTTGGGTGTTTTTCCAGCTAAGGACGAGACTGTTTGCAATTAACTGTGAAGACAAGTTTAGTTTCTAGCTTCTGATCAGAAAAAGGAAGATGGGCCCTGCACAGTGATGAGCTTGTTCTTTGCTTTATTGCGGGAGCCATACATACATTGAGATAGTTCTTTCTCCCTGTCATTGATCAGAACATGATATTGTCAGGGGATCATGCCGAGAGGTTGAGTCTGACCTAGGTTGCTTTAATCACATAGTGCCGTGGCGAGGAATACAAAACCACAAGACCAGTAGCAACAGTTAATTGATGACATGAAACATTGCGGCCTAAAAATAGCAGGGGTATGCCTCCAGCAGGAGCAATTCGCAACATGCCACAGACAGCCATGATTGATTTACACCCCCAAGCACAGAATGCTCTCCATGATTACTGAGGAAATTGAGTTGTGGTGGTAATGACCCGCATGCTCTGCTGTGCGCATCTTTAGCACTGTTCTAAACATGTCATTGAATCAAATGGAACCACCTGCTTTTGATTCCTAAGGGAACTGTGCACTTGAAGGTCTGTCAAGGGAGATAGGGGGAAAAAGGTAATGGTCTTTTTGTCCAAACAACAACAACAACATAGCCTTTTAGTCCCAAGCAAGTTGGGGTAGGCTAGAGTTGAAACCCAACATGAGCCCCTAGTCACGGTTCAGGAATGTCAATAGCTGATTTCCAGGCATTCCTATCCAATCAAAGGTCTCTAGGTATATCCCAACGTTTCAAATCTCTATTTATTGCCTCCCCCCATGTCAGCTAATGGTCTTTTTGTCCAATGTCACAAAATGTGGTGGTAGCATGGTATTTTTCTAAAGCCAGCCTCAAGCGTTTGTAATGGCAGCTTTCAGAGGCTTATGGCTTACCATTGCAGTGGCATTTCTCAAAGTGGTTGATGATTGCACTAGCATTTACTCATCAAGTATTTCTAATATTTAAATCATTTGTATGATTTCCTGTCATTTTGTCTGTGGGGATTCACTAGCCTAAAATTTAATTTATAATAAATTTGCATCTATTGTTCCTAACAATGCTGATATTACCTTGGCAAACCCTTACATGCTGTTTTTTGGTTGTTCCTGCTTGCCATGGAATCAAGGGGGAAACTAATACATACCTTAGGAGCTCATACCATACTAGTTAGGCTTATCTAAATGGTTGAATTGCCCGTGGGCAATTTATGTGATTTGTAGAGTTGGTTTAGCTACAGCCCGTGGGGAACCCAGCAATTAAAGGGTGGACCCAGTGCTAGAGGCTCCCACATGAGTGGGGTCTGGGGAAGGGAAAAACCGAGGCAAGCCTTCTCCTTGCAAAATCTGTGGAGAGGCTGCTCTGAACCCACGACCTGGTGACTCAGTGAGACAGCTCTCACCACTGCACCAGGCCAGCAGTTGTTATTTTATTATGAAGAGCACTGCCAATGAAGTGGAAAAAGAAATAGATTGTAGGCCTTTTTCCCTTGGAAGGGCACTTAAACAATCCCCATACCTTTTTGTTGTGACTTGTGAAATCTAATTTTTATTATGGTGTGCCATTCGTAGATATGGAAATGGCACAATAAGTGCTGCTGGTGGTAATGGGTGGGGTGGTGGTGGCGGTGGGAGGATATCTCTGGACTGTTACAGCATTCAACAAGATTTGGAAATAACAGTTCATGGTTAGTATTTTTCTCACTTTACTTTTTATGCAAAGTGCTGTATCCACTGTCCAAAACATTGACCGTCATTAGTTAATGACTACAAGGGCTTTTAGGGTGATTTATTGATTGGTAGTATCATTAGTTATAAATTCTACTATAGTAACTGATAGTGTCATGGCGGTATGCTTTGTGCAGAAATGCTCTGCTAATGCAACTGATAAATTAATTTAAATAAAAAATTGTTTGCTTATGTTCAGTAGTGGTCACAATATGGAAAATTGCACACTATTGAGAGTCTGTTTGTTTGAGTTGTGGCTTTAGGAAAAAAAAAACTGGCTTTCTTGGTTGCTAGTAAAAGCCTGCCTTTGAAAAGCTCTCTCTGTGGATAAGCTTTTGGATGAATGAAATATATAATAAATACAATGCCCCTTGAAACAGCATTCCCGGAAGCCAGCAAAAGCCTCTCCAGATCAGCTTTTGGCCTTCAGTGAAACATAGCTTTTGGCAGTCAAACGCCAGCTGCCTGTTGGTTTCAGCTTCATCTTTTGGCTGAAACAAACAGTCCATTACTAATGATGATTAACTTATGCTGATCTAGCTTGGGACTGTTTTACATATGAATAACTACCTTGATCTTGTGCACAAGTATCATTCTAACATAAATGAGCGTAGGACGTAAACATCTATACTTATAATATTATTGTTATATGTACGCTATAAGATTAGAGGATTTTTTTTTAATTATTGACATACTTCTTTTGCAAGTACAAATCATTGAGATGAGAGTTTTGAATGATGCAATTTCTAAAACCCTTACTTTTGTTCAGCTAAAGCTTTAGTTTCCAGTTGCTTTTCTTATGTTGTTGCTGATATATAGCAACAAATCGAAGTCCTTTTGCTACTGAGCTAAAATTCATCATGTGTATTTCTGTGGAAGTGTTACCCTAAATTCACTGCTTTCTTTGGACTGCAACCTGAAAGAGATTGGGTCCAATCCCTTCATACAGGGACTGAAGTCAGTTCATTTTCTTCTGAATCCCAAGGGAAGGGCATCTCCAGCAGTCCCCCGATAACACCCCTCATGGCCTCATCCCCATAAAACTGTCATATTGGGAAAGATGGAGCTTTTTTCTTGCTCCAGCAGTCCCCCAATAGCCACCCCTATTTTTGGTGGTCACCGGAAAACTCCTCTTCTCCCCTCAAATAAAGAGGGAAGTTGGATCCCCCCAAATAAGGTGGGCGGTGGGCCCCATGATAACTGCCTCTTTGTCCTGCGCACTGCGAACAATGGCTGCCGCCAGGGTGGTTGGCTCTTCCCCGTGCTCATCGAGGCCGGTGGCTTCCTCCATGGCCTTGACCTGTTGCTCCATGCCACCATCCAGCGTCGGCGGTGCGTGGATCTGGCTGAGGGTGGAGAAGGGAAGGGGCCCTACACCATGGCCGGGATCTGGAGGTTCGGCCCAGGGCCCTGCGCCTTCTGCGACCTGTGTGCCCATGCGGGAGAAGGAGTGGCAGACTGGGGGGAAAGTGAAGTGGAGGCGTGGAAAGAGTGACGACCGTGTGGGAGAAGAGAAGGGAGAAATAAAAGAAAATATAGACTTCTCAGTACAAGTAGGACCCATTTATATTGGGGATGAGTTATTGGTGATTTGCAAAAGCATCTCCCCCAATAATCTAAAAAGTGGCATTGGGTCATCCCCAGTACCATTTTATTGGGAAGTTGTGTTGGGGAGCTGCTGGAGATGCTGTTATCCCCTCAAATATAAAAAAACCCTAAGATCTCATTTTTTTATGACTTCCACCATCCATCCTCTGTATTTGATAAATGTGCCTTTTGCAATGTAATTCCTCTCTTTTCTTGTCCTTAATGATCATTCTGTGAAACACATCAGGTGGCCAGAGTTTCGGGTGTGCTCAGAATGCTGGTGCAGCAGGTACAATATATGATAGTTCATTGCAGACTCTAAAGGTCAGCAATGGGAATTTCACCACACGCACGGAAACTCCATTGCTTGGTTTCTCAATGTCTAGACTTTGGTCCAATGTGCTTGTGGAGTGCTATGCAAAAGTGCTGGTTCCCTTGTTGTGGTCCAGAGTACAGGTTTGCTACAAGAACCCTCATTAACACTACACTGATGATTTCCCATTATGCCTATGTATCTGTAGATCTGTGCGGTCCTTTGTTGCCATACACTGCACTAGTATCCAAATTTTCTTAAATGTTAAGTGGTTCTGCTGTAAGTCATGCAGCTATCTTCTGATTCTAAAACTTGACACCTCTAATTTGATATGAAGTCTTTCCAACAAGCTAATTAGCTTGTAAAGTTGTGCTAGATTGGGTGTGAAAAAAAATTATCTGGATACTGGTTAAATTCTCATAATCTTTATGTCCACCATGACAGATCTGCTCTAGGTTTTCTGTTACATGATTCAACGAACAATTATGCACTTAAATATACAGAATAGTTTTACTATTTTGTTTCCAGGTGTGACCTTGCAAATAAACCTATAGATATCAGACACCATATTTTGAAATCTTATTTAATTCCTGATTTCAGTTATTTATTTCTACCATTTTCTCTGTCGCATACTGGCATTTCCATCAATATTTTGTCATTGTCAGGTGACAGGTCAGATTAGATTACTAACCAAGGGTAGTATCTGCTTTGGGTTATCAGAAAATCCAATATCAGAATTTGAGCTGGTTGCTGAAGAACTTTTAATGAGTGACTCTGTTATAAAGGTGCAGCTCATTGCCTTCAGATTTTTCTTTTCTTGATGGTTCTCATAAGTAAATATGTAATTAATCCAATTCAGAATTTGAGCTGGTTGCTGAAGAACTTTTAATCAGTGACCCTGTTATACATTGCCTTCAGATTTTTCTTTTGTTAATGGTTCTCATAAGTAAATAAGTAATTTTCATATGCATACATCATGGCATCTGATGGTAGAAAGTAATTTTCCAATATGGACTTGGAGGCATGGTAATATATATGTAAGATGTATTTATCAAATATGGTGTCATTGATGCTTTAATGTGTGCTGTATTTGGCATTCTCAATGTACTATGTGGTTACTTCATATATGGATGGAAATAGTACGGATAATTGTTGAATCCAATCCAATCTGCATCTGATTTATAAGGTTACAGAGTGTGATTTTGATATTCATGAGGATATGGTTAATTTGATATCTGACTCGGTGCACAGGTGGAATAGGATACAGTTTTGCTATTATCTATCATGCGTCGTATATGGATTATCTGAACTTCTTTGGCAGATTATCTGATTATCGGATTTCACTTTACTTATTTGCTTTTTTCTTGTTTATCTGCACTATTTTGAAAAAAAAGAACTTATGTTGGCATATACTAAAATATAAATATGTATATGTTAATTGGATAACAGTGCATAGACATAGTTTATTATGAATCTTATTCCTTCTGAGTATGTCTATGATTTTTTAAACCAGTGGCTCTCTGTACATGCACGTATTATCTGATTATGTTATCCTGTCTCCAATCCATTTCCGCAACTCGAACATATGAACAAATCTCTCTCATGCATCTGCATCTGTGTACTATCTGCTATATGAACTGATCAATTCCTTTTTGATGTTGTCATATAGGCCAGAAACAAATTTGTTTGTGCGTGTTTGTGTGCATTATTCTTTCTGTATTCCTAATTTCTTCTCTTATGGAAGGTCTATGGAGCTTTCAGAATGTATGTTAAAGTGCTCTTGATGTGGGATTCAAATATTCAGATTGATGGTGGGGCTAAGGATGTTGTTCTTGCATCTATGCTTGAGGCAAGAAACCTTGTGATCCTCAGGGTATGTTGTTCTAAACCTGTATTGCCAAAATCTTTATTTTAGCAGTGGTGTTCAATTTTTTTTTATCATTGTAACAGCATGGGTCAGTGATATCTTCAAACGCTGATTTAATGGTCTATGGACAAGGACTTCTTAACTTGAGTGGCCCTGGTGATGGAATCAAAGCTAAGAGACTGTTTCTGTCTCTATTTTACAACATTGAGGTAAGAAATTCATCCAGTACTTTGTTATTGTAGTGCCATGTTACTATAGTGAGCGATTTGTCTTAGGAATTATTGGAAAACACTGATCTTAAAGTGCTGTTGTAGATTTATATTCAGTTTTCTTTTGGTGGCCTCTTATCCAGCCAGTTCAATGTTTTGTCATGTCAAAATTGCATGTGATAGGGTTTTGTTCTAATTTTTTTGGGACTCAACCTTTACCACGGGTATGTGAGCAGGTTGGCCCTGGTTCCCTTGTTCAGGCTCCACTTGATGAGGCTGTTTCAAGCAGCTTGTAAGTTCTTTGACCTCACTGTGAATTAAGAATCTTTAGTTCCTACTAAACAATGCGTTTGATTGAGATTTGCGTTAACCAGGGATGCACTTTCACGCTGTGAAAGTAAAACATGTCCTAGTGAGCTTATTACCCCACCTGATGATTGCCATGTAAATCGCTCCTTGTCATTTACACTGCAAGTAAGTATGATTTATTCTGACATTGTTCTCTTCTGAAAGATGCAATAAAGCTCACAGCTTCACATGTTTTTTCCCATATAATGATGAAGTTTACTATGATGCTATCAATCGCCACCTTTCCTCTACACTTAGCTTTTAGGTGAAATGCTGGATACATAAAACCCAAGATGGAACAACTTCTTTAGTCTAGGTCGATGCTATGTTGCAGGCTTCATGGAGCCTTTATGTGAGGGAAAGTTTTGGAAAGTATTGGGTATCAAGGTTCCTCAATAACATAAGCTCTCTGGTGAACTCTATGGCTTATGTCTTCATGAAATACAATACAATCTTTAAGACTAGAGAATCTGAATGTGATAACCTCATTTGTGTTTGTCAATTCATGATACACCACCTTACCGAGTTTTATTTTTTGTGGTATATATCTTTCCTTAATGAACCATGAACGTGGTTCAATTCACTAGTCCAACAATTCTAGAACATGTTTGTAAATTTGGGCTTTATTAACCTGATTTCTGTATAGGTTGACCACAAACAACATTTCCATTACAACAAAAATGAATAATAAAAAAGAAAACAATAGTTTGACACCAAACGTAGTACAGAAGAGGCAAAAAGCTACACACAGTCCAATCTATCCATCTTGTAACCATATATATATAGTTAATAAATATGTGGGAAATTTAGTGAAGTGAATGAAGAAAGAAAAAAGTGGAAGAATCTGGTAGGTGGGAAAAATTGTCTCATATAGCCATCCTATATTTAAGAGAGGGGAGGGCCTCGGGAACTATACACTGACACCAGCACTATTTGGGTGACCAGGGCCACATCTGAATCCCATGCCTGGGATAGGGTGGGCCATATGTCTGAGGGTGGACCCAATCTGGGGTATCTCATCAGCTTAACGCACCCGCAGTATGTAGGAGCAGCCAACTGATCTGCTGATCGGGATCCTCAACCTGCGTACTGTGAACGGCTGATCTCCAGAAGTACAGGAACAGTATCAACACTGCACCAGAACAAGCTACAATGCAGGCCATACCAACACTGTATACCGCCGGTCATGCTGTGCACTACTAAATCACTGTTCTACCTAACTGGTATGGCCTGCATATATACCTACTGTCCACCAGGGCAGTGGACACCACATAGGAATACAGTCCCTGTTCATGCTTCCTGTTCGCTTGAACTAGTCTCCGCTTGTTTTAGCTTGTTTCGGCTTATTCTCTCTCACAGAATACTATTGAATCAGCCGAAAAATGTACCAGCCGAACAACAGCGGCCGATCGGTCAGATGTGAGCCTAAATAGATAGGCAATAGTACGGTTGACTGTCTGTCGAACTGTGGACAACAACTGGTCCCTATCTATTGCTATGCAGCAGGATGAAAATACTGCGTTCTATGAAGCTTAACTTGATTTTTGAAAAATATTTCTTACCCTGCTGATGCAAAAACAATACTAAGTTCACCTTTTATCATAATCATATGTATGTCAAACGTGTCAAGATACTATGCTGTTAACTTGTATTCTGACCATTGTTCTAAGATTTTTTTTTCATATTTTGCAGATTTGTCGTGTTGAAGACATAACTATCAGTGGCATAGTTAGGGGTAGTATAATACATATTCATAGAGCAAGGACTGTAACTATTGCAAAGAATGGCACAATTAGTGCCTCAGAGTTAGGTGATTCTATGTTTTGTTAATAAAGGTGCTGAAATATTCTTAGTGACATGACTATTTAACCCTGTAATTTGGATTATTTGATAGGATGCAAGGAAGGCATTGGAAAAGGAAAATTTCTCAAGTATGGAGCTGGTGGTGGTGCTGGGCATGGAGGCCGAGGTGGCACAGGGATTTACAATGGAATGACAAGTGATGGAGGCCTAGCATATGGCAATGCTGATCTTCCATGTGAGCTTGGAAGTGGTAGTGGTGGTTCTGCTTTGTCAGCAGATAACACTGCCGGTGGTGGATTAATTGGTTGGTTCCATCTTATCCATAAAGTCTATGTTCTAGAATCTTGTATATCGCATTTGGCTCCCAATTTTTTTTATTTTTCATTTTTTTTTCCTCTCATGATGCCTGCTATGCTACCATCCTCTGAGTTTCCTTTTCAGTGCAGTTTCTTGTCCTTTACTTGGTGCTTGACATGCATCATGCACCACACTAAGCTAATATTCTTTTTTTATTTACCTTTTGTTTCTGCTCTAATTGCTGATCATTTTCACTTCAGTCATTGGATCCATGAAATGGCCACTTTCAAGGTTGCTAGTTTATGGCTCCCTGAATTCTGATGGGGAAAGCCGTATAGGCACATCGGAAAATTCAAATGGGACTTTTAAAGGTGGAGTTGGTGGTGGTTCTGGAGGGTCAATTCTTTTATTTCTTCAATGGCTTCTGCTAGAGAAAAACTCATCATTATCGGCATCTGGTGGCCATGGAGGTGTATACGGTGGTGGAGGAGGTGGTGGTGGTAGAATACATTTCCATTGGTCAAATATTGCTACTGGAGATGAATATGTTCAGATTGCTTCTGTCAATGGTACAATAGTATCAAGGTACGCAATTCATGTCTAATGGTGGTTGCTTGTTTGTCATGGCACTTTACATGATCACACTATTCTGTAACTTGTGGGATTGGCTATTATACTAGGGTTACATGGCGTGATCTTTTCTTAGGTTGTGCGCTTATCTGCAGTGGATTTCTTAGTATAACATGGACATGCAGAAAGGGCCCATGTGGCACTTGACAGCTTTCCATATTTTACCACTTCTGGATAGTACTGGGAAAAAAAATCTGCATACAGTCCGATTTCTGCAAAACTGCTATGTATAACGAGGGCAGTTCTGTTGCAATTCCAGTTTGCAGTTTCAGTACTTTGCTATGATGGCACTTTATGTAATCTTTTCCTTTTTTTTTTGGAAATTCCTTGATGGTTACTTTCACCGTCAATCTTTCCCACATTGTAAATTACAATGACATGCATTCAATAAAACTTTATGCTTGGTACAAGATAAATTCCAGACACCTTGTGGCAACAAATTCCAAGATGTATGTATTCTTTACCAGTGTATCTTTTGCCATCTTTGTCCTTCATGACAGAAGTCTTATGTTTCTATTATTGCTGGTATTCCAAGGGTTAGCCTAGTATGCCTTTTTTTCAGGAACTTGTGCACTACCTTGAGTTGAAGGTTAGCTAACTAATATATGTTTCTGACAATTCATATTGCCTTTTCCTTTTATAGTGGTGGATCTGGTAAGAATGATGGACATTTTGGAGAAGATGGAACAGTAACAGGAAAGAAATGCCCCATGGGTCTATATGGAACATTCTGCACTGTATGGACACCTAACACTTAATTTGATATATGTGACATATACTGTTGTTTCAGTAACAAAACCATAGGACAAAGATATTTTTAAGTGCTTATATTCAGTTGTCTGTTCCTTTCGTTGAAGTTGTGTAAAGTACGTCATGCGGAACAGTTGTGGTCTGAACTTCTAACGCCTGTGGTTGAAACTGTGTTGGTTGAAATTTGGTTGGTTAGAACCAGGCCTATAAATACAGGAAGGGCATATAGTAAATATTGAGAACTCATAATTTTGATTTGGATGCTCGAAAACATTGCGGATCTTCAATTGTTCCCAAATGTGATAGGCAGCTGGTCAGGCTCAGCCTAGAGCTAGTGTTGCTTAGGCATCGCAGGTAGTTATACTTTTTCCTGATGGGTTGGAACTCCTTGTTCAATAGAAGGGGATATGGCATATTAAGAGAAAGAATTTGACATTATCACACGTATATGTGTTCTATGGCTCTACCTCATCTTCCCCTATCTTCATTTTTCCCATTTTTATTCACAAATCAAGTCCTAAACCACTTCTAAGCCGAAAAACACTTATGTGACTGTTCAAAAAAAAAAAACCCCTTATGTGCTGCCAAGGTGATGCTGCTCTGCTTAGCACTGCTTTTGAAAAAATAGCTGATCATAGTCCATTTCAGGAATGCCCAGTTGGTACATATAAAAACGTTGTTGGGTCCAATTCATCTCTGTGCCGCCCTTGTTTTGTGGATAATCTTCCAAACCGTGCTGAATTTGTATATGTAAGAGGTAGGTTCTTAACTTGCTTGGTGATTTATAAGTTATCATTGATGTTTCCTTCAACATCCTTAATGTTGAATGCTAGATACCACCATTAATTTTGGCTTTTTTTAGGTGGTGTCACTGAGCCGCCATGCCCGTATAGGTGCATATCTGATAAGTACAAGATGCCAAACTGCTACACACCACTTGAGGAACTTATGTATACTTTTGGTGGTCCTTGGTCTTTTTCAATTATCCTCTCTTTAACAATTATTCTTTTGGCACTCGTCTTAAGTGCTCTAAGAATTAAGATTGGTGAGAGTGATATCACATACCGGGCAACAAATGCAATCCACAACGATGGCTGTTCTTCTTTCCCATTTCTGCTTTCTTTGGCTGAGGTATATTTTTTTATTTCATTCATCATATTTTATTTATTAAAAGCTATTGCAGGATAAGGTTTATTTGGTTCAGATTTTTTCAGCCATGGCCACCTCTGGTGCATTGAGTAAATTACTCCATAGACATTTCTAATGTTCTTTATTTCAAGAATGGGGCTTTTTCTAATGTTCTTTATTTCAAGAATGGGGCTTTGGCGCGTCTACCCTTGTTTTTAAGTGAAATGGTGATTTCACAATTTCAAAACTAAGGAAGACTCTACCCCTCTTATGTGAAGTGTCCTTGATGGTGTCAATTTTTGGATAAATAGACAACGTTGTCCATAGGCTTTTATCCATGTTTTGAGACCAGTGCAAAATTTACAAAAATTCAGAAAACAATAGACAACATTTTAGCTAAAAATTCATATAAACACAAATTAATATCACAACATTCAAGATACATAGTAATTCAATCAGAGTTACATCGACCGGATCTAATGCCAAATCTAGCGACGGGAACAGAGGGGGAAGAGAACAGCAAAGGAGGAGATTCCTGCCCACGTCGACCGGATCTAATGCCAAATCTAGCAACGGGAATAGAGGGGGAAGAGAACAGCAAAGGAGGAGATTCCTGCCCATGTCGACCGGATCTAATGCCAAATCTAGCAACGGGAATAGGTGGCGGCGTGGGTGCCGCGAGGGCTGCGGCGTGGCGTGCGAGGGCCGCGGCGCTAGGGCTGAGGTCGGCGGCGGCGTGGGGAAGAGGAGAGGAGGAGTTGTATACAAGAAGAGAGATAGGGGAAGAATTTGTTCTTTATTGCTTAACTGTTCTGATTACATCTGCCAGGTATTTATAGTCCTGGAATTTCTCAACCCCTAAGCAATCTAACCTAACCTAACATGGGAACGACGGGAGCGGCGGCGGCGTTGGGGCTGCTCCCCCCACCTCCTTGCGCGTGCACGTAGCCCAAGGCGTCCCCTTGGCCCACGAAACACGACTGTCGCAGCAGCGAGGGCGGTGGCGCCCTTCTTGTGGGCCCAAGTTGGCCATTTTCTTCGTCGAGGCGTTGCACACGTGACACATTTATGGCCCTTTTCTTTATGAACTCTTGCATGTTGTGTTTGTACTGATAAATGGTGTGCTCTTCCTTTGCAGGTACCTGGGGCTAGCAGGGCAGAAGAAACTCAGAGCCATGTCCACAGAATGTACTTCATGGGACCCAATACTTTCCGAGAGCCATGGCATCTCCCCTACTCGCCTCCTGATGCAATAATTGGAATTGTGTAAGATTTTCCATCTTAGAAATATAGAGTAGCTAAGTGTCATTGGACATTCTAGCACTATTATTCACTTGCATGTGATTCACAAAAAGTTAATTTGTAGTAAAAGGATCATACAAATTTTGGATTCGTTTACTTGTTGCTAATGTTTAGAAAGAGATTAACCATTTGCATGAAGCTCGAACTAGTTCCTGTTTTTTAGGTAGCTTTGAATGTTCTTTTAGAGCCATCCTTTGTGTAGGATGTTTTTTCCCCTTGGGTGAGTTCTGCCCTACCACCATTCCAGCATATTTGTTACATTGTTCAACAGGATTGATCTATTCTAACTTGAGGAAATGAATTATTTTTGTAAGTATGGAATGGCTTCCGATAAGTCTAGAAACATATGAACTAAGCTTTTTTCCCTTTCAGTTATGAAGATGCTTTCAACCGTTTTATTGATGAGATCAATTTGGTGGCTGCATATGAGTGGTGGGAAGGATCAATACATAGTATACTTTCTGTTCTTGCGTATCCTTGTGCCTGGTCCTGGAAGCAATGGCGCAGAAGAAAAAAAACCCATCGTCTTCAAGAGTATGTTAAATCTGAATACGATCATTCATGTCTCCGCTCCTGCAGGTCACGGGCTCTCTATAAAGGCTTGAAGGTCAGTAGTCATGTTATATAATTTTTTTGTGCTACCATATATAAAAAGAAATGCCATTTGATATAAGAATCAGCATCGCTCCTTATCTCCTGAAAATTTGGGGTAGCAGCTGTATGATGGAGTGCAGGTGCATGTAGCATGAAGGTATGCATGCAGCAGTCCTGCCACAAGACAGAATCCAGATATATATGGAGTCCTTAGCCAATTCAAGAGTTGCTAGCTTATTGACAAGTTAGTTAGGTCTTTTAAGTCCTAGTGTTACAAGCATGTAATCTCTAGTATTAAGCAAGTTATCTACTACTAGTTGGTTAGCTATGTAAGTTGAAAGAGTTGGTTTAGTTTTGATATAACATTAGTCTTGTTTAGTTAGGCTCCTAAGCTATAGAGGCATTTTCATTATAATTTTGGGCGAGATCAATCAGGAAAGCAAATGCAAAGTTAATTCAATGTGGTCAAAGTCCTGCATATGATCCTAGTCAGGCCTTTACCTACATGAATTGGCTCACTACTTAACCAGAAAGGCAAGCAAAATTGTCAGTACCCAAGGCTGAACGGAAGGGTCTCAACTCTTTGATAATTTTGGTAGCCTGGGAGGTGTGGAAGCACCATAACTCACACCATAAGTTGTGTGCGTTTGAAAATGCCACGTCAAGCATCCAGGAGATTCTTAGGGCTGTCAGCGCTGAGGGCATTCTTTGGTGTAGTGCTGGAGCAAGAAAGCTCCAAGAACTCTTGGTCAGGGAGCCGGACTTGGGGTATAAGGCAGGCTGTTTTGTCTGGTCGACTTTGTATTATTTTGTTGTGGCGCACTTGTTTTAGTCAATTGAGTGGGTGTGTGTTTCTGGTGTTTTTGTACTTGAGTAGGGTCTAACCAGACTTTTACCTTAATGAAATGAGACGCAGCTCTCCTGCTTAGTTCGAGAAAAAAAACTACTTAGCCAGTTCTTGTGGAGTATCTCTTTGATTAATAAACTCCAAGGTGGACAAAAGGACATTGTTTCCAGAACTCATTAGTCATTAAAGGAAGAGCTTGGAGTTGGCTGGATATCTGCTAAGTTTCATTTTTAATGGATGTTGATAACTCATCTAGCTTAAAGACCGAGTGGTGAACCTGTTCACATACTTCTGGAACTTAATGCAATGAAACATTACTACCACTGTTTTGATTTTTTTTTGTTTGCTCGTTAACCTGCACAACTGTATTGTGAATCGAGGTAAAACACAATATTGATTTTTTTATTGTATGTATGTGAACAAAGGTATATATAGTGCACAGCTAAGTGTTTGAACTTGGCAGGTTGGTTCAACTCCAGACTTGATGGTTGCGTACATAGATTTCTTTCTCGGGGGTGATGAGAAACGGCTTGATGTAGCATCCACCATTCAGAAGAGGTTTCCTATGTGTCTAATATTTGGTGGTGATGGAAGCTATATGTCCCCATACTACCTACATAGTGATACATTGCTATCAAATCTTCTTGGCCAGGTAAATTCAGATTTTGTTGGAATGTTGATACAATTTGTTGTTTATAATAATCAACTTCCACATTCCATTTCTGTTTCCATCGTCTTGTACATATACAGTACATATAGTATCCAAGCAAACGAAACCATATCCTGATGCACAGTGTGTGGTCCTAATTTGGCTACTGACGTACATCATGTCCCATGTCATCGAGGTGGACAATTTAATTGATCAGAAATTCAGAATGAGAATTGTTTGGTGGATAGGGGTGGGCACTAAGGGTTAAAAAGCCTTGCAGCATTTTTTAGAAAATTTAATAGGCCTGGATCACATATTCCTTCTTGAGCTTGTACGCTGCTGATATCATTATATATTTTTGTGTTCTGCTAAAAAATGTGTATGACTTTGATTTTGTTTTCTTTTTGTAGTATGTATCGACAGCGATCTGGAATAGATTAGTCGCTGGTTTGAATGCTCAATTAAGGACAGTAAGACAAGGAAGTGTTCATTCAACTTTGTGCCCTGTTGTTTCTTGGATCAACAGTCATGGGAATCCTCAACTTGAGAGACATGGCGTTCGAGTGGATCTAGGGTGGTTCCAGTCCACTGCTTCTGGATATTACCAGCTAGGTATTGTTGTAACTGTGAATGAGAACTTCTACAAGAGTCTTCACCACCATGAGCATGCCCCAGAATTTTGTGAACGTTTGAGGTTTGAAAAGAAAATACCAGCTACAGTATCATTTTCTAATTCCTATATTATTTGCTGTTTAGTCTTTATATGGCGGGAATGCTTTTAATTCTACAGGAAGAGCGTTGCAGTTCCACTTCAGGATTTCAATCAGGCAAATCAGGATCAGCCTTCTACAAGCTATACTATTTCTAGAAAGCGGTTGACAGGTGGAGTGAATGGCGGGATCATAAATGAGGGGACACTCAAGTCACTACACTGTAAAAGAGACTATCTCTTCCCATTCTCACTGTTATTGCAAAATTGCAGGCCTCTAGGCTATGCGGTAACTACTGAACCATATTTTTAAGCGCAAAACATGCACATGCTGAATATGATGATAATCTTAACTGAAACCATGCTATAATATTGCAGGAAACATTGCAATTGCTAATTTGTATCGTACTTCTGGGTGATTTTTCCATCACTCTGCTCATGCTTGTACAGTACTATTGGATATCCGTCGGAGCTTTTCTTGCCATACTGCTCATCCCCCCTCTTGCCTTGCTTTCACCTTTTCTTGCTGGTCTCAATGCACTTTTTAGCCGAGGGCTAAAACGATCTTCAGTGACCCGCATTTTTGCACTTTGGAACGTTACTTCTGTTGTAAACATTGTAAGTCTTTCAGACATGTTTGTCCACGAACTATCTTTGTTTAGTAACATGTCACATTTCTGTTAGTTCCTGTTGCAATCAATCAGAATTCTGTTACATTATATGAGATGAACTAATTATTACTGCATGTTGTTGCAAGTTCTAATTGTCAGCATATATTGTTAACTATTTCTGAACTGGGCAGACCTCCCTGGGAATTAAATTCTTGTTTGGTAATAAATGTGGGGTGCACCTGATGGTAAATATTGTGCTACATGAGGGTAGATCTTGAATCTACAGTTAGACATGTGCTAGGGCGCACCATGTGTAGGCATGACTCCGACCTGCATTTCTAAAACAAAATGTTTTCAACTCAATTTCTTTGTAAATAGGGCATTCACATGTCTTACAGAATCACAAGCTCGTAGTTTTAACTATGATAGTTTTATGCAGATTGTAGCAATCATGTACGGCTTTTTGTATTTTTGGTTCTCTTCTATGGTGGTGTCCTCAGTTCATCAAGTGTACAACACAAAAAGGTTTGATTCTTTCTACTCCTGCATGGTGATATTGGAACAGGGACCCAGAATTCACTTTCCAAATAAAAAGAACAGTAGCGTCATGCTGTGCTTCTTTTGTTTTCTATACTTTATATAGAATCTAGTAGTTAGATCTATAATTGAAATTGTTAGTGATATTTTTGCTGTGGATCTAAAAATGAAATTGCTGTGCTCTGAAGTAAGTGCCATAGAAAAGTTACTGGATAAAAGAGAGATTTCTAGATACGGTATTTGGTACAGCATATTGTGGGACTTCTTCTTTCAGGGATGTGGTAATTGATATATTTGTTTATGTCACCTGTGCAGCTTCAAGAGTAGAGAAGACAATGAATGGTGGATACTACCTACTATCCTTTTTCTCATCAAATCACTGCAAGCTGGACTAGTTAACTGGCATGTTGCGAATTTGGAGATCCAGGACTACTCGTTATTTAGCCCTGACCCAGATAGGTTCTGGGCAATGTAGTCACCTGCAGCAAGCTAAGAATTGCAGAAAGTATAGCTTGGTTGATCCAAATTACATGTATCAATTAGTTGATATTGAATATCAGCCCAATGCCTTCTCTGAATCTGAAGGGGTCTAACATGCTGGACCTGGAACTTCCTTCTATTTCTGGGAGCTCTCCAGCGTAGTGCAGATATGTTATTTCTTTTTTCTCACGGTTGTGTCTTGGTTGTGTGCCTGACTAGAATAGATCTGTCGCACAATGGGAATTAGATTTGTGCATTTCTTTGGTTCAAATTAAATCGTTGACTCGAGTGTACAGCAATGAACTAATGAGATTGGCATAGTATGTACATCATTGTAAGTAATAGAACTGTTTCAACTGTAAACAGTTTTCAAGGAAAAGTATGTTTCTTTCTGTTGTGTTTTCCCTTTTGTCACTGTTACATTTTTGTTCCAAGTGATTGTCATTTTCATTTTTGCACGCTATCGGAACAGCATTGTTTGGCAAGAAAATAAGTGCAAATTCTTTTCCTTAGGTGATAATCTTGTTCCCTCTGCAATGGTCTGTTTGGTTGGCGGAACACCCATGTTGGCATGTTGCTGTGCTTTATTTCATCAAGGATGCGTTCATCCACAGCATCTTCAGAGCAGTAGTCTTCTTTCAAAGCCAGTGTGGTTCCTCTTTTCCATTGATACGTCCTCGTGGATTCATCACCGCAACCGGATAAAGCGGGTGTTCTGGTGGCTCATGTTAAGGCACAAACACCAATAACAAGGGCGTGGTATGAACTCGTTGGTTATGTTGGGTGCTTGGATGATTTGGAAACATCGATATGATTGGGTTTTCAATGTAGCTTTCTCAAATCTGTGTGGTCTCTCAATACGTTGCTCTCTCACGTGCTGCCTCTATTCTTTGTTGTTTGTTTTTCTTAAACAGGAAGATCCATGTATTTTATTACGAAGTAAAAAAAAAAAAGCGGTAAAGAGTGCCTACGAAGAAATAGAGCCAGAACAAATGCACACGCACATATGTTGACAAGCATCACATTGAAGGTCACACTTATCATCCTAAGGGCATCAGAATTATGAATAGGATTAAGTCCAGTTTTTACTCCTCAACTATCGCGTCGGTCTAATTCATACCCCCAACTACAAAACCGTCTATTTATGGCACCCCAACTATCAAAACGGTTCACTTTTGGCACCTGAGAGAGGGCAAAGCTGTTTTGACCAATGCTGAGCGGTTTTGATCATGTAAGGCCCACACGTCACTCGTCATGGTCTCCAAGCGCACGCTGGGCTCTGCTGCTCGTGGCTGCTCCCGTTTGAAGCTGCCGAGCGAACCTTCAAGCCGTTGGGCGCATGCAGGTGCTTCACATCGTCGCCGGGCGGCTCAGGCGTGCTCTTCGCGGTCAAGTCTGCGCCCGCGTTTCGGTCCCAATATCAAGTTTCATGTTGTATTCATGATGGATGTAAACTTTTATTTTTCAGGTGAGAGGTAATAGATAGAGGTAGCCTGATGCATGCAACTAGCGGTTGGACTGAAGTGCTCATTGTGACTGCATTGGTTAGCTAGAGATAAAAACTTTTGTAAGGACTTTCTAGTGATGAATCATTTGTAGAGGGTACCACCAAACCGTTGAGATGTAAGACAAATGTTTATGGATATAATATAATTGTGAGCTTTGATGACCTTCTTTGTCATGATTGTGTATTGTCCAAAATGGAATTGGTGATTTTATGGCTCATTGATTGTATGTTTGATTGTATGATTAGTACTAATCTTGAGGTTAATGAATAACTGTGCTGTTATTTTTTAGTATGGATAGCGTCCGATAGTTAGACGCTATATAATACTAGCGTCTGACTAATGGTCGCTACAAGTTTCTAAAAGGCATCGAACGGTTGGTCGCTATATCTTCAACGTACTGACCAACAGTCGGTCGCTATATCTTCAAACATCTAGGGAATGGTTTCAGATGTAACAAGCTATGATATATGCATACAAGATTGTTCAGAACATAAATATTTTCTGATGGAGTGAACTATGACTTGGTCTATCTGTAAACACTATCTTTATTGTGATCTTGCTCTGTTTCATTTCCCTAGGAGAAAATTATGTAGGTTACCCATGTTTTAAATCGCGCGCTAAATTTTTTCGCGGCTAGGCTTTCCTGGGCGCTATAGTGGCAGCTATTCGATGCAGCGCCACATAGTTTGCCACGCTATAGCGCCGCTATAGCGCGCTGTTTTAATACACTCGGGAAAAACAGCAAAACAGTTCATAATAATTCATATAAGTTCATAAGTTGATAAATCAATGATAATAATAAGTTCATAACTCATCCACAATCCACAGAAAACCAAAATAGCAAAATCACATGGACACAGTACTTGACAATTGATATTTTTTTTTTGCCCAACCAGGGAAACACTGATAGCGGCAATTTAGCACGCTATGGCGCTATGGCGCCAATAGTGGCGCTATAGCGCGCTATAGCACCAATAGCGCCGATAGCGTGAAAATGAGCAAATTGCTTCGCGGTATGTCCTTTCTCCCGCTATAGCGCGAAAATAGCGTGCTATTTAAATCGTGGTAGGTTACAAATATTCCCTAACTTCAGAGTTTCTTATGCCATTCTTTAAAAAAAAACCCATATGCCGTTGCAGTTATTGGCCACATTGCAACATCACACGATGTCACTTATATGCAAGAATGAAATGTGAATGTTTTACATAATTAAGGGTTGAAAGGCAAGCTCAATTTGTGGTTGAACTTGTTCCTTTTGAAAACCATAGTGTCAATTTTTCATTGTTCAAATATTGCCTTTTTCAAAGGTGGTTATCCTTTTTTCCCCGTTTTCGTACATCTGACTAGTTCAGTTATGTCTCTCCTTTTCCTAGGAAAGTCGGATACATTCACAAACATGCACCTAGGTACACAATAAATTTGCCTATTTCAGTTATTTCTCCATTTTTCCTTCATTTTGAACATTAGTTGATACCACAGCTGAAAAGTTTGGTTGAGACTCAACTTAATCCTAATATGCACGTCATATTCCTCCAAACTTCAGAAAGAGGTAGCTTAGCTTGTAAAAAATCAAGCAAACCGCAACTTGGAGCTCATTCAGCAGGTAAAGTCAGAGGGATAGCATCTTAATTGGTTCATGTCAACACTTATTTTATTTGTAAATGGTCTGAACATTTGTGAAGACATTTTTATTGTAACTTACATAAATGAACGCCAGACCATATTCAGTGAGGAATAATATACAAAAGTTAAATGACACGTGCTTCATTTTTTAACTTGTCAAGGAGCTCGTCGACAGATGAAAGAATCACCCCTGCTTTCCGTTTTGGTGGTTCATTGACCTCAATGACCTCCATGTCTGATCTAATATCTACACCGAGGTCTTCAGGGGAGACTTTCTTAATAACTTTGGATTTTGCCTTCATTATGTTGGGCAAAGTTGCATATCTGGGCTGGTTAAGTCTCAAATCCGTGCTGCAGCAAAGACAAAATTAATGGTTAACCCATGTTCACAGAAAACTATTCATCACAATACAAATCCTTGAGTCTTTGTATTGAAATGTTTAATGGGCCCTACGTGATTACTGCTGGCAAATCAAGGCAGATGGTTTCAATTCCACCATCAACTTCTCGCTCAACAGTAGCCTTTTGTTTTTCTGTGTCCACTATAACCTGTCAAATTAAGAAAGAACCTTCTAGCATGAATTTTCAATTAAGAAAATTAGTAAAGCAGGGTGGGCAACTAAATCAGTTAATTGACAGAAATAGTTTCCAGTTACTCACAAAGTATCCAAAAAAACCCTAAGAGTTGCTTTCATAATGTGGCATGATCTCATTTCCTCAACTAAGAGCACATCATATGTTGGTCCAGAAAAAGAAAGAGAGCTTCAAAGAATTGAAAAATCCAAGAACTAAAAAATTCTTCCAACAATCTATATGCAACTAACAAAATCAGACAGTACAACAGTTAGTTGTTCAAATTGAACTGCAAGGTGATGGCAGTTGGATAGGTTATCAGAATAGTACTGAAATAATAAGAACATAGTAAGATTTGGAGGAGCATATGCGATGGCAAGAGTCCTTCTCTTTGTCATAGGTGTTCCCAGCTAATCAAAAGAGTAGGGAAAAAAGGGTACCTTGGAGGCAAAGGTTCCTTGTGGCCACTGAAGCAATCCAGCAAGCATTTGTCCAGTTTGGTTGCAATCATCATCAATCGCCTGTTAGTAAAAAGACAAGGACTCAGGAACATAGATTCTCAGCAGATATACACTCAAGTTAAACTTGGTGACTCTTGACTAGTGGAGAATTATATTTTTTTTTTAAAAAAAATAAATATATATTTCTGATTGTGACAAAAAAAATTCAATTAAGCCTTTGAAAAACATCCTCCAAGAAGTAAAGACTGAAAACATGGTAACAAACAATTAACCTTCCATCAGGTCAAACAAGGTCAAACCAGAAGTCCAGAAGAAAAGGCATAACTATTGATGTCCATATGCTTCAGGCAACCCTCAAAACAATTCCACTACAAATTCAAAGCAAAAAAAAGGAAAAATGTTTCTCAAAAAACGATTGATTGGTATGACAGAGCCATGACACGATGTACTGGCTATTTACCTACCTTGTGCCACAACAAATGGAGTGGCTGTTTTCCTGTCCTGAGCAGGATCACCTTTTGACATGTAAAGGCTCTACTGGTGCTTGCAGAAAGACAAACAACATTTATCTGTTTTAATCTCTGAAGTTCTGAAACTTACTTTAGCTACTACTATGGGCTATGATGCACAACACCAGGACCTAATAGGAAGAAAGCTTATAAACCTAGGATATTGCATAAAGACGCTTTTCTACTTCACACATATGGATGTTATCAGTATTCTATTTGCTTAAGTTGCTACAGTGAAAACTAAGGGCTGCTGTGCATAAGTATATTGCGAAATAGTGGGACAGTATCCTCTCATCTCTCAAAAGGACACAAATCTGCTCTGAGCACAATGAAACAAAATCAGAAAAGAGGTCTGATTACATTCAGCTTGTACCAATCGTACCTTAGCTACAAAAGATTTACATTGTTGGTGGAAATTGAGAAAGAGACCATAAACCAAGGGAAAGCAAGCATGGACACTAAAGTAGTGAAATGTGCTGTAATACCCAACAAAGCATCTATCCCAATTGCAATCCAGAACATGCTAAGATGCCTCTAACGCTCTCACCCCCGACAAAATGTCATCTTAAGGCCACCTTGTAGCGAAGAATCTATCTGAATTTGCAAAAGATCAATCACCCTATCTCCAACAAATCCCACACACAGGTTTATCCAGATGAGATAAGCACATTGGGTCTAACTCGAGAATGATCGCAACAAACTGTATGCTAGCTAGTGTGTGAAAGCAAAAATCGTCTCCTCCCACCCCAATCTACAGTTGCTGAACGTACAAATCAATCAGACACCTGATTCTTGAGTCTTAAAATGGGAAATTAGCAGCGCACTGGTAGTGATGAATCAGGATAGAAGGGCGAGCGCGCACCTGCTTGCCGAGGATGACGAGTCCGGGCTTCTCCTGGAGCGCGACGGCTTGGAGGATCTTGGCGACGGCGAGCGGGAGGAGCGGGCGCTTGGGGTCGTCCGGGCCGTGGAGCACGTGGACGGCGCGGTCGGCGCCCATGGCGAGCGCGGTGCGGAGCGTGTCGGCGGACTGCGCGGGCCCGACGGTGGCGGCGACGACCTCGGCGGCGGCGCCGGCCTCGCGGAGCCGCAGCGCCTCCTCCACGGCGATCTCGCAGAACGGGTTCATGGACATCTTGACGTTGGCCGTCTCCACGCCCGTCCGGTCGGGACGCACGCGCACCTTCACCGCGTAGTCCACCACCCGCTTCACCGCGACCAGGATCTTCATGGCGGCGGCGGCGGCGCGCGGCGGCGGCTGTTCTTGCTGGGAGTGGAGGGATGAGCACTGATGAGGGAGGGTGCTTTTCTGCTGAGGAGTTGCGAGTTGCAGCGTCTCACTATTTCTGACTCAGCGGTCAGATGGCGTCACCCACCCGCCCGGCCCATACTCTCCTGTCTTGGCCTGCGTGCTTCAATTCGAGGCTAATTTTTTGGGAGGATAAATGCGAGGCTAATCTTGCCATGTCAGACCAATATTAAAGGGACATCGCAAATTTGGGTATCCAACTAACCTACTACGGTATGCAGTGGCAGCAATCCTTAGGCCCATTTGAGGAGTCAAGCCACTGCTATATACAACTGTAATATGACGGTGTTTTCTAATGAAAGGTGGACAAAACGCTTACATTGTTTTTGTCCAGAAGAGCTAACCTACTGTATAAATTGTTCTCCTAAAAGTATACACACCAAGAAAAAACAATATTACATCTTTTCTTTTATATAAAAAATGAAGTACTGACAAATAAGTTGGAGGCCTTTCATTAAAAAACCGTTATGTGCATTCTAGAGAGCTTTCTAAGCCTTATTCATATAGGGGTAGGCCTTCGCACCTTTGTAGCCTGTTCAAAAGCATAAGCCATCTCGATGAGTCTAGGCTCATATCCCCTGAGCCCACCAAAGGTAACGCCAAAGGGGACGCCATTCTCGTCGTACCCAGCCGGCACCTCGATTCCGGGGAGGCCATTGTAGGAAAGGACGGTGGCGATGCTCGAATCAGGTGTAAAAATTGCGTCGAGCTGGTGTTCCTTCATCGTCTTCTCCACCCCGTTTGCCGACAACTCTTCCATGTGATGTATCGCAGCTCTCTCCCGAGGGCCGATGCCTGTGGTGCTTTCAGATAACACCAGGAGCTGTTGGTCATACTCTACTAGCTTCTCCTGACAATACAATCCAAATTTCAGTACATTGTTAGATTCAAAAACTGAAGGTTCAAATTGACTAAAATTAACTAACCTCGACAGGATGGTCGATGTTGAAAGATATGATTTCAGCTAGGGAGCGGACTGGAGTGTAGGATAAGTTGGAGAGGTAGTTGTTCAGGTTGAGCTTGAACTCTGCTGGCGCTGCAGCCAAGTATCCACTCCTGGTGATGTTCTGTGACTCGCTCAGATTCGCTATGTCCAGGTTCTCGATCACGATCGCTCCACGTTGCCTTAAAACAAGAGTAACCGAGTTAATTACCATGTTGCCCTAAGATTATTGTTCGGCTCATTGTTTCTCTGCTGACTGATAAGTCGATGTTGTTTCCTTGTGAAAGAAAAACATTTTACCATGATCAAGTTCAAACGAACAGGATGCGATTGCTTTGACTATGATCGAAAAGGAAATGACGACCAATGAATTTATGTAAAGAGTAACTCTATTGTAAATTACCTCATTGTTTCGATACTAGTGGAGGGGCGCGCACTTGCGCGCCAGGTCTAAAACCCTGCAGGACAATTTGGTTTTGATTCGCAGTTTGGATGGAACGCAGAGTATTTGGAGGTAAATAATGCAAATTAAAATATACATATACATAAGTATAGGGTGTTCGGACATCAGTAGTACCTAACATTAGTACAGCATGCGTGTAGTAGGTCACAGAGTCTCACTATACATTGGATCGAATAACGTTAACATAGGCCTAATGATAATTAAAGCTGACAGCAGCTGTTGCATGCTGGTGACACAGGATGGCCAGGTAGTTGTAGCATCAGGCAGAGTTTGCTTCATAGGTTGATGCTCCCAGTGTTGAACCCTAACAGCACTCCGTTTCTTCTCCCTTCTGTACAGAAGGTGAGGGAGAGGTCTGTAGATCACTATCATCCAAGTGAAGATCAACTGGTATATCGAAGGACGGGGGAATTATGTCAGCTGTAGCTGATAAGGCCTGCAAGCATTGGTAAATATATTGGCTTGGCCATTTTAATATTCATAGCAGCAAATATATTAGAATTGTGCAAACACTCGAGAACCAATTTACGTATGAAGTTTAACATCGAAATAGTAAATCAGAAAGCATTACCTAGCAATCTATTGTATCAAAGTAGTTCTATGTGCAGCTGGTCTATGCATATTAGCCAACAATTTTGAGCTTAACTCTGAACATGTGAGGCTGAAGCATTACTTTCTTTGACTTCAGCAATCTATTGGCAAGAGCAGCAACAGTGGACTGTTATATGACATTTACATGTATATAGTTTGTCGTACATATTGATTTAAACTCGGCACGCAACTATTCCTGATGATTTCTTAGAAAAAATGGAAAAAAAATACAACAGGAAGCGTAATCACCTGATGAATGTCAGAATTTTCAAAAGAGCAGTATATCATCTGTTGCATTCCTTTTTTATCCACAAAGGGTGGGAAATATCTACTCTGATTCAATCTCCATTGCTGCAGATTGGATATGGCCACTCCATGAAAATATCTTCTTAACTAATCCAATCTTGTAACCATGCTTCCACGCCCAACCTGTATACATGCCAAAGACCTTGTTTGCCCATAGCTGCAGCGGAGAAATATAAACATTTCTGTTAGGAAAAAAACATCATAGCTACCATTTGCACAGTATATATCAGAGCTTCAAAAGGCTTATGACCACATTCAGAGTAAAATACCAACTTCCATCTAGCAGTATGAGAGCATGGATCGTTATAGGCTATTATAGCATGTTTGATAGAAATTTCATGAATTATCTGACCATTCAGAAGCTCCATTTTTTTACTTGGAACTGAGCAGAATAGTAGTTAAGGACAATTTCATAAAGGCAAAAAGGACAGTACGGTTACCTATTGAAATTAGAAAAGCATACGTAGATCTGTAGCTATATCGCACTCCAAGTATTAATCTAAGAAGTATGTGAGTCAAAGAAATAGACTGTAGGTCATTTATGTGAAGGTGACCTAGAAACTAAACATAACCTTTTTTTTGAACAGCTGAACAAATTTAACCATTCTATAAGTATGGGCATGAAACATACATTGGAGCAAGAAACTGAGTCAAAAATTTGTAGCTCACTGTCATGGTAGCTGTATAAACAGAAGAGAATTTTTTGTCCATCAAGAAAGACCAGGGTAACACTATCTTTTTTTTTCTGTCAGAATGAAACAAACATTGTCCAATCCAAAAAATGAAAGGCCTAGAATGATCATTGAAATGAAGCTGCACCTCGATGGCCAGAAACTGAAAGTGGAAATAAAGATTGCGTGTACCTGATGGGAATGCCGCAGGTCAACTTGGATCAGCATATAGGCAAGGCCTATAATGATCGACTGCGTGTACCCTGACAACAGCTGCATGCTATATTTATGTCAGCTTGCACCGTGGCATGCAAAAGGAAAAGATATTTAAATGCAAGGGAAGATAGAAGTTTTTGTA
The DNA here is from genome assembly GCA_018135685.1 of Themeda triandra. NCBI lineage: Eukaryota > Viridiplantae > Streptophyta > Magnoliopsida > Poales > Poaceae > Themeda > Themeda triandra. The sequence continues at coordinate 165,539 of JAENPR010000219.1, read as the reverse complement.
ACCCAATTAAGTAAATGACTAAAAATAAGCTACCTGCTAGCAATGCTGCAGGCCAACCTGGATCAGCATATAGCCAAGGGCAGTAGCAAAATTAGATGAAGACAACAATAATGTGAACCAATGAGCAAATATCCATTGCCTAGATCACTCCACGCTCTGGTTTCTGTCGTTTGAAGCAATAATTTATTCTTGCCTTCCAGAGAGCCTAACCAGAAGTCAGAAATAATGAAATCGCACCAACTGAGAGCACAGCAATGCCTCAAGTATAAGAAGCAGATTACAAACTACAAACACCGATGGAATAAAGAGGGCATGCCAATATTGTCCCAGTTTTTTAGTATCTGTGTCAACAGGAGTACCCAAATAAAAACACACTGGGTTCACAATGCCGAAAGATGGTAAATATATTTATGGAACACCATTTAATTAGGGTGGAAAGCGTATAAGTGTGCAGACCTACAGATTATGTGTAAAATTATACAGCTTTAGTTTTAGCACTTGGTAACTAAAAAGGAATTTTTAGCACCAATAAGTTCAGTTCACTGATTAACAATCTAGAAGCCTGTAGTAACCTGATTTAATATATACACTGAACAATCAAATAGATTAGCAGAAAAGCATATCAACAGTATTCCTATGTACCGAAACAGTCCATCTCTTTTGTGACACCATTTAGCTAACAGAGGCCAAACTACTGCTAGAAGAGGAGATGAGGGAAGGGAAGGAGACTATGAAGTAATTCATCTTATTTTTATGAATAAGGGCCTGTAGGAAATATGAGTAGTGGTACAAAAGGTTGAATCCATGGTATAGGCTACTGGGAGATGGATTTCCCATAGACTCGGGGTAAAAATAAACAGACACATATTTGGCGGAGCCAAAATCCCCGAAACTTTTTAAACAGGGCCATCTTGAAGCCATACTTGCACAACCAAGGTCCATGCTGCGAGATATGAGTCCTATCAAAATGGAGAGACTGATGGCATGCGAGAAGAGAGTTGGGAGGTTACCTCGTCGTCCACGTAGGCGCCACTGCTATCACTGGCGAGGCGAACCAAATTGAAGTACAACAAACAAGCACATCGAAGTACACGGAAGAAGCACCATGGAAATTCCAGAATCGAGAATCCAGAATCCCGATTTGAACTAAGAACTCATGTCGTGCAGGAAATTAAGCGATCGAAGGATTTTGCAAAACACATAAGCAAGATTCTTTGAGGGACAACTATGGAATGTGCTGAGTAAATATATCATCGGCAATGGGATGTGCTCAGTAAGCAACCAAGAAACTATGTGCACTAATGACATCATAGACAATGGAACCATGGTCAAGAGCAAACATGAAAAATGTAGGTGGGCATATTTACCGCGACAACCCAAGGGAAATGAGTGGAGGAGGCCTATCTCATGAGATGGGACTGAGTGATGGCCAACCAAATAGATCCACCAGTGCGATAGCCGGAACGAATTCGAGGAGGAAAAAATCGAGCGACGTGGATAGCCTAATCGAATTTGGAGCGACGTGGCCATAGCCTCCATTCAGCAACCGAGCCAACATAGGATGAATGGTAGTAATGACACGGAAATGCAAATAGGAGGAACCATGGAACAATCAAATAATCGGCTATCGCTGCACAGTTCCATTGTTTCAGTCTGTAAAAGGTTCATCATTGCACAATCCCAAAACCTCAGTACTTCAACGAGGTGTATGTAATCCAAGCAGCAGCAAGAAGGCGGTCAATTCAAAACGAAAGCAAAATCGGACGTGCCACAACAAAATCAATGAAGCTTACTGCTCCAGGTACCAGGATAAGCAGGACATAGGATCGGCTAGGTAGGGGAGACGCACGGGCAAGCATCACACGAGAAGGGCGCCATGGGAGCGGCAACATCCGGGAAAGGAAGTGCCGCAACCATGAAGGCGCCGTTCGGACCCCGAGAAGAAGGCGGTGAGGAAGAGAGCGGGATTCGTCGAGCCACCATGGACCGCCGGGAGGATGCGGCGGGCGACGGCGACCGGCGGGCGACCGAGCGGCGGCCACGGGAGAGGTGGACCCCGAAAGAGAGAGGGAGGGCGGTGGGGCGTAACCCTAACCCTAACCCTAACCGAAGGCGGATCGTGAGCATCACCCGGGAGCTGCGCGGGAAGGGGACGTGGAGACGGAGGTAGAGGAGAGGAGGGGGCCCCGCCCGCGCCCGGGCGCCGCCGTCGTCGCGGCCGCCGCTGCGCCCGCTCCGGCCGCACGGCCACGCGGCCGCCCGAACCGGACGAGACCGCCCGGACGCGCACGCGGGCGCCGGCGGCGGCCCGCGGCCACCCCCACCCGGCCGGCAGGCTGGACCGCCCGCCCTGCGCCCGCCCGGCCCGGCCGCCCGCCGCCCCCGCGTCGCCGCGGCCCGCCGCCGCCCCGTTGGGAGGCGGCACCACCGCCCGGCCGCGCGTAACGGCATCCCGTGCGGGTCGCGCCGCCCTCGCCGGCTGCGCGCCGCGCCCGGTCGCTCCGTCCCGCGGCCTGCGGGCCGCCGGGCCGCGCCCGCCCCTCCGCATCGGGAGGAGGTGGAGGAGGCCGGGTCGGGGATGGGAGGGAGGGATTTTTCTTTTTTTCTTTTTTTTTTTGCCCTAAGAAGTCCTCCATTTATATGGAGGAAGGCGGGGGACCTATGTGCAAAATTCGCATGCGGGCGGGTAACCGTAAAGCGCCGGCGTTTGGAATTTTCTCTTCTTCGCCACTTTTACGCGGGTAAAAGTGAAAAAGAGACCACCGTGTTTACTGTGGTCTTCGCTGTCTTAGTTTCGAAGTGAAAGAAGCCATTTGGTATACCAATCCTCTTGCCACGTAACCCGTCAATCTTCAGAAATTGCTTGTACCCGCCTTTAGGGATGTACTTGGACGCTGCCCTTGTGGCTTCAGCGTCAAGGGCATCGTAGCCGACAATAGCATCCAGCACGTGGACGGCATCTGCTACGGTGCGACACAATGGTCTGCAGCATGCATTTGGAGGGTTCAATTGGGAGCAAAAATCAACGTGTTAATCACTTAATTTGGCAAGTTCATTCGATGCACAAACACAAATTAATCAAAAATTAAAGACGGATTACTAGTTAGTCATCAGCTTATTACCCGACAATGTCCTGCCTGAGCGTGAAGGGGATGACGCCGGAGCGACTGGTCAAACCAACTGTTGGCTTGATCCCGACCACTGCGTTCACCGACGCCGGGCAGAGTATGGACGCTATGGTTTCCGTCCCGAGCGTCACGGCGGCCATGTTGGCCGCCGCCGCGATCGCCGAACCGGTGCTTGCTTCGCATGGATCCATTCTCAGCACGTAAGGGTTCTGCATTCGACACGATGCATGTCAGACGAAGCTATACCATGACAACGATTGAGCAAGAAAATAGTCATATCATACCATGGCTTGTCCGCCTCGCGCGCTCCAGCCATGGAGCCCCCTGGCGCTGCGCATGTTGCCCCACTCGGGAAGGTTGGACTTGCCGAGCACGATGGCGCCGGCGCGCCGCAGCCTGCTCACCACGCCGGCGTCGCGCCTGACTTTGGACCCGAGCAGCGCAAACGACCCGGCCGTCGTGTTGAGCCGGTCGCGCGTCGCGATGATGTCCTTCACCAGCACGGGGACGCCGTGGAGAATGGACGACGATGCTCGGTGGTGCTGGTCACCGGACGTCCGCTCGGCGTCGGCGCAGGCAGCGTCGCGGAGCGCGTCCGGGTTCACCTCGATGACGGCGTGGAGCTTCGGGTTCAGCCGCGCGATCTGGTCCAGGTAGTACTGGACCAGCGCCGTCCACGTCAGGCTGCCGTTCTTGAAGCCGCGCTGGATGCTGTCCAGGGTGGCCTCTTCGAACTGGAACGCGGCGCCGCCGCCGGTGACTGTGACAGCAATGGCCGCTGCCAGGAGCAGCAATCTCTGCCAAGGCATGCTGTCTGCCTGCGAGCTGATTCTGCCACCTGATGATCTTGCAACAAGTGTGTTTCTGAGAGTTTTACATACTTTACATCAAGTATATATACGAGTGCAAAGCAGTCGTTAGACTTTTTATAGAGGGCATTAATTTAGGGCCTGTTTGTTTTCTAGGACTAAAAGTAAAGTGCACTAAACTTTAGTACTAAAGAGCCAAACATAAGAACTAAAATGGACTAAAACATTTTAGTTATATGCATTCATTTTAGCCACTCAAGGTGAACTAAAAAGGAACTAAAATATTTTAGTCCACTTTAGTTTTAGTTTGGGAACCAAACAGGCCCTTAATTCCCATGGTTTTTCACTAACGAGAGACTCCTTTGTGGCCTGTGTGTTTGACTTCCTCGTTTCGTTAAAACCGAGAACCACGACACGATGCATGAGAGGCCTACGGTTTGATGGTATTAGTAAACGTTTATTTGGCACAACTCTATCCATGAAAAACAATTGCATGCCGCTTAGTTTTGCTTCGGAAGTACCGTGAACAAAAGCATGCTAGCAAGGCCCCCACTAAGCCATCTGATAATAATTAGCTGGCGATGGCTAATTAGAGCATCTCCAAGAGTTTGCCAAATTAACTTGCTATCCATAAAAAATTGGTAAAACATGAAAAAATATCCTCCAACAGTTTGACATCTAACTTGCCAAATTTTAGCAAGTTGCTAAATTTCACTCCTCCACGTGCATATATACGCACGCAGAGGGTTGCCATCGTGGCCCTGGTCCCTCACCGGTCTTCCCGGGTGCGCATGCAACCACTTGCTTCCTCACCTTGCATGCAACCACGAAGGAAAAACAGTTATCGGTTGGGTCTACTATTTTGATTTTTGCCAAACTCAAATGGCAAACTATTGGAGGTGCTACAATATTTCACTTGCCATATGCTTTAGGTGAGTTTTAGCAAACTCTTGAAGATGCTCATGATTTGATCTAGCTGTTAGTAGAATAGTTGTTATCTTTTTTTCTTTCTCGAATACGCAAGAGCATTGAGTATCAGCATATTAAAAAGAAAATAGAGTTAGATAACAAAAGGACAGTCTATAGTTGGCTAGAGCAGCGATGATTATATTAAAATCTCGGTGAGTAGCAAGCTACCCCATCCTAAACTCCCTAGGTTTGTTTGAATCCACTGATCAGCCTCTGCCATAATGATGAGCGCAGGAAACTGGGTACTGATCAAGCCATGGCGTCCTAAGAGCATCTCCAAGGGCTTTGCAAATAGACTTTGCATTGCCCAATTTGCAAAAAAAACTAGAGAACACCCCTCCAATGGTTTTGCAAATGAGGTTTTGAAAGGACCTAATTGGCCTAGAGGGGGGGTGAATAGGCCTTTTTACAAAACCTGAAACTCACAGACTCGAAATTGCGGAAGTTAAATACCAGACCGGAAGTTCCGGTGTCTGGATCGGAAGTTCCGGCAGGGGAATCGGAACTTCCGATTCAGACGAATCAGAACTTCCAGCACCTAAATAAGCTACGAAATCAGAGTGAATCGAGTTGTGATTTCAGATCCAAGTGTTACCACACCCTCTTTGATGTTGTTGAAGATGATGTTGAACTTCTCAAGCCTTTGCACCGTTCCAAATCGTAGATCGAGACGATACACCTATGAAGTAGGGGGTCGAGAGGAAGAACAACAAATACACAAGAACAAAGGGTAGTCGAAGCTACCTCCACAGCAAGACAAGCTATTTATCCCGAGGTTCGGCAATCCCCACGAAGGAGTTCCTACGTCCCCGTTGTTGAGGTGACCACGAAGGTCTGACCACTTAGGTCTCCTCCCTCAAAGCAACCACAAAGGTTAGCCCGAGATTTCCACTAAGGATCAAAGGGTGATACAAACACTTCGGGGTGCCCTCACAAATGAAACAACACGGGCAACCACGAAGAACGCCTAGCCGGCTAGGGTTCCAAGAACCCAAGAGTAACAAACACAAACCAAGCCGGCAAGACGGGGAACCAAAGTGCTCAAGTCGTAGATCGAAGCTCCCGCTCTCAAATCTCACTTCCCTAGCTCAACAATCGAAGATTGGAGCTTGGAGGCTTAGGGGGAGAGAGAGTGGGCGAGTTGCAGCTGTTGGGAGAGCTTAGAGGCAAGAATGAAGTGAATGAGCCCGGGTAACAGTTAGAAACGCAGGTAAGAAGTATTTATAGTGAAGCATCGGAAGTTCCGGTGAAGACCATCGGAACTTCCGGTCCACTACGAACTAACCGTTGGATTGTCAGAGCTGACAGGGGCCAATCGGAACTTCCGGTCCGTACCGGAACCTCCGGACGAAGGCCGGAACAAATCTCTGATGCGCGCTTGCTCTGGTTACTGTGCAAACCGGAACTTCCGGTCAGGGGACCGGAACTTCCGATCCGACCCGGAGCTTCCGGCCGAGGGCCGAACGGGAATGCGATGCGCGGGTGCTCGAGTATCAGTGCGGATTGGAACTTCCGGTCGGGGACCGGAACTTCGATCCAAGCTGAAGATCGCTTTGCACGCTCGACTTGAATATTTATTTTAGCCGGAACTTCCGGTGCTACCACCGGAACTTCCGATCCGCCTCTCTCAGCCTAAAACTAGTTCGACAAGAGCACTTTTGAACCCCATTTTGCTAACTAGCTTTGTGTCCCTCTTGATAGTGCGGCGTTTCCTACGACTCAAGGTAAAGATAAAAGATTAGAGCATCCGTGAGTCGAAGCGCCTCCTTGTCCATGAAATTTAGGGTGCTTTAATTCACCAAATATTAAACTTGATTTTATCAATGGACTAACACCTGTAGATTTCACTTGAAAGAGCATGTTATTCCCTAATTTGATTGTCATCAATTATCCAAAACCCACATCGGGGGCGAATGCACTTACAAACTCCCCCTTTTTGGTAATTGATGACAACCAACTTAGACTTACATAAATAATAGGAAGAATTAAAGCTTTTGAATTCCAAAATTCAAGTGAAGCTCCCCCTTAATGTATGCATGGGATTTGGAATTTCAAATCTTGATTCAAATCAAGATGGCATACATTAGAAACGAGCTCCCCCTAAATTTTGCAATCCGTGGGGTGCCTAAGTGTGTGTGATACAATAAAGCCATGATGCATATGACATGATATATCACAAGAATAAAGCAAAAGAATTTGAATGGTTATGTAAGAAAGAAAAACACTTAAGCTCAACATAACCATTCTAAAACCAACAACCACCATAAGCATCAACACAAGAGGCTAAACAAGCTAGAATAGGTAATAAGCATAGAGTTTTAGCCTACAAGCATCCATCACACACAAGGTTCAAGTTTACCACATGGTTCACCACACGAGATAGAGATATAAACCGACAAATAGCTATCCTATTACATAAGGGTAAGCCTAACACTCCCCCTTTGGCATCAAATGCCAAAAAGGGTAGGCTGCGAGGAGGCACAAGGGACTGCACTGCTACTCATCATCATCATCATCATCAAGGTCATAGTTCACCAACGTGCTCTTGCCATGAGGATCAGAAGAGGTGGACTGCCCAAAAGTAGATGCAAACTGCGGAGGATGAGTGCCAGTAGAAGCTCTAGTGATAGCATCTGCTTCACCAAAGATGTCTCCCCACTCACAACTGAGCTGAACGTCCTGACGCTGAAATGCTGACTGCTGCCCCTGATACTGCTCATAAGCTGAGAAGTCCTGCTGCTGCTGCTCATACTGTCCCTGTCCTTGACCTCCAGCTTGCTGCTGCTCATACTCGCGCCATTGGTCATTAAAGGGGCGAAGAGGAGAGGCCGGAGGGAGCCCGGCACGCTCCTCTAAGCGCCTCATGCGCTGATCCTGCTTGGCCTGACAATAACAGAAGTAGGATATGAACCTCTGGAAAACATTGCCCATGCCACTGCCACGGCCACGACCACGACCATGCCCACGGCCACGACCACGACCATGGCCTCCAGAACTCTCAGTAGAAGGATCCACAGGTGCACCTTCAGCTTCTTCATCTGCCACAGCTGCCTCCTCATGCTCTTGTCCAGCATCACTGTCACCTGCCCCAGCCTTAGCCTGAATCCGTCGGATAGCCCAATCCGGATGCTTGACATCATGACCAAACCGAAGACCAGATACTTGCTCAATGATGTACATAAGATATGGAGCATAGGGAAATGACTGGTTGGCGGTCAAAGATATCTCCTGAATATGACGCCACATAAGATCTGACACACTGAACCTCTTGCCAAGTGCAAAGCAAACAAGAATAGCAGGAGCATGGTTGTGAATGGAAGTGTAATCTCCAACCTTGGGATCAATGGTTTCACGAAGCAAATTGTTGAGCACATAGAAATAGGGCTTCAAACCAGGAGTCTTGCCAGTTGCGGAGCGGGGAGAGGTATAGATGCCAGCTTCAATGAAATCTGCTCTGGTGATAGGATTTGGATAATAATCAAACAGACTGGGAAGATCACGGTCAGTATGATCAAATCCAAGAAGACGACTGAACTGAACATAATCACAGCGGTAATGCAGCCCTTCTGTCATCCAATGAAGCACCTTGCGCTCTGCATCAATGAAAATAGTTGCCCAAAACTGACAAAGTACCTCAGTATTCCAATCCTGCTTGAAGATCATGAGTGGTAAAATGTTCCACTCCTCTAGACGGGTGATCAAGGCATCAATCTCAGGATTTTTCTTTGCTACTAAGGAAGCTAGAGTGGGTGCCTTGTGCTTGATAATAGGAGTGGTTGGACCATATGGACCTGACTTCAAGCATACTGACTCATAATAATCCTGCTGAAACTGAGACCAAAAGCGAGGATCAATACCTTCAAGTCGAGTCCAAGCAAATGGAGGATCCTGATGCATACGCGGAACATCAGAGGACTGCTTCTTGTAGTCTATGCAGAGACGGCCAGTGGAGGAAGCAGGACGGTGATTGCTAGGAGAGCGAGAACCAGGAGGAGGTCGCTGAAGCACGTGGTTCTGAGTAGCAATTCCAATCCGAGCAGGAGAGTGGCGAACAAGTGTTGGATCAATAGCACGGCCTTCCACTTCAATGACATCAGAAACGATGAAGACAAACTAGCGGACCTTCTGGCTCTTCTGCTGCTGCTGCGGAGCGCTGCTGCCGCTGACCCCGGGAGGAGGAGGCAGAATGCTTATGGGAAGGACGACGGGTCCGGAGAGGACGATCCTCCTCACCATCCCCCAAAATCGGAGGGCGAGGACGCGAGGAGCGCGGAGGGTTGGAGCGACGCTGATCCATACTGCAAGAGTAACACGGCAAGGATAAGCTTAGACATGACTCAAGGGAATACGGCAATCGGATGAACAAGCGGAGGCATGATCAGACACTGTGCACTGCCCACCGGAAGTTCCGGGCATAGGCCGGAAGTTCCGGTCACCGGAAGTTCCGGTGCCGAGGGCCGGAAGTTCCGACCCGTGGCGGTGCATGGCGCATGACCACGTTCCGACAAATCCAACCGTGGAAATTGCACAATAAGCATTCACAGAGCATGTATTGGCTAAACATAGCTAGCACGTGGAAGGAATCGAGCCAAAACAAAGTACATTGGGAGATCGAGGCCGAAATCCCGGTACCTTGCTCTCCGAAGAGTGAGGGCCGAATCCACCCGTGCCGAGCTCTCCCGGCGTCCACCAACACCACCAAGTCGATCTCCAAGGCTTGGGCAAGCTCCCCCTCGAGGGGATTTGAAAATGGCCTGAGGAGGAGGGAGATCGGAGGTGGGGCGGGTGGTGGCGCCGCCGCCGGCGTCGGTTTGAGGAAGAATGGGATAAGAAGAGGAAAAATTGACTTTTACCACGCGGCCCCATATTTATACCGCAGTCATTTTGGCTGATCGGAAGTTCCGATCCGGGCGAGTCAGATCGGCGCACGGATTTTGAACGGCCGTAAGTTCCGGGCCTAAACCGGAGGTTCCGATGGAAATCGGAAGTTCCGATAGAAGCCATCGGAAGTTCCGACAGGCCAAAAACCAGTGAAAAGAAGGCCTAAAGAGGGTGAACCAAGTGATATTCTTAAACCAACTCATACATGTCCAGATTTCATGAAACCAGGGCATAACTATGGACATATTTGAGCTGTGAAAAATAGATTTTGAAATTTTCACTCAAGTTTTCACAAGAATTTTCATCCTATGCTAAACAAACAAGTATGCACAAGATGTCAAGCCATGTTATGAGAATCAATGATATTGAGTTCACGCCTCAAAGCACAAAATCTTGACTCATCTAGTGGCTTTGTGAAGATATCGGCTAACTGGAATTCGGTGCTCACATGTTGCACATCGATATCTCCTTTGGCTTGGTGGTCTCTCAGGAAGTGATGACGGATGTCTATGTGCTTTGTTCTAGAGTGGTTTACTGGGTTATCAGCTAGCTTGACAGACTCCTCATTGTCACACAAGAGAGGAATCTTGCTTTGCTCACAACCAAAGTCTCTCAAGGTTTGCTTCATCCAAAGTAATTGGGCACAGCAAGCACCGGCCGCCACGTACTCGGCTTCAGCGGTGGAAAGAGCGATGGAATTTTGCTTCTTAGAACTCCATGACACCAAGGACTTGCCAAGAAATTGACATGTCCCGGATGTACTCTTTCTCTCTACCCTGCAACCGGCATAATCCGAATCGGAGTAGCCAAGTAGAGTGAAAGTGGAGCCCTTGGGATGCCATAAGCCAAGATTAGGTGTGAACACAAGATACTGAAAAATTCTCTTAACAGCCATGAGATGACATTCTTTCGAATTAGCTTGAAATCTTGCACACATGCACACGCTAAACATAATATCGGGCCTAGATGCACAAAGGTAAAGCAAGGATCCAATCATGGAGCGATATACCTTTTGATCTACGGCCTTGCCGTCATTATCAAGATCAAGATGTCCAGTTGTAGGCATTGGTGTCTTCATGGGCTTGGCCTCGTTCATGTCAAACTTCTTTAGCATGTCGGAGGTGTACTTGGTTTGACTTATGAACGTGCCATCTTTGTGTTGCTTGATTTGAAAACCAAGGAAGTATGTCAACTCTCCCATCATGGACATCTCAAACCTTTTGGTCATGATCCTACTAAATTGCTCACAGAGAACATCATTAGTACTGCCAAATATAATGTCATTGACATATATTTGGCATATAAAAATATCATTATTGACTCTGCGAGTAAATAAAGTGGGATCGGCCTTTCCTATCTCAAACCCTTGTTTGATTAGGAAATCCTTGAGACAATCATTCCAAGCTCTAGGGGCTTGCTTGAGCCCATAGAGTGCCTTTGAGAGCTTGTAGACATGGTTGGGATAATGTGGATCTTCAAAACCCGGTGGTTGCTCCACGTACACGGTTTTGGAGAGGGGGCCGTTGAGGAATGCACTTTTCACGTCCATTTGAAACAACTTGAAATCATGGTGAGCAGCAAAGGCAAGTAATATACGAATAGATTCAAGCCTAGCTACGGGTGCATAGGTCTCCCCAAAGTCCAAACCTTCGACTTGTGTAAAACCTTTGGCAACCAACCGTGCTTTGTTTCTTGTAACCACGCCGTACTCATCTTCTTTGTTGCGGAAGACCCACTTGGTGCCTATAACATTTTGCTTGGGTCTTTCCACCAAGGACCAGACTTCATTCCTGGTGAAGTTGTTCAATTCTTCTTGCATGACTATTACCCAGTCCGGATCCTGCAAAGCGTCCTCCACCTTTTCTGGCAAAATAGAAGAGACAAAAGAGTAATTTTCACAGAAACATGCTAAGCGTGAACGTGTTGTTACCCCTCTTTTGATGTCTCCTAAAATGCTATCAACGGGATGGTCCCGTTGAATTGATTGATGAACTCTTGGGTGAGGCACTGTTGTTCTTCTTTGGATGGGGCTGTTATCTTCATCTTCATTGCCTTGATTAATTGAAAAATCAAGGTCTTGATCATCTTGATCATCTCCTTGATTGACTTCATGATCTTGTGGGGCATCATCATTTGCTTGTTCTCTTGAGTCATGATCCCTTCTTGCAGTGGAAGCATCATCATGGGCATCGGTTGACCCATGATGCATGGTAGGACCATGAGGAATTTGCACTTGTGCATCATCATCTTCTTCTTCAATGGGTTTGACTTCTCCGGTAGCTAGCTTCTTGATCACTTGATGTGATGGTTCTTCTTTACCTACAATTTCAGCATTGACTTGCTCCTTTTGAGAGCCGTCACTTTCATCAAAAGTCACGTCTACCGTTATTTCAGTTTGACCGGTGGTCTCATTGAAAACGTGGTAGCCATGTTCGTTAGTACCATAACCAAGTAAGAACCCTTCATCAACCTTAGGTGAAAACTTAGAGTCTTTGGATTTCTTTCTAAGTATGAAACACTTGCATCCAAACACTCTAAAGTAGTCCACCTTAGGCTTTTTACCGGTTAGAAGTTCGTAGGCGGTCTTGTTCCTTATCTTGTGCAAATACAAGCGGTTGATGGCATGACATGCCGTGTTGACCGCTTCCGCCCAAAAGTCTTTTTCTGAAATCTTGTATTCATCCAACATTGCTCTTGCGGCTTCGATGAGTGTCCGGTTCTTCCTCTCCACAACACCATTTTGTTGTGGAGTGTATGGAACCGAAAACTCATGTTTGATGCCTTCTTCATCAAGAAATGCTTCAATGTTGGTGTTCTTGAACTCCGTCCCGTTGTCACTTCTCACTTTATTGATCTTCACTTCAAACTCATTTTGAGCTCTTCTAACAAATTTCTTGAAGATCCCTTGGGTCTCACTTTTGTCCTTCAAAAAGAATACCCAAGTGAAGCGAGAAAAATCATCAACTATTACAAAACCATATTTGTTACCTCCAATGCTTATGTAAGCATTGGGTCCAAAGAGATCCATATGTAGTAGCTCAAGAGGTCTTGTAGTTGTGACGATGTTTTTCGCGAGATGCTTAGCTCCAACTTGTTTGCCCGCTTTACATGCACTGCAAATTCTATCTTTCTCAAAAGAAACATTTGTTAGTCCAAGGATGTGTCCACCTCTTTGGAGATCGGCCAAGTTCCTCATGCCAACATGAGCTAGTCGGCGATGCCATAACCAGCCCATGCTAGATTTTGCCACAAAACAAGTGTCGGACCCCACTCTACTAGATGAGAAATCAACTAGATAGAGCTTGCCCTTCAATTCACCGGTAAAGACAATAGAGGAATCCGATCTCTTAGAGACTTCCACACCCTTATCCGTAAAGAGACAATTGTAGCCCATCACACTCAATTGTGAGACAGACAACAAATTGTATCCCAACGAATCCACAAGTAAAACATTGGAAATGGAATTATCATTTGAGATAGCAACTTTACCCAATCCAAGAACATCTCCTTTACTATTGTCCCCAAAGACAATCCTTTCACCTGATGAAGCATTTGGTTGAAAGGAGGAGAATATACTTTCCGTCCCGGTCATATGGTTGGTGCATCCACTATCAAGCACCCATTTTGGTCCACCGGAGGCGTATTCCTGCAAGACAAATTCAAGCCTTTAATTTAGGTCCCGAGTTGGAACCTAGGGGGTTAGACACATAAGACTTGGGAACCCAAACACTCCTCAAGATTTGTCTCTTCTTGAGAGCACCAACATATCTCACAATAATCTTTCCATCCTTGTCCCAACAACACATGTAATCGCAAATATTGTTGTGTGAAATAGGCACTTGTTGCTTGGGCACCTCCACTTGCTGCTTCTTGTTGTTCTTGCTGCTTGCACGTGGACTTGTGGGTGCAGTGGCATTGTTTACCTTATCAATAAGGTCAACAAGTGGTACACCTTTGTTGAACTTAACACATGCCACTCCATTCACCATGTTCCTTCCATTTGACTTACCATTGTACCTATTATATCCGAGGCCATCTTTGATGATGGGGTGCCTTGATGCTTTGAACACATTTGCCGGTTGCTTATCCTTGCATTTGCAACCTTTCTTGACAATTGTGTTCAATCTTTGAATCTCCTTGTTTTTCTTCGCTAGCTCATCAAGGTTAGTAGCATAAGCATTTACATCAATTTTTGAGGACATTTCACAGTTTTTGCTTGTAGAAGCTTTGGCATCCTTGGAATTGGTGGAAGTGCTAGTCCAAAGTTTCTCATAGTTTAACTCAAGCTCATGATATTTATTTGTTAAGCTTGTAAGGCTTTCTTGAGTCAAACTATGATCATTCTTTACACTAACCAAAGAGTCGTTGAGTGAAGAATGTTCCTTAGCCAAGCCCTCATTAGTATCCTTGGCTAAAGACAATTCTACATTCAATTTCTCAACCTTCTTCTTTTCCTTGGAGAGGCATGCCTCAAGTCCTTGGGTCTTCTCCCTTTCCTTTAGGAGCAATTCCCCTTGCGACTCAATACATGACTCAAGCTTATCTTTTGCCATAATTAGCTTAAAGATTTTAGTTGCAGCAACTTTACCATGTTTCTTGAACAAATTTGAGGCATAGTTCTCATCATCTTCATCATCACTATCACAATCATGAGATGGAGATGAGGAGGAGTCAAGTTGTACCTTGTCTCCTAGTGCCATGAGGCAAATAGGAGCTTCATCCTCATCGTCGGAGAGGTTGGCGAAGAGTTTTGGTGTTGAAGACGTGTTGGTGAAGAGTGATGTTGAGGTAGAAGTCCCTTGGATGGCAATTGCAGCAACACTTGTCCCATTGTCATTTTCATCATCACTATCACTGTCCGATTGCCACTCTTGACCTATGTGTGCTTCACCCTTCTTCTTGTCCTTGTACCTTTTGTCACCTTGTTTGTGATATCTTGACTTCTTCCCTTTGTTGGGGCAATCGGCCGCAAGATGACCGGTGTCACCACATTCATAGCAAAACCTCTTCTTGTATGGCTTGTTTCCTCCATACCTTCTCATTTTGTCTTTCTTCAACCTCAAATAGTTCTTGTAGTTGCCGACTAACATAGCTTGTTCTTCATCAAGATCATCATCATCCTTATGCTTACCACAACAACCTTTGTGGTGATGACTTGATTCACCTCCTTGGGATGCCGAAAGGGCAATGCTCTTACTTTCACTCTTTGCTTCCTTGGCTTCATCATCCAAGACCTCATGATGCATCAATTTTGCAAGCATTTCTTGGGGTGTCATGGTCATGTAGTTTTCCTTCTCCATGATGACAGAGGCAAGCACATTATTCTTTGTCCTGTAGATTCTACAAATCTTTCTTGCTGTTGCATTGTCATCCCAACATGTTGAACCAAGTGCTCTAATTTGGTTTACCATGGTCATGAATCTATCAAAGAACATCTTGGTTGTTTCTTCTTCACGAATTTTGAAATTCTCAAGCTTGTGTTGTAAGAGCTCTGTGTTGCCAACCCTTACACTCTTGTCTCCTTCAAATGAAACTCTTATGGTTTCCCAAATTTGCTTTGCATTGGTCATACCTATGAATTTGTTGTTGTCCTCCATATTGAGGCATTGCAAGATCAAGGTTGCATTGCGCGTTGAGATGAAAGTCTCTTTCATCTTCGGGTCCCCATTTACTTGGATCTTCCGGTATATCTATGCCAACACTCACAACTTCCCAACATCTTGCCGCAATAAGATGTAGCTTCATTCTATGAGACCAATCGGTGTACCTTACACCATCAAATTGAGGTGGCTTGCCGGGGTTGATCATGGGCAAGCCAAGATTGATGCTCTTGCTCGATGAACTGTACTCAAATGGCATCTTGTTGTAGCTCTTGGGAGTTTTGTCGCCGCCTTCACTTGATGATTCACTGCTTTTCTTTTCTAAGAGCTGCGACAACTTGGTGAGTTGATCTTGCATCTTTGTCATCTGCTCTTGCTGCTGCACTTGTAGTGTAGTTGAGAACTTTTCTGTTATTTGCTCAATCATTTGCTTTTGTGTGGCTTCATCCATCTTGGCCAATGTTGTTCCTCACGTGGTTAAGCGTATATCCGAGGAACCGGGCTCCGATACCAATTGAAAGGACCTAATTGGCCTAGAGGGGGGTGAATAGGCCTTTTTACAAAACCCGAAACTCACGACTCAAAATTGCGGAAGTTAAATACCGGGCTCGGAAGTTCCGGTGTCTGCGGATCGGAAGTTCCGGCGGGGAATCGGAACTTCCGATTCGGACAAATCAGAACTTCCAGCACCTAAATAAGCTACGAAATCAGAGTGAATCGAGTTGTGATTTCAGATCCAAGTGTTACCACACCCTCCTTGATGTTGTTGAAGATGATGTTGAACTTCTCAAGCCTTTGCACCGTTCCAAATCGTAGATCGAGACGATGCACCTATGAAGTAGGGGGTCGAGAGGAAGAACAACAAATACACAAGAACAAAGGGTAGTCGAAGCTACCTCCACAAAGAAGACAAGCTATTTATCCCGAGGTTCGGCAATCCCCATGAAGGAGTTCCTACGTCCCGATTGTTGAGGTGACCACGAAGGTCGACCACTTAGGTCTCCTCCCTCAAAGCAACCACAAAGGTTAGCCCGAGATTTCCACTAAGGATCAAAGGGTGATACAAACACTTCGGGTGCCCTCACAAATGAAACAACACGGGCAACCACGAAGAACGCCTAGCCGGCTAGGGTTCCAAGAACCCAAGAGTAACAAACACAAACCAAGCCGGCAAGACGGGAACCAAAGTGCTCAAGTCGTAGATCGAAGCTCCCGCTCTCAAATCTCACTTCCTAGCTCAACAATCGAAGATTGGAGCTTGGAGGCTTAGGGGAGAGAGAGTGGGCGAGTTGCGGCTGTGGGAGAGCTTAGAGGCAAGAATGAAGTGAATGAGCCCGGGTAACAGTTAGAAACGCAGGTAAGAAGTATTTATAGTGAAGCATCGGAAGTTCCGGTGAAGACCATCGGAACTTCCGGTCCACTACGAACTAACCGTTGGATTGTCGGGCCGACGGGGGCCAATCGGAACTTCCGGTCCGAGACCGGAACTTCCGGTCCGTCGGAACCTCCCGAAGGCCGGAACAAATCTCGATGCGCGCTTGCTCGGTTATCAGGCAAACCGGAACTTCCGGTCGGGGACCGGAACTTCCGATCCGACCGGGAGCTTCGGCCGAGGGCCGGAACGAATGCGCGGGTGCTCGGAGTGCGTGCGGTGGAACTTCCGGTCAGGGGACCGGAACTTCTGATCCAAGCTGAAGATCAGCTTTGCACGCTCGACTTGAATATTTATTTTAGCCGGAACTTCCGGTGCTACCACCGGAACTTCCGATCCACCTCTCTCAGCCTAAAACTAGTTCGACAAGAGCACTTTTGAACCCCATTTTGCTAACTAGCTTTGTGTCCCTCTTGATAGTGCGGCATTTCCTACGACTCAAGGTAAAGATAAAAGATTAGAGCATCCGTGAGTCGAAGCGCCTCCTTGTCCATGAAATTTAGGGTGCTTTAATTCACCAAATATTAAACTTGATTTCATCAATGGACTAACACCTGTAGATTTCACTTGAAAGAGCATGTTAGTCCCTAATTTGATTGTCATCAATTATCCAAAACCCACATCGGGGGCGAATGCACTTATAGGTTTGTAATTTGATAAACTTTGCAAATAGAGGTTGAGGCTTTGCATATATGCAAACCTCCTCCGCGCTTTGCATTTGGGCCTAGCGACGATTTCGGCTGGCCATGCAGGACTTGCGCGCGTGCGGACTCCCCTCCACTCGACGCACGAAACACCTTCCTACGCGCGCGACCCCTCCCTCTGCCGCGTGAAGTTTCATCGCGCGAAGACTCTCCCTCTACCACCACAAGGTCTCAGCGCGCGATCTCCCTCCTCCAGCACGTACAGTCTCAGCGGGGGCGACGGCCACGTCCACGAACGATGACGGACGGTTTGACGTGGGCGAGCGGGCGACCAGGTGGCGACGAAAGGTGCGAAGACAGGCGACGGAAAGCACACACGCGCGAAATATTTTTGGCGGAGGCTGAAGGAATGGCGCGCGAGGAAAAAATGTCGGGAAAAAATTGTGGGGACTTGATCAAAATGCAAAACGGTTGGAAATCACACCTTTGGGAACTTTGCAAATACTCTCAAATGCAAAACTGAAAATGCAAAGCCCTTGGAGATGCTCTAAATCACATAACATTCCTCTCCTTCCAAATTGCCATCTATTTGGAAGGCTACGGACATGCTTGGATGAGATCTAAAATTTGCCCTACCAAAACTAGGAAAAAAGCCAAAATTAGGTATGCTAAATTTTGGTTGCCAAGACCTTGACAAGAATTTTAATATAGCACTTAGTTGGTTGCCAAAATCTTGGCAAGAATTTAGTGCAACACTTGATTGGGTGCCAAAACATTGGCAAGAACCATCAACCCGCCAAACTTTCGGTTTCAAATCAGCGCCAAAGATTTGGAATTGTCACAATTTTGGCTGGGCAAGTTTTGGAGGGCAACCAAGTAGGCCCTACGATTTGATGGTTTGAGTTAGGTTTATTTTAGCACACAACTCCAGTAGATCCATGAAAAACAATTGCATGCTAGTTAGTTTTGCTTTGAAAGTACCATGAAAAAACAAACTAGTAAGGCTCTATGTGGATTCACTATCTGATAATAGTTAGTTGGCTAATATTTCATTATCTGATTTTATCTAGATAGTTGGATAGACGTTATCTAAATATACAACTAAAAATTAACGAATCTATTATCTTTATACCTATAACAATCCAAATCGAGCCTAATAAGTGGCCGTGTGCTTCGCTTCATTTTTATCACGACCTTATTATCTGCTTGAATGATATGATGATGTTCCAAGCTAATGTCTGCGCACACTCGTGCAAGTAGTTAATTACCCTGTTAACAACTCCGCCCCTAGAATGACCTTTTGCTATGGGATTCAATTCCCGTTGTTTTTACTGACACGGAGATTCCTCCTGTGTTTGACTTCGTTTCTGGCTTCCCTGGATAGCATTTGTTGAACCGGGAATAGCCTTTGGTTATATGCCTGTAGGAGAGGAAGCTGTGGGTGCTGGCGATGGGAAGCGGCGGCCGGGGGAGAGAAGAAGCGGTGGCCATGGGGGAGGGAATGGCGGCGGGCATGGGGAGTGGAAGCGACGGCCGCGTGGGAGAGAGCAACGACACTAGCGAGCAATACGCGAGAAGAATGACCGTAGGGAAAATAAAACGGAAAGGAAGGAAAAAATATGCCTCTTTGCTGACAGGTGGGGCCCACGTCTATTGGGGATTAATTATTGGTGATCTGCTGCAATCACTTTCCCCAATAAATCAAAAAGTGGTATTGGTTGGCCCCATTTTCAGTTTGTTATAAATATTTTTTTTAGAATTACACAATTAAGGTCATCACTAACACTTCCTTGTCAACGGGAACGTCACTTAACGCTTAACGCCAGTACTATTGGCCTAAGTTGTCAACCCTGCCCATTCTAATTCTGACAGGACACTAAGTTGTCGCGTTTAGTAGTTGACCTTGCCCGTCACTGTTTTTGTTCGCCATGACTACTCATGGACCATGTAAACGTTAAGAGCTATGATGTTCTTCATGTCTTTTGTTGATGTTTATGTTTTTGTTTCACATGTGTCAATAATATATTGAATACTATTTGCGTTGATTTTGAGTCATTTTTATAATATGCATAAACTGATGTCTCTTTATTTTTAGAGGTTTGAAACCAGGGCAAATCCATTATTATCTATAGTAAATATTTTGAAGTCATTACTCGCTCCATGGCTTCGTCCCATATTAGATGATGTTTTAGAGTTTCTCAGCGAAACCCAAATGAAGCCAAAAAACCAAAATGCCCCTTAAGGTGTGTTGGAGGGTGTTCACATGGCATTGAGATGGCCTGAAATCCCGATGATCCTTGAGTCTGATTGCCAAACGGTGATCACCAAGCTCCTGGTGAAGGGATGTGATCGGTCTTCATTGTGGCAAATCATTGCGGAGATTCATGATATTGAGAACCAGTTGTCTAAACTTGAGTTTTTAAGATCATTAGGGATCAAAATAATGTGGCGCATGAGTTGGCGCAAGATGCTATTAGGTCTAGGTCGTGTCAATGTTTTTTTTTGCTTGTTTTTCAGAGTGGATTGTTTCACTCTCTTGTAAGGATGTTACTTATTTTTTAATAAAGTTCTTTCTTTCAAAAAAAAAGAAGCAAAAAAAAAAAAAAAAAATGCCCCTTATGGTGTGTTGGAAAAAGGGGAAAGTGTATTGAAAAGTGAGAAGGGCAAGTATTTTAGGACAAAATTTGAATTATAGCCCTGTTTGGATGCATCCAAACTAAAATTTAGCTAGCTAATGGGATTAGCTAGGTTGCAACAACTAATGGAACTGGCTGGTTTTCAATGGTTGGGATGCCTTTTAACTGCTAATTAGCTCGGGTGTTTGTATGTATCACAACTAAAATTAGCTAGCTAAATTTTAGTTGATGCATCGAAACAAGCGGGGTATTACTCCTACGACGCATAAGTAGAACTTGGGCTTGCTTAACTTGGCCCATGCACACAATTAGGCCCAATGTCAACATTAGTTATGTTTTTAGCCGTAGGAATATACACTACATTCAAAAAAGAATGTTGTTATCTATTCGTAGAGTCTCAGATAGTCTTAAATTTACGTAAATATATAAAAATATTAATGTATACGAGGCATATTATATCAATAACTGAATAATGGAATTTAATGGCTCGAGCAACGGCTTGTGGATAGCGGCGGCGGAGAATATGGCGGCCGCGACATTGGGAACTGAAACAATTAAGAGAGAATTGACCATGGGACATTTCAAAAGGCGTAAATTGGCTGGTGCACACATCCACTTTCGATATTTGTCAAAAGACACTGCGGTTTCGTGTAATTAAGCCAATGGATATCAAGCCTAATCAAATATTCTATAAAAAAGATATAAATCATATAAGTGCTAGAAACCTATACTATAAAATCTTCTATACTCTACATGATGAGAACTACATAGTAAAACTATTGTTTTGCACTAAAATAACAATTTTGTCCCTCTTCGTAAATAGACAAAGATAACCATGGTTATTTTGCTAATATGCTTGTAGGACACTAAAATTCTTGAAAAAAAAATCATAGAATGCATAAATCAACAAATTTTGACAGTACTAAAAATATAGCTCAAAATACTAAAGTTTATACTGATATATTTAACATCACTGAGTTATAGATTTATCACATGTAAAGCTTAATTGATATATTAAACTTTTTTATTTTGATCTGATATTTTTTATCATGGACATGATTTGGTGATGTATTCATTTCTTTGATGTTTCCAATACTTTTAGTATCTTACAAATATATTAACTTGTAACCATGGTTATCTTTGTCTATTTATGAAGAGGAGCAAAGTGGTCATATCAGTGTAAAACAATATTTTTAGTCTGTAGTTCTCATCATGTAGAGTGTAGAAGATTTTATAGTATAATTTTCTGGCACTTATATGATTTTATATATGTTTTGTAATAATATTTGATTAGGCTTCATGTCTATTGACATAGTTACGCAAAACCGCAGTGTCTTCTGGCAAATATTAAAAGTCGATATGTGCATCAGCTAATTTACGCTTTTTGAAATGTATCACAACCAATTCTCCCAATAATAAATTCCATACTTTGCCCGGCGTCACTGAACTCGGTGGTAGGGATCAAGCCCACGGTTGGGTTGACAAGCCGGTGCGGTGTCATCCCCTTCTCTACTAGGCAGGACACTTTTGGGTAGGTACTTCTGATTTCAACTATTGGTGCCACAGGTTTCGTCACTGTTTGACGTTTTCGTACCCTTTCAACAATTCTGACAATGTTGAAAAATTAGGCAATTTCCAGATTAAAATCAGGATATAGATCATGACAAAACAACAAGCTAGATTGAGCATGTATAGATTACTAGCATGACAGATCAGTATATCATATATACTAGCAAGATAAATCAGTATATCGCATATACTAGCAGGACAGATCATGATATCACATAGCATGAACATGATAACTAGTGTAAACCCTACTTGTACACTAGTTATATTTATACCTGCCGATTGTAGAAGTACTTGGTGGTGAAGATGCATACGACGATTGCAACGTGAGCTTGTCGCTGAGCGTCTTCCGTAGACGATCCCACAAGCCTGACGACGATGAGATGACGTGCTGCCGACGACGATGGCACGAGCTTGTAGCTAGGCGTCTCCCGTAGACGATCCAGCAAGCTTGATGACGACAAGACGATGTTCTGCCGACGTAGAAGATTTGGGAGCAGTCGCGCTAAGAGCGCTTCCCAAAAACCTTATTCGCCTTCTCCCGGTGCAGGATCGCAAAGACGAGGGTTCCGGAGACCTGCTCGCCCGGTTGCTACTGCACGCAAGCAATCGGGCTGGAGTAGCTACGGTGGCGCAACAGCGAGAAGAGGCGAAAACTCTAGTTCAATTGGATGCATATTGGCGTGGCCGGTAGGCTGCTTATATATCCCGAACAACCGACCTCGTGTCGCGATCACGAGCAAAATCAGTTTAGGACTCTAAACTCGTAACCGTTTAGAACTCTTGCATCTTGACCGCCAAGAAAGCCAAAAAAACTAAAACGACAAAAGGAGGCCGTGCTCCCGCAAGGCGAGGAGCCGGATTTCAGCGGACCATTCACGCGCATGTCGTGCGTGCGTGCCTTTCGCCACGCCACGCCACGCCACGCCCGGCGAGGCGAGTGAGCGCGCGCGCGTGTGGACTTCCCTTTCTCTCCTCCACACTAGACTTGAGGAAGTGAAGAGAACTCCCATATTTATGTATGGCTTTCTCCACTTGAACTAGCAAGGTGGTACTAAAGAGTTTCCACTTCCCCTCTTGCTTCTCATGAATGGGCCTTTGAGATTTCTTTAGGAATTTCAGAAATTGTTATTGGGCCAAGCCCATTTAAATTCCAACAATCCCCCACTGCATCTCAAATACCCATTTAGAGATTTGCCTGTTCTCCTTTTGTTTGATATACTAGTATTTCGGCAGAGACTGTGAAGTTGAACTTCTGCCTAGGTCCTCAAGTTACACTCATCCACAACTTGAACAATGGACTACGCCTTGAATTGTAAGTTTTGTGTGAATAAGCTTTACTTAAAGCCACACTAGTACCTGGCTACCAGTAGCCTTACCCCGTGGGTGGAGCATATACGTTGTACTCCCTGGTCTCTTCATGAGCTTACTAGAGACCACCCAAGTCTCATAGACTGCGACGTTTAACAGTCAAAACTCATATAGGTATGTTCATTCAAGAATGCTCTATAGGATAGCATCTTCGCTTGTTAAAGCCAATATAACATATTAAGGCATTAGCCAACATGCCATACAGTGCCTTATTGCATTAAGAGTATTGCATCTTCACTTAGAGAGGGTTATTATTATACTCTCCTCAGTTTACCAACAGCTTGTTCTTCCCAGATCTTTAGTCACGGGATCTCCGATCAAAAAGGTTGGGTTACTACTAATGTAAACTCACATGGGTCTCATACCCATCTCCCTTGATGCGATTTCTATCACATTCCGTGATTGCCCTTTTGTAAAGGGATCTGCCAGGTTTTTGTCTGTTTGGACATAAGCCACACTTATTACTCCGGAGTTTCTCAGCTTCCTGACAGTTTTCAAACGTTTTTTAACGTGTCTTGTTGACTTCGTATTATCCTTAGCACTATTCACTTTAGTGATCACTGTTTGATTGTCACAGTTCATAAGGATAGCCGGTATTGGTTTTTCAACCACCGGCAAGTCAGACAAGAGCTCACGCAGCCACTCTGCCTCTGCAGATGCTGTATCCAAAGCAGTAAGTTCTGCTTCCATGGTTGATTTAGTCAATATAGTCTGTTTACAAGACCTCCATGACACTGCACCACCTCCAAGAGTAAATACATACCCACTAGTGGCGTAGATTTGATCAATATTAGAAATCCAGTTCGCATCACTATATCCCTCTAGCACAGCTGGGTGCCCAGAATAGTGAATCGCAAAACTCATTGTACCCTTAAGATAATGCAAGACCCTTTCAAGTGCATGCCAATGATCATCACCCGGGTTGGACATGTACCTACTCAACTTGCTCACAAAGAAAAAGAGATGTCTCGGTCTAGTTGCGCTAGCTAGATACATGAGTGAACCAATTATCGAGAGTATCTCAATTGATCTCTAGTAATTCTCTTATTCTTTCTCAATGTCACACTAGGATCATAAGGTGTTGGAGAAGGCTTGCTATCCATAAAGCCAAAACGGCTCAAGAGCTTCTCAACATAGTGAGATTGTAACAAAGTAATCCCACTCTCTTCCTTAATCGGCTTGATGTTCGAATTACATCGGCCTCTCCTAGATCTTTCATGTCAAAACTTTTAGACAAGAAAGTCTTGACTTCATTGATCACATCAATATTTGTTCCAAAATCAGAATATCATCAACATATAAGCACAAAATAACAGATTGGCCCCCACCATGTTGATAATACACACACCTATCGGCCTCATTAACAAAAAGCCCATACTAGTTAAAGTGGTGTCGAACTTCTCATGCCATTGTTTGGGTGCTTGTTTCAAGCCATACAAAAATTTCAATAATTTACACACCTTTTGCTCTTCACCTTTTACTACAAATCCATCAAGGGGTGATCCATGTAAATCTCCTCATCCAACTCTCCATTAAGGAAAGCTGTCTTCACATCCATTTGATGAATGATAAGACCATATGAGGCAGCCAAGGAAAGTAATACTCGAATAGTGGTCATTCTAGCAACAGGTGAATAAGTATCAAAGAAATATTCACCTTCCTTTTGTGTATAACCCTTAGCCACAAGCCGAGCCTTATACTTATCAATAGTACCATCGGGCCTAAGCTTCTTCTTGAACACCCACTTGCAACCAATAGGTTTACACCCAAATGGTAAATCAGATAACTCCCATGTTCCATTAGAAAGAATCGAGTCGATCTCACTCCGAACAGCTTCTTTCCAATCATCTGCATCAGGAGATGCATATGCCTCTGTAATAGAGGTGGGAGTATCGTCCACAAGGTACACAATGAAATCATCACCAAAGGATTTTGCAATCCTTCGTCTCTTGTTCCTCAAAGGAACTTCATTGTCATCCTCCTCAAGGATTTCTTCAAATGGTTGTTCAAATGACTCAATAGGATGCTCGATAGGTGTAGTAAGATCAGGAGCTAACTCAGTAGAAAATTTAGCGTTGCTACACATATCTTTCAGAGGAAATATATACTAAAAAAATGTAGCATCACGAGATTCAAAGATTGTATCAACATATATATCAGAAACTTCAGATTTTACTACTAAAAATCTATAAGCAATGCTCCGATGAGCATATCCTAGAAAGACACAATCCACAGTCTTTGGTCCAAGCTTACGCTTCTTAGAAATTGGAACATTGACTTTCGCCAAACATCGCCACGTGCGCAAGTATGAGAGTGATGGTTTCCTTCCAACCCATTGTTCATATGGAGTTGTCTCTTTATTTCTGTTTGGAACTCTATTCAGGACATGACTCGCAGTCAATAAAGCTTCCCCCCACCATGCCTTAGATAAACCAGCAGTGTCTAACATGGCATTCACCAAGTCAGTCAATGTGCGATTGTTTCTCTCGGCAACCCCATTTGATTCGGGCGAATAGGGAGGTGTCCTCTCATGAATAATACCATGTTTCGCACAAAAATCATCAAAAGATGTAGGAAAATATTCACCACCACGATCTGACCTTAGACATTTATTTTTTCTCTCTAGTTGATTCTCAACTTCCGCCTTATAGATTTTAAAGTAGTCAAATGCTTCATCTTTAGTTTTCAACAAGTAAACATAGCAAAATCTAGTTGCATCATCAATCAAAGTCATGAAATATCTCTTTCCACCTTTTGTCAACACACAATTCATCTCACAAAGATCGAATGTATGAGTTCTAGAGGTGTCAAGTGTCTCTCCTCTCGCTGCCTTGTGAGGCTTTCGAGATTGTTTAGATTGCACACAACTATGGCACTTAGAACCTTTGGCAATAGTGAAATCTGGAATTAAGTTCAAGCTAGACAATCATGACATCAAACCAAAGTTCACATGACATAAACGAGAATGCCAAACACTAGAACTATCATTAATTGTGCCAAAAATGTGATTCACTGACTTGTTAAAAAATCTGCTAAAGATAAATGAAACAAACCTCCACAATCATAGCCTTTACCAATACATTGTCCATGCTTAGATATTACAACTTTATTGGATTCTAGTACCACCTTAAACCCATCTCTCAAAAGAAGGGAGGCACTAACAAGATTCTTGCGAATAGTAGGAATATGCTACACGTTCTTTAGTTGCACAATTTTTCCTGAAGTAAACTTCAGATCTACCGTGCCAACACCATGAACAGAAGCATGTGACCCATTCCGCATCAAAACAGAGGAACCTTGAAGCCCATGATAAGAAGAAAACAAAGATATGTCAGCACACACGTGAATATTAGCACCTGTATCAACCCACCAACTTGGGGACTGAAACACTGAAAGTACGGTAGGAACATTACCACACTCCTCATCAGTGCTGCTAATAGTCACGAGGTTGACATTCTTCTTTTTTCCACTGGAAAAGTGACCAAGCTCTCCACAAGTGAAGCAAGGCAACTCTACTTTGGTTTGCTTCTTCTCAAAGGTAGTTACTATCTTGGCATTGGAAGGTTTATTATTTAGTATTATTCTTCCTCTAAGAACAGTGTGGTCTTCCTGGAATCTTCTCTGATTTTCTCTAGAGATATTTCCCTCACATAAGCCAACACTAATCCAGAACACTTTAGCCTTTAGCCAGAGCATGGCCTTAACTCGCCACCTCTTTAAATGTGCACTAGAACACTTTTCTAGTCTCAAAGACGTCAAATAAAAACAGCCATACTTAAATCAGAAAAAAGCCTAAAATAAGGTTTTTAGATTGTTGAAAAATTAGGCAATTTCCGATTAATTTCCAGATTAAAATCAGAATATAGATCATGACAAAACAACAAGCTAGATTGAGCATGTATAGATTACTAGCATGACAGATCGCATATCATATATACTAGCAAGACAAATCAAGATATATCGCATATACTAGCGGACGCAGATCATGATATCACATAGCATGAACATGATAACTAGTGTAAACCCTACTTGTACACTAGTTATATTTATACCTGCCGATTGTAGAAGTACTTGGTGGTGAAGATGCATACGACGATTGCAACGTGAGCTTGTCGCTGAGCGTCTTCCGTAGACGATCCCACAAGCCTGACGACGATGAGATGACGTGCTACCGACGACGATGGCACGAGCTTGTAGCTAGGCGTCTCCCGTAGACGATCCAGCAAGCTTGATGACGACAAGACGACGTTCTGCCGACGTAGAAGATTTGGGAGCAGTCGCGCTAAGAGCGCTTCCCAAAAACCTTATTCGCCTTCTCCCGGTGCAGGATCGCAAAGACAAGGGTTCCGGAGACCTGCTCGCCCGGTTGCTAGTGCACGCAAGCAATCGGGCTGGAGTAGCTACGGTGGCGCAACAGCGAGAAGAGGCGAAAACTCTAGTTCAATTGGATGCATATTGGCGTGGCCAGTAGGCTGCTTATATATCCCGAACAACCGACCTCGTGTCGCGATCATGAGCAAAATCAGTTTAGGACTCTAAACTCGTAACCGTTTAGAACTCTTGCAACTTGACCGCCAAGAAAGCCAAAAAAAACTAAAACGGCAAAAGGAGGCCGCGCTCCCGCAAGGCGAGGAGCCGGATTTCAGCGGACCATTCACGCGCATGTCGCGCGTGTGGACTTCCTTTCTCTCCTCCACACTAGACTTCAAGTCAAGAGAACTCCCATATTTATGTATGGGCTTTCTCCAGTTCAACTTGCAAGGTGGTAATAAAGAGTTTCCACTTCCCCTCTTGCTTCTCATGAATGGGCCTTTGAGATTTTTTTAAGAATTTCAGAAATTGTTATTGGGCCAAGCCCATTTAAATTCCAACAGACAATTGGTTTATGGCTTTTGGATTCACGAAATAATTGTTAACCTGGACTAATGACTTCAGGAGAAGCTCAAGAGTACGGGCAGCAAGTCCTGATGATATCAGAAAACACAACTCGAATTGGGCCCCAAGAGAAGGCTATAATTCGTCAGTTGGAGGAGCCATCAGAAAATGGTGCGGTCAAGCTAATGAATCAACACCGACTTGACACAATCTTTACGCCTAATGACACAATCTTCACGAAATAATTGTTAACCTGGACTAATGACCCCCCTCATTGCTTACATTGACCTTCCGGGCATTGTGGTGCCCGCTATAGCTTTTCTTGCACCCAGCTTATATCCATACTGAATAATTATCTTTGCTCTTCATTTTTAGTGTGGGTACCTATATCTGACCATCGATCATCATTTTTCCACGGTTTATAAGAACATGAAAAAAACAGAGTTGGCACACGTAACGTAAGCTTGCAAGACACACTACTTTGAAGACATTTAGTGGCAAATTGCTAACATATAATCAATTTTAGTGTCATATAGCGACACAATCACTATGATATCTCTTGCTTTCTTAATTTACACTACTAAATGATTTTTTATAGAGATAAACCGGGCTTTTATAGGAAGCACAAACGTAACATTGTTCCAACAAAAATGGTTAATTTTGTTTTAAAACAACTAATATTGTCAACTTTGCTTATGTTAGAGTTAGATGGTCTTCTGTTGTTGCAAAAGATTTTCTCCATTCGTTTCAACTCTTTTTTTTTTTTTTGTGTTGTTAATTGGATCTTTTTTCAATGTTGCAATGCCTTTGTTTCGTTGTTTGCAGGGGGGCGGTCTCTCAAGGAAGCAAGTCAGCAGTGAGCGGAGGTTTTTTGTCTGGCGAGGAGAGATGGATCGTTTCGCGGAGTTTTTCTTTTTTCTTTTGGTTCCTACTCACGCGGCTGGGGGGTGGCGGGGGCCGAACCGGAGCGAAGTGCGTACTGTGGGCCGCTGGCGTCCGATCCATCGGACGTCTGAGCGCTTGAAGCTTACGTGTCTTCATGGCAATGCCAAATGGAAGATTTTGGAAGCTCTCATGAGAGGATCAACTTCTCAAATCCTACAAGGAATCTAACGTTCTCATAGAATAGGTCAATTGTTCATGACCTGCCAAATGGAAGAACACAAAAGCAGAAACGGAATTTGTTTTGACCGAGAAGAAGAAACAGAATTCTACTCCATATATCATCAGAGTCACGAGTCATGCCCATCTTGCTCGCTGGGGAGTGTATCGAACAGTGTGAGCATGGCCCGGCTACGGCTTCTCCTGCTCGCGTCCGTCCTCTCGCTCACCGCCTGCACCAGCCGCAGCTTCGAGTTCCAGGAGGC
The DNA here is from genome assembly GCA_018135685.1 of Themeda triandra. Lineage (NCBI taxonomy): Eukaryota > Viridiplantae > Streptophyta > Magnoliopsida > Poales > Poaceae > Themeda > Themeda triandra. The sequence goes on along the minus strand of JAENPR010000219.1, from coordinate 136,261 downwards.
CACCCTAGACGCCATCCACCTGGGGTTCAAGAACGGCAGCCTGACGTCGACGGCACTCGTCCAGCACTACCTGGGCCAGATCAGGCGCCTGAACCCGCTGCTGCACGCCGTCATCTGAGGTCAACCCGGACGCGCTCCGGCAGGCGGTGCAGGCAGACGCCGAGCGGCAGTCGTCGTCCGGTGATGGCCGGACCGGCGGCTGGCTGCACGGCGTGCCCGTTCTGCTCAAGGATAACATCGGGACGCGCGATGGGCTCAACACGACCGCCGGGTCCCTGGCGTTGCTGGGCTCGGTGGTCAGGCGTGACGCCGGCGTCGTGGCCAGGCTGCGCCGCGCGGGCGCCGTCGTGCTAGGAAAGGCTAACATGGATGAGTGGGCCAACTTCCGTAGCGCCATCGGCACCGGCGGGTGGAGCCCTCGTGGCGGCCAGGGCAAGGTTAGTGCGATCAGAACTGAGTGCGATGTCGGCTTCCTTGCAAGAATTATATAGGTGAATCACACGTGTGAACTTGTTGCTGTTTCTTTTTCTTTTTAGTTTTTTTTATGCTCATACAAATAAGTACACTCACCCTGGAGGAAAGCGATGGGCCGCGCGGCCCGCTAGGGCGCCTGGCGCCGCCGCCGCCGCCGCCCGCCACCCTGGCGCCGGCGGCCCCCTCCTCGTCCTCCCCTCCCTCTCCTCCTCCCCCTCCCTTCTCTCCACCACTCCCTCATGCCAGCTCGGAGCTCCAGCGCCCGGCGCGCGCCTGCCGGGGAAGGGCGCCGGCCATGGCGTGCCTGCGACCCCGGTCGGCCGAGCGCCGGCCACGGCGGCGGGGGCTTCCCAGGCGAGGCCGGACCTGGCCTTCCCCGCGGCCCCTGCCGGCGGTGAGCCGCCGCCCGCGTCCCCCAGCGGCCCGGACGACGGGGCCGGCCATGGAGGGCACGGTGCCGCCGCCGCCGCCGACCAGCCAGCGCAGCCCAGCCTGCAGGCGGCCGGCGTGGCCCCGGCGACCACCCCAGCATCTTCCTCTGGGCCCCATGGCAGGGCTCTCTCCCCAGATGCCGCCCCCTTCGTCCCTCTCTCGGCCGGCAGGAGCAAGATGGAGAGGTGGGCCGATGGGGCACTGACGGACTGCTCCGAGGATGAAGATGATGACCCGCAGCCCGTCTACACCACCCGCCGCATCCTGCAGCCGCCACGGGCGCGCCGCCTCTCCTCCAACGCCAGGGAGGGCTCGGCCACTGTGGATGCCCGCCAGGTGTTCTACGGAATGCCGCAGACACCTGGCGTCGACGCAGCCGCGCGTTCCGCGGCGGACGGCGCTCCTGGGACGGCCGAGGGTCCCCGTGCCGCCCGCACCGGCGCCCCTGGCGCACTGGAGCCGCCCCCGCCGGCTGTCACCGGCCCCGAGCGCCATGTCGATGACGCCGCCGCTCGGCAGGCCGTGCTCCGCGACCTGCGGGGCGCCCGCCAGGTGTTCGGTCGGCGGCCTGACCACCGCACCCCGTGCCTTGAGCTTGGGGAGAGCTCGGCCGGGGCCAACTCGGCAGCCGCGGCAAGCCGCTGCAGCCAGGCGGCCGCGGACGCGGGGCCAAGGGCTTCGCCGCCGGCAAGGGATGATGCCCCACGGCCTCGCCGCAGGTCGCGACATCACCAGCGCCGGCCACCCGCGGCTCCGAGGGGGTCGGGCACGTGGTCTCCTCTAGGACGCCGGCCCATCGACGTCTGGGCCCCGACCCCGAGCCACGGCTCCCGGCATCAAAGCGGCTTGGCCCCAATCGCCGGGCCTCCCCTCCGGACGTGGACGGCTGGCGCGAGGTGCTACCCTGCAAGTCACCAGAGGCTGGTGCGCGAGTGACGGCGGTGAGGCCGGCACGGAACGCCCGCCAGCCTTCGTCCACCGACCGGCGCAAGAGGGATGTCGAGGGACGGTGCCTCGACTGCACGGCAACTGGACACCGGATCGCCACGTGCAAGCGAGAGCCGCGGTGTTGGAACTGCCATGGGCTCTACCACCGGGCCCGGGACTGCACCAGGCCGTGCACGGGCACCGGCCGCGCTCCTAAGTCCAAGCGGAGACCGAACCCTGGAAGCTCGGGGCGTGCCGGGGGCCGCTCATCACCGCCGTGTCGCTCTCCGGGGATGAACGTGGGTGCGCAGGGGCCGGCCCCGTCGCCCCCGCCTTCCTCTGACGTCGGCGCCGATGTCGCCGCCAGGCGCGGCCCTGATGCGGATATCGCCGCCATCCTGGCCGCGGTTGCTATGGCCATCGGGATCCAGCCGGGGAAGCTGCAGATCCGACGGTGCCCCGAGGGTTTCATCATCACCTGCCACAACCAGAAGCGCGCGGACAGCATCAAGCCAACCATGGCGGAGGTGGTGGCCCGACACCGGGAGGTTGCTTTGGGCACACGCACCACGATCCGCCCCCTTGACGAGGGGGCCACACGATCCGGCCACCTCTTGGCGCGCCGACCGCCGCCGGGAGCCACGGCGCCGGCACGCACATGCGGCCACCGTCGTGGGCGTCGCGCCGGTCGTGGAAGGGCCGACCGTAGGAAGACGCCGCGACAGGTGTGGCACCCTCGCATGTCACAGCCCGCACCCCCCGTCGCAGTGGTCACCTCATCTCCTGAGGAGGCGACGAAGGACTCGGTGGACGTGGGTGACTCGGCGGGGAGCCTGGAGTCACCCGTGGCAGACTGGGAGGAGGGGGAGTTCCGGCTGGACACCTCGCCACCCGGCCCACCCGACGAGAAGGACATGAGGACAGAGAGTGTAGCCGCCATGGGTGGCTTGGTGGGGAACCTCGAGCCACCCGTGGAGGCTGGGGGCGCACGCAAGGGGATCGCCACGACACAGACCGCGGCCACCACGGGCGTCTCGGTGGGGAACCTTGAGATGCCCATGGAAGCCGATGAGGCAGCCCTAGGCACGCTGGCTCTGCTCGCCCACTGGGGGGAGGAGCTTGCAGCCGGACCTCCGGGCTACACGGCGCTGCACGACCTCGAGCGCGCCGGGTACGCGGACGCAGACGCGGAGGAGACGGTGGGGGAGGCAGTGCTGCAGGTGGACGACCCAACTACGCCGGTGCACGGCGTAGACGACTTGCCGGAAGGAACGCTCGATCACCCTTCTCACACACTGGGGACTGGACCTCGACGAGGGCCCACCTGGCTTCCCTATCCAGGGCGCCTTCCCACGGCCGGGGGAGCGGAGGACCACACCACCCCGTTGGGAGACCCTGGCGGACGCAGACGACGGTTGGACAGCGGCGCTTGGGGGACCCTCCCCACGGCGCGACGCCTAGGGGGACGCTCCGGCAGAGGCCGTCGAGCCCCCTGGGATCGACGACTCGGACGACGAACCGCCAGGGGTGCAGCTGGCGACAGGAGGACGGGCGACCGATGGGGTTGACCCAGTGGGGAGCTTGGAGTCACCCGCCGGCCGCCAGGGGGGCCGGGGCCGTGCTGCAGTTTTGCAGCAGGCGCTGGGCAGGGCGCACCTTTGCGGGGCCTCTGGGAGCCCGCCCAGGCACGCGACCACCGACGACGACGCGCCCCCAGGGTTCTCCACGCCCGTCTACCGGAGGACCGCCAATGACTCGGCGACCGGGGAAGAGGGAACCCTAGGCCGGGGAAGGGTCGTTCACGGGCGGCTCAAGAAATTCGCCAAGAAAGTCTTCCACAAGGCGGCCACCCCGCTCCTCCCGGCCCGGGGTGGACGACTCCGCTCCATCAAGCTGCCCACGCGGAGCGGCGCATCGCAGCAAACCCTCTCTCTAAGTACCCGATGGCAAAAAGAGGCGAGATCATCGCCATGCGGAAGATGGGGTTCATCGAGTCGAGCCGACGACGGCGGAGGGGCAGCTGAAGCCGGACGCGATGTTCGAGGGAAGACCGGGGACGCCCGGGCCTTGCGGGGAGTTGCTAGCGACGAGGTCCCACAGCAGCGACCGCGGAGGCGCCGCGGGGCCGGGGGCCACGCTTGAGCGCCGGTCCCGTCAGGCAAACTAGAATGTTAGTGCGTGAGTAATCCATTATGTACGTGTCCTGGGGTGGCGGGCTGTGTTTCAAATTTGTTAACACCCCAGAAAAACTTGTAAAACTCTCTTCTTCTTAATACAATGATGCGCAAATCTTTTGCGTATTCGAGAAAAAAAAGTACACTCACCCTACGAGGCAAATTTTAACCTTATGAGTACCTCCGATTCACGAAATTCACGAAGTCATCACTAAAAACACAGAGCCGTCAAATCTCAAAATGAATATATAAAAATACTAGTATTCATACCAAGTCGGGAAATGTGAGCAAAACACAGAGGGTTGTCATGTTTACACCACAAGGAACCTAACTAACTAATGTATGATCAGTTCGCGAACTTAATGCTAGTGGAAATGTGAGCAAAACATCGATGGAATCAAATTGATCTTTGTACTCTTTGTGTCAATTTTCCTTCTATAATTTTCTTGCTTTCTTTCTTCCCATGAACTTTTGACAAGACATTATATTAGTGGACACCGCTGGTAGCATAGACTGTGTTTAGCATTGATGCTATGATAATTGACACCGTTTACTAAGAGCAAGCTGAATAACCTTGGCTATAAGCCAAGCTGAATCAGCAATAGCCTAGTATAGCAGCCAAACCATAAAACAATCAATCTCTTCTCATATTCTAAAGATGATTTTTTATTATACTTGGGACCCACTCATTCTTTCTCTCCCCTCCTTTAGACGAACCGCAGCGGCATACTGGACGAATTACTCCAGTATGCGTTTACAGGAAAAAAACGCCGCAGTGCGGTCCTGAAAAAACTACTGGATCGTTCCGGATCGATTCTCATCCTGTGGCTGCCGCGGACGTACGGGCGATACTGGAAGTGCCACGCGGGGCCCGCGCGTCCTTCTCAACACGGCCGAGGCCCAGGGGGAGAGAGGGAAGGGGAAGGCGCCGCAGCAGGGGATGGTGGCCGCCGCCATGGCCTCCGCCCGCCAGCTCCGCCGCGTCGAGCCCTGCTACCGGACGCACGCGGGCGAGCCGGAGCAGATGCGCCCCGCGGCCCGCCGGCGGAGAGCTCGCTGGATCCCGCTCGCCGGAGCAGAGGGAGACGGAGCCACTGTGATGCCGGAGATGGAGGAATCGAGGTGGGAGGTGGACATGGCGACGACCGAGCTCCTGGCGGCCACGCGCTCGCGGCCATGGCGTCCACCGGAGCCCGTCCGCGGTGATGGCGGCCACCGGAGCCCGTCCTGCCCCTCCGCTCACGCCGCTTGGGGCCCGCCGAACCGTCGCGCTCGTCGGGGCCCTCCTCCACGGCGGCCACGGGCTCCGGCGCGCGGAGTTCCTCCACGGCGGCCCGCCTCCAGCAGCACCGCCGTGGCGCCCGCGCCATCGCCTTCTCGGCGTCGTGGCAGCCACGACCGGCGACCTCAGCCCGAGGGTCGGCGGCGGCGGGGCCGGTGTGCCGTTGGTCGGTCACGCCCGCCGGATTGGGCCGCCGCCGCCCGCCGCGTCTTGCCTTTTCTCCGCCGGATTCCCCCTGGAAGAGCACTGGGCTACCGCCCTGGGGAAGAAGCACCTCGACTCCATCGCCGTCCGCGCGATCGCCCACGAGGCCGCCGGCGCAACTCGCGCTGCAGGGGTGGCGGTGGCAAGGGCGCAGCTTGCTCGCCCGCTGCTCTGCTCGCCGTCTTCCTTAGCGGCCATGGCGCCCGCTGCTCTTGGCCGCCCGCCTGCCATGGCCGCTCGCGATTCACGCCCGCCGGTGGAGGAAGCCCGACGCCGCTCCAGCGCGCCCGTCCGCCTAGGCCGCGCCGCCCACCTCTTGAGCCGTGCCGGGGAGGAAGAGGAGGAGGGAGGGCCGCCGGGTCGCCGGCCGCCGGGGATGGGGAGGGGGCTGCCGCGCCCCGCAGCGATCCCATGGTGTGGCCGTTGCCGCGGCTCCCTCGATGCGAGACGGGTGGAGCTTCGATGCGGAAGGGAGAAGAAAGGGAGAGAGAAGGATGGGGACCGGTGGGGGAGGGGGATGAAAAAAAGAAGATAGGGGATGGTGTATGACATGTGGGACCTATGGTATGGAGTATGAGATATTGGGGATGACGGGTGCGGGAGAAAATAGTATGGAGTAGAGAATCTTGATGACTATGATAGAATATTCCTTTTGGGGATGAAATTTAGAGTACCACGAGTGCGGATAGTCTTATCTTGTTCCACATCCAATCCGCTGCGTGCCTGCTGCATTCAGGTTTCAGGCCATGGACGTGGATGGTGGCGGGTCCCATAAGCATGTAACGTGTGCTACCACTCGGCGCTAGAAGTTGAGCCAAGCTGCTTGTCGTCTCCTGTTTCTCTCTCATCCACGTAGTTATTTGCTGATATGGCCTGGCTATACGCTAAGCTGAAGTGTATTATTATAGCTCCTCTTACTAGGTTTATCAGTGAACGGATTTGCTGGTGTTATTAAGTGGGTGCATTATTTCAAAATTTGTATTTGGCAAAAAGAAGAAAACCAATTTGAACTGAGTACATTCTGTTTTCCAACTCTTTCAGTAATTTTACAGAACTACTATTCACTGTCAAACCATGACATTGTATATAAGCACTCATCACATTGAATTCACAGAATCCATACGTGCTATCCTCGCCCCCTTGTGGGTCGAGCACAGGCCCGTCGATTGCAGCAGCGGCAAACATGGCAGCAGTGACACTAGGAACAGAGACCGATGGATCCATACTCTGCCCCTCCTCGTTGAACTCCGTGGTAGGGATCAAGCCGACGGTGGGATTGACAAGCCGGGCCGGCGTCATCCCCATCTCTCCCAGGCAGGACACAGTTGGGTAAGCATATACATTGTTTGATTGATGATATTCATAATCCTACTTTCATTTAATTAAGCAAGAAAAAGTAATATATATATATATATTTTTTGGGAAACAAACATGTTTATCGCAAACAAATGCAGGCCAATTTGCCGGACAGTGGCCGACGCCGTCCATGTGTTGAATGCTATCGTGGGCTACGACGAGCTTGACGCGGTGGCTACGAGAGCAGCGTCCAAGTACATCCCTGACGGTGGATACACGCAGTTCCTCAAGATTGATGGCTTGCAGGGCAAGAGGATTGGCGTTCCAAATGGGTTCTTCGATTTCCCAGATGGATCTGTCAGGCAGAAGGTGTACAAGCAGCACCTCCACACACTGAGGTGAGTGGATGATGCATGATTCTGGCTGTTTTTAATTTTGTTTTTTGGGCTGCAGTAAAACAAAGGGTTCGTGTTTGCGAGTAACTAACTAGTCTATACTACTTTTTTATCAATTTGATCTTCGAAAAGGCGAAATGGAGCGGTTGTGATCGAGAACCTTTCGATTGCAAACCTGGATGTGATACTGAACGCCACTGTCAGTGGGGAGCAGGCTGCTCTAGCAGCAGAGTTCAAGATCGCCCTGAACGCGTATCTGTCGTCCGATATGTCACACTCCCCCGTTGCCTCCCTTGCTGAAATAATAGCATTCAACAATGCGCATCCTGATGAGGTTACAATTCAATAGTTCTTTATGAATTGGTTGATTTTTCATGAGATCGAATTACTCACTGACAGAGTGAGTACTTATGGGTGGATGGCAGGAGATGCTGAAACAGTTTGGGCAACTCATCTTCTTGGTGTCCCAGAACACCACCGGCATCAGCTCTGCAGAGAAGGCGGCGATCCGGCAGCTGGACGACCTGACGGCGAATGGTGTGGAGAAGGTGATGCGGCAAAACTGGTTGGATGCGATCGTGGCACCGGACTCGAGTTTGGCCACCGTTTTCGCCATCGGTGGCCTCCCTGGGATCGCCGTTCCGGCTGGCTACGATGAGCAGGGGGCACCCTTCGGCGTCACCTTCGGTGGGCTCAAGAGCTACGAGCCGAGGCTGATTGAGATCGCTTATGCGTTTGAGCAGGCTACCAAAGCACGGAAGCCTCCCATGTTTAAGCACTAGAACATGCATGCTACTAGTACTCCCTCCATTCTAATTCTAAATTATAAGCAATTTTAACTTTCTGAAAGAGTTAAAGCATCTCAAATTTGACCAAAGTTACAGAGATAATTAAAAAGATTCATGATATCAAATAGATATTATGAAAATATAATTATTCTTTTTGAATTACACAAGTACAGATGCATGCACACGCTCAATACGCACACACACTCACCCCTATGAGCAATGATATCATAATGTTACTATTTTGTTATAATAATTTACTTAAATTTGATATGTTCTAAATGTCAAGAAAGTTGGAATGATTATAATTTCGGATGAAGAGAGTGCTACATTTCATCATTTTTAATCACAAGCAGGTAAAGCAGGACGAGTGAACTGATGATCTTACTGATGAATACCTATGTATGCTAAAGCAGGCCATGACTAGTATTTAGATTTGACGCTACAAGATTATGTCACAAAAAGATTCATCACGTTTTCAATTTCTTGGTGATGGTGGTGGTGGTGGTTGTCGTCACCTAAATTAGATTACCATTAAGGTTTTTCAAGTCAGTTGGCTTAGCTGACAATCATATCATATTCTTCTAACGGTGCAACAATCATCAAGGAAAAATAATTTTTCGACAGTGACTAACCCTTGGAAGTTATGAAGGAAGCTGCCAGAAATCTCAGATTCCTGTGCTTGGCTTCAATTAATAACACTCATACAGATACTGCAGAATTACATAAGGCCCTATTAAGAAGAGATGAGCCTGAATTAAGTGGATCCAAGTATCATATAACAAATTCGAAAAAAAAAAAGTATCATATAACAGGTCAACATAAATAGTTCCAGGCTTCCAGCCTAAGAAACCAACATAGATTGGTGCGGAGAATAAGAGAGTTAGTAAACAACAAATAAAATGGCAGTAACAAGGTAACAGATGTGGTGTTTTACTAAACTACTAGGTAACATCCACAAACTGTTGGGGACTTCTAGGACGATGCAACTCGGGGAAGTTTCTGACAACAATATTTGTTTTTTTACTCCGGAACCTTCATCTCACTCTACTAAAGCACAAGTACTCTTCAACTAAACACCCATTTCCTTCTATGAATCATGGCTCCTATACCAATAGGAGAATGGATGGCATCAGCCTGCATCACCAAGATGGTTAGCAAAGTGTGCACGAAGTCAAAAGGTTGCAAAGATAAATGGAGCTACGGAGATAATACATTTAGATGGCTTGAAAGGCAAAGAATACTTGGATCATTTTCAGAAATGCGCATTTGGCAATGCAACACCATCAGATTTTCCAAGATTGGTAGAAATTGGTGAAAAATTGGCAATGAAATTGGCTGGTTCACCATTAGCAGCTAAGACAGTAGGAGGTGAACTGAAACTGAAGCTACACGTAGACCACTGGAAGACTGTCCTTCAGTTCAAATTGTGGCAGATTGAACAGACAGCAGATGATATTATGCCAGCATTACGATTGAGCTACGAGCATCTTCCAGATCACTTGAAGCAGTGCTTTGTTTACTTTGCGTTATTTCCTAAGAACTACCAACTTCGGGGTGATGTGCTCATACAGATGTGGCGAGCCCATGATTACATTCAAAAGGAAACATCTGATGAAAATGCATATCGTTATATTAACGATCTCTTACAACTTTCATTCATTAAGAAAGCAGCCAATCTAGAGAACCATTATGTAGTCCATGAGTTGCTACATGATCTGGCAGAATCACTCTCGAATGGAGAACATTTTCGAATTGAAGATGATTTCCATGTTAGTATTCCAAGAAATGTCCGACACCTATATGTCAATGCATGTAATATTTCTAAGGTGTACATGAGTTTGGTCGAATCCCAGGAGAGTTTGGTCAAATCCCAGGATTTGAAGAAAAATCTAAGGAGCCTAATAATATGCAAGCACCATGCTCCTTCTGGAGAAAGAATTCCTCCAGAGAACTTCAACAATGTTCTTAAAGAAACGCTACATGAGCTAAGGAGTTTACGTGTGCTGGTACTACAACATCCAGATGGTATTCTGCCAGATAATATTGAATCACTGGTCCACCTTAGGTATCTCGACATAAGTGAAAGCAGGATATTCACCGGTATCCCCAAATCATTATTCAGACTATATCATTTACAGGGGTTCATTCTGCAGTCACATTATCAGCATAGTACCGGGAAAGAACTGCAGAAGCACATTAGTAGGCTTACTGATGAGCCAGTTAAGATACTTAGCCCCATCCAGAATTTAAGACAGCAAAATGATCGGTAAGTTAAGTTCCTCCAGAAATTCTACAGCTACCATATGACGAGTAATATCAAAATATGGATATTCTTTACTCTTGTCACTCACATTCTCTCTCTAAACCATTGACAGGTCAACCAGAGGAAGCAGATCCTGGCTATTATAATACCTCAAAGAATATTGAGCATTCCATAAACTAATGGTTAGTGTATTTATCTCATGCATCATGTATTTATGCGGGCAACGAAACCTTTATGACCAATTCTTAAATAATTCAGCGAAAAAAACAAACTGCTATAGCATCCATGCAGTCTGGCCTGATACAGGCTACACTAGAGGTGTATGACAACCAAACAAAACATGTGTCATTATTCATGTTCTAAAGAGATAGGATACATTATGGCTACTCTTAGTTGATACATCCAACAAAACAAACTGCTGCCGCATCTAGACAATCTGGCCTAATAAAGGCTAGGCTAGAGGCGTATGACAACCAAACGAGACAAATGCGTCATTATCCATGCTGTAAAAAGGTTGGATACATGGGGCATGATTGCAAAAGGCCGTGCTTACGCATTGCAACTAAACCAAATGGTGGTTGCTGCAGCAAGCAGCTGTTGCAAAGGTAAAAAGTTGCGATTTAGTATCTGTCCGGTACAATGCAAAGCCAAAAGGCATCATGCTGACATGATGAAAGAGCTCCACTATTCTGGATTTGGGTTACCCAGTTCACTTGAACTAAAAAGTGGGTACCCGATGGTTCTATTAAACATTAATTTATAATGTGATACACTCTTACATGAATCTGATTAAGATTCACAAGAACATCCCTTTTCTAAAAAAAAAAAAAAGATTCACAAGAACATTCACCATTCATTTTCTACCTGTCTTAATTCACTGAAACATTTACTTTTACTAACAGGCTTCCTTCACATATTAAGATTCTTTAATGTTTGCCTCGATATGCTATTTGTTGACCATAAGTCAGTGATTTTGAATAAAATATTAATAATTAAAACTATTCCATCACAGTCTCAGTATTTACCCTTTCTGATAATGCAGACTAGATTTCAAGCAGTCACAGAAAGAATTCTAGTGAATTCTAGTGGGCCGTGGTGTACAACAAGCTGCTATACGGCTCTAAAACCTATTGCCTGGTACAGAAAGCATTACTAATCCAAGGGTGAGAATTTTCAGCCGGTCCGAATTACCAGAATCCCAGTAAATACGGCCACATGGGAGCCCAGTTCGATGAAATTCTAGGAGCGGCCACACGAAGCGACACGATAACGAATGCAAAAACTGCAGCGCACAACCCCGGAACAAAGAGCGAGCGATTCACATCGATGGCGAAAGGAAAGTGGGATCAGCTAGGAGGAAGCTCTTACTAGGCTGAGGATGGCGGGGAGACACTCCAGTCTAGCGAAAGTGGAGATGGTGCCGGCGAAGGGTTCCGGCCGGGGGCCGGCGGAGAACATGGTGTAGGTTCGACTTTGGGCCGTCCGGCCGTCGGAGAAGATGGTGTAGAATCGACTTTGGGCCGCCGGCTTCGGTTTTACACTTCCTCTATAAATTGTTCGTGAATTTCCCAGATTGAAAATAACTTTCTTTTTCACCCGAAAAAAAAGAAAATAACTTTTTTTGCCAACGAATTTAGTCTCAATATCGGGCTGCGGCTGTAGCAGCCGCATCTGTTGGTGTTGGATGACGCCGCACGCGCCGTCGCGGCCGCGCTTCCAACTCCGGCGTGGGCGGTGGCGTAACGGTGGTGCCAGCACTACGGAACGGAGATGACGCCGCAATGGCGTGAGGGTCCGATGTGAAGTGCACGTTGTGCAACCCATGTGGCCTGTGATACAAAAAGACCGGTGGTCTAGTGCGAGAGTACTGGCCGGCGAGCAGCCCGACCTTCTCCCTGACGCTGCACTCCAACCACAGCCGCATCGTCATCCAACGCCTAAGGGCATTACCCGTCGTCACCAATGCCATCGCCGCCGCTGTTGATGCGGGCTACAAGTGAAGGAGGATCGAGGGTGCAGCTGAAGGTATGAGATGAGTTCAGGGTGTTCTTTATAAAATTCTATCCTAGTCAGCAGCTGCATAAAGAGGTATGGACTTGTGGTGTACAATTTTACAAGTTTAGGGGCTGAATTTCGGTTTTACAAGTTTGTGGACCAAAGTGGCACAGAGCCATAAGTTCAGGGGCCGCTAGTGTATTTAACTCATTCTTATAGTATAAGAGTAAGGACAAGGCTCACAATATATAAATGTAAGAGTTAAATACACTAGCGGCCCCTGAACTTATGGCCTGCAGCGCCACTTTGGCCCACAAACTTAGAAACCGAAATTCAGCCCCCCTAAACTTGTAAAATTGTACACCACAAGTCCATACCTCTTTATGCAGCTGCTGACTAGGATAGAATTTTATAAAGAACACCCTGAACTCATCTCATACCTTCAGCTGCACCCTCGATCCTCCTTCACTTGTAGCCCGCATCAACAGCGGCGGCGATGGCATTGGTGACGACGGGTAATGCCCTTAGGCGTTGGATGACGATGCGGCTGTGGTTGGAGTGCAGCGTCAGGAGAAGGTCGGGCTGCTCGCCGGCCAGTACTCTCGCACTAGACCACCGGTCTTTTTGTATCACAGGCCACATGGGTTGCACAACGTGCACTTTAGAATATGCCGCGTGTTGCTGTGATGATTTCAAATAATTTTTAAAATAGACTATTTATATTTATAGTTATATGAATGAAAATATCATAAATTAATTTGGTAAATAGTTTCATGTGGATAATTAAATGTAAGTTACGTAAAAGATAGCTATAATAATTACATGTCCTAGGTAACTATAATTTTAAGTTTTTTAGTGGACTGTTGATGTGTATACCTTACACGTTGAGAGAAGTCTTTAGTAAGATTTATCTTTATAAGACACTAGGTGAATTTCCCACGTGTTGCTGTGGGTATGAAGAAGTGTATTCTCCATGGTTGCATGAATTTTCTTGTGTTGTGTATGATAAAATTTATGTATGGATCGTAGGTGTTCACATTGAATTTAAGGAATGTCTCTTCGTTTTTTTTGCATGCTAGTGGAAATTTAATGGTGGATGCATGGGTAGGATGATGACGTAAGCGGATGATGTGGCGCAAGGAAAAGCTAGAGAAATAACTTAGTGTGCATTAACTTTATAGGAGTTTAGATATAGATTTAGAGTGGTCAGATTTGTTTGGTCATTTGGTTTTGTTGGGGTTATTATATATAAAACCATTTCTGAATTTATATTGGAAGGATATGCTTGTATGTTGATAAATTATATAAATAATAATTTTATTTAGTAGAAGGATGTCACTTATAGTGAAAGATGGTGTCTAACTTAAGTGAAGGATGATTCGTGGATCGTCTATACTATTCCCTCCGTATTGGATTTATAAGTCGTTTTGGACAAGATATTATCATTAACTTTTAAGTTGTTGAGTTTGCAAAATATTAAAATTATATGAATAGATTTGTATCGAACGATACTTTCATAAAGTATACATACATATATTATTTTTTCATAAATGCTTTTATAAAAATAAGAGGTCAAAGTTGTGTTTTAGAAAATGTATGGTTGTCCTAAACGACTTCTAAACCTGATACGGAGGGAGTAGCGATTAAGAAGGGGTTCAAATTATAGGTCACTTAAAAACTATAAGATGAAAATCACTTGTAAAAACCTAGACAAGATCTGAGTGCACTAGGTTTTTGTAAGTGTTGTTATTTCTAATCTAAAAAGAGCTTTTGCACTATGGGTTCCAATATCATCTACTAATTGTAGCTAGACTAAAATATATTACGTACAAAAAAATGAAATAAGTAAATCTTGAAATGTAAATTTGAGTTAGACAATTCCCATACATAATTTTGTCCCAAGGTATAAAAAAGCTTGCGCAATTTTGTCCCAAGGTATCAAAAAGCTTGCGCTACGGCCTTAAGGATGAAAAGACATAAATCTAGACTCAGAGAGGTCTCTTGTGCTAGTGTGAACTCTAACTAGTCTAAGCACTGAGTCTAGCCAGTTTGTTAATTGCCTAATCTTCTCTTATAAAGCGTACATGGTGGCTAGAACGTAAATTCTAAAGCCTTACCCCTACTATAGCTTTCCCAAGCTCGAACACTCCAAATGCCCTGATATGAGGGTGTATAGCCCCAACCAACTCAATTAACAGATAGAAGTTAAGGTTGCTTTTCCACGTAGACTATCCATTGCCGACCATTACAAACTTATTTATTTGGTAGTTTATACAGTGTGAATAGGAGACTAGGGCCTCTTTGTTGCACCTTTATTCTTTGAAAATGTTCTCTTTAGTGCATCGTTGGAGAGCTCTGGTTCTCTTTAGTTCTCCATCGCGCTTGTGCATCCTCTCTATACATCTCTAGTGTATAACTTTTTTTTTACCGAAGTCAGGAAGAGAAACCTCCGCCTATTTTTTTAATTTTTTAATAATTTTAGACATGTTTAAATTCGCTCCTACGGTAAGTTAAACCAGTTTTGGTAGGTACTACCCAGGTGCTCTAACCACTAGGCTAGAGGTCCGGGCTTTCGCCTAGTTTATTTTCAACTTTTTCTTGGTCTGATATCACCAGATTGCCCTAGATCACTATTTCAGCACTCCAATGCTATATTGAGTGCTTTATCTTCACGTCTATTTGTTCGGGCTTCATTTGTATAATGTCTTGAGGTTCTTCCTTATGTTCTGAGATCTTTTTTATTGCTCTTTAATCTTTTTTTGAGACGTTGATTCCTTGATTGCTTGATCTTGACCATAGCCTAGCTCAAGTTTATATGTATATCTTACATATTAATGTTGTATATTAGCAAACATTGTTAGTCCTAATAGTTAGCTTATCACAACCATCAAAATCACTGAACCTTTGATCAAGTCTATATTTCTTTACAGATAGTTTGCATACAAAGACAAAAAAGTTAGTACAATTACGATATATACATGCGTATTTATGTTCTCTTAATTGAAAATTCCTAGAATGCAAGATAGGGATAGTATAGATGACATATATGTTTTGTTAGCAACCCTCACTCAAACAAGCCCAGTGCATTGCCAAGGTTCAGAAGGAGCAAGAGGCCTAAGGAGACAAGTGTGCACCTGGCTAGCCCAAAGCGGTCATGTGCGGCCTGCAACGCCAAGTCGAAGGATGAAGGGGATAAGTATGAGTGAAAGTCGGAGTTTGTATCCAAAATTAGAAACAAAAACCCTAAACTACTTTCCCCCTATTTCTTGCCGGCGCCGGCAACCTGCGGAGTGCCTGTCTTCTTCTCCTTCCTCGGATTTCCGTTGTGGATACCTTGGGTCACCGTCGCATCGGGCGGGGATCCAACATGTATGCACATGGATTTTTAATTTGGGTTAGAGCATCTTACACAGCTGGTGTTCGTTATAATTTACTACTTTACGAAAGATTTTAAATGAAACATTCTTTTGTCTTATATGGAGTACATAACATTGATTTTTTTGTGGGGACATAACATTGAATAAGCTATATAAAACTCTTATCTCAATAATGCACCCTTAAGTCCTCGTCCGGTCCACCCAGATTGACTCAACACAAAATGAATACTCCCTCCATACTGATATTAGAAGTCGTTTAGGACATGATTGCGCATACCAAGGAGTGCCAAAGAGTGATTAATTAGGGGGAGTTTTCCTTATTTGTCCGTATTAAATAGGGCTGCGGGTGCACTTTATTCAAGAGATATTCTTAGCTCATTTAGCCACTGCAACGAGGTTAAGAGCGTTGGGCTCTACGGTCCGTGTTCGAACCTTGGTAGCCACTATTTTTTTGCGGTTTTCTTGATTTTTCAAGGGAGTTTTATCGTGTTGCAAAGAGGAGTACACAAACACTTTGCATCATGGACCCTAAGTTTTCCCAAAATCAACTGAGCCCACATCTAAAAATCATTTTCTCTGGCACTTTTGCATCTGAATCCAGAAAGTGTAATAAAATTGTGTTTTGTTCCTTTTTCTTCTTCCCCTCGTCTGGACGGAGCAGACGCGGCCACGGGCCGGTCGATTTCCAGCGGAAGGTCGTCTTCCATGGTCCCAGACTCCCAGCGCAGAAACTGCATGGTGGTGTCGCGGCTCGATTTTCAACTCGTTAGTTTGGTTCAACCGCGATGAAGCGTTGCGCGCGAAGAGATGGCGAGCAGGGCGATGCGAGCAGCGAGCGGCGTTTTGATGGCGGCATGCGGCGAGCGGTGAGCAGGGAGGCGAGCCAAGCAGCGGCGGACAAGCGTGGACCATGCACGAGAGGCGAACGGGCGCAACTATTTTGGGAATCGAGGCGCATGCAGATGGGAATCCGAATCGAGGCGCATGCGGATGGGAATCCGGCGGACACGGAGTAATTGCGTTTGTGCAGCGATGGATGAGATAAGGGCAAAGACGTCCAATTTAGCGGTTGCGGCTCAGAACGACTTCTTTTAGCGCAATCGAGCGGACGGCCAGAACGACCTCCTTTACCAGTATGGAGGGAGTACCAGCCTAGCGCGGAACATGAGTTCGGTTAAGGCGAGTTTGGATTCTAATCGGACCGGTTTCGACAATTAACCCCGTTAAGGCGAGCTTGGATTCTAGTCTGGCCCATTTCGACAATTAATCCCCTCTACAACTCAGAGCTATTCCGGAATGGATCCATCTGCAAATTGGGTCCGGGAATTAAAAAAGGGAGCTTCCGTATTGGAACCGAACGAGGCCGAAAGCACGTATTGGAACCCTAACCAATCCCGTTCCTGAGACTGGGCGGCGGTGGCTACGATCGGGAGCGTTTTAGGCGATAGTCCGTGGATGGAGGTGAATTAAAAAAAGGGACGGATTCAAAGCCTGAGGAGCCGAACGAGGCCGAAAGCACGTATTGGAACCCTAATAACCAATCCCGTTCCTGAGACGACGGGCGGCGGTGGCTACGATCGGGAGCCTTTTTTTTTAAGTCCGTGGATGGAGGTGAACAGGGAGCTTCCGTATGCTGTCGAGATGGATGTACCGGAGGATCAAGCGAGGAGAAGTGGCAACCGCCACGAAAGGAGGAGGGCTCGCCTTCTCGTCGAGAGGAAATCGGAGTCGAAGAATCCACCGATTACATGGGGCGAGGATGATGATGATGACGATGATAATAACAAGATCGTGGACGAAGATGAGGGGGACAAGAACCAGATGCGTTGGTTCCGTCACAACTGGGAGCTGGCCTTTGGCTGTTCTTACGGCTCATTCGAAGACAAAACTCCTATGCCTCCCATGCGCTATACTGAGGGAACCATCCCAAAAGACGCATGCTGTGAGACTGTTGTGCAGATCTTCTCAGTCCAAGTGACAGAACTAAAAGATGGTCTCAAGTGGCCACTACAAGTCTATGGTAGTGTTGCCGCCAGGGACATGATGGATCATAATCGGAACCTTCTTTTTGAACGCGAAAGGGATAATTGCCAAATCCTCTCGCAACAGGATTCATCTCTGCTGTTGACAGGCCCGTCTCGTGCAGTTGTGATAATTAATCCAGTTACATTTGAAGTTGATCTGAAAGTAAAGGGGGAAACAGAGGCTGAGGATAAAGTGTTGAGCCTGAAAATCTTCCAATATGACAGGCCTGTGCTTACGGTAGCAATGCATATGTGACTCGTAATTGTTGCTCAAGCAAGAGATGCACGCTTGGGTTCAAACTTGCTACACTTCTTGACACAGTTGAGGCTACTGCAGTTAGTGCCAAAATTGTTGGTGGGTCATGGCTGGACCAATTTCGAGGGCGAATTGTTTGCCGCACCGCCAGTGCGAGTAAAGAGGATATTGTGTTGCTTGATTCTCAAGATGGAAGAATGCCTATCACTGCTGATGGTGAAATTGAGGTCTCAAGGAGTGTTGTTTCTGTGGAACTAACTGGGCAGCTCATTTTCGGTGTGGTGGCTTCACAGATGGGTGGCAAAACAGATGTCATCGACCAAGCTTTGGCTTTTTTCACACCCAGAATTAGAGGCAAGAGTCATGGTACTTGCGATCTGGGCTTTTGTAAGATGGAATTCATTGTTGCCTGGTCCCTCTTCTCAACCATGGAAGACCTGCGCCTTCAAAACCGCATCTGAATAGACCTCGTTCTTCATGGTCGTCACGCATGGCTTGCAGTTTTGTTTCAAAGCTCTAGTTTAGCCATTTGTCTATGTTTAGGCACCCTAGCTAAGTAGTACTGTATTTGATTGCAGGTGCTTATGTCATCAATTTAAGGCAGTATATATGGATCTATAATCTCTGATTGTCATAACTAAAGTCGATAGTGAAACCTGGGGGTTCCTGTAGGTGATTGAATGGGTTGTTAACTTGTTATTTTGTACTAAATAAAAGATGCACCCCTTTTACATGAGTGCCACGTGAGTGAAAGTCAATGCATTACAATTACTATTCAGAAATGGAACTAGTCAAATGTCAGAACGAAAACATACACAAATTAAACATACATGGCGGCATGGCACACAAACAAACCAAACAACATGGTGGCACGGCGACCATTAGAAACTTATTTATGTGAGAGTTCCTACAGTTCCACAGTGGGCAATTCCAATATGTTGTCAACAATCTCCCTACTGCACCCTTATTCTCCGGTGCTCTCTTCGTTGCATCATACCGTTCTCTTTAGCTCTCCACAATGCATGTGCATTCTCTCTATACTCAATCACCGGTGCATAGCTTTAATGCCAACAATGAAAGTACATCGTGCACTATTTTCAACTCTTCCTTGTATAGACCTCACCGAATTTCTCAAGTTCACTGTTTCAGCTTCTGATGCGTTTCTTCACATTCATTTGTCTGAGCTTCACTTATATGATGTCTTGGCTTCTTTAATCTTTTTTTTTTTGAGGTGTTGATTCCTTGGTCTTGCATAACCTAGCTCGAGTCTATCTTTATATCTTACGGACTAAGGTCCTTTATACATTAGCAAATATTGTCAGTCCTAATATAATAGTTATGTTGTCAACCCACCACCAAAATCACTTTTTCTTTAGGAAAATTGGATCCATACCATGAAAGATTCCGACTTTGGAAAAAATACTATCAAAACTCTAGGAGTTGTACAGGCTTGAAACTTGTTGTACTCTTTATAGTGACACTTGTGTGACTTGAGACTTCAGCATGGTTTCCTGCATAAGTGCCAAGGAGAGGGCCAGATCAACTATCGGTTGATGTAAGACAATAGTAGCCTTAATATCAGGATTCAGCACTTGAGAAATTTGCTGACGAAAAATACAGCATCATAATGACTACTGTGTGAAGGACCGGAATCGGCGAGGAGGGTGTGAATGGGAGCTTCAAATTTCTTGCGAAATATTTGGCCACAATTCCAAATTCAAACCCCAAAAAGTAAAATCCCCAAATCTAAAATACTCGCACCAACCGGTGATGGGAGTATCTAGATAAATTCTATAGGACGATAGAAACCCAACGCAATAGACGGATTGCAAAACGGATCTCAAATGAGCAAGCAGCGGGGAGAAAAGCAAAGCTAAAAATGAGATCGAAAAATCTGGTAGCTGAAATTGCAACAACTAAAAGCACTGGGCCTCAAGAGCTTAGCTCTCGACACAAAGCATAGATGCTGAAGACTCAGAACACAGGGGCGTCAAAAACCTTCATCAATGATGCTTGTCTGTACAGAAAGAGTACAACATGATTTACTGAAATCATAGAGCCCTAGGCATGTGCAACCAAGCTAGCTGGATTCACAATTCAGAACAAGAGAAGCAAGTACGTGAATTACTACTCAAGTGAATTTTCTTTTAACACTATGGCAAAGCACAATTGGGATAAGCAACCTTTCCAGCCAATCAAAACTAAAAGCCAACGCCAATAGAACTTAGATACTGCACTTGCCTCTCGAAGGCCACCTGCTAGCTGTTTGAACAACAGGTTCAGAGATATGCTGACAGGGAATGAACTGCTGCGTGAGTGCTCCTAGAAGGTCTGACCTCCTGCTTGTGATGACCGGTTACGGACCTGATTCTCAATCGAGACCTGGTGCACCACACTCTGCAGCACAGATAAAAGCTGGACCCAAGAAGAACAGAGATAAATCGAGAGAGCCAAAACAGCACGGCACTGAAATTCCGTAGGCTCGGGGCTGCCTGAGAGACGTTAAGGAGTGCTCAGCGCCGAACCGCTCTCAACCAGAATCTGAGCCAAAGCGCTTGACTGCCATCAGAACACAAGAACAAAAATCGACCTCCCAAAAACAGAGAAGAACAGTCTGCCTCCCAGATCCAGAAATCAAGCAACTCGCAAGAAACTCAACTTCATGCTCCCAAATTTTGCACAGCAATTTACGACGGGAAAAGAAAGCAACTCCTAAAAAATCGTTGCTCAATTTAGACTGTAACTCCGTAAAGTAAAGAAATTCGAGCAAGAACAAAAGGAGATGACAGGAGCAAGAACACAGCACTGTAGGGGAGCGAAATCACAGATAAATTTGCCAAAGCCCGGAGGGCACGAGGAGGGATTGGGCCTCCTCTTCCCACTCAAAAATCCTGCACAGACATAAGCGAAATCTCCAGGTTCTTGCCTCTCTCAAGAACACTAAAGGGAAGGGAAAAACTACAGAAAAAAAGAAAAACAGGAGTAGGAGAGGTGGAGAGGGTGGTGCTCCCACTGCCTGTCTTATTGGGATTATTTTGATTCCAGTTTTGCCCTTGGTTACATACATGAGCAATCCACCAAACCGAAGGGTATTGTGGACCAACTCGGTGCTTTGATGATCCGACGGCCACCGCGCCTCTCACCGGTAGCCTCGCTTCGACGCGATCTCCCCGATGCCGCCACGTGCCGTCCGTCCGCATCGGGACCTCCGCCCCGGTTTTGAGGCGCAAACCAGGGAAACCCGCCGCCGATGGTTTTGAGGCGAAACCACCAAACCGTTGCCGATGGTTTTGAGGACAAACTACCAAACCCTCCGCGAGTAGCGTCGCCCGTACGCATCCCCCGTCGTGTACACTTGCGCTCGTCGATGTCCCAGTTGTCAGCCACCACGGCTGGCCGCCCGGTCCTCAGGTCCCTCGATCCAAGCCTCACGTCCACCCTTCACCGCATCCGGTCCGTCAGCACGGCACGCCCTACTTGATCTTCACCAACCGTTGACCACCGTCTCCGTGCTCGACACCTGCAAACATCACAAGCCAAGAGACACCGTTGTTTGACACGAAACCGTGTGCCATCGGTTAGTAGGAACACACACACGCCATTGTGTTGGCATGTTGACAATCACTCATCACAAAATGTCCACACAATGGTTATGGTAAAAACCATGTATCCTCAATCTCCCCCTTGATGAGTGCATTGTCAACACCAACACAAACTAGAGACAACCCATCCAAATGACCAAGAGCCAAGGAAAAGCAGAAAATGGGTCATTTGCAAAGAGCAAAGCAAGGTCATAACTTGGACCCCAAAGACATGGGCAACGGCTCGACACGACCAAGAAAATCAAAGCTAGCCCTCAAGAAGAGGCAAAAGGCTCAGCACCACTAGCACAGCATAGAACACCTGAAAAATGGCTAGACCTTCAAGAAGAGGCAACGGCTCAACACATCTAGCAAACACAGCTCAACCTCAAAGCTCGGAGTGCAACTCCCCCTTGAGAAATGCATACTCACCAATGAACTCTCTAGATTTATGGATGTTTCTCCCCCTTGTTGGCACATGCACTTATCAAGATTGAAACAAAAGAGACTGCAACTCCCCCTCAAATTATGCCATGAAAGAAATGCAAAATGTAGAGCTTCAAGAGTATAGCAATTCGGAGTACATAGATGCTCTAGCAAGTATGGCAAGTGTATAGCAACAAGCACAAGTCAAAGCCCATGCTCAAACTGATCAAATGAAACGGAATATGAAACATAAGCATTTTGATTAGGTGTTAAGCATTATATAAAAGGTGTTCACCCAAAAAGAATAGCACCTAGCACATATAAGCAGGAGATCAAACTAGTGCTAACACATGTATACAAAAGTGAACTACCCCATATAATGGTCACACATCATGTCTCAAGGATGCACTTAACAACACTTGTAACTTCAACATTGATCAGAGTTAAACAGCAGACAATAAGGTTTCTTTTAGACGTATATGCGAGAGGATCAAAACTGTCTGCCAAAAGGTTGTTTTTATCATGTTTTTCAACCACGCCGAGTTCATCCCTTTGTGCAAGTGGGAAGCCGTCTCGTCACGAGTGGTTGTGGACTAGCACTACAATGCCCAAGTTCATCTCACTCAAAGGAATGAGAAGCAATCTCGTGACATTGCCGTGGGATAGAAAAGATCCAACCCAAAACTTTTCATCATTACTTAGCTTAGACATCAAGTTTTAGCACAAGATTATCAAGAGATCCGAGCTAAGTGAATGACTCAAGAAACATGAGACATAGCAACTCAAGCATACATATGAAAGCAACAAGGTTCTCAACAAAACCTACACATGCTAGTTGCCATCTTAAGGATGAACATTTTTCAGGTTGCATCATGTATTAAGCAAGTTCACATTTCAGAAAAGTAGGCTTAGCTCATAACATGTAACAAGTGATCAAAAGGAGCTTAAGCTGCAAGTACTATTATGTATAAACAAGGCATACTAACAAGAGCATAGATGTAATCAAAACTGCTATAGTCATGAAGCTCAACAAAGGTACTATGATACATGATGAAATGCAATATGATACAAAAGTACAAAAAGAAAGCCAAAGAACCAAAAGAAAAGGAAGAAAGCCAAAAACAAACTATACATCAAGATACAGCTACCCTACTCTAAAAAGGGTAGCAAACGTCCAACTCCGCTCTCAAATGGGCAAACTTGTCAGCAACAAAAACAGCAAGAGCAAATTGCGAAAACTCACAAGATCGGTTGCGTGTTACCGAACAAAATCCCAGGGGGATGGCGTTACTGAATGTGTCGAGGTGCTTCCTTTGAAGAAGTCGCCTCCCCTCAAATGCAGCTAGAATTCCCTCATGTGCAGTTGGTGCAAGCTGAGGAACGTGGTCGTTCAGCCCATATGAAGTCGAGGAAGAAGTACTTGGGCCGTC
Source organism: Themeda triandra (assembly GCA_018135685.1). Classification (NCBI taxonomy): domain Eukaryota; kingdom Viridiplantae; phylum Streptophyta; class Magnoliopsida; order Poales; family Poaceae; genus Themeda; species Themeda triandra. The sequence goes on along the minus strand of JAENPR010000219.1, from coordinate 112,937 downwards.
AACAGAAGTAGTCGTCGCAGGGTCAACTGGGGCAGCCGGTGGAGTCAGTTTGTGATCCTCCCAATCAGCATCGTCCTACTCCTCCTCCACACAACTACTCTCGCCAATCTCCTGATCACCTGCACATTGAAAGACAGGAGCCAAACAAGGTGTGGTTTCATCGAAGATGACTTCACAAGTCTTCATGACATGGTTAGTTTCAAGGTTAAATTACTCTATAAGTATGTGAATAAGTTGCATAACCGAGAAACATGCCGTCTCAAGATCTAGATTTGAACTGTATAAGTTACATTTCCTCAAAATGAAGCACCTGTAACCAAACACCTGAAAAGGCTCACCTTGGGCAATTTTCCAAATCGCAGCTCATAGAATGCCTTCTCCATGAAAGCTAAGAAAAACGACTAGAAACAAGACACACCAAGCCCAAAAGCAACCACAATCTTAACACATGCTATGATGCACAAAGATGATATCAATTTGGAAGTAAAAGCATGTAACATAATACTAGTCAGAAAGACTAAAGACTCGGGCTAGAAAAACATGTCAGAGAAATACATGTAACTATACAAGAACTAGCAATTAGAGAGCATACCTAATGAACATCATACCAACTATACAAAATAAAACACATGATAAAGCATGGCAAAATGTTCATGAGGATCCCACACTAACATGAAAAGTGGCTAATCCACCAAGATATACACAAAGCTAGCATGGCATATGATACACAGGATAGAACATGCTAGACTAGATACAAAAGCATGATACAAGTATAAAACATGCTAAAAGTATACAAGTGAGCAAATAACCAATAATCTCATACCACAAGTGAGAAAGCATTAATGTACAAGGTACGAATGTATATGATAGCTCTTAAAGTATATGAAGTCACCACAATATAGCACATGCCTCTTGGAGGCTATCAAAAGTGGGTGTAGAGAACCATCAACACTTGATCACATCAAAAGATCAAGTTCCATCAAGCACATGCTCTCTACCCCTGTAACAGAACCGACCAACTAATTTAATTACGAAGCGCTAATCAAGCTGACGTGGCAACTTAATTAGAACTTAGTAACCAAACCAGCCCGGTAGTTCGGAAAACCACAAAGGATTTTCGCACAAACATCAAGTAACATCCCAGACCGGTAAAGGCCCAACGAAATACCATCCATAATTATTACATAAAAGTTCTCAAATAGATATTACATAGCATACTTCAGTTATTACAAACCAAGTTCTCAACATAGTGCGGAAACAAATAGATTAACATGTTCTCAAACACACCCCAAATGTTTTTAGAAACATAGTGCCATGTCCTTCATCATACTCCACAAAAGAAAGGGATACGACAACTGGATTGATTGTGCCCACGATCTACTCATCTCCGACGGCAGGATGGAGACAAGTCGGGCAATAGCCGTAAAACATCTCCCCATCTGCAACAACAATTGGGAATTGCACCCTGAGTACATTGTACTCAGCAAGACTTAACCGTCTAAAAGAAAATAAAGACACTTTGGTGGATGCTAGGCTGTATGTGGGTTAGCCGACTCCTTTCTTTGCCAAAAGATGAGCTTTTAAATCTTCATTTAGTGACAAAGGACGCTCTAGCTTATCTCATTAGGTAATTACCTATCCAAGCTAAGTTAGCATCCTGCACTAGTCATCATTTTAGTAGAAGCAATCAATCTATTAATCAACACCGCATTGATTGAATATTCATTAAACCATCATGTGGAGAACATAACCAACTCGCATTTCAAATCTTATTTGCGGCACCGTAACTGCTCGGTCAAGTTATTCACTATCCAGGAATGATGGCGATTATAATCGATTGCAAACTAGCTGGCGGGATTGTTGACACTAGATACGCACACGAAAGAATCAAAGAGAAATAATCCGCAAGCGCACGGATATCGGTGAGCACTTCACCCGGGAGATAAGTCCTGAGTATCGTATTTGTTTTTATCCGCTAAGAGAAAACGTGCAATAGACTAACCCGATCTTTACTACTACCCCGGGCTGCTAGTCAAGCGAGAATTAAGCGATATAGAGAGAACTCCTTCGTCGGTCTTCTTCTAACCTATGGCAAGCTTTGAGACTACTTGTTCTAAGGGGGTACCGAGGAATAGACACCACGAGAGGATGCTAAACCGGGCACAAAGGACCTACCTTACCTACCAACGGGAAGTGGATTACAAAGGTAATAAAGGGATTGTCACTTCCCTCACTACTACCACGGTTCCGGCCGAATAGGGAGCATCTACAAGTGAACCTAGCCTAAGCACCACGCTTATGCTAAAGAACAATTACTCTATTCCCAATGCGAAGCGAATAAAGTAAACTTGTAAACCAAAGAACAATAATAACAATGAACTTACTAGTATTAGAAGTTGAATTGCCGAATGATTCGAAACCAAGCCTCGGGTTAGGAGACTTGATTCCGCAGATACACTAGAGAGGAGACACCGACAAGTAGGGCTTCCTCCAAATCTACCTCCACTCTATACTCTCTCAATCTCTCTTGATACTAATACCCTATAGAGATAGATCCATTCGAGGGACCCTTCTCTATCTAACTCTCTCTCTCTGGATTGAAGTCTTGAATGAATTGGAGAATGAATTAGGGTTTTACCCAGGGGCCAGGGGCTCTGCTTATATAGCCCCCTAGGATTAACCACAGCCCTCGGATCAAACCGACCTAAATGGACGATAATTATTGATCTTCAAAGTCGGTGGAGGCAGGATCCGCGAGACTCCACCTGATTGGTGGAGCTGGGGAGTCGGCCGACTCCCCCTCCTGGTCGGCCGACCCGGCCGGTGCGGAGTGGGCCCCGTGTTTCGATGTCGCCTTTTGGAGTCTTCTAGATTATACTTTTTCACCCGTTCGGTCTTTCTCTCTATGTAAACCCGACATGTGGGCCATCTTGGGTAGTTTTCACTGTCACCTGCAGAAATAGATATTCACCAAAACTCGTGGAATTCGTCGGTGGTAACCCTATATCTATCAAGTATTTATGAATAGGTCCATTTGCATGCTAAGTTGACGGTTAATTTTATGAGTTAACGACCGTCAACAAACTCCCCACACTTATCTTTTACTCGTCTCGAGGAAAAGGATGGATTATTTTAAGCATAGCCTCAAACCAAGACATCAACATTAGATTATCCCTGATCATACCTGCACTGCGGGATTCAAAAGTGTCTACCATTGAACTTTGGGGAGTTGAAAGATGGAACAGCGCGAAGTAGAGATCCATCTTCTATCAATCTGTCACTCGGAGTTTTTATAACATTTTTGCAAAGAAAAACTTAGCTTACCCTTCTCCATCATGTAGCACACTCGAATCACTCTTTATATGTGGTATTTGTAGAACTTACATTTATGTATAGAGCACTCAAATCTCTCAATGTATGTAGTATTTTTGGAACTCACTTGAGGCATGTGAAAGGGTATGCCTCCTATTCTACTAAGGCTTATGTGGAGTTTTAAGGTATTTCAAGGAATAGCATTTTTACCTGTGCATATTGATTAGTCAAAAACGGGAACCAAAGAGAGGGGGACCTTACTCTAGATCAAGTGTGTGCAAGTGTGTGGAATATTTGGTGGCTAAATTCATGATAATAATGCTCCTTCCCTCTCTTGCACACTCTTCTCTTGAACATTGCTTTGCTTGATCTTTTCTTGAATAGCTCTTTGAGCTTCTTTGAACTTCCTTCTCTTGGGATCAGAATAACTGGAGTTCATGGGCTATCTCTTTTCTTTCTTCTTTCTTTCTTCTTTTTTTTTTCTTTAACAACTGTTTTTGCATAGCCCATGTCTCAATTCTTGGACACAATAACTTTCTTTGACATGATGATGATGATGACAATAATAATCTTCTTTCAACAGCTGGATGATGATAACAATCCTTGGAGCATATAGAAATCCTAGAAAGTGTATGTATCCTCTCCCAGTGTAGGAGATGGATGAATGGCGGAAAGCATGTTTTTGCGTACTCCCAGTGTAGGAGCAGCGGAAATATATGTAGGTGTAAGTGCACTTGATCAAATGAGTAAGAGACCCTTCTCTAAGGCTCTAATACCGCCAAGACTATTCTCAACACAAATAAAAGCTTATGTGCTGGTCTTTCAGAATTTTATCGACGAGGCTCTGTAGGCATTTATAACCACAGAGGAGAAGTATAGCTAACATTTTAAGATTTTCGAAAAGAAATTCTCCAAGCAACTAGATATAAAGAAATCAGGTTCTCATGGTCCATGCTATATCACTGTCCTCAACAACTTAAGTAAAATGGGGTCCCTATAAAATACGTTCCCAACAAAGAACGGGATTCCCAAGAATTATCATGGTGTGAGTCTATCTTGGGGTCATGATTAAAATAATCTACCTTCTCGCATATATATCGTGGTGATTTAATTCAAAGTGTTCCCCAAACGAATCGGAAAAACGTGATCGGTATAAAATTTGGAACGTAGGGAAGCAAACCTGATCGTGGACGAAAGCTGGAGCCAACTGGGCCCAGCCCATGGGCGGCCGACCCTATGTATGGGGCGGCCGACTCTGGCAGGTGGCCCCTCGGGGTCCGCTTCGTCGTGCGTGATCTTTATGTCGTATGTTCTCAAATATTTTTGCTGGTTCGCTGATATCCGTTAGTTTCGTCGTCGGTTGCCTCCCCCACACTAGATTCCTGTTATCTTCATTCACAACAAGGTGGAGACAAAAGAGGCAACACATATGCAATAATAAATATAACTAGAAAACTTTATTTCATCTTCATTAAGGCCTGGATTACAAGTATTGAAAGGAACTAAGATCGAACTAAACTTTAACTAAGCACTCTTGCAAACTAAAACTTTTAATCTAAGCACACTAGGCCTTTCGATGCTAAGACAAATCTCATCTAATCAACTCGCTTCTCTAGAGCGTCTAACTTCTTTTCTAACTTATCCGTCCTCTTCTCTAACGCACGAAGTCTATCTATGAGAGTGACAATGCTACTGCTCTGGACACGCTGGCAGTTTTGCAGAGATGTAATAATGTCGCGCTGAGTTTCTAGCTCCGTCTCTAAGTCTGCAACGGTCTTGCGACGCTTCCTTGGAGCTTCTGAGGCGGCGAGAGCTGCTTTTGGGGCTTCTTTTGGAGGGACGAACTTCACTTTGCTCGGGTGAGCACGGACTCCCTCGAAATACGAGCGCTCTCCAGTGCTATACTTAGCACAGACGATCTCCCCTTGCTTGTTGGTCTTCACTCCCATAAGCATCTCATTGTGCTTAGGAGGGAGGATCTTGGTGCCTTCTGGGAGCTTCACAATAGGACCCTTTGGTGGAGGTCCATCTAGGAGCAAAGGCTTGGGTGCGGTGATGACTGGTTGAGCGAAGTAGCTATGGCTGTAAGCTTGAGGTTTTGGAGGAATAGAGGCTAGGGGTTTTGGCTCAGCAAGAACGATGGCCTTGGACTTGGGCTCCTCCTTTGGGATGGTGTTGAGATCAAATCCGAAGCGGATCAATCTCCTATCTAAATTTTCTGGCTCTGGCTTCATCATTGCTGCGTAGCAAGCTTGATGCTAGGAGGAGGAGGCTTTAGATGGAATGAGGTTGGCTTGAGGCTGGGCTTCTTTATATAGGGGGATGGAGAGGTATCTAATGGGCATCTAAAGGGAATCTCCGAAGGAATAACGCGTCAACGTGATCTCAAAAACCCTAATCGGCAAAAATTCCTGAAGGAAGAGTATGGAAGGATCACGAATGCAAAAGCGGCGGCGAATGGGGAGTCCATGGGTCGGCCGACTCCCCCTATGGGGCGGCCGACTCGCGAGTGGACCCCCGCCGGGCTTTTCGCAACCTAATTAGCGTATTTTTGTCATTCGGAAAAATACCCTGGACCCCGAAAAACAAAAAGTAAAAAGGTCGGGCCCAACTACCTAATTGAGAAAGAAGTTTAATTCATCTATTTCACCTATTTCCTCAATGGGCTCTAAAAATATTTTAAGGCGTTGACCATTTACCTTGAATATCGTACCTTCGTTGTTGCGAAGCGTAACGGCTCCATGCGATGATGAGCTTACTACTTCGAACGGTCCTTCCCATTTGCTTCGAAGCTTTCCTTGCCCGAAGAGTTTGACCCCGGAATTAAAAAGTAATTCCTTGTCTCCGGGTGTGAACTCCTTGATCTTGATTCTCTTGTCGTGCCATCTTTTCACTCTTTCTTTGTATATCTTGGCGTTGTGATAGGCTTTCTCTCTCCATTCTTCTAATTCAGAGATTTGCATCTTCCTCTTCTCTCCTGCTGCTTCTAGGTCCATATTCCATTTCTTGATGGCCCAGTGAGCTTTGAATTCCAGCTCTACTGGTAAGTGGCAAGTCTTTCCATAGACTAGTTGATATGGTGACATCCCAATAGGTGTCTTGTATGCTGTTCGATATGCCCATAGTGCATCAGGAAGCTTGTCCTTCCATGCAGTTCCCATTTCATTCACTGTCTTCTGAAGAATATTCTTGATCTCGCTTATTTGATGTCTCGCTTGGCCACTTGTCGAGGGTGATACGGAGTAGCAACATTATGGCGTACTCCATGCTTCAATAAGTATTGCTCAAAGCGTTTGTCGATGAAATGTGATCCTCCATCACTTATGACTATCCTTGGGACACCGAATCTTGGGAATATTATTTCTTCGAACATCTTTTTGGAGCTTGAGCTATTTGCCTTTTTGCATGGCGAGCTTCGACCCATTTGGACACATAGTCCACCGCTACGAGGATGTATTCACATTTCTTCGACGGTGGAAATGGTCCCATGAAATCAACTCCCCGAGACATCAAAGAGCTCGATCTCGAAGGTTGTTGATAAGTGGCATGGCATCTCTTGAGTTTATGTTGCCATGTCTTTGACAAGGACCGCATCTCCGAATGAAATCTTTTGTGTCTTCATACATTGTTGGCCGAAAAAATCCGCATTGCCAAATCTTCGCATGTGTACGGAACACCCCATAATGGCCTCCATATGGTGATGAGTGGCATCTTTTGATGATTTTGATTCCTTCTTCGCTTGGCACACATCTTCCGAGCAAGCCATCGAGCATACCCTAAGAGGTAGGGTTCATCCCATATGTGAGTACGACTCTCCCGGATAAGTTTCCTTTTGTTGCCTCCCGGTGGTACGTAACCTTGTAACCATAAAATTAACAATATCTCGCATACCGGGGTCGATCTGTTGATTCCGTAGAGCATGTCGTCCCGGAGTGCGTCGTCGATGGGTAGTTCCTATGGTTTCTCAAACGCATTCTAGACAAGTGATCGGCAACGAGTTTTCTACTCCCTTTTTATCTTTTATTTCTAGATCAAATTCTTGGAGTAATAAAATCCATCTTATCAAACGAGGTTTAGCATCTTTCTTAGTGAGCAAATATTTTAAAGCGGCATGATCGGTGTAAACAATCACTTTGGCACCCACTAAGTAGGATCTAAACTTATCAATAGCAAAGACAACAGCTAGGAGCTCTTTTTCGAGTGGTAGCATAATTAAGCCGAGGTCCAATCAAAGTTTTGCTAGCGTAAGCTATTGCATGATGCTTCTTATCCTTAGTCTGTCCTAGCACTTGCTCCTACGGCGTAGTCACTTGCATCACACATAATTTCAAAAGGTAGGGTCCAATCGGGGGTTGAATGATTGGAGCGAGAGATGAGCGCTTTCTTAAGGATCTCAAATGATTGTAAACGGCATCATCAAAGTCAAAAGGAACATCCTTAGCCAATAAGCGGGTAAGAGGTCTAGCGATGTAAGAGAAATCTTTTATAAATCTACGATAAAAACCAGCATGACCAAGGAAACTTCTAATTCCTTTCACATTGATAGGAGGAGGCGGTTGTTCAATAACTTCTATTTTGGCTCTATCTACCTCGATGCCTCTTTCGGACACTAAGTGTCCTAACACTATTCCTTCTCTAACCATGAAATGACACTTTTCCCAATTAAGGACTAAGTGTTTTTCCTCACATCTTTGTAATACTCGATCTATGTTTTCAAGGCACTCATCAAAAGTTTTTCCATAAACGAAAAATCATCCATGAAAACTTCCATAATCTTTTCAATCATACCGAAAAATATAGACATCATACATCTTTGAAAAGAAGCTGGTGCATTACATAACCCAAAAGACATCCTACGATAAGCAAAGGTTCCATAAGGGCATGTAAAGGTCGTTTTGTTTTGATCATTAGGATGGATAGGGATTTGATGATATCCGAGAATATCCATCAAGGAAGCAAAAGTAAGAATGGTTGGCTAATCGCTCAAGCATCTCATCAATGAAAGGCAAAGGAAAGTGATCTTTTCTTGTTGCCTTATTAAGCTTTCTATAATCTATGCACATTCGCCATCCCGTGACGGTTCTTTGTGGGATTAACTCATTCTTCTCATTTTGGACAACAGTCATGCCTCCCTTTTTAGGCACAACTTGGACAAATGGCTGACCCACTCACCGTGTGGCACGGGGTAAATAATCCCGGCGTGCAATAGTTTTAAAACTTCTTTCTTAACAACTTCCCTCATCGCATTATTGAGCCTACGTTGGGGTTCTCTCGGATGGTGGAATATCGGGATCCGTGGGAATGCGATGGGTACAAAGGGCGGGACTAATTCCTTTGAGGTCCTGGAGTGAGTAGCCAAAAGCTTTTTTATGTTTTTCTAGGACAGCCATTAAGCGAAAAGTCTCTCTCCCGAGTGAGAGTATCACTTATGATGACAGGAGTGTCTCGGATCATTTCCTAGAAAGGCATATCTAAGACCGGCTGGTAAAGGTTTGAACTCAATAGGAGGCCTAGGTGGTAGGGTAAACTCGTCTAATGGTTCATTCTCAGAAGGGTCAGCTTCTTCTTCTATGAAGAATCTAGCTTCGTCTTCTAATTCTGGCTTCACTAGGAATTCTAGAGAAGCTGCTCTAAATTCCTCCAACGAATCATAATGTGGATAAGGCTCGGTCCTAGCATTTAAAGAGTGTGAAATGGACATTGCAAACTAGAGTTTCTTGCCTAAACAAATGTTTAGTTTCCCGGTTTGTCCTTCATAAAGAAATCTTCTAAATGGTTGTCCTATCAACAGTGGAAATCCCCTATGTCAAAGACATAAAAGCTTAAGTGAACAGGGGTTCCTTCTACCCGGAGTGGTAGGACATGTAGGATTCCTAAACAAGGAAGAATTTGTCTTGAAAGATTTCTTATGAACTTCACTGTTGGGGTCAATGTCATGTTTCTTTGCAAATATTTTGCTAGTGTGGTAGACATGATATTTATACCCACAACTGGATTGTAGAGAGCGTCTATGCGATCATTGCTAATCATGCAATGAATGGGAAGAGAAGATGAATCCAACCGAATTATTTCAGAGGAAAGCTCTGACTCTTCTAACCACTCATTGCTCATGACAGACACTAACTCTCCTAAGGTTTTTCTTCCCGTTGGAATATCCTCATCAATATTGCATGGCTTTATTGGGTGATATTTGCCTTGTGGCTTCTTCACCTTGTGATAGTTGAAGATGTTTCCAAAATCGGAAAACAGATCGGGTTCAATATCTAGCATAAAATCGGGAAGTGGAATGTCTTCCTTGTCTTGCTCAAGACATGGATTAGCCGAGGTGGATGGTGTATCTGGCAAATGTTTGTCTTCACTACTTGAGGTTCTACTTCTAGGAGGTAGTCTAATTCACTGGATAGGATTTGGTCTAGGATTGATCTTGCTTTCTCACAGAGATATGCAAGAATGATCCTCCCGAAGTTGTGTCGAGCAATTTTCTACTTGTCTCTACTCGAGACCTTTATAAAAGTGTTGTAAAAGAATGGGATCTGGTAGACTAAGGTCCGGGCTCGATGCTAAAAGTGTAGTAAAATGATTCCAGGATGAGGCCAAAGATTCTTCGGTTCTTGCTTAATAGTCGAACCTTGACTCTAAGGTCAACGATTTGGGAGATGGGATAGAAATCTAGGCAAAAGTTGGAGCGTAAGGACCCCCAATCTCCTTGTTGCTTACCTACAGCTTTATCATACCATTGTCTAGCTTTTCCCTTTAATGAGAAAGGAAATAGCTTCCAATGGAGGGTTTTGTCGGACATGCCCTCTATGCGAAGACAGTCACATGTTTGCTCAAAGTCTCTAATGTGAAGGTAAGGGTTTTCGTCTCCTTCTCCTGAAAAGGATAGGCTTTGGACCAATGCAATCAACCGCGGACTCAGCCTATAGCTAGGTGTTTGGATAGGTTGTGATGACTCATGTGGCACTAGGCTGGTCTCCGTGGGTGCAGAAAATTGAAAGATAGGAATGGAATTTGAGTTATCCATAAGGATAGAAAAGATAAAATGTACGGAAAAGTAAAGTGAAAGAAAAAGATAAAAGTATAGGTACAAGGTAGAGCAAGATTTAGGTTATCTAAGCAGACCGTCTTTCTCCCCCGGCACGGCGCCGAAATGCTTGTTGACACTAGATACGCACACGAAAGAATCAAAGAGAAATAATCCGCAAGCGCACGGATATCGGTGAGCACTTCACCCGGAGATAAGTCCCGAGTATCGTATTTGTTTTTATCCGCTAAGAGAAAACGTGCAATAGACTAACCCGATCTTTACTACTACCCCGGGCTGCTAGTCAAGCGAGAATTAAGCGATATAGAGAGAACTCCTTCGTCGTCTTCTTCTAACCTATGGCAAGCTTTGAGACTACCGTTCTAAGGGGGTACCCGAGGAATAGACACCACGAGAGGGCACAAAGGACCTACCTTACCTACCAACGGATGGATTACAAAGTAATAAAGGGATTGTCACTTCCCTCACTACTACCACGGTTCCGGCCGAATAGGGAGCATCTACAAGTGAACCTAGCCTAAGCACCACGCTTATGCTAAAGAACAATTACTCTATTCCCAACGCGAAGCGAATAAAGTAAACTTGTAAACCAAAGAACAATAATAACAACGAACTTACTAGTATTAGAAGTTGAATTGCCGAATGATTCGAAACCAAGCCTCGGGTTAGGAGACTTGATTCCTTGAGATACCTTGGAGAGGAGACACCGACAGTAGGGCTTCCTCCAAATCTACCTCCACTCTATACTCTCTCAATCTCTCTTGATACTAATACCCTATAGAGATAGATCCATTCGAGGGACCCTTCTCTATCTAACTCTCTCTCTGGATTGAAGTCTTGAATGAATAGGAGAATGAATTAGGGTTTCACCCAGGGGCCAGGGGCTCTGCTTATATAGCCCCCTAGGATTAACCACAGCCCTCGGATCAAACCGACCTAAATGGACGATAATTATTGATCTTCAAAGTCGGTGGAGGCAGGATCCGCGAGACTCCACCTGATTGGTGGAGCTGGGGAGTCGGCTGACTCCCCCTCCTGGTCGGCCGACCCCGGCCGGTGCGGGTGGGCCCTGTGCTTCAGTGTCGCCTTCCGGAGTCTTCTAGATTATACTTTTCACCCGTTCGGTCTTTCTCTCTATGTAAACCCGACATGTGGGCCATCTTGGGTAGTTTTCACCGTCACCCCGCGAAAATAGATATTCACCAAAACTCGTGGAATTCTCGTCGGTGGTAACCCTATATCTATCAAGTATTTATGAATAGGTCCATTTGCATGCTAAGTTGATGGTTAATTTTATGAGTTAACGACCGTCAACAGGGATATTCCTCACACAAACCACACTCACTGGCCAGAGTGAGTGACGGTCACCATTGATCTACTCGGGAAGCGCGGGATCAACAACTCACCACCATGACCAAGGAAACTCCCGGCTGCCACATGTAAGCGTGCGCCCATCAAATGACACCGCCCCATCTTAAGGACTCACAAACCGGGCCCTTGTTACTCACCACCCATCGCCAGCGTGGATACCTGGAAGTTGAAACCCGGCCCAAGTAGATTCAAGGCTTCGCGGATAGGCCCCACACGCCCTTTCCAGCTATCTGTGAGGCGTAATTCAAAATGATCCGAGGACGCTCATGTGCCATGATATATTAAGGGTGATTTCATCATGGCCACATGGTTATGTTCTACAACCTACCAACATCATCATCAATCCAGGGGTAGTAACACCTGCCTTTCGCGAGTGATAGTCGATCACTCGGCTTCTACCGACTAGTTAGCAAGCTAAGCATTATCGAAACCTCAACCTAATAATAGGATATTTATGGTAGCAGGATAATCCTAGTGCATTTCTATGGTTTCATATCAACGCCTATAACGTAATGCAGCATAAAAGGTAAAGGACTCAAATTTGAAACATTGCATAAACATAGGAGGATGCACCGGGGCTTGCCTTTGACAAACAAGTTGGGCACGTGGTTAGGACAGTCAGGAAGGTCAGCTTCTGGCACTTCCTCCTCGGCTACCTCCTGCAGCTCGAGCTCCTGAGGATCCTCCACGTCTTGCTCCTCGTGCTGCGGGTTGTTGCCTAGCGATCCTGTATGGTGCGATGCCGAAAGTAAATACAAGTGTTGCTGTAGGGATGATGTAATGATGTCATGATCAAGTATACAACAGCAATATATCACATTCAAGCTAGGTGTACCATCCTTCATGCAAAACAAGTACGATAACCCGATAAAAAGGAGTAGGCTACAATAGTAAGTGCTATCTGGATAGTACAGAAAATTCTACAAAAATTACAGTAGCTAATACTTGTCCTGAATAGCCTACCACAGAAAATTCAACTCAAAACAGTAAGTACTTTGTCCTACACAAAAATCACAAGGCAGTACTAAACATGGCACCTAAAAATACTTTGTACTACCAAAGTGCTCCAAATCACAAACCAGTGACATGTAGGTCTAAAGTATGAACTAAAAACAGGGCATATCAAATTTCATCAGCATTGGACAAAGCATGAATTAATTATGAATTATTTAGACATGGTGACATTCATAGCACTTGAACAAAGAACTCTAAAATTTACCACATAACAGGATCATGAGAGAGCTTGTATAGATAAAGCATAACAAAACTAGCCTAGCAAAGTAGGTCTCACATTTTTCTGAGCAACAGGTGAATTACTATGAATTTCTAAAGATATAAGCCATAGCAAGAAATTAAATAAAGTTTAATAGTAAAGTATGCCAAAAGCCACATCTTATAATTTCTATGGAATCTACTGCTCATAAGAAAAATAACCCAATTTGAATCACCCCAATTGGACTAAAAATGAATGAGATATGAATTTTGGAAGATTAAAACTAAATCTGGGGAAACCCATTTTCTTTTTCTGAAAATCGATCTAAAACGCTAGGTACACCCCGAGTGTACCCAGGCTCTGGGTAAAATGCTACGTGCACCCGACCACGTGCACACCGCGCTCGCTTTGCCAGCGGGCCCCGCAGGGGACGGGGTCCACCTGTCGGCCGCACCAAGCAGAGCACGACGGCGGCGCGCGGCGGAGCTTTGCCGGCGGCGGTCCTCCGGCGCAACCGCGGGCACTGTTGGTATTTCTTAGCGTAAGCAGATAAATCCGCAAGCGCACGGAGTACCGTTGTAGCTTTCACCCGGAAGTATTCAGGGTATCGTATTTATCCACAGGGAACGGAAGTGTACTAGAGAGAAACAAGGTCGTCCAAGAGAAGTAGGTAGATGGATATTTTTTGTAGGTCGAGAGGGTTTTCTAAACTCAGCCCTAGGTCACCAGATAACTAAAGTCTCGGCTCACTATACTCACTCACTTCGGAGCAGCTGTTCCTTTTCGGTTCTCGAAAAGACCGGGAAGACGTAACCGGGGTCGGGCGGCCAAAGCTCTACGAAAACACCAACCCGAACGTGGTGGAATACAAAGGCCTTGTCGGGCCGTCACCCCGGGCTACGACAACTATCCATGGGGTTGGGCGCAAACTCAGGTAACTCGCTAGCCCAGACACCACGTCTACGCTAACGGCTACTACTCTAGCCCGAATTCTTAATTAGACTAGAGCACTCGGTCGAGCGGAGATCCCGTAAGCAAGCAAGCAAGCGCTGAACTTTAATCAAACAGATCACTAAGGAAAGAATGCGGATATTACTCACAAAGGAGTCGGCTCCGTAGAGGTACAAACTGGAGGGGAACCCGACAAGCCGCTCCGCCTCCGCTCTTCCCTCCTCTCTCTTCCTCTTTTCTAATGTATACAACTAGGCACTAGCACCTAGAGGGACACTACTACAAAGTATATGATGTGGGAATGAACTTCTTCTTGTGTAGAATGTGTGTCCTCCAATGGAGAAAAATGTCCCTATTTATACTAGAGAGGTGCCTTGGGAGAGTGGAGATGCTCCTCCCCACTTGGAAAGTGCCAAACCAACCTCACAACGTCGGTTCCAGGTACAATGAACCTGGACGCACCCCAGAACCGACCTTCACACGTCGTCGTGGGCCATCTAGAGAAGACTGGGCCGGTTTGGCCTCTTGGCTGGCGCGGTCGCGCCCTCGCGAGCGCGCCAGGGGAAGCTCAGCTGAGGCCCAAATTTTGCAGGCACGTGGGCCTTGTCACAAGCTTTCCAACGCATATTCGTTTGCCCAAATCGGACTCCGTATGAGTGAGATATGGCCCGATTACCCGGGTCTACTCGTGCAGTCCAAGATCGAACTAGTCCGGGTTTTGGGCTTTCTCCACTTTTGATCCGAATTGGTATGTTTTCGTATTTAGCCCTGCCAAACAATGGAAACACCAAAACTCGTGGAAATGATTAGTTCAAAAGCCTATTACTTAGTTTTGGTGACTATTTCCATAACAAGTTGGCGGTGAAAAGCATGCAATAAGGAGCGCCAACAGGCACCTTCGGACGCACCTCGGCCTTGCGCACCCAGCGCACTGAGAAACAGAGGCCCTAGCGGCCGGAATCACGACGGCGAGGTCCGACGGCGGGCGGTGGCGGCGCTCGATGGTGAGCGGCCCACTGGAGCCATGTCGGTCGCCATCATCTAGCCTACGGGCTCGGCCTCGCTCCCTTGAGCAAGCCCTGACCAAGAAACGCAAGAAACGACGGCCCGTGCCTAGCCTAGAGCACGCCGGAGCGGCGGCCGGAAGCTCACCGGCGAACCGCGAGCGCGGCTCGTCCGAGCTTCGCACCTCGCCCTCTTCTACGCTAGGATAGAGCTCGGGTTGGCGGTGCATGTGCGCGCCAATGTAGGTGAAGGCGGTGGAAGACGGCGCGGTGATGGCTCGCCGGAGCGCCATGGCGACGGCGGCCCCGCGCAAGAGAAAGAGGAGAGGACGGTGCTACCTCGACGGTTTTGGGGAAAAGATGGTCGGCGAGTGTGGAGCGGAGGACGGCGAGCACGATGCTGCCCTCAGCGTCGGAAATGGCCGGTGGAATCGAGCTCTAGGCGGCGGCGAGCTCGGTGTCGGCCATGGCGGGTCGGGGATGGAGGAAGGAGGGAGGAAGGAGGAAGAGTGAGTGGGCGACAGGGGCAGTGAAGGCGGAAGGGACGGGGCCTGACCCCTTTCCCGTTTCGGCAGAGGGATGCGTGAGCGGGCGGGCGAGGCAGGCGGCGTGCGCCGCGTGTCGCGGGCGACGCCGACGTACGGCCGCTGACGCGCGGGCCCGAGGCGCTGTGGGGGCGCCAGCGAGGCGTTGACGCGGCGCTGTGGCCCGTCCTGTGGCGCGCCGCAGCGGATCCCCGGCGGCCGCACAGCAAGCACGGGCGAGCCCCGGCGTACGGACGCCATGTGGCGTACGCCGGACTCGACACCGTTGCCGGGATGAAGAAGATGAGGGGAGGGGGACGCTGACAGGTGGGTCCCATCCCCTCTCCAATTCAAACAGCAAATTTAAACCCCCTGTAACTCCCAAAATATCCCGAATTAGGAAAAACTTCCAACATGAAAATTTCTCAAAATTTTGAGATGAAAAACTTTCCCAACTACGACTTTTGCTAATTCAGCTTAGTTTGGGAGATTCAAAAATTAGTTTGGAAAAATACTTTTAAAACTAATATTTCAAACCCCTTTGCACTGTTTTTGCCCAAAATGAAGCCCTAAAACACATTTTCATAAATTGGTCCCAAAAGGAAAGTTTCTTGAAATATTTTTATGCATAAATCATCTCAAAGGACCAAAATCAAATAAGTAACCTATCTAGCACTTTGGAATAAAATTTGCTTGCACACCTTAAGCCAATAATCAATCTAAGCATATATATTTAATTGCAACTAATCAAACAAAGTAATCCCTAGGCTAACAATCACATGATGATGTGCTTATGCAAATGATGACATGATTAGAGTAGTTTAATTAGTCCCGAGATTTGGACGTACTAACCATTTATCATGGAAATTGGGATAGGCTTCCTTGAGGTAATCTTCCATTTCCCACGTGGCATCACCGTCGTCGTGATGAATCCAACACACCTTGTAAGTGGTGACAGCACGGTTCCTAGTCACCCTTTCCTTCTTATCCAGAAGCTTGACTGATTCTTCTTCATAGGTGAGATCGGGTTGAAGCTTTATGTCGGTGATCTTGACTTGCTCTTCTGGAACTTGGATACAGCGTTTAAGTTGAGACACATGGAAGACCGGGAAGACTGTTCCCAACTGGACCGGCAACTCTAGTTGGTAAGCTACTTCACCCTTTCTTTCTAGAATTTTAAACGGTCCTACATACCGAGGTGCTAACTTCTGCTTAACCCCGAAACGTTTCACTTTCTTCATTGGGGACACTTTGAGATACACAAAGTCGTCCCCCACATTATATGTTTCAGACCTCCATTTCTGATCAGCATAGATTTTCTGCCTTGACTGTGCCGCTGCCATATGTTTTCTAATGATTTGCACTGTTTCTGCAGCCTCTTGTATGAAATCCACCCCGTAGTACCTTCTGTCTCCAGTTTCAACCCAACTCAACGGTGTTCGACAACCCTTGCCATACAATGCCTCAAATGGTGCCATCTTGATACTTTCTTGGTACCCATTGTTATATGCAAATTCTGCTAGTGGTAATCATTTCTCCCATGAACCCTTGAACGATAACACACAAGCTCTCAATAAATCTTCTAATATTTGGTTCACCCGTTCAGTTTGTCCAGAGGTCTGCGGATGATAAGCAGAACTATGGACTAACTCAGTGCCTAACTCTTTCTGCATTTGACCCCAGAAATGTGACATAAACTGTGTTCCCCTGTCAGACACTATCTTCTTCGGTACGCCATGCAATCTAACAATTTCTTTGATGTACACATCAGCATATTGTGGAGCTCTCATGGTGGTGTTGACCGGAATAAAGTGCGCTGACTTGGTGAGACGGTCAACAATCACCCATATAGAATCATTGCCCTTTGATGATGTAGGCAAACTCGTGATGAAATCCATGCTGATTTCTTCCCATTTCCACTCAGGTACAGACAACGGGTGTAAGAGACCACTCGGTTTCAGATGCACAGCCTTAACTCTACAACACACATCACACTTTGCAACGTATTCAGCTATTTCTCTTTTCATATGAGGCCACCAATATCTGGTCTTTGACTGTGAAACATCTTGCTACTGCCAGGGTGTATGGTCAACTTGGATAGGTGTGCCTCATCCATGACTAGCTTTCTGATCTTGGAATTTCGTGGTACGAACAAACGGTTATCGAACCACAAAACCCCATGGTTATCTACGGTAAGTCTTTGGGATGGTTGAGTTTCTAGCTTCTTTTTGAATGTGTCAGTCATGCTATCAGTTTTCTGACCCCTTTGATCTTGCTTTCAATTTCACAGCTTAACTGAATGTTCTTCGCAATGACAGGATGCATAAAGTCGAAATTGTCAGGAAGCAAAGGTTGCATTGCCTGGCAATGTGACTTCCGACTTAACGCATCGGCCACCACATTTGCTTTACCAGATGGTATTGCAGCTTAAGATTGTAATCTTTTATCAGTTCTAACCATCTGCATTGTCTCATGTTCAGTTCATTCTGAGTAAAGATGTACTTCAAACTCTTGTGGTCAGTATATATGTTGCAAACATTACCAAGGAGGTAATGTCTCCATATCTTTAATGCATGTACCACAGCAGCTAGCTCTAGATCATGAGTAGGATAATTCTGTTCATGTTTCTTCAACTGTCTCGAGGCATAAGCTATGACTCGACCCTCTTGCATTAACACACAACCCAAACCAATTCCCGAAGCATCACAATACACATCAAACGGCTTTTCTCTGTCAGGTTGAGCAAGAACTGGTGCAGTGGTTAACAGTTCCCGCAAGGTGCGGAAAGCTGCTTCGCACTTCTTGGACCACACAAACTTCTCACCTTTCTGTAGCAAGTTAGTCATAGGCTTAGCTATCTTGGAGAATCCTGGAATAAACCGGCGATAATATCCGGCTAATCCGAGGAAACTCCACACTTGATGCACGGACTTCGGAGATTCCCATTCTAGTACTTTAGCAATATTGGCTGGATCTACTGTTATTCCCTCATCAGACAGAATATGGCCCAGAAATTGCACCTTTCTCATCCAGAATTCACATTTCTTAAACTTTGCATACAGCTTGTGCTCTCGCAGTCACTCCAACACAATCCTCAAGTGTTTCGCATGATCCTCCTCGTTTTCAGAGTATACGAGGATATCATCGATAAACACTACAACAAATCTATCAAGTTCAGGCATGAAGACCATATTCATGAGTAGCATGAAATACGACGGAGCATTGGTTAGCCCAAATGACATAACCAAATACTCATACAACCCATATCTCGTGGAGAAGGCAGTCTTGGGTATATCTTTCGGTCTAATTTTTATCTGATGATAGCCGGACCTCAAGTCTATCTTAGAGAACACTTTAGCCTTGGATAATTGGTCAAACAGGATGTCAATCCGAGGCAAAGGGTATTTGTTCTTCACCGTAGCAGCATTCAGCGTACGGTAGTCTACGCACATGCGTAGTGACTTATCTTTCTTCTTCACAAACAGGACTGGACTACCCCACTCAGAAGTACTGGGACGAATCAGACCCTTAGCAAGCAAGTCTTTCAACTGATCCTTGAGCTCTTTCAACTCATCGAGAGGCATTCTGTACGGTCTCCTACAGATAGGAGCCATTCCGGGTAGTAGTTCAATATGGAATTCTACCTCTCGGTCAGGCGGCAAGCCTGGTAAATCTTCCGGAAACACGTCCGGAAACTCACTCACCACTGGGATTCCCTCAATTGGAATGGTTTTTGTAGCATAGGTAAGCCTCTCTATTTTGGTTTTCTTAGGAAGTGGGATCTGGATGGTCCCCTCGCCAAGAGGTTTCCGGATCGAGATCATTCTATTGGTGGTGTCTAGTACTACTCCCCAGAAGTGCATCCAACTCATCCCCACTATTACATCCATACCTAGTCCGGGCAGAATGATTAAATTCATCCGGAATCTCCAATCTTCCAGATCTATACTTACTCCTTGAACTATCCGTTTCGTGCTAATGTCAGCCCCAGCTGAGCTCACACGAAACTCTATTCCCAGTTTAGTTATTTTCTGGTCATGTTGTAGTGCAAATGCTTCACTCATAAATGAATGCGATGAACCAGTATCAAACAAAACTGCAGCAGGAATCTCGTTGATAGGAAACATACCAGCTGTCACAGGTTCTCCAGCAAGGATCTCTTCAATCGAGGTCAGGTGAGCACGTGCTGAGATCTGCTTCTTTGGTTGCGGGCAATACCTGCTGTAGTGCCCAGTCTATCCACAATTGTAACACGGTCCAGGAAAAGCTTCTTTTGCCCCTGCTGCACTATTCTGACCCTGCTTGTTCTGGTTGACAGGTGTTCTGAAAGCTTTTTGAAATTTCTGAGCTCCCTGTGCAGGCCAGTTCCTCCCGGGTGGAGGTTTGAACCTCTGACCCTGAGCACGGAATGGAAAGCGTTGTGCAGGTGGAGCCCTCTGCTGAGAGGAACCACCTTCATTGGCCCTCTTGCGGTTCTTGGAAGCTGCGTGCAGATTGTTCTGGTTCTCTTGAATCAAGCAATCATTGTAGAAGTCATTGAATGTCACACGGGTAGAGGTACCCGCAGTCTTCATCAGCTTAGTACTCAGACCTCTATTGAATGCCTCTATCTTGAGCTCATCAGTGTTCACGAGTTCAGGAGCATAGCGGGACAAGCTATTGAACTGGTAGTGATAATCCTTCACGGAACGAGTCCCCATGGTCAAGTTGTGGAACTCTGCCTTCTTCATAGCAATCACAGAAGCTGGAACATGAGCAGCACGAAAAGCACGAACGAACATGTCCCAAGTGATGGGCTGGCCTTCAGGATAGGTGGTGCGGTGCTGCCTCCACCAAAGCTGAGCCTCATCCTCTAACATGTGTGCCCCATAAGTGACCTTGAGATCTTCAGTTAGCCTGAGCAGAGCGAACTTCTCCTCCATGCTGGCAATCCAAGCATCGGCCTTTATGGGATCAGATGTCATCTTGAAGGTAGGCGGTTTAGTATCCATAAAGTCCTTGAAGTCACTGTACTGATTGGGCTGGGGTCCCTGATTCTGATGATGCATGTAGTTGTTATTAAAGTTTGCACGCAGAAGCTCTTCAATGTTGCGCTGACTCCCCATGAACTGCTGGTAGAACTGTTCCGCAGTGTGAGGAGGAGGTGATGGCGCACCATGGGCTTCTTCTCCAGCATGGCCCCTGCCACGACCACCAGCGCCAATGGGAGCACCACGGCCACCACCGCCACTGCCACTGGCACCTTGGTTAGCAGCCGCACTACGAGTGTACACCATCTGCATATGCCAACAATAATATTTTCTCACCATTAGGAGTTGGGTACAATGGTAATAAATGTAACAATCATGCCGCACGGAATAATATGGAGAGAATATAAATTCAATCGATCATTCGTACGGACATAATAATTCATTTCCACATCACAACTGCGCTAATAATAATATTAAGTCGAAACATAGCGTACTGCCAAGTCAACGACCACAGTCTTGCCAGCATACATACACTGGACTTTCTACAAGTGCTCGGTTACATCACGTGATCATTAAAAGCGTACCAATATTACAACCCCATGACACGTCTCTAGGTCGCACAAAAGAAATCTCCTAGGAACTAGCGGACTACACTAGCCTAGCTATCTCACAACGGACGTCCTAGTCCACCTGCATGTTAACCTCGTGACTGTCAGCACCACTGTGGCGAGAAGACTCCTCCTCAGCGTAGTGCCTGCGGTGAAGCTCCTCGCGAACGTCGTCCAGGTACATCTCCTTGTGCTGAAGCTCACGACTGAGGTTGCGCCTCTCATTCCTCAGGCTCTCATTCTCGGACCAGGCTACATTCCGCTGCCTCACTATCTCAGCTAGGGTATCCTCAGTGCTCTGAAGAGCAGCACTGCGGTTATCTAGCCGCTCCTTCATCACCTTCAGCCTGTCCTCATACTCGTTCTCCATAGCAGCCATCTTCTCCTCATACTCCTGGATTTTGACCTCATGCTCCTCCTTGACATTCTCCAGCCGATCAAGCCTCTCAAGAGCAAGATCCTCCATGTCAGAGTAGGCCTTCATGAGGGAGAAGACCACACTCTGAGCAGTGGACCTGCTGCTCTCGGCCTCCCGCGGCCACGCTACCGCCTTGCCTTGCCCTTCTTCGCGCCTCCACTTGGTGGAGCGGGGGTCGCAAAAGGAAAGACGCTGGGCGCAAGACGCCGAAGCTCATCGAGCATCTCGGCCACCATCCCGACCCGACCGAAAAGCTGCGTCCTCTGCTGCACGGAAGGTGTCAATACCCTCACCCAACTGTGACCAGCCACGCCAACGACTGTTGAGCCCCAAGGATGGAACCTCAACAGACACGGTGGCATAGCCACGCTCCTGCACTGCCTCGTCCTTCCAGTAGTAGCGCGGGTAGCTGCCATCAGGATAGTCGGCAGCATACATGATCCTCCATAGAAGAGTGGGCAAGCCACCCTACTTGAGGAACTTGCTGGACATCCGGCTGTAGCTATCCGGCCTCCTGCGGATGACAAGAGCGCTACCTGCGGGAAGGGACACACGAGGAGTGTCAGGTGCACGGGTACTCTTGCGTGCCGTCTGTTTAGTCCGAGCCATCTGAAAATAAACTTTATTCCCCCAGTGAGCACAATTTTTTGTGTAAATTTCAGCAACAAAATTTTACATAAGGAAAGGAGCAAATGTAATGAATGACATGAGCAAAATTTTATAATTCATGATGTATGCACGTTCTAATCGTTCTCACTCCCTAGTACTAATACATTTAGTCGGTGGCATAAATCACGTTCTCTCAACATACGGGACAACAAGCGTACTACACGTTCGCGTGGTTAGTGTACCCGCAGAAAATTCATTTCAGCCCATTCCCCATGTATGCATTCGACGTCCAGAAATTCAGCACCTTAAGAATAAGGTCAAATCACCGATTCAAACAACTCCTATTCAACACCCTCCGCCACACAGGTATATCCCCTGATATCCCTGTATGTAGGTGCATGCTAAACCCAAGCAACGTCAGAAGACGGCATCCCACACATGGGACACTTCCATATAGACATGTGTGAAACATGTAAATATTTCAGTGTCATATAAGCTCTCACCTAGATTAGCAGTGTATCCAATCATGCTCTCACAACTTCCCTTACCTTGGGCGTAGAGGCAATTGAAACCAAACATAACCATTCACTTGGGCGTAGAGGCAATTGAAACCAGACATAACCATTCAAGTGAATGGCCCCCATACAAGACTGCCGTGTATGAGCGCGACAAAAGAAAATATGATGCATTCCCTGAGTTAGCCTGTTAGATAGCCACCTAATAGTCCTTAACTGGGCATAATGGAGTTGATCGGACCTTGGCACAGATAGTTTTGAAAACCCCACACCTTTTTGAAGACCTATCATATGGTTGTTTAGGTGTCTAAAGCTTTCAAATAGTTTTTGTAAAGCAAAAACTTTTTATAAGTAGATAATCATGAACAGTGTTTCGTTGAACCGGGAGCTAATGCCGCTGTAACAGAACCGACCAACTAATTTAATTACGAAGCGCTAATCAAGCTGATGTGGCAACTTAATTAGAACTTAGTAACCAAACCAGCCCGGTAGTCCGGAAAACCACGAAGGATTTTCGCACAAACATCAAGTAACATCCCACACCGGTAAAGGCCCAACGAAATACCATCCATAATTGTTACATAAAAGTTCTCAAATAGATATTACATAGCATACTTCAGTTATTACAAACCAAGTTCTCAACATAGTGCGGAAGCAAATAGATTAACATGTTCTCAAACACACCCCAAATGTTTTTAGAAACATAGTGCCATGTCCTTCATCATACTCCACAAAAGAAAGGGATGCGACAACTGGATTGATCGTGCCCACGATCTACTCATCTCCGACGGCAGGATGGAGACAAGTCGGGCAATAGCCGTAAAACATCTCCCCATCTGCAACAACAATTGGGAATTGCACCCTGAGTACATTGTACTCAGCAAGACTTAACTGTATAAAAGAAAATAAAGACACTTTGGTGGATGCCAGGCTGTATGTGGGTTAGCCGACTCCTTTCTTTGCCAAAAGATGAGCTTTTAAATCTTCATTTATTGACAAAGGACTCTCTAGCTTATCTCATTAGGTAATTACCTATCCAAGCTAAGTTAGCATCCTGCACTAGTCATCATTTTAGTAGAAGCAATCAATCTATTAATCAACACCGCATTGATTGAATATTCATTAAACCATCATGTGGAGAACATAACCAACTCGCATTTCAAATCTTATTTGCGGCACCGTAACTGCTCGGTCAAGTTATTCACTATCCAGAAACGATGGCGATTATAATCGATTGCAAACCAGCTGGCGGGATATTCCTCACACAAACCACACTCACTGGCCAGAATGAGTGACGGTCACCATTGATCTACTCGGGAAGCGCGGGATCAACAACTCTCCACCACGACCAAGGAAACTCCCGGCTGCCACAGGTAAGCGTGCGCCCATCAAATGATACCGCCCCATCTTAAGGACTCACAAACCGGGCCCTTGTTACTCACCACCCATCGCCAGCGTGGATACCTGAAAGTTGAAACCCGGCCCAAGTAGATTCAAGGCTTCGCGGATAGGCCCCACACGTCCTTTCCAGCTATCTATGAGGCGTAATTCAAAATGATCCAAGGACGCTCGTGTGCCATGATATATTAAGGATGATTTCATCATGGCCACATGGTTATGTTCTACAACCTACCAACATCATCATCAATCCAGGGGTAGTAACACCTACCTTTCGCGAGTGATAGTCGATCACTCGGCTTCTACCGACTAGTTAGCAAGCTAAGCATTATCGAAACCTCAACCTAATAATAGGATATTTATGGTAGCAGGATAATCCTAGTGCATTTCTATGGTTCCATATCAACGCCTATAACGTAATGCAGCATAAAAAGTAAAGGACTCAAATTTGAAACATTGCATAAACATAGGAGGATGCACCGGGGCTTGCCTTTGACAAATGAGCTGGGCATGTGGTTAGGACAGTCAGGAAGGTCAGCTTCTAGCACTTCCTCCTCGGCTACCTCTTGCAGCTCAAGCTCCTGAGGATCCTCCACGTCTTGCTCCTCGTGCTGCGGGTTGTTGCCTAGCGATCCTGTATGGTGCGATGCCGAAAGTAAATACAAGTGTTGATGTAGGGATGATGTAATGATGTCATGATCAAGTATACAACAGCAATATATCACATTCAAGCTAGGTGTACCATCCTTCATGCAAAACAAGTACGATAACCCGATAAAAAGGAGTAGGCTACAACAGTAAGTGCTATCTGGACAGTACAGAAAATTCTACAAAAATTACAGTAGCTAATACATGTCCTGAATAGCCTACCACAGAAAATTCAACTCAAAACAGTAAGTACTTTGTCCTACACAAAAATCACAAGGCAGTACTAAACAGGGCACCTGAAAATACTTTGTACTACCAAAGTGCTCCAAATCACAAACCAATGACATGTAGGTCTAAAGCATGAACTAAAAACAGGGCATATCAAATTTCATCAGCATTGGACAAAGCATGAATTAATTATGAATTATTTAGACATGGTGACATTCATAGCACTTGAACAGCAACTCTAAAATTTACCACATAACAGGATCATGTGAGAGCTCATACAGATAAAGCATAACAAAACTAGCCTAGCAAAGAAGGTCTCACATTTTTCTGAGCAACAGGTGAATTACTATGAATTTCTAAAGATATAAGCCATAGCAAGAAATTAAATAAAGTTCAACAGTAAAGTATGCCAAAAGCCACATCTCATAATTTCTATGGAATCTACTGCTCATAAGAAAAATAACTCAATTTGAATCACCCCAATTGGACTAAACATGAATGAGATATGAATTTTGGAAGATTAAAACTAAATCTGGGGAAACCCATTTTCTTTTTCTGAAAATCGATCTAAAACGCTAGGTACACCCCGAGTGTACCCAGGCTCTGGGTAAAATGCTACGTGCACCCGACCACGTGCACACCGCGCTCGCTCTGCCAGCGGGCCCCGCAGGGGACGGGTCCACCTGTCGGCCGCACCAAGCAGAGCACGACGGCGGCGCGCGGCGGAGCTTCGCCGGCGGCGGTCCTCCGGCACAACCGCGGGCACCTTCGGATGCGCCTCGGCCTTGCGCACCCAGCGCACTGAGAAACAGAGGCCCTAGCGGCCGGAATCACGACGGCGAGGTCCGACGGCGGGCGGTGGCGGCGCTCGACGGTGAGCGGCCCACCGGAGCCATGTCGGTCGCCATCATCTAGCCTACGGGCTCGGCCTCGCTCCCTTGAGCACGCCCTGACAAAGAAACGCAAGAAACGGCGGCCCGTGCCTACCCTAGAGCATGCCGGAGCGGCGGCCGGAAGCTCACCGGCGAACCGCGAGCGCGGCTCGTCTGAGCTTCGCACCTCGCCCTCTTCTACGCTAGGATAGAGCTCGGGTTGGCGGTGCATGTGCGCGCCAATGCACCTAGAAGGACTGAAAGCGGTGGAAAGATGGCGCGGTGATGGCTCGCCGGAGCACCATGGCGATGGCGGCCCCGCGCGCAAGAGAAAGAGGAGGGGACGGTGCTACCTCGACGGTTTTGGGGAAAAGATGGTCGGCGAGTGTGGAGCGGAGGACGGCGAGCACGATGCTGCCCTCATCGTCGGAAATGGCCGGTGGAATCGAGCTCTAGGCGGCGGCGAGCTCGGTGTCGGCCATGGCGGGTCGGAGATGGAGGAAGGAGGGAGGAAGGAGGAAGAGTGAGTGGGCGACAGGGGCAGTGAAGGCGGACGGGACGGGGCCTGACCCCTTTCCCGTTTCGGCAGAGGGACGCGTGAGCGGGCGGGCGAGGCAGGCGGCGTGCGCCGCGTGTCGCGGGTGACGCCGACGTACGGCCGCTGACGCGCGGGCCCGAGGTGGTGGTGGCGCCCGCCGGGTGTCGCGGGTGTGGCCCGTCCCGTGGCGCGCCGCGTACGGATCCCGGCGGCCGCACAAAGCACGGCGCGCCCCCGGCGTACGGACGCCGCGTGGCGTACGCCGGACTCGACACCGTCGCCGGGATGAAGAAGATGAGGGGAGGGGGATGCTGACAGGTGGGTCCCACCCCCTCTCCAATTCAAACAGTAAATTTAAACCCCCCTGTAACTCCCAAAATATCCCGAATTAGGAAAAACTTCCAACATGAAAGTTTCTCAAAATTTTGAGATGAAAAACTTTCCCAACTACGACTTTTGCTAATTCGGCTTAGTTTGGGAGATTCAAAAATCAGTTTGGAAAAATACTTTTAAAACTAATATTTCAAACCCCTTTGCACTATTTTTGCCCAAATGAAGCCCTAAAACACATTTTCATAAATTGGTCCCAAAAGAAAAGTTTCTTGAAATATTTTTCTGCATAAATCATCTCAAAGGACCAAAATCAAATAAGTAACCTATCTAGCACTTTGGAATAATATTTGCTTGCACACCTTAAGCCAATAATCAACCTAAGCATATATATTTAATTGCAACTAATCAAACAAAGTAATCCCTAGGCTAACAATCACATGATGATGTGCTTATGCAAATGATGACATGATTAGAGTAGTTTAATTAGTGCTTAACACTGGAGGTGTTACAACCCCACAACCTGCATCAATATTAAGACATGGGATGTGCAAATGATCCAACACTGGAGTTAGCAAACTGAGGAGAAAACCAGTGTTGGCTCATTCGCCCACGAGAAGTGTTAGCAAAAGCACCATGCATGCCATGTCCCATTTGAGTGGAGCGATCACCACGATGAGGAAAACGTGGTCTGCTCAACCTGTAAGACTGAAAGCCACGGTCACGAGATCCAAGGTCATAAACAGGACCTGAACCCCGCTGGGCACGACCACCTCGTGGTCTCACACCTTGAGGCCTAGGTCCTTGAGGTGTTGCACCTCTTGGTCTAGCACTGTGCCTCTGGAAACGTGGAGCAAAAACACTATGAGTAGAGTTATGGAAAAGCTCATACTCATGCCACTCAAACAAGTGACCATCATGGTGACAATAATCATAGTGATACACCTCTCTCTTGGGTGGTGGTTGACTCACTCTCTCATGGGTATGGATCACTCTTTGGGTTTGCTTGTTCTTTGGAGGGGGTTCACTAGAGATGTTCGGTAGAGCATCAAGTGTGTTCCTAAGATGGTTTGGCTTTGGAGTCCATACTTGTTTTGGGGGTGGAGCTTTGGGTGGTTCCTCAAACACGCCATCTCTCACATTGGGCTTGGTAGGCTGAGGTGGAGGCATCTTGATTAGCTTGGGTGTAGTTGAAGGCTTGGTGGGTTTCTCACTCAGACTCACACCACTATATTCACCAACCTTACCAAAAACTTGATCACCCTTCCCACCTGTAGCAAAGCCTAATCTCGTTGTGTCAGTCCCCCGCTTGAACCGACTCAACATCATGCCCAATTGCGGCTCACTACAAGACAACCAACTCAACATGGACCGAAGATTTATGATTTCTTCTTCGGCCCTTTTCTTATCATGCCTACAAGAACTAAGCTCTAGCTCCAAAGCCTCACAACAAGCACATCTAGAGACTTGACTAGACTTCTCAAGTAAAGCAATCCTAGCAAACTTTTCAACTAGCTCAGATTTTAACTCTTCACATGACTTGCAAGGACCCAAAATGATAGGCTTAGCTCTAACCTCATCAAGCTCATCGACCAAAGCAACATATTTAGATTGCAAGTCAGCAAAATTAGCCATATGAATAGCACAAGCATCACACTCAGACTCATCAAAATAGCTACCAACCCCTTAGCAATCTCAAGCTCTTTGACAGCAAGCTCGCACTTAGCCTTGAACTCTTTTCTCTCACGAGCAGCACACTTAAGCAAAGCATCTTGACTAAGCAAAGTGGTAGTCAGGCTATCAACCTCAGCAGTAAGGGACTCGAGATTTTGTTCTACCTCAGGCTCGGTGTCATCGTTCTTCTCATTGCCTGTGGTAGACTCGTCGAGTGTCGTGGTGCAATAGCCTCCAAGCTTGGAGTCAGCGAAGAAGCACAGCCCGTTGAACTTGTTCTCGACCTTCCACTCGGCCTCATCATCACTTGGGGGTGAGCCGCTATCGGAGTCGTCGTCGAGGTCGCTGAGCGATGCTAGGAAGGCTTGCTGCTTCGCCTCCTGCTTCTCCAGGAACTTCTTCTTGACGGCCTCCTTGTCGAATCCTCCCTTGTACTTGTACTTGTGGGAAGAGGACTCGAGCTTGTCCTCGCGCTTGCCGTAGTCATTCTTGTTGTAGGAGTTCTTGTCGGCCTTGGGGCAGTTGGCGATGTAGTGGTCGGGATCTCTACAACCGAAGCAGCCTGGCTTGGTGATGCCACGCCGGCGATTCAGACGATTGTTGTGAAACCGTGAGAACTGGCTAATAGCCAAAGCGAGCTCGTCGTCCCCAAGAGCCTCCATCTGCTCCTCTGTAGCTGAAACTAGAGATGACAAGGCAAGAGACAATTGTGAAGGGTTAGCCAAAGAACTTGAACCTCCTGTACTAGAGACCAAAGCCATGGTAGGGGCAGACGGATTTCTGATCCTCGCCTGCGTCTGGTGGTCAATCTCTGTGGACTTGAGCTTGCTGAACAGCTCATCCACAGTGAGAGTCTCGTAGCTGGGCGATTCAATGATCGCCGAGACCTTCACTTCCCAAACCCTCCGATCAAGAGCATATAGAAGCTTAAGGGCTCTCTGATGATCGTCATAGGGCATCTGAGGGTTGTTTGTCCTCATCTTCTTCACGATGGTTTGAAAGCGAGTGAACAAAGAATCAACAGATTCACCATCAGTTTGAACAAAGTTCTTATACTCTCGCTTGTGTGTCTCATAGAGTCTGGTCTTGACATGGGCAGTACCCTCATGATAGCTCTGCAGTCTAGACCAGATCTCTTGAGTAGTAGCACAATCAGAAACACGCTCAAATTCCTCCATAGAAAGAGCAGAGAACAAGACAGTTCTGGCAGTGTTGTTCGCCTTGTGTTGGTCGATCTATGCTTGGTCAACACAGGCAGCAAGTACCACGTAGTCCGCATTCTCACAGATCTCCCAAACACGCGAATCAATCCATTGAAGATGCGCCGACATGCGTATCTTCCAATAGGGATAGTTCTTGCCATCGAAGTGCGGTGGCTTGCCAAGCCCATGGTTCTCCATAATGTCGCCTTCGGGGATCACAGACCGATTAAGGTGAAGTGATCCTTAACCGGCTCTGATACCAATTGAAGGACCGGAATCGGCGACCAGATGAGGGGGGGGGTTTTGAATGGGAGCTTCAAATTTCTTGCGAAATATTTGGCCACAATTCAAAATTCAAACCCCAAAAAGTAAAATCCCCAAATCTAAAATACTCGCACCAACCGGTGATGGGAGTATCTAGATAAATTCTATAGGACGATAGAAACCCAACGCAATAGACGGATTGCAAAACGGATCTCAAATGAGCAAGCAACGGGGAGAAAAGCAAAGCTAAAAATGAGACCGAAAGATCTAGTAGCTGAACCTGCAACAACTAAAAGCACTGGGCCTCAAGAGCTTAGCTCTCGACACAAAGCATAGATGCTGAAGACTCGAAACACGGGGCGTCAAAAACCTTCATCAATGATGCTTGTCTATACGTAAAGAGTACAACATGATTTACTGAAATCATAGAGCCCTAGGCATGTGCAACCAAGCTAGCTGGATTCACAATTCAGAATAAGAGAAGCAAGTACGTGAATTACTACTCAAGTGAATTTTCTTTTAACACTTTGGCAAAGCACAATTGGGATAAGCAACCTTTCCAGCCAATCAAAACTAAAAGCCAACGCCAATAGAACTTAGATACTGCACTTGCCTCTCGAAGGCCACCTGCTAGCTGTTTGAACAACAGGTTCGAGATATGCTTGACAGGGAATGAACTGCTGCGTGAGTGCTCCTACAAGGTCGACCTTCGCTTGTGATGACCGGTTACGGACTGATTCTCAATCGAGACCTGGTGCACCACACTCTGCAAAGACGAGATAAAAGCTGGACCCAAGAAGAACAGAGATAAATCGAGAGAGCCAAAACAGCACGGCACTGAAATTCCGTAGGCTCGTGGCTGCGTGAGAGATGGTAAGGAGTGCTCAGCGCCGAACCGCTCTCAACCAGAATCTGAGCCAAAGCGCTTGACTGCCATCAAAACACAAGAACAAAAATCGACCTCCCAAGAACAGAGAAGAACAGTCTGCCTCCCAGATCCAGAAATCAAGCAACTCGCAAGAAACTCAACTTCATGCTCCCAAATTTTGCACAGCGATTTATGACGGGAAAAGAAAGCAACTCCTAAAAAATCATTGCTCAATTTAGACTGTAACTCCGTAAATTAAAGAAATTCGAGCAAGAACAAAAGGAGATGACAGGAGCAAGAACACAGCACTGTAGGGGAGCGAAATCACAGACAAATTTGCCAAAGCCCGGAGGGCACGAGGAGGGATTGGGCCTCCTCTTCCCACTCAAAAATCCTGCACAGACATAAGCGAAATCTCCAGGTTCTTGCCTCTCTCAAGAACACTAATGGGAAGGGAAAAACTACAGAAAAAAAGGAAAACGGGAATAGGAGAGGTGGGGAGGACGGTGCTCCCACTGCCTGTCTTATTGGGCTTATTTTGATTCCGGTTTTGCCCTATGTTACATACATGAGCAATCCACCTAACCGAAGGGTATTGTGGACCAACTCGGTGCTTTGATGATCCGACGGCCACCGCGCCTCTCATCGGTAGCCTCGCTTCCACGCGATCTCCCCGATGCCGCCACGTGCTGTCCGTCCGTATCGGGACCTCTGCCCCGGTTTTGAGGCGCGAACCAGGGAAACCCACCGCCGATGGTTTTGAGGCGAAACCACCAAACCGTTGCTGATGGTTTTGAGGACAAACCACCAAACCCTCCGCGAGTAGCGTAGCCCATACGCATCCTCCGCCGTGTACACTTGCGCTCGTCGATGTCCCAGTTGTCAGCCACCACGGCTGGCCGCCCGGTCCTCAGATCCCTCGATCCAAGCCTCACGTCCGCCCTTCACCGCACCCGGTCCGTCAGCACGGCACGCCCTACTTGATCTTCACCAACCGTCGACCACCGTCTTCGAGCTCGACACCTGCAAACATCACACGCCAAGAGACACCGTTGTTTGACACGAAACCGCGTGCCATCGGTTAGTAGGAACACACACGCCGTTGTGTTGGCATGTTGACAATCACTCATCACAAAAAGGTCCACACAATGATTATGGTAAAAACCATGTGTCCTCACTGTGCACTAACATCTTATGCATGGCTAACACAAATCTATCGTAATACTCCTGGATAGATGTGATTTGTTTGATGTTAAGTAGGTCATGCATAGAAATTTTTTCGATAAATTTGGAGGGGTTTGCACCCCATGCATAGAATTTTGGTACAAGTCCTTGCCAAATTTGGTGTCAACAGCAATGCACAGTTATACCCATGTATCAACTCGGAATAATTTCTCTCAGTCTCTTCTGTTCTCCGATGGCGATCTACTCCGACGTCAACAGAGAGGCTGGGGAGAACTCTCTTGGAGTCAAGGGTCGGCGCATCGTTGTCTTCGTCAGGTGATGATGCTGTTGACGCTGTTAATCTTGAGCAATATGTTTGGTGAAAACCTGAGCACTGCTCGGGTTGCCGGCGATGGAATCGAAGGATGCGTCGTGGGTACAGAAGTTGGCCGATGCGCCTGGGAGGCAACGTCGGCTGATTAGCCCAAAAGTAAGTCCTCCTCTGCGGCCTCCACTCTGTGGAGTTTGGCTCTGGTGTCTGACGACGATTGGTACGCGGCTTCGATGGCGGTGACGGATGGATCTCTGAAGGCTTCGAGGAAGATGCACAGGAGTTGTAAACTTCTATGTAATTTTCCTTTTCTTTGGTGTCCAATCTGTAAAAGGGCCGGTGTAGGGCACTAAGATGAATACATGTTTCTTCTCAAAAAAAACTCGGTGTTGGGCCTCATAAGTTTGCAGCCACAGTTTAGCTATCCCTCTGAAATACATAACAACAAAAGGAGCCCAATGATACATTGGCGCATTAAAGATATCAAAATACTTCTTAGCATATTCCTTCCAAATTTGTGGGTTCGAACCATAGAATTTGAGGAATTCTGCTTTAGGCAAACGAAACTCCATCTGATAATGCACATGATTGTAATGATGGACACATGATAGTAATGATGGACACCATGAGTATCAGTGCAACACTGGAAGTAGATGCAAGAAACACGCCATTGGCCATGGGTGGATGGAGAACCGGAGTCCTAGCATCGGACCCCTGTGGCTGAAGTGCAACGCTGTGGCCAATGACGGCCTGCCCCTCTGCCTCGCGCGGCGTGACCGGAGACGGAGCAGGGAGTGGATTTGCTTCCAACACCTCTACGCGCGATGTGAGAGTTTGCAGGTCCTTGCTGAGCGCCGTGCTCATGTCCTCGATGCCTGGACGCCACTTGTCGAAGGTCTTCATGAGCTTCAACACCGACGCCATCTGCGCCGAGATCGCATCCAGCTTTGCTTTGGTAGTGGCCATACGAGTAGTTAGGGTTGGACCGTGCTCCAGTGGATGGGATATGGGTCGATGAAAGTGGAGCTAAGGAGCACAGATTGATGGTGAGGAAGTGGATCGAGATCGATGGCGGCGGAAACCAGCGACTCAGCGCGGACAAGAGTGGTGTGGTGGATTTGTCCAGGAAGGATGGACGAGTAGTGAATGGAGGGTTCGATACAAATATGTCACAAGTTTGCCGGCGGAGGAGGTAACTGCCGGCGTGCACGCGCGGCGGATGAACTCGGCGGCGCTGGCTCAAGCTTAGAACTCATGAGAGCCAGAGAGGAAGAAGGCAACTGAATGTTTGATTATGCTTAGAGCATCTCCAACAGTTTGGTAAATCACTTGCCATCCTTCAAAATTTGGCAAAACAAGCAAAATTCGTTCTCCAACAGTTTGTCAAAGTGACTTGCCAAATCTCCCAACTTGCTATCCATCGCAGCCGCACGCGCGCGTATACTCCTCCCCATCGCGGTCCTGCGAGACGCCGATGCCTTCCCGCGCGCATGTGGAAAAATCCACCGATCCCTTCCCGTGCGAGGCATGCCCGGCCGCCGTATGTCGCGATCGATCCCACGCGAAGATCAATTCCTGGCCGCCTCCTTCCTCGGTCTGTGTTTCCATCGATCTCATGTATGTGCTATTCGAGGCGGCCAACGGAGATACGTCCTCCCTCGATCGAGTTGGTATGTACCTCCGCATGTGGCCGAGGCACACCACCGTATCCTGGAGTGTGCCGGGGGCAAAGGAGATCGTCGTAACATTGGATACACTCCGGTCTTCATGATGTGGTTCCCGTCCGCCGCCCCAGGATATGCTCGTGGCAGGATACGCGTGCATTGGCAGGATACACTCGTGGCAGGATGCATGTCGAGGTCGTAGCAGCTGGAACCTGATTGTGCTCGTGGCAGGATACGCGTGCATTGGCAACGACGGCAACGGCAGTCTGTCCGATCGAGGTGTACCACGAGCTCACCCTCTGGGGTTGGGAGTCAGCCCGGGCACGCGCGGCCAAGATCCTCGCGGGGCTCGGCTTCGATCAGGCAAAGCAGGCCAGACCCGCCAGCACGTTCAGCGGCGGCTGGATCAAGCGCATCGCGCTGGCCGGCGCTCTCTTCGTGCAGCCGACGCTCCTGCTGCTGGACGAAGAAAGGAGCGAGGTGTGGGTCGTGCAGAATGGCATGGTCAGCCATGACTCGAGGTTGATCACTCGAGTCTGTGCTGACGAAGAAAGGAGCGAGGTGTGGATCGTGCAGGATAGCATGGTCAGGCCATACGGCGACTCGTTCGCTGAATACAAGAATGATCTCCTGGAGGAGATCAGGAAGGAGATGGCCATGGACCGACTCCCATGCCGCAGACGTGGTTAACACTGATAGCTGCGGTAGCGTGAAGGAGGCCACGACGACCCTGTTTCTCTTGCGGCGGCATGAAGGAGGCGGAGGGAAGTCGATCGGAGGCGCTCACGAGGTCGCGCGATGGAAGGAGTCGGGGGCGTGCGATGGCTGTGAGATGAGTCGGGTTGTACCGGTCAACAACCTCACCTGGTGGGCCCACCTCATTTTTTATTTGGCAAGTTAGATTTACGTAACTGTTGGAGATGGCCTATTTTCAACTTGCCAAATTATTTTACCAACTTGCTAAAAACCAACATTTGGCAAGTAAGATATGAGGAACTGTTGGAGTTGCTCTTAGTTGTTACTCACAACCTCCCTCACAATCAGTTTAACATGTTCAACACGAATCAAATCATGGGCGTAGGTCGACTTACTAGCCCATTTAGTAGAGTTGTGGGCCCAGAATCGTAGCCCAAGGCCTGTTCATGACATCTTGTTACCCGCCATGCACCAGCTTCCGGCCTCTTCATGAACTGAATTTGCGAGCTGAGCAGCGGGATCGCTACCACCAAAAGCACTGAGCCTCCATATTTTTTCTCACAGACAGCTTGCATAAAAAGATTAAAAAAAAGTTAGTATGGCTTGTTTTTGATAAGATATATAGACATACAGGTATGCATATGAATATCATCTTTTAAATCTGGGTTAATTCTTTCTCCTGCTCCTTCCTCCTGCTCCCTCTCTCGGCTCCCGGCCATTGGCATGTTGTTGTAAGCTTGTTGTTTTTTGGTTCCTCTATTAGTAAAAAAAATATAGGTAGGGGACTCCCCTGCTGACCCTCTCAAAAAAAAAAATCTAGGTTAATGCGTGCATGTTACGTTCCTAGAGTCAGTTACATATTTCGATAACTTATATTTATATTTGAGGATACCATGGAGTATGTAACATGGAACGGGCTATATACATAAAACTCATATAAGAGAAACACTATTTGTCCATCGACATAAATCGAGAAAAAATTATGTCAGATTTATGCCTCTCAGATATGCTTTCTGATGCGTGCAAAATGCTATCAAGTGGATCCCTTTTACAAGGAATTTCTTTGCACCCTTTCCCTACCGCTAATTTCAAATAATCTAATAGATTTCTTATTGCTTTGTCTGTCTAATTTTAAATAATTCGACACATCTCTTATAGCTTTATCTATCATATTGTTTCTTTGTGATATGGTAGCTTTGTATTGGTTGAGAATCTGACAGATTTTGTCTCAAAAATCTGTCAACACATATATAAACAGTCCTCTCATACTCCCCTCATTCCTAAAAATATATAGTTGTACTTCCTCCACCCCTAAAATCTTATAAATCTCGAGTTACAAGGTGAAAATAGCAGAGACGCGAAATTACGCATGAAGAGACGCGAAATTACGCATGTGCTCCTGCTTTTGTTTGTTTCACACCATAGCCCATCAGAGTTATCTAGGACATCTGGAGAATTCTCCAATAGTTCAAATACACCAGGATACGTGTGGGCTAACAACAGCCACAAAAAGCCTGACCACATTTTATAAATGCAACTAAAGCGGTAGGAGGAACATAATTATGAAAAGCATAGTAGAACAACATAGTTTAGTGATCATACTCTCTTGCATTTCTTCATATTGGACAGAAGATTGTAAATTGAGATTAAAAACATCTTATTCATCGGGAAAAGCAAAGGCGACATCCCTGTCCGCTTGTTTTTCAATATCAATAGGCCACACATTTAAGTCTGGTATGTCCTCTACATCTGCTTGGTGTTCATAATCAGTAGGCTGCATGTTGAGGTCAAGTATGCCCTCTCTAAATGCTTGGTGTGAATGATCAGTAGGCCGCACATTGAGGTCAGGTATGGTCTCTCGAACTGCTCGGTGCTCACCATCAACATGAACTACAATGAAGGTAAGGAGAAATGTATACAACCAATTTCATTCTTGTACATGTAACAAGTACAGAGATGAAGTTATTAAAGAAATTGCCTGAACCTTCATTTTGCACTCCAGTAGTCTCACCTCCAACAAGCTGGGCTTCATGTGTTTCTTGGATTTGGAAGGCTTGTTCCTCTTCTGGTTTCCCCTCATTCAAGTCTGGTGAGGCTTCATCGGACTAGTGGCTTCTCATCTATGTTTACGAAGGCTCTTTGATCTGGTGGTTTTGAGTTGAGATCAAAGCTCATGGGTGGTAGAGCAAAGACCATGTGCTCCGTGAGCAGCAAATGAAAGGAGATGAGTCATGTGGTGGCCACCGTGTTTTTCTAGTGTGTCAAATTAACGGGAACTTGAAATTTTTTCTAGTGTGTCAAATTAACAGGAACTTGAAATTTTAAATTTGTGGTCATGGCCACTTTAGTTGCATTTGTAAAATGTGGTCAAGCTTTGTGACTGTTGTTAGCCCACGTGGTATCTTAATGTGTTTGAACTGTTCTACATAACTATGATGAGCTATGATGAATAAATAAAAGCAAGGGCACATGCGTAATTTCACATTTCTGCTATTTTATAATGTACCGTAACAAAGGTAGTGGAAGTCAATATCATCACAACTATTATCCATTTGGGAAAAGAATATTATCCATTTAGGAAAAAGAAATGGATCTAAAATCAAACGAAACGTGGAACTTGTGAAAAGTCAACGGACAATATGTTTGGACATAGCACACATTACAGCACTCTGAAACACAACACCTAAACGAACAAAGCAGCAATCCGCTGCATCAGTGTCAGCCAGCCGGCTCAGCACCAGCAGTCAGAATGGCTCCGCAGCAGCGCTTCCTGGTCGCCGCTGCTGTGCTCCTCGCCTTGGTCGCAGCCGGCAGCTGCCATGGCTTCCAGATCGAGGAGGCCACCATCGACGCCATCCACGAGGGCTTCACCAACGGCAGCCTGACATCCGCCGCGCTGGTCCGGTTCTACCTGGACCGGATCCGCCGCCTGAATCCGTTGCTCCACGCCGTCATCGAGGTGAACCCCGACGCGCTCCGGCAGGCCGCGCGCGCCGACGCCGAGCGGCGGCACTCCGGGTCGGGCTGCGGCGGCGCGCTGCACGGCATCCCCGTGCTGCTCAAGGACAGCATCGCGACGCGCGACCGGCTCAATACCACGGCGGGGTCCCTGGCGCTGCTGGGGTCCGTGGTGAAGCGCGACGCCGGCGTCGTGCGCCGGCTGCGCCGGGCCGGCGCCGTAGTGCTCGGCAAGGCCAACATGGAGGAGTGGGCCAACTTCCGCAACCTGCAGGGCGTCGGCGGCTGGAGCGCGCGCGGTGGCCAGGGGCGGGTAAGCTGCTGCTGCCATTTCTCATTTTGAGGAATCTGCCATTGTGCCAGGGCCGTGAACTAGAATTTTCTTGGTGATCTTTAACGTGTGACACAGAATCCGTACGTGCTGTCCGCGGATCCGTGTGGGTCGAGCACCGGTTCGGCGATAGCGGCGGCGGCGAACCTGGCGGCGGTGACGCTGGGGACGGAAACCGACGGCTCCATCCTCTGCCCGGCGTCGCTGAATTCGGTGGTTGGGATCAAACCGACGCTGGGGTTGACCAGCCGGGCTGGTGTCGTCCCCATTTCTCCAAGGCAAGACACAATCGGGTGAGTGCTCAATACACCGTCAACTTGTTACAGTCAAACTAGTGTCTCAACTTGTTACAGTCATACTAGTGTATTAGTCTCTGCGTGCGCAAGATCCAATGCGCCATTCTTAATTGCATAGTATATATATAAACAACTGACAAGCTAACGGGAGTAGTTTAATTTTCTATTTGGTTCTAGCGAGAGCCTGCACCTAATCGCTATTCATGACCCAACATGCGGCCAACTTGTGGCTTCTGTTTGGTATGGCTATTTCTAACTAAACCACACATGCCCCTAGCCACAACTTGCCACACCTGACGTCTTGAGCGATGACTTATTTGGATTATTCTTTGTATCCATAGCTTTGGCATGCCGTAACTGCTTCTGTGCTTTGTTCATTGCATCCAATTGTGACAGCAAAGTTCTAGAGAGGCTTTTGGATTTGGAGTGGCCCTTTGCGGTGCTGGCAAGGTGAGGAGGTAACCAACGAAATAGAGCCTTAACAATGTTTGAGTTTACCCCTTGTTATATATTATAGCCACTAGTACATAATTCTTTTGTGGGACAAGCAAGAGGATCTTTGGAGGCGGGCATTGCATCCGTCTCTAATCAAAGGTAACCACTAATAGTAACCAACAGAGGCAGTTGCTTTGCCCGCCTCCATTAATTGATTAACAGAGGCAGACGAGTTGCAATGCCCGCCTCAATCAGTTAGTCAGTTAATCAATTAAAAAATCCACTAGGCCTCTGGCGAACCTGTTCCTGAGCCCACTGACAAGCCCATTCCCAATCCAATAGCTAGATCCGGGCGCATGCGCCTCCACGCCGACCTCTGTCGTAGATCCAAGCCACCATCATCTCTAGATCCAGGCGCATATACGACCTCCAAGCTAGATCCAGACGTACTCAACGTCCTCCTCGCTAGATCCGGGCTTGGTCGCCGCCGTCATTGGATCCTTAGCCTTGGGACAAAGAGAGTGAGGGAGAGAGGAGCGAGGAGAAATGAATATTAAGGGAATGAAGACCATCCATAAGTTATCTGTGTCGAAGAGTGCATCTGTGCTGTCGAGAGGTTGACGAACCCTAGACCTGCTGGGGCGAGGGGTAGCCGGCTTAGATCCTCCACCCGGGCAAGCGGCCGACCTGGATTTATCACCAAAGGGCCTAGATCCACTGTCGAGGAGGGAGGGGCTAGATCTGCCTTTATTAGCATCCGCTCGATCCACTGTAGGGTCGCCGCCACCGCTGCATGGCGGAGCAACGCTGAGAAGGGAGGAACGCTGCTGTGGGAAGGGCCGACATTGGGTGGAGCACCGCACATAGGAAGGAGGCAACGCTAGGGTAGACAGATGGGCACGGGGGATCTTGGGAGAGAGTGCAGAGGAAGGAGAAGGCATGGGGGAGTGGGAGGGGCGTGAGCGAGGGAGAGGTTGTGGGGCAGCGCCGAGCCGCTCGTAGGGTCGGATCAGAGAGAGTTAGTCAGCTGAGGAGGGTGAGGGAAAGGAAGAGAGAGTGATAAATAAACCCTAACTTGCTCTATTTATACGAATATGGCTACCGGGCCTCGCTTGGGACTTTTGGACCTCAGTCTTTTTCAGAGCCTGGCCTTATAGTGTGCTAGCCAACTAAAATAGTTTTATGGATGTGGGCTCTTTAATATGTCCATATCTGAAAAGAGAATATTTTTTGGAGGCGGTTGTATTATAATGTCTGCCTCCATAAATCATTTTTACGAGGCGGGCGACCACCTCTGTAAATCAAACTGCCCACCTTCTCACTAATGCGTCAGGATTTGAGGTGGCAGTTGAATTTTGTGACTGTCTCTAGGATACGGCCTTGCAAAATCATTTGTGTTGTAGTGAGTGGTAACTCATTGATATGAAGCAAGGGCCTCAATGCCTACCAATTAATCCCTTTACATTAGAGGAAAAACTTTCGCTATCAAAAAAATTTATGCTACTCATGATTTTGTGAAATAATTTGGTCTCTTGAAAACTCTAAAGTGCTTGGATGTAATAGTGTTTGAGCTTTTGAAAACTATTGTATGGACGAAACTTCTTTTTGGAGTTTTGAGAACTCCACTCTACCTTTGTTTTTAGAGTTTTGAACATCTCTTGTTCTAAATAAAAAAATCCTTGATGCTACAATTTTACAAAATCGTGACACCAGCTTAGTAACAAGCAAAAAGAGAATCAACTTGGAATTGTCATTTATTTTATATTATACTACTCCCTTCGTTTCAAATCATAAGAGGTTTTGACTTTTCTATATGCATTGCTATAACTATATCCGTGTGCGGCATGCACACCCTTGTATCATAAAACAAACTGATCATTCAGAAAAAAAAAAACTATGAACCTAGACATATTTTATATCTAAATGGGTAGCGAAAAGCTATGTTAGCCTAATACCACATGCTCAAAATCTACTCTGGCTCAGTTACTCATTTAACAAGCCTACATATATCTTTTATGGTTTTGTCTATGTTTTGAGTAAAAGGGATTTTTACCTAGAGCTGCTATGTTACGCGACAAAATATAGACTATAAACTAGTTCTCACTCACCTAAACTTTCAGAAGGTACTAAATCCAAGCCACATGAGAATGGATAGGTATTATATTCAATCAATTTTTAAGGGATGACGCCATCAGTAACTCATCATATATGTGGCGAAGGTAATATAGACAAGCTACTTAATGGTCAGGGTATTATAGCTGAAATGACAATTGCCTCCAAGAATAAGACGACTCTAAGAATTGTTTCTACAACATATTTTTTTATCTGACGTAAGAAAATAATACACAATAAGTATAATCGTTGCCAATCAAGTTAAGAGAAAATAAATTTTCAATGTGCAATATCGAACAAAAATGAGTCATGATTGCGTTTTTCTTTTTCTTTTTTTCTTTACTCTTATTGCAGGCCAATATGCCGCACAATGTCTGATGCAGTCAAAGTGCTGGATGCCATTGTTGGTTATGATATCCATGACGCGAGGGCCACAAAGACGGCATCCAGGTACATCCCTCGAGACGGATATATGCAGTTCTTGAGAACTGATGGCTTAAGAGGCAAGAGAATTGGCATACCCAACGGATTTTTCAATTTTCCAAATGGGACCGTTCAGCAAGTGGTTTTTGGTCAGCATCTTGACACAATGAGGTACTGAGTTTGAAACTTGAAGTAGAACAAAATAATTATGTTGTCAAAATCATATGCAAAAAAATGTACAACCATCTGAAAAGGAACTAGAAAGATAAGAAGCAAACTAGAATATATTTATCATTTGTGTGCTTCAGAGCAAAGTGATTCCATTTCCTTGCAGAGACGACTAGCTTCCTACTCAAATACATGACTATCTATAACCATCTTACACAATATGTATTGGTATTATCTACATAATTGATAGTTCCATGACCCATTAGTATAGAAAAAGGAAGGTACACATGAGCCATTGGCTAATAATTACTTCATCTCGAAAAAACTGATACGTTTTAGGATAGTACTCTAGGGAAATTACTCATGTACTCTTATTTGTTGAGAACCATGCTAATTAAGGAATGCATTGAGATATCCAGACCTGTATGGATCAAATCTTTTGTCCAAGAGCTAAAACATCAATTTTTTGGACATTTTTTTAATGCTAGAACATCATATCTATTAATCTCACCCTTTTTGCTGAAATTAGTTTTGATCATCGGATTGACATCTGACTATGATCTGTCCCTTACAACAGAAGCACAAAAGATATAAAATCATTCCATGATATACTTAACAATTACATTTTATTTTGAAGGAAACATGGAGCAGTCCTGATTGAGAACATAGACATAGCAAATCTTAGTGTCATATTAGATGTTCTAAGCAACGGTGAACAGATTGCATTAGCGGCAGAATTCAAGTTAAGCCTAAACTCTTATTTGTCGGATTTATCATACACTCCAGTCCGTTCCCTGGCTGAAATAATAGCATTCAACAATGCTCATCCCATCGAGGTATGGTTTATTGAAGCTTCCACTTTCTATTTATTCTCTTTATATCCTCACATCACACATTTTAGTCTGAGTTTGACTTGCTTGCTTGGGGAATATTTTGATTTGTGTTTAGTCTTTGAATGAAGACATGTTTTGATTTGTACTTCCAGAAAGTCTGAAAGAGGACTGCAATATTGGAAAAACCATGTATTTAATGGATTACACATGTGTCAAAGAAAAGATTCATCTGGACTTGAAGTTATATATGAAGATTAGTTATAGATATATGAAAATTAATTATTAATGAAGTACTGTAATGTCCAAGTGAAAAATGGTTTCCGAAAGCATAATTTGAACAAAAAAATCATCCACATCTAA
Source organism: Themeda triandra (assembly GCA_018135685.1). NCBI lineage: Eukaryota > Viridiplantae > Streptophyta > Magnoliopsida > Poales > Poaceae > Themeda > Themeda triandra. The sequence continues at coordinate 70,604 of JAENPR010000219.1, read as the reverse complement.
TCTAGTAAAAAATTACTCACAATCCAATTATTACAGGAGAGGCTCAAAGAAATCGGGCAGCTTATCTTCCTCGTGGCTGAGAATACTACAGGCATTGGTGCGCCCGAAAGATCCGCAATCGAGGAACTAAACAAACTTTCAGCTAACGGATTGGAGAAGCTGATGAAGGAGTTGAAACTGGATGCTATTGTGACCCCCAATGACAGCGCTGCTACTGTTCTTGCCATTGGTGGAATGCCAGGAATCACCGTCCCTGCTGGATACGGTAAACTAGGAGTCCCATTTGGTATTTGCTTTGGAGGATTGAAGGGTTATGAGCCGAGGCTTATTGAGATGGCTTATGCGTTTGAGCAAGCTACCCGAGTGCGAAAGACTCCCACTTTCACGTCCATAGTAGAGGGTAGAAACAAGTACTTTTAGGGAGCAAAAGAGAAAGAAAGTGTTTTTCTTGTACTCATATTTAAAGAGACCTTTTACATACTTGAAATTGTTTCTCATTGCCTTCACATAATATTGTATTTGTCTAATTTAATTGGTTTAAGGGTAGTATAGTAATTGAGTCTGTCCGTCCCTTGAACGCGTTGTGCTCGCTGATGGGATCACGCGTCCCCTGCCTCCTCCCCCACCAGATCCCATGCCGAAGCCCTTGCCATGCTCTCCCTCTCCCTCGTCCATGCACATAGCCGTGCCGGCCTACCCATGCCCACGCTGTCACACCCTTGTCATCGCCCGCCTTGCGTCGCCACAGGCCCACCCTCGCCCGCCGTGCCCCACCGCCACCACGCTCTCGTGTATGTGGACTGGAAGGCCAAGAACCGAAATGCAGTTCGCGGCGGCATCGGGGCTGCCGACTGGTGCAAGGAGCTTGTCGTCCGCCATTGGAGGTTTCACTCTGGAAGGATGAGAGAGGGTTTTTGGGAGTTGGAGACTTGGAGGTGAGAAGGTTTGACAGAACAAAGAAAGGCCGATGGGTTGTATTTATGGTTGCGGAAAAGACGTATCCGGAGACTACGAGAAGGAACGGCAGTAAATATCTTCGAACGCGATTATTCACAAAGACCCCGGAAAAGAATTTTGGAATAAAATATTTTATCCCAAAATTAGGGGGCATGTGTTTGCACCAAAATTTGGATCGGTAAGACACCTGGGAAGAATCGGCTAAGAGGATTCAAAGATCGGCTAATTTGGGTGTCCACGAAGAACTATCGACTTGAGGACAAAATTGTCACGAAGAATGGACGTGTCGAAAGGTGACCAACAAAGCCAAATGTTGAGTGAAGCCAATAAATTGGCAAGTATTCAAGATGCGGAGACTCCACGACGAAGGAACAGTGGGTCCCAAGTTATCTATTAGGAGTAATTATCTTTAGTTTATTTTTCCATATCTGCGAGTCGTATTAGTATAGGACTTTGTCAAGACCACAATATAAATATGTAAGCCCCAGCACATTGTAAAGGATCCAACTTTCAATCAATCAATCAAACAAACCCTTTTATGGCCCCTGCGCCTAGAAACCCAGTAATCTCTTAGGAACTCGACGTGTTTGCATCAAGCTTGGCTGGTTCGACCTCTCGCTTGTGCAGGTATGTTAAAAAGCTTTTGCTTATGCTAGGTCGGGCCGGTTCGACCTCCTTTCGATGCATCTGTGAAGGTGGCTATTGTTCATTGCTAGATAGGGCCGGTTCGACCTCCTATGGACGCATCTACAATAGTTGAGGGGTGTGTGTTTACGCTAGATTTGGCCGGTTCGACCTCTTATCTAGATTAACACATGCCAACAGTGTTGTGTTGGCGCTTAACAGGGCCGGTTCGACCTCCTGTCGTATGAGTTGACGCATGCTAGTTATCGGCTCTGCTAGATTTGGCCATCTAGTAGATTCATTAAGTTACCCATGCTAGTTATCGGCTCTATTAGGCTTTGCATCCAAAAAGATTTATTAAGTTACCCATTTGCTAGTTATCGGCTCTATTAGGTTTGGCATCCTAGTAGATTCATCAAGTTACCGATGTTGTTAGATCTATTTGTTATTTACTTTTAACACATCTTTTGCCCGAATCAAGATTGGTAGCTTTGGCTTACATCTTTTAGATCCGATCGTCTGCATTGCTCGTGTTGTTTTAGACCTATTTTCATGATGATCGATCTCGTGCTTACATTAGCCAGATCCTATCAATCTTATTCGTGACGTGTGCGCGTTCTAGGGTATAAGTGGTTTCATGCTAGAGCTAAGGGTTTTAATGTGGAGTCGTTCATGCACCTAGTTCGCTCTCACGTCGGAATCGGTTAATTTAGCTGATTCACCAGAGCTTCACCCATATCATTGTTTGCGGTAATCATGTTTAGATCTGTCTAGTTTATCAGACTTGCTTACACAGGTTTGATAGATCCATTAGATTTATTTATGTTATTGCACGCATGTAGGATTTTATTCATCATCGTATTAGATAGACTAAATCGGCTAAAGGTTTTGTGCTTACACGTGTACTCGGATAGCCAATTCAGCATGTCTTTTACTCATTGTAGTATGTATCATGTCTAGATTCAATTCCATATTTGTTTATTCGATTATGACATGATCCGTTGCTTTATTTAATGCATGTTTTACTCACTGTACCATTCTCTTACATGCATAATGGATCTTGACTCTCTAGTCATTGTCCTCACCTGATCGGCTGTTTAGCCACACACTCGGAACTGTCTGGAATCAAGCCGGCAGGTTCCATCATTTGACGTTTACCTTCTCCTTGTCAATTGCAGGGTCAAATTGACTGGCATGCCCCAACTCTGACCGGATCGACTGCTAGAGTTAGCCGTAGGGATCAAGGAACGTAAGCCTTGGTCTGTCTGGCTTGTGAGAGGACCGTTGGCGTGAGGCAGTCATGTTTTTATGCCAACAGTAACTGTGAGGTGAAACCTCCCATTGAGACTGGCCATAGGCCAATATCTTTGATGAACATCTCTCCAAAATTGATAACAAAGCTACTAGTGATAGGCTACAGTCAGTCATTCTGAAATTGGTCCATCAGAACCAACATGGCTTCATCAAAACCAGGTCAATTCAAGATTGCTTAGCTTGGAGCTATGAGTACATACATCAATGTCACCAGTCTAAAAGGGAAATATTGATTCTGAAGTTAGACTTTGAAAAAGCCTTTGACACTGTAGAACACTCAGCCATCCTGGAAATGATGTCACATCGGGGTTCCATCATTTGACGTTTACCTTCTCCTTGTCAATTGCAGGGTCAAATTGACTGGCACGCCCCAACTCCGACCGGATCGACTGCTGGAGTTAGCTGCGGGGATCAAGGAACATAAGCCTTGGTCTGTGTGGCTTGCGAGAGGACCGTTGGCGTGAGGCAGTCACGTTTTTACGCCAACACTCTTTTTGGCACGCTCGGTGGGACCACAATCGTCGACCATGCCGGACCTGTCAGAGTTCGACGTCAACAACATCGTCAACATTGGTCTAAACAATCTTGAAGAAGACTATAGGAACATAATCAAGACGGACAGTGAATAATAGGTACAGAAGTGCCTATTGTGCTTTGGAAGAGTCCGTGGAGGCAAGATCGTTTTGAAGCAACAGATGCCCAGAATCCTGATGGCTGGAGAAGTTGTCACTGATGATGAGAAGGAGAAGCAATTTTTCCTATCAGAGTTAAACAAGATCTTGCATGAAGCTATCACAAGCCATCAAGCATACTTCCTAAACACGTTCAGGAATATCATGAAGGAAGCGCTACTTGGTGTTCCCGTTGACCAGTATGGACCTGCCTATTTCAACCTGAAAGAGTTGACTACTAGCAATGGTGCACAAGACGGCATGCAAGATTCTACCAAAGCCATCGTGGGTTCAGGCACCAATGGAGGAGTAAGTAGCAGTGCAGTTCCTAATGCACATCAGCCGAAGAGTGATCCAGCTCTCAATTTTGGCTCCACTTCAGAAGTACCACCGTCATAATGCTTCTTGGCAGCATCCCGCTCCTTGATGAGGTTGTCGATCTCTATGGCCCGATCTCCCAGAGCAAACCGGGCGGCCAGCAGATCAGCCTCAAGCTTGGCGTTCTCAAATCTCAACTGATTCACCTCCTCGGACAAATCAGTCATCACCACAAAGGGATCTTGTTCAGGCTTCGGAGAGTTGACCCTCATACAGATTCATAGGGTCAGAATAATAGATTCAGGGATAAGATTCCAATGAAGGAAGTACCTTTTCTTGGAGGCCTGACCCTCATCCACTGCTTAAAAGAGTCGCTTGCCGTCCACCATTGGAGGTTTCACTCTGGAAGGATGAGAGAGGGTTTTTTGGGAGTTGGAGACTTGGAGGTGAGAAGGTTTGACAGAACAAAGAAAGGTCGATGGGTTGTATTTATGGTTGCGGAAAAGACGTATCCGGAGACTACGAGAAGGAACCGATGTAAATATCTTCGAACGCGGTTATTCACAAAGACCGGGGAAAAGAATTTTGGAATAAAATATTTTATCCCAAAATTGGGGGGCATGTGTTTGCACCAAAATTTGGATCGGTAAGACATCTGGGAAGGATCGGCTAAGAGGATTCAAAGATCGGCTAATTTGGGTGTCCACGAAGAATTATCGACCTGAGGACAAAATTGTCACGAAGAATGGACGTGTCGAAAGGTGACCAACAAAGCCAAATGTTGAGTGAAGCCAATAAATTGGCAAGTATTCAAGATGCAGAGACTCCACGTATAGGACTTTGTCAAGAACAGGGTATAAATATGTAAGCCCCGACACATTGTAAAGGATCCAACTTTCAATCAATCAATCAAACAAAACCTTTAATGGCCCCTGTGCCTAAAAACCGAGTAATCTCTTAGGAACTCGGCGTGTTTGCATCAAGCTTGGCTGGTTCGACCTCTCGCTTGTGCAGGTATGTTAAAAAGCTTTTGCTTATGCTAGATCGGGCCGGTTCGACCTCCTTTCGATGCATCTATGAAGGTGGCTATTGTTCATTGCTAGATAGGGCCGGTTCGACCTCCTATGGACGCATCTACAATAGTTGAGGGGTGTGTGTTTGCGCTAGATTTGGCCGGTTCGACCTCTTATCTAGATTTACATGTGCCAAACAGGGCCGGTTCGACCTCCTGTCAGTGGCGGGCACAGGTATTAGCATGGTTATTCAAATGAATACCCAAATTTTTTGGCTATACGTTATATATATAGTGTATATACATATATTTGTACTAAAATAAGAAAGAAACAAAAGTAAATGACTAATCTATGAAGAATTTAGTCCAAAAAACGTGGCTCTACATTATGCTATATCCTGAGTGGTTGAACCGTATGGAGCTCCCATGCAACTATAGAATTCCAGAATTTTCCAAATTTACTGGAGAAGACAGCACCAGCACGATGGAGCATGTTAGAAGATACCTGGCTCAGTTAGGCGATGCTTCGACTGAGGAAATTCACAGAGTCAGGTTCTTCACTTTGTCCCTGACAGGACCTGCTTTTACATGGTATTCTTCACTGCCACGTAATTCTATCTATACTTGGGAGGATTTGGAAAGCAAGTTCCACGCCTACTTTGATAATGGGACAACAGAAAAGGACATCGATGATTTGGCCAGCATAAGGATGAAGGTCAATGAACCAGGTCCAGAATATCTTCAGAGATTCAGGCAATTGAAAAACCTATGCTTCGGCAAAAACCTGTCTAACCGCCAGTTGGTGAAATTGGCGATTAAAGGAATGCAGCCATATCTGAAGGAGAAACTTGTTGGCTCAGATTTCAACAATCTTGGGGAGCTTGCACATAGAATCTTTGCAATATCTGAATATGTGCAACCGCCACGGCAGCAAGGTCGTCTCCCAAAGGCAACCAATGTGGCAAGTTACTACAAAGGCCTAGTGTATGATTCAGATCAAGAAGAAGAAGAAGTCGACGCTATTGAGTGGAACCTCAAGAAGGAGTGTGTGATCGAACATCCTTGGGGCAAGGCTCAAGAAAGATTTGATTTTGATGTCACTAAGGCCGACAAGATATTTGATTACCCGTTGGACAAGGGCTTGATCAAGGTGCTACACAAGCCACTCAGTGCTGAGGACAGGAAGGGGAAGAAGTATTGCCAATCACATAATTCCACTACCCGTTCCACCAATGAGTGCTTAGTGTTCAGCGGGCAGGTGTAGAAAGCCATTGAAGCCGGGAAGATAACATTTGGCACTGGCAAACTGAAGTTTGATCAGAATCCTTTCGGTGCGGCAATGGCTAAAGCAGTCTTTCCCAAGAGTGGAACCAAGGTGCTAACCTCCACTAGAGTGAAAGAATCAAAATCAGTAGACAAAAGATTGCAGCTCACGGGTGAAGAATATCGAGAAATCAAGAGAAAGCGTGAGCAGCAAAATAGCCGATCTGGCAGACCTGAATCTTCTGCATCGGCTATAAGGAAACCTCAGGTTACATCTCGTATCTTGCTCAACAAATGGCAAAGGCAAAAAGAGAAGTATCAAAGGAGGCAATTTGAAGAGCATGAGCACCTCAGGAGACATGAAGAAGAAAGGTATGAAAGAGAACAAATGGAATCACATTGGAATTGTCCTTTCTTCAGACATTGCTGGAATGAAGGTTTGAGGCTACCAACCAAGAGAGACTGCCTTGAATGCAGTATTCAGTTCAGAGGGTATCGACAGTCACAAACCAACCGCCGATCTGTTCATGAAAGACTTGGACATCATATGAAGGATCGGTGCATTGAAAAGTGCGGTATTCATGAGCGTTGTGATGCTTATGATGTGGAAGTAGAAGAGAAGCAGTATGTTTGGCAGGAAAACCAAAGGTGCCCTAATGGTCTATCAAAGAGTCAGAAGAGAAGGGTCCAATGCTTAAGAGAAACTGAGATTAAAACGGACAAAGCGTTGGGAGCGAAGAAAGCTCAGGTGTGGAAAGCCAAACAAGCAGCCAATTCAGGTAGATCGGCCCCTGTTGGGATGCAGTGTATTCTACCTTCTGAATTCAAATCATCTGGTGATTAAGAAGTCTATTCTGATTGTGACGAATCAGAGTATGAGGAGCTAGCTGCTTATCTGTCCATGGCTTCCCAAGCCATCTTTGATAGACCAATGAAGCATCGACATTTGAAGGCTTTGTACGTAAAAGGATTAGTCGATGGAAAGCCCATGAGCAAGATGCTTGTAGACAGAGGTGCTGCAGTCAATCTTATGCCTTATTCCACATTCAGGAAGCTAGGCAAAACTCCCGAAGACCTGGTCAGAACGGAGATGCAACTGAGAGACTTTGGAGGAAACATGTCTGACACTCGGGGGCAATTAGTTTTGAATTAACAATTGGCAGCAAGACATTGATCAGCACATTCTTTGTCATTGATGGAAAAGGTTTCTACAGTTTACTCCTTGGAAAAGATTGGATTCATGCCAATTGTTGCATACATTCGACCATGCATCAACACATAGTGCAGTGGATCGACAATGATATTGAGATCGTGCCTGCTGACAACTCTATCAACGTGTCATCTGTCGATCATGTCTATTAGGACCTGGAGGATTTTGAGTGCTTCTCCGGGAAGGAATTTTGCAAGGAGTTCATCACTATCAATGATGATGATCTACAGCCGTCTCGTGTTTTTGGCTCTGAAAGTATTTTCTAAAAACACAGTGCACAGCGCAATAGCCGATACAGTTCAGAACTGTCAGTTTGATTGTTCAATTGACAGGGGGGCAATCGGCTCATTTTTTATCCTACAGTTTAGACTACCACTTGGTATGTTTAATACAAACGGCCGATACTTTGAGTATCGCCTTTAGCACAAAAACCAACAGATGTTGGGATAGCCGATGCAATATGTATCACCTTTAGAGCAAAAATAATAAAGTTTTTCATGCCCCAAACAGTTTTATCAGTTTGGTTCAGGAATATGTTACTAGAACATTTTTTGCTTCGTATGCAGGAGGCCGAAGGTTTATTAGCAATGGTTATCGATTTTTGGATTTAAGTTTAGCTAATTACTCGGCCTGAAGATGAAGGAGTTCCTTCAGTCAGAGGAATCAGGGGTGTCGGAGGTTCTGTCAAAAGGGTTCTGAGGGATGAGAACAAATTTAATCAGGCCCTGACTTGACAGGGGATTAAAGGACAAATGCAGTTCAAACCTTACAGGTTTGTTTTGACTCAAGATATCGACACCCTGAGTACTGTCTCCGGGTAAAAGTGAAAGATAGATATCAGTAATGACCGGAGCAACATCCAATGAAACATTCCCTGCAGAAGAATAACGATACCTATGACTGTCAGATGAACTACAGGCTCTTATGGATGTGGATTTGATAGGCGTATTACCCGTGCGAGATGAAGGGATGGAAAACCTAGGAAGGATGCCTGGAACAACAGAAGAGCGTTGACTCCATTTTGGATGAACAGTTTGGTCCTTCTCCTGGCAAAAGCCAAAGACTTATTGAAATAATCAAGCAACATTGGATTCGAGACCAAGTGGTCTATTCGGCCTTTGGAGATACAGGGCACACTAAATAACTCTTGTAAAGGGCTTAGCTATCAACGGGATGAGAACAAATTTAACCAATCAAATGGTACGCTTTGATCCTAGCAAGAGAAGTTATAAAGAAAATCTCCAGAAATAGTAATTGCCAATCAGAACATCATACTAGCAGCAAGGAACAGTTCAAAGATTTATCAAGCTCTGCCTGCAATCAACATTGTTGCTCAGATTCTTAATAGAGACATCTCAGTAATCCGATCATTCTGTGATGTGAGACTTCAACTTCTGAATAACATCAATAACAGACATGCAATAGATGTTGAAAATGATTATTCAGAGGAAGGTGGTCATCAGCCCCAGACATATTGGCACAAATAAAAAGCAAACAGGTGATACAGGGCTATCCTGTCAAAGATTACTTGAGTATTCATAAATTGCCCTCGGTTTACATTTTTACAAGAAGCTGAAGACATGTTTGAACAAGTGAACTAAAGAAGCACCCCAGTTTCTTTTGTGTATTCCAGCTGAAAGAAACAATCCTGGAGGTGTTCTTACGATGGGAAATCAAACATGAGAGTAATGGAAGAAAGAAAAGCCGATAGGCAGTTTCTCAAGTAAAAGCCGATGTGATCATCGCCTTTAGATACAAAGGTTAGTTTCATTTCAGATAAATTTTGACCTCGAAGGGCCAAACTTCAGATACATGTGAAACAAGCATCCTGACCTCGAAGGATCAGTATCAGAGGAATTAATTTCAGATACATGTGAAACAAGCATCCTGACCTCGAAGGATCAGTATCAGAGGGATTAATTTAAGAGAAATTAGATGCAAACAAGAAGGAAGTTGGCAAGTAAATTTTATTCAATCAAAAGTTATTTACATAGCCGACAGGGCATCCTAGTACAAACTACTGAATACTAGGAAATCACATCGGCTATTTTCCCAGCAATCTTGTGTTGATCTCTTCATTTGTCCTTGTCCTTGTCAAGAAGCTTACCAAGCTTGGCGGACAGACCTGGAGATGACAGAAAATCAGCAATGAAAAACGTGAAGGGGATTGGAATATTAAGACAAATGAGTTACCGTCATAATGCTTCTTGGCAGCATCCCGCTCCTTGATGAGGTTGTCGATCTCTATGGCCCGATCTCCCAGAGCAAACCGGGCGGCCAGCAGATCAGCCTCGAGCTTGGCGTTCTCACATCTCAACCGATTCACCTCCTCGGACAAATCGGTCATCACCACAAAGGGATCTTGTTCAGGCTCCGGAGAGTCGACCCTCATACAGATTCATAGGGTCAGAATAATAGATTCAGGGATAAGATTCCAATGAAGGAAGTACCTTTTCTTGGAGGCCTGACCCTCATCCACTGCTGAAAAGAGTCACTTGCCGTCCGCCATGGAGGTTTCACTCTGGAAGGATGAGAGAGGGTTTTTGGGAGTTGGAGACTTGGAGGTGAGAAGGTTTGACAGAACAAAGAAAGGCCGATGGGTTGTATTTATGGTTGCGGAAAAGACGTATCTGGAGACTACGAGAAGGAACCGATGTAAATATCTTCAGAACGCGGTTATTCACAAAGACCCGGGAAAAGAATTTTGGAATAAAATATTTTATCCCAAAATTGGGGGGCATGTGTTTGCACCAAAATTTGGATCGGTAAGACATCCGGGAAGGATTGGCTAAGAGGATTCAAAGATCGGCTAATTTGGGTGTCCACGAAGAATTATCGACGATGACAAAATTGTCACGAAGAATGGACGTGTCGAAAGGTGACCAACAAAGCCAAATGTTGAGTGAAGCCAATAAATTGGCAAGTATTCAAGATGCGGAGACTCCACGACGAAGGAACGGTGGGTCCCAAGTTATCTGTTAGGAGTAATTATCTTTAGTTTATTTTTCCATGTCTGCGAGTCGTATTAGTATAGGACTTTGTCAAGACCAGGGTATAAATATGTAAGCCCCGACACATTGTAAAGGATCCAACTTTCAATCAATCAATCAAACAAAACCTTTAATGGCCCCTGCGCCTAAAAACCCAGTAATCTCTTAGGAACTCGGCGTGTTTGCATCAAGCTTGGCTGGTTCGACCTCTCGCTTGTGCAGGTATGTTAAAAAGCTTTTGCTTATGCTAGATCGGGCCGGTTCGACCTCCTTTCGATGCATCTATGAAGGTGGCTGTTGTTCATTGCTAGATAGGGCCGGTTCGACCTCCTATGGACGCATCTACAATAGTTGAGGGGTGTGTGTTTACGCTAGATTTGGCCGGTTCGACCTTTTATCTAGATTTACACCTGCCAACAGTGTTGTGTCAGCGCTTAACAGGGCCGGTTCGACCTTCTGTCAGTGGCGGGCACAGGTATTAGCATGGTTATTCAAATGAATACCCAAATTTTTTGGCTATACGTTATATATATAGTGTATATACATATATTTGTACTAAAATAAGAAAGAAACAAAAGTAAATGACTAATCTATGAAGAATTTAGTCCAAAAAACGTGGCTCTACATTATGCTATATATCTATACAGTGTTGTACATGCCAAATACTATGTTTTATCAAAAAAATTATACCCTTTTATTTTTCGAATACCCAGACTCAAAATCCTGCGCCCGCCACTGCCTCCTGTCGTATGAGTTGACGCATGCTAGTTATCGGCTCTGCTAGATTTGGCAATCTAGTAGATTCATTAAGTTACCCATGCTAGTTATCGGCTCTATTAGGCTTTGCATCCAAAAAGATTCATTAAGTTACCCATTTGCTAGTTATCGGCTCTATTAGGTTTGGCATCCTAGTAGATTCATCAAGTTACCGATGTTGTTAGATCTATTTGTTATTTACTTTTAACACATCTTTTGCCCGAATCAAGATTGGTAGCTTTGGCTTACATCTTTTTAGATCCGATCGTCTGCATTGCTCATGTTGTTTTAGATCTATTTTCATGATGATTGATCTCGCGCTTACATTAGCCAGATCCTATCAATCTTATTCGTGATGTGTGCGCGTTCTAGGGTATAAGTGGTTTCATGCTAGAGCTAAGGGTTTTAATGTTGAGTCGTTCATGCACCTAGTTCATTTTCACGTCGGAATTGGTTAATTTAGCCGATTCACCAGAGCTTCACCCATATCATTGTTTGCGGTAATCATGTTTAGATCTGTCTAGTTTATCACACTTGCTTACACAGGTTTGATAGATCCGTTAGATGTTATTGCACGCATGTAGGATTTTATTCATCATCGTATTAGATAGACTAAATCGGCTAAAGGTTTTGTACTTACACGTGTACTCAATGTAGTATGTATCATGTCTAGATTCAATTCCATATTCGTTTATTCGATTATGACATGATCCGTTGCTTTATTTAATGCATGTTTTACTCACCGTACCATTCTCTTACATGCATAATGGATCTTGACTCTCTAGTCATTGTCCTAACCTGATCGGCTGTTTCGCCACACACTCGGAACTGTCTGGAATCAAGCCGGCAGGTTCCATCATTTGACGTTTACCTTCTCCTTGTCAATTGCAGGGTCAAATTGACTGGCACGCCCCAACTCAGATCGGATCGACTGCTAGAGTTAGCAGCAGGGATCAAGGAACGTAAGCCTTGGTCTGTCTGGCTTGCGAGAGGACCGTTGGCGTGAGGCAGTCATGTTTTTACGCCAACAGTAACTGTGAGGTGAAACCTCCCATTGAGACTGGCCTTGGGCCAATATCTTTGATGAACATCTCTCTAAAATTGATAACAAAGCTACTAGTGATAGGCTACAGTCAGTCATTCTGAAATTGGTCCATCGGAACCAACATGGCTTCATTAAAACCAGGTCAATTCAAGATTGCTTAGCTTGGAGCTATGAGTACAAACATCAATGTCACCGATCTAAAAGGAAAATATTGATTCTGAAGTTAGACTTTGAAAAAGCCTTTGACACCGTTAACGATCAAATTTATATGTCAACTAGAGAGAGAGAGAGGGGCATAATCTGTTCACCACCATAGACTTAGGGTTTAAACTGACAAATTCCACAAGTTTTGGTGAATATGTGTTTTTTTAGGGGATTATCAGAAAATCATCCAAGAAGGCCCACATGTCGGATTTACATAGAGATAACAAGCATCCGGGTGAAAAAGAACAATCTGGAAGACTCGGGAAGGCAACCCCTGGAAGCGGAGCCCCACCTGGCATTGGCTAGGGGCGGTCGACTCCAGGTGTGGGGCGGCCGCCTCCCCACCTCAGCCAATGAGGTGGAGTCTCGCGGATCCTGCCTCCGCCGACTTTGAGGAGCAATAAAAATCGTCCATTTAGGTCGGTTTGATCCGACGGCTGTGGTGCCTCCAAGAGGGCTATATATTCAGGGCCCCTCCCCCTGGGTGAAACCCTAATTCATTCAAGAATTCATTATTTAGAGGTAGCCATCAGCAAGCCAAGGTTTAGAGAGATCTCTCCACCAGAGAATTAGAATAGCTACTCTAGTTCTTCATGTTCTACATAGGTTTAAACTAGATAGAGGAAGAATCGGGCGCCTGTGCTCGGAATTCTGGATCTTCATCATCAAGAATTTGGTATTATCTTGTATCTATTCTTGTGACTTTATTCTAATATCATTATGTTTCTATTTATTATGTTCCTAGTTTATTCTAGTTCTACATTTGATATGGTTATGATTGATAATAAGTTTATGTATATGTTTGCAAAGCGCTTAGCTCTCTTCGCGGGAGGGTTAGGTGGTAGATTTCATGTAAGCATGGTGCTTAGATGCTGTTTAACTGCAAATGCACCCTATTGGCCGGGTCGTGTGGTAGATCACGGAAGTGACAGTTCCGTTGAGTCCTTTGTATTCCATCCCCCGTTGGTAGGTCTAGCAGAACCAAAGTTGCGTAGGAAGTCCTGCTATGTCTTGGCTTGTTATAGCAATGATCCTTATACATAGATGAAGAGTCTTTTGTGCTATATGTGATAGTGTAGCGTTAGAGTAGATGAATGACTTAGTAGATTAGAACCTATATAGGATTTCTATTTCTTATAATAATCGAGATGTCAACCTTCCTTTTGTTGAGTAGTCTATATCTAATCTCTGTGTGATTTAATCCACAGCTTTATACTTTATATTCCCTTATTTATTATGGTTTACCCCTACGCCAAAGTATGTGACAATGCAATCAATCACTCATAAGTAGTCGGGTTTAGCAAGTTTATCTCATTGTTTAAGTCCTTAGTTCTTTCCCTTGAGCTAAATATAAATTACGATACACTGGAATACTTCCTGAAGTGCTACGATGGTGTATTATCTGTTCGCTTGCGGATCCTATATTTTGTTTACTAGAGGAGCAGTTTCTATACCAACACTTCTGGCGCCATGCTAGGGATGACAACTTAGCGTGAATGGTGTTAGAAGTGTCAAAAAGCATTTCTAGCGCCGTTGCCGTGGAAGGAATAAACTTTTAGAGAAAAATTGCTTAAGCGAGATACTTAGAAAATGAGTGATTGTCACTAGTCACCTCTACTTTGGCGGTTCACCCCTTTGTTTTTTTCTTTGTTATATTTTATATAGGGTATTAGTAGGATTGAATCTGATTCATTCAAACTCTCGATCATCAGAGTCGGATCAATCAAGAAGGAAGCTCGTCACCAATTCAAATGGCCGAGAAGACCCTGCTAGAGTTCTCTGCTCCAACAGTAGAGAGCATCCGCACCGGTCCAGCATTGGACACAACTAATGTTGAGTTCGAGCTCAAGCCAAGTCTCATCAACATGGTGCAAAGCTATCCAATTCAGTGGAAAGGTACATGAAGATGCAAGTACACATTTACAGGACTTCATGGAGATTGGAAACACCATCGCCATAGATGGAGTTAAAGATGACATCATACTTCTTCGCCTCTTCCCATTTTCACTAGTGGGAAGAGAGAAGCAGTGGTTCTATGCAAACAAAGAAGATATCAATACATGGGCGAAGTGTTCCAAGGCCTTTCTAGCAAAATTCTTCCCAATAGGCAAAACCAATGCCTTAAGAGGAAAGATTACCAACTTCCAACAGCAGAAGACGGAGACCATGTCAGAAGCATGGGAGCGTTTGCAAGGATACATCCAAGATTGTCCCCATCATGGAATGGAAGAATGGTTACTCATGCAAGGTTTCTATCATGGATTAACTCCGAAGACACGTGAGCACCTAGATGCAACTGCTAAAGGATCATTTTTATCACTCACTCTTGGGAGAGCTAAGAGACTTATGGAGAAGATAGCAGATAATCAAAGCTGGTCCCAAGACAACATTCAGGATTGCCACCAAAGTGAAGAAGCAATTGAAGAAGTCAATGCATTATCAACTAAGATGGATACCTTACTCCACTGGCTTGACTAGAGGGCCAAGTACAAGGAATATCAAAGGGCAATTGAAGCAACATATAAACAAAATTCAAGTTCCGTCATGAGGAAGGTTCCACATCAACCTAATTGGAGGCAACCACCGATTAACCAAGGTACACAATCGGGTAATTTTGCAAAGAAACCTACTTTAAGAGAGTTGGTTCTACAACAATCCAAGATCAATTCATCTATGGAGGATAGGCTTGCTGCTAACAACAAAACCTTGGAAACTTTAAGCACTAAAATGGATAGTTTCTCCTCTGCCATTAATAACCAACTAGAGTTCAATAAAAAGATAGAAGCAAAGATAGCACAGCTGGCCGTTGCATTGCCTGTTGCCACTAACCCTGAGCAGGTGAGATCTATTACTACAAAAAGAGGGAGTTCCACCAGAGATCCTCCCTATCCAAAAGGAGCAAGAAGGCCATCCGTGCTACCACCAGTGGCGGAAGAAGAAAACTTCCAACCTGAGTTAGAAGTATTACCACAAGAGCCAGTACGAGAGCCAGTATAAGACCAGGAAATGAGACAAAATTTCCGAGATACAAACTACTTACTGTTTCCTCGAAGGAAGAGAGGACCACAACGGACAGATGAGCAGTTTGGTAAGTTTGTGGAGGTAATTCAAAAGTTATATGTCAATACACCTCTGCTGGATGCCATACAGTCCCCACTTATGCCAAGTACATAAGAGATATTCTTAACAAGAAGAGACCACTTGCCATCCAATGAAGTGATCAAGCTAACCGAAGAATGTAGTGTGGCCATCCTCAACCAACTACCGAGAAAAGAAGAAAGATCTAGGATGTCCCACTATCGATTGCACAATTGGAGATCAATATTTTAATAATGTGCTATGTGATCTTGGAGCAAGTGTCAGTGTGATGCCTGCAGCAGTCTACTACAAGCTCAACCAGACTGCACTTGAGCCAACATCAATGTGTCTACAACTAGCCGACCAATCGGTTCGCTATCCATTGGGCATTGCTGAAAACAAAGCAGTCAAGATAAGAGAATTCTTCGTGCCAGTAGACTTTGTGGTACTGGATATGCATCCAGACTCAAAGGTATCACTCATCCTTGGAAGACCCTTCTTGAGCACCGCCAATGCACACATTGATGTCGGGAAGGGAGAAATCAAGTTCACTATAAATGGACAAGAAGAGCAATTCGCATTCAAGTCAAAACAAGAGCTCAACAAATCCGCAAAGATGGTAGAAGAAAATCAGACAGTACAACCACCAGAAACAGAGGATGGATCTCTGGGAACATCAGCGGAATAAATATTTTGGAATGTTCAATTCGGAGGACTTTAAAAATCCGAATCCTCATCGAAAGGTAACTCGGTATTTATCCACAATTTAAAATTGCATCTCGTATAATTTTCTTAGACATATTTATTTTTAGCATTGCATTATAAAAATTCTACGCCCCATATAAATAATTTTACGGTGTGTAACAACCCGCCAAAAATATTTTATCGTGGTGGCACAAAAATTTATTATTTCATGCATTTAAATTAGCTTACCCTCATTTAAATTTCTGCATTGTTTATATTTTTATCATGGCATTTAGTGCATGGTGGGTCCCTCACCATAGGTCCCACATGTCATAGACTCCACCTCACATACATCCCATCACATTATTTCATCCACTTCCACTCAACTCCACTATCCTCTCTTTTCCACCGTCCAAACCCACCAAACCGACACATTTTTATGGATTAGCAAGGAAGTAAGCACGAGCATGTGAAATGGCAGCCAGGAAGGCCACACTTGGTGGGCGACCGCCCCCACCATTAGGGCGCCCGCCCCCTCACCTCCTCTTCTATAAATAGGCCTCCTCCCATTGCTTCTTTGCACCACCCACACTCCAGAATTTTAGCCAACCAAGCTGCTCTCGACTTCGAGTTTTCTGGAGAGCTAGAGAGAAGAGAAGGAGAGTAGAAGAAGTGAGTAGAAAAATTAGAGAGTGAGCAAGAGTTCGTTAGCAAGTGTAGGGAAGGGATAAAGCTGATCATAAGATTAGTGGAGATGTTGTCCAAGTAGGGTAAAGCAAAGGGGAGGTTCTGTCGAACTCAAGACCTGAAATTAGAAGCACTTTATGAAGAACGACTAACCCCTGGACCGCTAACTCTGGACGGCTAACCACTAACCCTTGTTCTAACCCCTCTCTCTCCACTAGTGTTTTTTGTTTCTAAGTGATTTGCAGGATGAAGGCCGTGAAGGGAATCGTTGGAGCTGTCAGGAACATGAGGACAAGGAGTGCATCTCGTCAGAATTCGGTGGCCGGATCCGACATGAGTGTCGACCCTCCACCAACAGCACCTCCACCAGCATCATCCTCAGCATCTCGAAGAGTTCTCATGAGAACATCTGACCTCGTCCTGAAGACCCCCCCAAGAAAAGGAGATATACAAGAAGCTCAAGAACAAGCACTTCACCCACACACCAATCATCGATCCGACACTTCTGCTGGACATAGATATGGCTCGTGAATTCGATATAATTTTTCCGTTAGTTGGATGGACTGTGTTTGCAAACCTCACTGAGAAAGGGATCAAACTTTTGACCATAGAATTCCTTAGCACCCTCCGACACACGAAAAATGGGGTTTATTTTAGAATGTTCACTCTGGAATTTTTTGTCTCATGGAGAAACCTTAGCGACCTCCTAGGTTTTCCTCAAGATGCCGTCATAGACATAAATGC
Source organism: Themeda triandra (assembly GCA_018135685.1). Taxonomy (NCBI): domain Eukaryota; kingdom Viridiplantae; phylum Streptophyta; class Magnoliopsida; order Poales; family Poaceae; genus Themeda; species Themeda triandra. The sequence goes on along the minus strand of JAENPR010000219.1, from coordinate 53,047 downwards.
AGCACCAGGTGATTTTGACTTACACAGATTTTGGAGTTGCATTGCTAGAGGGCCTTATCACCTAGCGCACCGCACAGCAGACATAGAACATCCTACGCTTAGATTTTTGCATCGTTGGATAGGAGCAACCTTTTTTCCCCGAGACGATGAAAGTAAGATCAGATCGGCCGACTTGCAGCTGATGTATGCAGCTGTCAAGAAAAAGAAAGTGTCTCCTGTCCACCTCCTGGTGAACCATTGGATAAGTGTCCCCACCTACAGAGTAGGAAGTGTGGCCGTTTGCTCACTCATCACTCGCATTGCCACAAGCTTGAAATTGTTAGAGGGAGCCACTTTTGAGTACATTGAGCATCATAGAGAAATTTATGGCTATTACACTTTTGTCCAAGGCCACTTGCTTAAAAAGGTGAATGGTGTTTTGTATGCACTTATGGGAGTGCCTCGATCTGGTTACCTAACCCGGAGCTAGCTTTGTATCTTGTGCAAGAATATCATATTGAGTTGCAGGCACAACCGGTGAATGAGAGAGCACCCCGAAGAGTCCGCTCAGATAGGGTGACACGCAATCGTGAACCCATTTAGCGTGGTGCCAAAACCGCCCAAGAGGAACCAGCACACGCCAGTTTCAATGAGTGGGAAGTACCTCATCACCATTCACTAAACCCATGGGTGTACCCACCACAGAGCCAACCATCACAACCATTCTTTGGCTATTACCCACCATACACCACTCCAGGAACCTCAGAACCGGGACCATCAGGAGAAGGACCCTCACAACCACCAAGATACTCTTGTGATCCCTTTGGTACAAGAACAGATGAAGAAGAAGAACCACACCATGACTTTGAGCCACGTCGCCACTCTGATGCCACTGGGTTTGTCTATACCCAGCAGCATTATGATGAACAAGTAGCATTCCAGCACAACACCACCGCCACTCTGAATCATCATGATCAGAGGTGGAATGACTAGCATCAGTGGAACCTCAACACCACCCAAACACTAGGCACCATTCAAGAGAATCAGGGAGAGGTCACCTCATCTGCCGCAGCACAGCCTGGTGGACATGTTGAGCATCCACTATCCACCACCACCGCCGCAAGACTAGCTTGGGGGAGGACCCCCATTATCAAGATAAGTTTTTCTTTTCTTTTATTTCAGTTTGTTTTCAGTTTGTTTTGTATCAAAAAAAAAAATTAGAAAACCCAAAAAAACCAATAAAAATTTTGCTTGTTGTTTCAAGAGTTTATTTAGTTTGCTTTCTTTAAGTGTGGCGTTTAAATTTTGAGTTTGCCTTAAGATGAAAACCAATAAAAAGAGTGTGTAAGTTTGCTTTTGATTTAGTTTGCTATAAATAAAACTGTGTAGACTTGAGGATTGCATGATGGAAATGATGAATAGTTGCTCTGCCTAATTCTTTGCAAGTACCTAGCTTTAAATTTGAGTTCTCCCAAGATTTGGATACACTTTGTTTGACAACTAGATTTACTCTACACCTCAAACCTGTGGGAGCATATGCTTAAAATAAGTCTAGGTAGTTGACGGACATGATATAATGATAGTCTGAGCTGCTGTTCATTATGTTCCAAAGTGCCACTAAATTCTGGAGATTTGTTTGTGAAAATTATAAATGTTTCATGATGAGTTCCTTATATGACAGAGAGCTAAAATTCCTACCACACCAAAACTTGATCATTAGAATAGGAAGCCTCCTCATTTGTTTAGGGCTCGTCTTTGTTGGTGTGTCGAATCCTTATGAACTCATCATACAGCTAAATCCTGGTTTCACACACTCACATGCACCCCTGCTACTTCTACCCTGGAAGTACGCACCACATAAAGCCTATTGTCATTCATTGAAATTGTTCTACTCTTACACTGAGAGTGAACACCAAAAATATCCCCCTGTTCATTTGCTAGCCATTTATCCAAGAACAATGCTCCAAGTATCATTTGTCATTTCCTCTGTAAAGTTATCATTTGAGAAGTATTCCATTCCTTTTTTTGGGCTTCAAGAAGTAAAAAAAAAAGAAGAAGAAGAAGAAAGAGAGATTTATGAGCCCAGTCTTTGTCAAGTTTCCAAGTTCAAGTTCCAAGAAGTTCAAGTGTTGAAGTAGTTCCAAGTTTCTTCCAAATAAAGGAGCACTGATAGTTCTTTTTGTGCACCCCTTCTCCTCCCACAAATATTTCTATCTATTATATCATCCACATATAAAACCACACATGCACAAACCGATTGGTTGTATGTTGAGTTCCTTCGGATCCATGGTTCGATCATGCCAAATGCATTAGTTCTCCACACCTATAAGCTCCATATAAGCCTTTATCAGAGTAGGGTGAGAGAGAGAGAGAGAGAGAGTGAAGGCTCATCTATATGCCTTGGACCACAAATACCACAAATTCTGAGAGTAAGAGAGAAGGCATACCTCCTTTAAATGCCGTAGAGAGGATCCAAAAATACCAAATATTGAGAGACTTGAAAGGGTCATACTAAGGAACTCTGAGTTTTGTATTGAAAATCTTGTAAAAACTCTAGAACAGAGGTGGAACAACAGAGCATGAGACAACAGTGCTTGATTTAATTGTTCTGTCTTTCAACTACTCGAGATCCAAGAACAGGTAAAAGCCCCATGGTTGAAAGAAACATGAGTAAGTTTGGAAGTTATGATAGTCCACTCTAGTCTGGGGATGAATTCTTGTTTAGAGCATGTGTACTTGTGTAGTGTGAAAGCATTGCAGCAACTCCTGATCCATCTTCTGTAGCTGTTTGCTCAGGGACGAGCAAAGGGTAAGCTTGGGGGACTTTGTTGACGGTTGTTAACGATCAAATTTATATGTCAACTAGATAGAGAGAGAGGCATAATCTGTTCACCACCATAGACTTAGGGTTTAAACTGACAAATTCCACAAGTTTTGGTGAATATGTGTTTTTTCGAGGATTATCGAAAAATCATCCAAGAAGGCCCACATGTCGGATTTACATAGAGATAACAAGCATCCGGTGAAAAAGAACAATGCTGGAAGACTCGGGAAGGCAACCCCCCGGAAGCGGAGCCCCACCTGGCATTGGCTAGGGGCGGCCGACTCCAGGTGTGGGGCGGCCGCCTCCCCACCTCAGCCAATGAGGTGGAGTCTCGCGGGTCCTCCACCGACTTTGAGGAGCAATAAAAATCGTCCATTTAGGTCGGTTTGATCCGACGGCTGTGGTTGTAACAACTCCAGTTTTTAGGCTTAGCAAATCTTGCATCTCATGAGCATAATCATCCCATAAGCATCTCATACTCATAATTGTCTGAATCGTTTGATGCTTGCTTCCTTGTGGTTAAATAGATTTACTTGTTATATATATATATATATAAAGTAGTTTTCAAACTTTTCCAAAAGGCCCCGTTTACATTGCTCGATCAAGTTGGTACCTGAATAGAGTTTTAGAGCAAATTATTTGGAGAAAACTTTGTTTTTACACCAAGTCATGAAAATGGGTTTAAGGCTTTCAAAAGGGCAAAAACAGAATGGGGAATATTAAAAAAATAATATTTTTTACAATTATAATTTGACCCTAATTCACATTTTCAAATCTAAGCCGAATTAGCAAAAACTTCCAACATGAAAAGTATTCTACTCCTCAAATGGAGAAACTTTCATGTTTGGAGTTTTTCCAAATTCGCTTTATTTTTGGAGTTATCCGCGGTCAAAATTTGCAAGTCAAGACAAAAAGGGGTGGGACCCACCTGTCATCATCACCTTCTCCCTCTTCTCCCCTTTCTCCTCTGTTCCCGTCGCTGGCACGGCGCAGCAGTGGCGCCGCTGCTGCTGCCGCTCTGCTTGCCTGCCGCCTCGCGCTCGATGCCGCACGCCACGCGCCGCCACCTCTCGCAGCAACGTACAGCGTGGGCCGCTTGGTCGGATTCCGTAGCCGCGGAACCAACGGATCACCGCCACCACTGTCTGTTCATCTGCGAGCCTCATCTTCCTCGCCATTGGGCTGCGCCGCCGTCGCCTCGGCGTCGCGACGCTGCCGCGCTCGTCGCCTTGGACCGCCGTGGTCGGCGTCATCATCTCTGCGAAGCACCGCCGCCACGGAGCCACGGCTCACGCCGCCGGGCCGCCACGGTCGACCTCGGTCCACCCCAAGGGCACCGGCGGGTGCGCGCGTTCCACGGGGTGCTCCGCCGCCCCTTAGCTCCGCCGGGGAGCCGCTATCGCCGCCGGAATCGCGACCTCCGCCGCCTCCTCTGCCTCCTCCCCGTCGAGGACCTCGTGTTTCAAATTAGAAGAAGGTGAGGGGTGAAGCCGTAAAGATGCCGGTTTCGACCCGATTACGAATAGGGGCTCGGTTAATTTCGGGGAAGGTCGAGGGCCTTCTGCAAAGTGTTTGTCTCATATGAATTTCGAAATGATTTCCCGGAAAATCATTACAACCTTTGGAAATTCATATCTTGCTCATTTCTTGTCCAATTGGGGTGATTCAACTTGCAATATTTTTCTTATCTTGTGTACTAGGCATAGAAAATATGAGTTGCTATGTTTGTAGAACTTTTCTTTGTAGTACTAATCAATTTTTGGATATGGATTAAACTAAGGAAATTCATAAGTAATTGTAGGAGTCTCTGAAAAATGTGATTCTTGCTCCTATGATCTTGTATTGTCTTGCTTGTGCTATGTCTAGAGTATCAAGTATGCTTGCTGTGGTGAAATATGGAGTTGTAGTTCAAGCTTGATTTATGAGCTAGGAAGGAATTAATTCATAAACCAATTATAGGAGTGTGATCTGAGTTTGATAATTTTTATGGGCTCATTGTATACCAATGTGCAGCCCCTGATGCTATGATATGCTTGATTTGCATGATTTGGTAGTACAAAGTATCTTCCCGAGTGCCTCTGTCCTGGCACTTGTGAATTTTGTGTAGGTCACCTGGTTCATCCAAATGGGTTGAAATTTGGATGACGAACCTTGCTTGACTTGTATTGTCTACTGTAATTTTTATAGGATTTTAGGAGCAACCAAACCTGGTGTTCCTATTCAAACCCTTGGTTGATAAATTAGGGGTTAAACTAAGAATACTATGGTAAACCCAATGATAAGTTAGTTTTCTGGTTAACTTGTCTAAAGATGATAGTTAGTGTGTTAGCTTTACCATCTACTGTTAAAGTTTCATGGTCATTGCATGAATGGTTTAGGAGTTATGGGTGTGGCAAGATGGTCACCAGGGCTGTTTTAGTGGCTGTTTTGCCAGAATCTGTCCTGATGTTCTGTGTTTTAGGTATACTTAACCTGGGAATCAGTTTGTGATGTCTTCATATGTTTGATGGAGAATTTCATAATCTTCCTAGAATGTCTTCATTCATATCCATAGGGTCTATGGTTATTTATTTATGATTTATTTACTGATCTGTTAGTTATATGGTTAGGACTAGTATCGATGCTTGAATAAGTGATGTTGTGTGCTAGGCTTATTGTCAAGTGTTCAAGGTGATTAGTGGTATGATGGGTGGTTAAGTAGTATACTATGATGAGTAGATCATGATGAATTGGTTAAGATGATTACGCTTGAGTATAGTCTCTTTGGCTTTACTTGACTTGTTTCTTGGTGATAGTAGAAAGGGATGTCGTACTAGGATTACATTGTTGTAGTAGAAAACGCAAAGAGATGACATGTGCTTATGGTACACGTTCTTGGATGATGTTGACTACCTTGTAGAAAGAATAAGTAAGCATGCATCCGCATTACTATATGCTATGCATTCTCAGTATTCATACATGCACCCGCATCATACAGGATCGATAGGAGAACAGAACGTGACGTGGGACAAGGATCCAAAAGAGGAGTCACCAAGGGGAACCTCGGCACGTGAAGTGATCATGAACCAGGAACTAGACGTGGAGTGATCAAGTGCTGGGAGCTTCAACATTGATCGTATTAGGAAGGCAAGCCCCGGAGCATTCTCCTATGGTTTGCAAAATGATTTACCTTGCGTCCTTTATTGTTTATGATGCATTAAGTTTATAGGCGTTACTTGGAACCGTTACTGCATTATGATTACCTTGATCCACCTGAATACTGTTACCCTATTAAGTTCAGGATCACACTTATGCTTAGCACTGCTTAACTAGATCGGTAGAAGACGGGTGATTGACCCTCATCCGCGAGGTAGGTGGTTACTACCCTATGGTTGATACTATGGAGGTTGGTTAGAGAACATAACCATGTGGCCTTGTTAAATCACGACTAGTCGGAGTTTGTGGTGTGTTAGACCACGGAAACTCCGGCGATGTCACTTAAGGGACTATGGCTTTGTACGTCCTCGGATCATGTTGAACAATGCCTCACAGATAGCTGGAAGGATGCGGACATCCGATCTCGAAGCCTTGAGGATGTTTGGGCCGGAATTTCAATGGAGTTGAGTGTGTTGCCCACAGGCGCGGTATTAAAGCCGGTGGCGGTCGCGCCGGAGGTACTGGTAGCCGGGCATGCCCTGTGCAACCGTATTCGTTGAAATCCGTGTTTCCACTCGAATAGACCAAGGTGATCTAATCGACTCCGACGGGAGACGTGTGGTTTGTGTGAGGAATACCCGCCAGCTGGTTTGCAATCGATTATAATCGCCATCGTTCCTGGACAGTGAACACTTGACGAGCAGCGGCACTGTCGCAAATCATTGTGAAAAATAGGATGGTTATGGTTCTAGGTTGTTGATGCTGGTATGCTCAACCTGAAGGATATGATATTGTTGATTGTTCTCACCCTGGAGATGGAGTAGTATAGGTGCTAACCTAGTGATGTCAGGATCCAACCTAAAAGATGATAAGCTAGAGAGTTCTTTATCACTAAATGATTATTTAATAAGCTCATCTTTTATTGCAAGTTTAAATGAGTCAGCTACCCCACTTATAAAGCCTTGCATACTCCTTGGTGTCACCTTATTTTCGTTTATGACGGGTAAGTCTAGCTGAGTACCTTCTTGTACTCAGGGTTTTATTTCCCACTTGTTGCAGAGCATAAGACCTTTGCTGTGGCAACAAGATGGACCTGTATCCCACTACGGGAGGATTAGACCTTGGGCAAGGTCATCTCTTATATCTCATTCCTCCATGCCTTTGCCGGATTTGATGTTGGACCAGGCACTATTTTTAACTAAGTGTGCGTTTGTAAAACGACATTTTATTTTGCTTCCGCAGTTTGGTTTTCAACTTGGCATTGTAATAAATATTTCATAACTCCGATGAAATCAACTACTTGCGAACTTATGTATTACTATGAACGGTTTTATGTTGAACTTAATTCGGTCTGGGCTGTATTGTGGAAAGTTTGAAATCCTTCGTGGTTTCACGGACTACCGGGTTGATATAAGCGTCATGTGCTAATTAAGTTGCTTAAGCGACATCATTAGTACATTATGTTTATATTAATTGGTCGGTTACATTACGGCGGCATCGGAGCGGGTTCAACGTATTCTTGTTCATGAGTATATTTAAAACAAAAAGAATTTGTTTTATAAACAGTAATTACGAACTTATAGCCACTTAATCTCATATATAGGCTTTTCAAAAGTGTGTGGTTTTCAAAACTTATATTTGTGCCTTGGACCAGTCATATCCTTTATGCCCAATTAAGGACTTCAGGTGGCTTATATAAGTACTAACTTGGGGATTATTGCATCATATTTTTAATTGTCGCTCATACACGACGGTTTTGTATGGGGGCCATTCAATTGAATGGTTGTGTATGGTTCGATTTGCCTCTACGCCAAGGTAAGTGTGAGTTGTGAGAGCATGATCGGACGCAATGCCGATCTAGGGGAGTGCTTATTGGTGCTTTGGATTATATACATGTTCACACATGTTTATAAGAAGGTACCCCATGTGAGGGTGTCGTCTTCTGATGACTTGTTGGGTAGTATGCACTCAGGAATGGGTGCAAGTAATCGAAGATTTCACCTTGTTCGGAAGGTGCGTGGATTTTTACGTCGCTTGCATTCATGGGGATATTGGGCTGAAATGAATTTTCTGCAGGTACACTAACTACGCAAGATCGTGTAGCCCGACTAGTTTACGCTATATGAGAGCACGTGGGTATGCCACCGTCTAAAACGCTAGAATTTATTAATTTCCAGATTTGTGAGGACGTATGAAACGTTAATGCATCATGACTCATAATCATTTCATGGCAACTGCATTATCTCTTCCCTTATAAAAAAATGATTCTCTCTTTCGGTAAAAGTCCCCAACTTAATCTCCATCTCATGAGAGTTGTGAATCGGTTGGACGGATGGCAAGAATGAAGCGCATCAAATCCAAGTCAACCAAGGGAAAAGTTTTGCATCGGCGGCTTGCCACCCGTGAGCCACGTGGTGCCAAAAAGTTTCTAAAAGAATATGGAATGCCTTCCTTGCTATGGCGAGTCGCACTCGGTGGGCTATCCCACGGGTAAAGAACCTCGCTATCAGTGGAGTAAGGAGCTGGAGAGTCAGCGCTTGAGTTTGATTCCGGTTGAAGTAGTAATTCCCGCCGAGAGTGAAGGAGCGTCACTTTGGTGTGGACGTCGGTTCATTGCTCGAGGTAGGAATCCTCAGGAAGGTGCAAATGTGGTTGCATACAAGGCACTACGGGATTTGCTCAAAAGATGCCCAGAAGAGGTTGCTCGTGCCACTGCAGGTGTGTTTTCCTAGAGGTGACCCATACCAGGTTGTGTGGCGTCAGCTTAGTGAGACTGCACTTGTCGGTGGTAAAGATGAAGCTGAGAACAGCAATGGTCCTGCTAGTAGCGCAATGTTTGCTATGATGAAGAGTTACTCCTGCCTGGAGAATGCATTGGAATCCCTTAATCGCGAGTTCGTCTACGTCACCTCATTTAAGCGAGAGATGAAGAAAGAATATGAAGAGGAAGTTGAAAGACTGACCAAATTGCTTGAGCGAGATGACACTATCCAAGGATCGGGCCATCCAAAGAGAAAATGCTTCTTGTTCATGAGACCTTTGTGGCACAAAGTCGGTTTCAGGAATTGCTTGCCCTACTTGGTCGGTGGCAACAAGCCTTTGGTATAGTTGAGCAACAACGAAATGAAGCTTGGAATGAGGAATACCGTCGAGGGAGCAAGTGCTTGCATTAGAGGTCATCGGTGGTGCTTTGCAAGGAGAACTGCTACGGGTCTACAACCGGCTTCACCCCAATTCTCTTGGTGTGGATGAGGAAGGACTTGAGATAGTGCCCAACATTGATAGTGCGAATACGGAAATGCGAGAAAGTGTTGAGAACATGGACCATGACCATGAGGAGTAGGCCCGATGAGAAGTCTCTAGTAGGAATGTTATGTTTTCCGTTGAGCAGACCTGTTGTAATGAGCTGTACTCCTAAGCAGATGGTACAATGGTTGTGGATTAGTGATTATGAATCTTAGCGTGTTTAAGTGATGTATTCGCCCTATGTAGCCTGCAAGAACAAGTTTTATATGTCATGCATTTTGGACATCAAAATTCCGTCGTTGATCAAATTTGTATTCTATCCTCGTCCATGTAAATTCACTTCTATTCCTCTCTGTCTATAATGATATGTTGACATTGGTTTCTTGTTGTCACATGCCTAGACCAATTGTTAAGTGAATATTGTTATTAATCATCACTTGGGAACGACGCGACGATAGTATGTAGCACATGCTATGTTGTTCAAAATATTCCTTGCTATCCTCAATTTTGTAATTCTCGGTAATTCCTTCACCTTGTCTTGTGCACAGAGCTTAGTTGTACAAGATATCGTATATAATTCGATTATCGAATTATTCTATTGGTCATAGTCATGGCAATATTGTCTCGGTTAATAAGTTACCGTGCCGCGACAAGAACCTAGACCATTTCGGTGGACGCACCTAGATGGATTACTAGGGGGTACGCAGGTATGGTAATTATTAATCGTAACCCGTTATGTCGTCTAAGCCTAGACAACATCTTTGTCATAAAAGCTTCCTTGAATGTTTGTTTATGCATATCCTTGTTAATGCAACCCACCCACATTCAAATCGCGCCATGATATTATGACAGTAGGTTGCTACAAATTGATGTAGTTGACCTTTTCCTATTACCTTGTGTCCTTGTGACTATCTTTCGTATATCTCACTTTTGCCTTGCACGTAATGCTTATTCATGCGAGAATACCTTCAATCATGTGGAATTGCATCTCAAACGCAAGATTTGTGATGGAGTCCTGATTAATGACTGATGGTGCCGCGACGAAACTGAGAGCACCCTGTGGCTGCAGACACATGGATGTGCTGCTCGGCACGCGCAGGTATCACGATTGTTGATCTCGACCTATTGCAGAGATTGCCTCGAGGTGTCGTTTTGCGTGAACCTACCTTGATTTCCTCTCGATACTCATCATCCAATCTCTTATGGCAATTTCTCCCGAAGAGCAAAAATCAGGCAAATCAAAGAGAATAAGATCGCTTGCATTAAGGCCTTATGGAGTACTCATGCTTTATGGGAGACAATGAAGGAAATTCTTCGACAAAAACTTCTTATAAATGGATTATGACAAAGAATTTTGGGTTTGCATCCGGTCAGTACTCAAGCGTCATGATATCGAATTCAGCTATGCATTGGGTACGCATCGTACAAGCGCTTGGGTGTAACCTTGGATTTACCAAAATACATTTCTGCTCTGAGTATCAAACGACAGTCGTCTGAATATGAGAATTTGGTTAGTAGAGACAACGCTACGAAAGAAAGATTGGCACGCTTATCATCGAAAAGGAATGTTTGTTGGATAACAAAACTCAACAATTCCATGCTTCGAGAGCATGACTTATAGAAAGGAATTGGTAATCATGAGTCCTTGCCAAAGAATCTGCTCATGATAATGTTTTTGGTCCTATAAGAGAGGCAATTGGTTGGTTTCTATGGAGTCAGAGAATCATTGACCTAGGAATTTTGATTTCTACATGAGATGATTTGGATGTCTTTGACCTAAGAACTTTGACTTCTACATGCAAAAGAGTGGAATTCTTCAGTCTAGCTGGTTCATATTAGCATACATTGGTATGTGCTCTTATGAAGGAATGTACCAGTGTTGACTCACTTCAAGTAATCCAATGTTGATAGCCAATTCAGCTTGTCCTTTGCACACACAGGTCCTTGGTGATATTGTAGAAAGTATTGCGATGCTATTCTTATTGACAAAACTTGATTTGGATTTAGCTTGACGATGTGCAAACCTCGGCTTGACACGCTTCGTAGTGGTAAACTCTTTGAGGGTTGAAGCACCATTTGATGTATTTGATGATGTGAGTAGCAGATTCTCTCATATTAAACCCTTTGATGCCTCCAATAGGGTAATTGTTGGTTACGCCTTGCGATAACCTGCCCTACTGTGTAGTAATTTTGGGGTTTAATGAGAGAGTATATCGTACTATTCCTGTCATCTTCATACTTCAGATTAGGAAAAAGGATTTGACATCAGATTAGAAGAATGGGATAAGTAGAAGAATGTCCTCTAACGGTCTTGGAAGTGGAAACATGAATATGTGGACAACTGGAATGGTCACAGCAAGTCAACCGAGAGAGAACCGTTGCAATCCTAGGGGACCCACTTGTGCACTTTGTGCTCGCGTGATCGTGGTGCCGCACTCGCGGCACTTGCGCATAGTGAACCCTCCTTTATCCCGTTGCCTGTCAACTCTCGCGTCTCGTTCTCGTTCTCGTGCCGGACCCCTCCTCTCTTTCCCGGCTTCAAAAGACGGTCACTCGCCCGCCTCCTCGCCGAGCGAATCTATTCTCTCCTCTATCTTCTTCTCGCCCGTGCGTGAGTGACTCGTCGTCCATCTTCTTCCTCTTGCCTCCACTCTGGTGCCTTGCATCATTCTGTTTTCCCACTCCGTCGTGGGTGCCCTCCTGCGCATCTCTTCTTCTTTTCCATCCCCATATCTGAAACCTTGCTCTGAGAGAAGAAACTTGAGAAAGCCATCGCTTTGGAAAGAGAGAGCAATCAGGAGCAGAGTGGTAAGATTCGGTGGTTGTCCGTGGATCCAGAGTCGCCAGCGTAAGAGAGAAGAAAAATATGTATTTCATGGAGGAACTCCTGATCTGTTTTGGACTGATTTTGCTGGTTGGGTTCACGATGGTGGAGTTCACGCTAGGTTTTCTGGTTCTTGTGGACATTCTTGACGTTTTGGAGCGTCGTGTTCATCCTCTGTCTCCATTGTCCATGTATCAGTCGCTATCTGGATTAGGCTAATGATTCTCATGTATTTCTCATAGCCTTGTTCTCTCAAATCTTGGGAGGCTTTGTATCCAAGTCGTGTAATCCTCGATGTAAATCCGGATCTATGAATAAAGCTCTTATTTCTTCCCTTTTCCCCTCTTCTTGCTTTAAATCTCGGGCGAGATTTCTTTAAGGGGTAGGTCAGAACAACTCCGAGTTTTAGGCTTAGCAAATCTTGCATCTCATGAGCATAATCATCCCATAAGCATCTCATACTCATAATTGTCGAATCGTTTGATGCTTGCTTCCTTGTGGTTAAATAGATTTACTTGTTATATATATATATATATATATATATATAAAGTAGTTTTCAAACTTTTCCAAAAGGCCCCGTTTACATTGCTCAGATCAAGTTGGTACCTGAATAGAGTTTTAGAGCAAATTATTTGGAGAAAACTTTGTTTTTACACCAAGTCATGAAAATGGGTTTAAGGCTTTCAAAAGGGCAAAAACAGAATGGGGAATATTAAAAAAATAATATTTTTTACAATTATAATTTGACCCTAATTCACATTTTCAAATCTAAGCCGAATTAGCAAAAACTTCCAACATGAAAAGTATTCTACTCCTCAAATGGAGAAACTTTCATGTTTGGAGTTTTTCCAAATTCGCTTTATTTTTGGAGTTATTCGCGGTCAAAATTTGCAAGTCAAGACCAAAAGGGTGGGACCCACCTGTCATCATCATCTTCTCCCTCTTCTCCCCTTTCTCCTTCCGTTCCCGTCGGCGGCACGGCGCAGCGTGGCGCCGCTGCTTCTGCCGCTCGCTTGCTGCCGCCTCCTCGCGCTCGATGCCGCACGCCACGCGCCGCCAAGCGCTAGCCGACGCGCGCCGTCGCCCGCCGCCCGCACCACCCACGCACGCGCCATCATCACCGTGCCATGTCTTGTCCCGGAAAATGGACCGCGGCGGCGCGCCATCCATCCCCCTCCGTCCGACCTCGGCTTTATTAAGCCCGCGGACGAGATTGTTGCCCCTATCCACTCCCTCACTTTCCCTTTCTCCTCTTTACGGAAGCGGCACCGGGACCGGGCCGCCATGGCCGCTGAGCTCCGCCACCGCCGAACCAAGGCACCGCAGCAGCAGCTAGCGAGCGCCGTTGCCAAGCTGCTCCGCTCCGCCTCGCGAAGCATCGCCGCAGCCCCCGCCACCTCTCGCGGCAACGTACGGCATGGGGCCGCTTGGTCGGATTCCGTAGCCGCGGAACCAACGGATCACCGCCGCCACTGTGCGTTCATCTGCGAGCCTCATCTTCCTCGCCGTTGGGCTGCGCCGCCGTCGCCTCGGCGTCGCGGCGCTGCGCGCTCGTCGCCTTGGACCGCCGTGGTCGGCGTCATCATCTCTCGAAGCACCGCCGCCACGGAGCCACGGCTCACGCCGCCGGGACGCCACGGTCGACCTCGGTCCACCCCAAGGGCACCGGCGGGTGCGCGGTCCACGGGGTGCTCCGCCGCCCTAGCTCCGCCGGAGCCGCTATCGCCGCCGGAATCGCGACTTCCGCCGCCTCCTCGCTCCTCCCCGTCGAGGACCTCGTGTTTCAAATTAGAAGAAGGTGAGGGTGAAGCCGTAAAGATGCCGAGACACAACCATTACGAATAGGGGCTCGGTTAATTTCGGGAAGGTCGAGGGCCTTCCCGCAAAGTGTTTGTCTCATATGAATTTCGAAATGATTTCCCGTAAAATCATTACAACCTTTGGAAATTCATATCTTGCTCATTTCTTGTCCAATTGGGGTGATTCAACTTGCAATATTTTTCTTATGCTGTGTACTAGGCATAGAAAATATGAGTTGCTATGTTTGTAGAACTTTTCTGTGTAGTACTAATCAATTTTTGGATATGGATTAAACTAAGGAAATTCATAAGTAATTGTAGGAGTCTCTGAAAAATGTGATTCTTGCTCCTATGATCTTGTATTGTCTTGCTTGTGCTATGTCTAGAGTATCAAGTATGCTTGCTGTGGTGAAATATGGAGTTGTAGTTCAAGCTTGATTTATGAGCTAGGAAGGAATTAATTCATAAACCAATTATAGGAGTGTGATCTGAGTTTGATAATTTTTATGGGCTCATTGTATACCAATGTGCAGCCCCTGATGCTATGATATGCTTGATTTGCATGATTTGGTAGTACAAAGTATCTTCCTGGGTGCCTCTGTCCTGGCACTTGTGAATTTTGTGTAGGTCACCTGGTTCATCCAAATGGGTTGAAATTTGGATGACGAACCTTGCTTGACTTGTATTGTCTACTGTAATTTTTATAGGATTTTAGGAGCAACCAAACCTGGTGTTCCTGTTCAAACCCTTGGTTGATAAATTAGGGGTTAAACTAAGAATACTATGGTAAACCCAATGATAAGTTAGTTTTCTGGTTAACTTGTCTAAAGATGATAGTTAGTGTGTTAGCTTTACCATCTACTGTTAAAGTTTCATGGTCATTGCATGAATGGTTTAGGAGTTATGGGTGTGGCAAGATGGTCACCAGGGCTGTTTTAGTGGCTGTTTTGCCAGAATCAGTCCTGATGTTCTGTGTTTTAGGTATACTTAACCTGGGAATCAGTTTGTGATGTCTTCATATGTTTGATGGAGAATTTCATAATCTTCCTAGAATGTCTTCATTCATATCCATAGGGTCTATGGTTATTTATTTATGATTTATTTACTGATCTGTTAGTTATATGGTTAGCACTAGTATCGATGCTTGAATAAGTGATGTTGTGTGCTAGGCTTATTGTCAAGTGTTCAAGGTGATTAGTGGTATGATGGGTGGTTAAGTAGTATACTATGATGAGTAGATCATGATGAATTGGTTAAGATGATTACGCTTGAGTATAGTCTCTTTGGCTTTACTGACTTGTTTGCTGGTGATAGTAGAAAGGGATGTCGTACTAGGATTACATTGTTGTAGTAGAAAACGCAGTAGATGATATGTGCTTATGGTACACGTTCTTGGATGATGTTGACTACCTTGTAGAAAGAATAAGCAAGCATGCATCCGCATTACTATACGCTATGCATTCTCAGTATTCATACATGCACCCACATCATACGGGATCGATAGGAGAACGAACGTGACGTGGGACAAGGATCCAAAAGAGGAGTCACCAAGGGGAACCTCGGCACGTGAAGTGATCATGAACCAGGGGAACCGACGTGGAGTGATCAAGTCTTTGGGAGCTTCAACATTGATCGTATTAGGAAGGCAAGCCCCGGAGCATTCTCCTATGGTTTGCAAAATGATTTACCTTGCGTCCTTTATTGTTTATGATGCATTAAGTTTATAGGCGTTACTTGGAACCGTTCTTTGCATTATGATTACCTTGATCCACCTGAATACATTGTTACCCTATTAAGTTCGGGATCACACTTATGCTTAGCACCGCTAACTAGATCGGTAGAAGACGGGTGATTGACCCTCATCCGCGAGGTAGGTGGTTACTACCCTATGGTTGATACTATGGAGGTTGGTTAGAGAACATAACCATGTGGCCTTGTTAAATCACGACTAGTCGGAGTTTGTGGTGTGTTAGACCACGGAAACTCCGGCGATGTCACTTAAGGGACTATGGCTTTGTACGTCCTCGGATCATGTTGAACAATGCCTCACGATAGGCGGAAGGATGCGGACATCCGACCGCGAAGCCTTGAGGATGTTTGGGCCGGAATTTCAATGGAGTTGAGTGTGTTGCCCACAGCGCGGTATTAAAGCCGGTGGCCGGTCGCGCCGGAGGTACACAGTAGCCGGGCATGCCACGGTGCAACCGTATTCGTTGAAATCCGTGTTTCCACCCGAATAGACCAAGGTGATCTAATCGACTCCGACGGGAGACGTGTGGTTTGTGTGAGGAATACCCCGCCCACCGGGTTTGCAATCGATTATAATCGCCATCGTTCTGGACAAGGTGAACACTTGACCGAGCAAAATGGCACCGTCGCAAATCATTGTGAAAAATAGGATGGTTATGGTTCTAGGTTGTTGATCTTTGGTATGCTCAACCCGAAGGATATGATAGTGTTGATTGTTCCCACCCTGGAGATGGAGTAGTATAGGTGCTAACCTAGTGATGTCAGGATCCAACCTAAAAGATGATAAGCTAGAGAGTTCTTTATCACTAAATGATTATTTAATAAGCTCATCTTTTATTGCAAGTTTAAATGAGTCATCTACCCCACTTATAAAGCCTTGCATACTCCTTGGTGTCACCTTATTTTCGTTTATGACGGGTAAGTCTAGCTGAGTACCTTCTTGTACTCAGGGTTTTATTTCCCACTTGTTGCAGATCATAAGACCTTTGCTGTGGCAACAAGATGGACCTGTATCCCACTACGGGAGGATTAGACCTTGGGCAAGGTCATCTCTTATATCTCATTCCTCCATGCCTTTGCCGGATTTGATGTTGGACCAGGCACTATTTTTATCTAAGTGTGCGTTTGTAAAACGACATTTTATTTTGCTTCCGCAGTTTGGTTTTCAACTTGGCATTGTAATAAATATTTCATAACTCCGATGAAATCAACTACTTGCGAACTTATGTATTACTATGAACGGTTTTATGTTGAACTTAATTCGGTGCTGGGCTGTATTGTGGAAAGTTTGAAATCCTTCGTGGTTTCACGGACTCTTCAAGTTGATATAAGCGTCATGTGCTAATTAAGTTGCTTAAGCGACATCATTAGTACATTATGTTTATATTAATTGGTCGGTTCTGTTACAGTGGTGCCTCCAAGAGGGCTATATATTCAGGGCCCCTCCCCCTGGGTGAAACCCTAATTCATTCAAGAATTCATTATTCAGAGGTAGCCATCAGCAAGCCAAGGTTTAGAGAGATCTCTCCACCAGAGAATTAGAATAGCTACTCTAGTTCTTCAAGTTCTACATAGGTTTAGACTAGATAGAGGAGGAATCGGGCGCTGTGCTCGGAATTCCGGATCTTCATCATCAAGAATTTGGTATTATCTTGTATCTATTCTTGTGACTTTATTCTAATATCATTATGTTTCTATTTATTATGTTCCTAGTTTATTCTAGTTCTACATTTGATATGGTTATGATTGATAATAAGTTTATGTATATGTTTGCAAAGCGCTTAGCTCTCTTCGCGGGAGGGTTAGGTGGTAGATTTCATGTAAGCATGGTGCTTAGATGCCGTTTACTGCAAATGCACCCTATTGGCGGGTCGTGTGGTAGATCGCGGAAGTGACAGTTCCGTTGAGTCCTTTGTATTCCATCCCCGTTGGTAGGTCTAGCGGAACCAAAGTTGCGTAGGAAGTCCTGCTATGTCTTGGCTTGTTATAGCAATGATCCTTATACATAGATGAAGAGTCTTTTGTGCTATATGTGATAGTGTAGTGTTAGAGTAGATGAATGACTTAGTAGATTAGAACCTATATAGGATTTCTATTTCTTATACTAATCAGATGTCAACCAACCTTTTGTTGAGTAGTCTATATCTAATCTCTGTGTGATTTAATCCCTGAGCTTTATACTTTATATTCCCTTATTTATTATGGTTTACCCCTCTGCCAAAGTATGTGACAGTGCAATCAATCACTCATAAGTAGTCGTGTTTAGCAAGTTTATCTCATTGTTTAAGTCCTTAGTTCTTTCCCTTGAGCTAAATATAAATTACGATACCTGGAATACTTCCCGGTGAAGTGCTACGATGGTGTATTATCTGTTCGCTTGCGGATCCTACATTTTGTTTACTAGAGGAGTAGTTTCTATACCAACACTTCTGGCGCCATGCTAGGGATGACAACTTAGCGTGAATGGTGTTAGAAGTGTCAACAAGCAGCTGAACTTCTGCAGGTTCTGATAAATAAAGTTGCAGATCTGAACCAATTGAAAAGACCACTGCCCATGGAAGATGAGGACTTCCCAATTGTGCAATATGCAGATGATACATTGCTCCTCCTACAAGTTGATGGCAGGCAGTTAATATTCCTAAAAGCATTGCTACAATCTTTTGCAGCATCTACAGGACTGCATGTTAACTACAACAAGTCCCAAATGTACCCCATCAACATATCACTAGAGAGAATGATCCAAATGGCCAGTACCTTTGGATGTGAAATTGGAACTATGCCCTTCCCATACTTGGGCTTGCCTATGGGGACAACTAAGCCAAAAATTGAAGACCTCACTCCTCTCATGGACAGAGTAGAAACGAGACTATCAGCCTGCTCCACCTGGCTATCTTATAGTGGTAGACTGGAGATGATTAACACAGCTATTTCACCAATTACCACATATGCAATGTGCACCATAAGTCTCCCAAAGGGAGTGATAGAGAACATAGATCATGCAAGAAACATTGCCTATGGAGTGGGAATTCACAAAAAAAAGAAAGGTGGCAACCTAGTAGCTTGGCCAGTGGTGCTGCTGCCCAAGGAGAAGGGAGGGTGTGGAATTATTAATCTCGGGCTGCAAAATGATGCCCTCCTCATGAAGCACTTGAGCAAATTTTACAATAAGGAAGATATTTCATGGGTCAGTCTATCTAGAACAAATATTATACAAATAAAGTGCCACATACCAGCAGAGAAGTAGGCTCCTTCTGGTGGAAGGAGGTATTACGACTAAACACAATTTTCGGGGGAATAGCCAAATGTGAGGTAGGCAGGGGAGATTTTGTATGCTTCTGGGATGATCTGTGGCTTGATGATATCCTATCACACAAATACCCAAGGTTAGTGTTGGCGGTCCTTAACTCTGATTTTTACCCGCCAATTATAGATTATTTTGGGAGAAATAAATATTTTATTGCACATATATCTTTACTATTGACCTAGTTCCACTTGTACTTGGAGAAAATATTGTTTTGCAGAATATCCACCAAGTGAAGGAATTTCTAGAATAAAAAGGCGCTTTTCGGAAAGCGTAAAAGGACAAGGAGAACAAGGCAGCCCACCTCGGGGTCGAAGTGGGCCAAAACACCAGCACAGGCGCGACCCAGGAGGCGGCCCAGGCCCACCAGCCAAAGGCGGTCAGGGGACGGCGCCAACTAGGCGCGGGCGCGCCCAGCCTGCCGCCAGGTGGGCCCGGCCAGGGCGGTTTGCTGCCTTGCATCCTGAGCATGACGGTTCCACTGGTGCGTTGTTGGCATTTCTTAGCGCAATCACTAGAATTGTTACATCCCAGTGGTCACGCCAAGAAACGCCAGGGTTGATAGTCGTGTTCTAAAGATATTATCCGCAAGCGCACGGATCTATCATTGTAGCATTTCACCCGGAAGTATTTCAGGGTATCGTGATTTATATTTTCCCAAAGGAAGGCATGGTGTAAAATAGCTCTAGCACATGGATATGGTACTTCACATCATCGAAATAAGCCTCAATGCTATGCAGGGGTAAGATAAACGGTAATTTGAGGATAGTGGACACACACTTGGTCTTCACTCAAGGATAAAGAGAAACAAGGAGTAAAAGAAATGGAAAGAATAAAGAATAAATCTACTGGAGCTAGTTGGTCATATGTTGCTAAGCGAAGATTAGCTAAGTCACATGTTATACAGGGTTAGAGGTACGTCGAGCCTAAAGTAACGGGAGACCCCCGCGGTGGTCACCGGCCGATAGAGGCATTTACGAACTCCTACACGACATACGGACGTGGGGATTACAAGGGACGGACAGGGGCTGTCACCACCACCGCCTACCCCTCAACCGTGGCATGCCATCATATTCGAAGGCCCCCTCGCATCCGGACACCACGCCCGCATACTAAGGAACTACCTATGCTCCCCCAGGACTCCCACCCTATGGATGGACGAGCTAGAACACAGGCATACCCGAAAGAACATCGAACCGTTACTCCACTCTCCTCGGAGACTCTAATCCTATAGAACATATGAACGATGAAGAACAGGATGAACAAGCTATGAACCGATCATATGAACTAGGCTCTAGTTCATATGTATGAACATGAACATGATCATGACTATGCTCTAGTTCATACACTAAGCAACATATAAAGTATAAGAACTTGAACAAGGAAGAACACTCCATAGAGATTTACCAAGATGTATCTCTTCTTCCTAGGAGACAAGCTCTCCTGGGTAGCTTTCCTAGCTCCAACTACTACTAGCTCTAGGCTAAGGAACAAGTGGAGGTGAGGGAGAGAGAGACCAAATGAAATGTGTGTCTTGGAAAAGCTTGAATCTCCCCTTTTATATGTTGGTGGAGGTCGGTTTGAGCTTGAAATGGAAGGAACACCCCGCACTGACCTCCCTTGGCAATTAATGTACCGCCTCCAGCCGGCTGGTCCCACAGGTCAGTGGGGAGGGCGCGAGCGCGCCAGGGTGCCGCCTCCCCCTGACCGACTTTGGCCGGTGGGCCTCCCCTGGTGAGTGGGCTTCGGTGTTGAGGTGTTTTGGTCCATTTGGGTTCCCGAAGTGGCCCATCTCCATTTGGGGTGGTTTGGCGCTTTCCAGAAAGCGCCTTTTTGATGTTTAATCCCTGCACTTTTATATGATTCCTGCAATGACAGTATATTTCCTAGTGCACGTGGATTTGGGTTAGTTGCACATGTATATGCATCTAGGAGTATATAATTCACCCTTTTTCATGTCTAGTTGGCGGTATAAAATCGTCGATAAGGACCGCCAACAAGATCCCCCAAGCTTACCCTTTGCTCGTCCCGAGCAAAGCTCAGCTTTAGGTTGTTGATCAGGAGTTGCTACTATGCCGATCATGAGTCAAGTGTACTAAGCGTATAAGCAAGATTTCTACCAGAATTTGAATCAATCGGCATGACTGCTCACCCTGTTATTATCTCAAGACAAAATGGGGCTTACCAGCTTTCTCGCGTCTTGGGAAATTGCAAGGCAGAACAGATTCACAAGCATTGCTTATCATCTACCCAAGATCAACCAAGTCTCCGGAGGTTTTGAAAGTTTTGTAAAAGGAACTCAAGTTCCTCGAATGATTCTCTCAATCGCTCAAAAGTGTTTATACCTCACCAAAGGCATTGTGTTGCCTTTCTATCTAACCTACTACTATGGGTGAGAGTGGAGTTTTGGGTAGGTATGAAAGGTGGCTATGCTTTGATCACGAGATTTGGTGAAGTCAAGGAACGAACCGTCCAAGATTAAGGCCATACACTTTGATTGAGATTTGTGCAAGTGTGTGAGGGTGAATGATTCCTATCTCTAAATGTTTTTGGTACTCCAGGCATCATGACTCCTTTTTATTGGTGGAAGGGAAATTTGAGAGAGTATGGGCTTGATTCGAAAAACTAAGATCTTTTCTTTTTCTTTCTTTCTTTCTTCTCTCTTTTCTCTTCTTCTTTTTTTTGAACGGGAGACTAACTGGGATTCCTGTTTGTCTACTTTTGAAACTTTATTGTTGCCCCTTGGCAATCATCATCATTTTTTTTTACAAGAGATGCTAATGCCCAATACTCTCTTTTAGGTACGATGAAGATTTTTGGCGAGAAGGAGTCATGACGAAGACAAGAAGTAGTTTTTGATGGATGATGAGTAGGGGATGCACGATCCTCAGTGTAAGGGTCGGCATGCTTTTGTTTTGAAGAAGGTGCGCAACTCTAGGGTCAAGAGTTGGCATATTTGGGTGGATTGGATGAGAAGTTGGGTTGCGCGACTCGCAGTATACGGGTCGGCAGAATTATTTGGTGGGTGCATGTGAATCTCAATCGTGAGTGTAAGGCCATAATCTTGCGGAGGTTACAGACTTCTAGTGATCAAGCATCATATGACAGCTGAGTTTTGAAAGAGTATTGACAGCTACGTCATATGGCCTTGGTGGGTATTTCAAAATCATTGAGGAACTTTTGTTTTGATAGTTTTGAAAATAAAAACTCCGGAAGTCAGGTTTTCACTCAGGATAGAGTCATAGCGTTGCTCGTGGCACTATATCGTACCCGGCAATAACTTAGACAGGATCTAGCCTATGCAACCCACTAAGCTCAAGTTTTCAAGGACAGGACATTTTAGCCAATAACTCAAACTTAGGAGAAAGCCTGATTATAAACAAGGTACAAGCGAGTCACGAGACAGAGCAACTTTTCATCATTTCAACAAGGGTTGAATTAAATATTTCTAATACACATATGTATAGGAGATGACAAAGCGTTTTTTTATATGCGTAAGTGTTAGTATGGTACATACCTCTTATTGGGGTCCTCCCCAAGCTTGCTTGGGAACGGGGCCCTTTAAAAAATTATTACGAGGTAACAAATTATTTTATTTTATTTGGAGTACGTAAATCAGGACTTCCTTATGATTGAGGACCATCTGCGGGTTAGCTCATAGCATACTACCAATATTCTTACTAGTAATGTTTCAATGATCGACAAGTCGACCAAGGTAAACTAGTCAACCTAAGCACCATGCTCAAGCTACTAGTTTATGGAACATGCTAAGCTTGAACATGTTCCAAAACATCAAACTAAGCGGGAATAGGGGTAGCAAGATAGAACTTTATTTGGAGACTAGGCAATCATAAATAGAATGAAATACTTATAAAAAGATAACTTACCGATTATCCTATCGGTCAGGGCTCACAGTTTTATAGTCCGTGATGCGAGACTTTCTCCTGCTCAATTTGAGCTTGATGATGAGGCAATTGTCTCAGGAGAAGTAGATAGTGGTGCCTGCTTGGGTCTCCACACCATTTTTGGTGGTGTGGTGATAACTGGTGAGGATGGTGGTTGATCAGTTTCTTTTGTAGGTGCTTGCATTTTCTCCACCTTCAACACCTTTATCTCCTCTTTAGGGACCAATTTTGGTCCGCCAGAGGTTTTGAGTGGAATTGGTTTTGATTTGGGTTCCACTCTTTCTTGGGCCGGAGCCTTGCCCTTATCCTTCTTCTCTTCGGGTTGCGCAGGAACGGCTTTTGATTTTGTTTCTTTTGTAGGAGCCTTCTTTCTCCCTTTCTTAGGAGCTCTTTGCTCCTTCTTTTCTTTTGGCTCCTGTTCTTTCTTTTTCTTTTGTTTTTGTTCCTGGGTACCCTTTGCTCTTGGCGGCTCTGGCCTTTGTTCCCAGACGATATTGGGAATCCGATTCGCACCAAGAGGTCGGATTTCAACTTCCGTGACCTCTCTAGTGGTTGGCTCATACTTGATGCGAATCATGTTGCACTCCTCCGTCTTCCGTGGTCGGAAGTGGAACTTCTCCTCGCTTCCATTGATGTTGAACCGGATCTCTCCAGCTCCAACATCAATCTGCGCTCCAGCGGTACTGAGGAATGGTCGTCCCAATATAAGTGGTGATTCTTTGGTGGCCTCCATGTCTAATACCACGAAATCCACTGGGATGAAGTATCCTCTAATCTTCACAGGAATATCTTCAGCTATTCCCGCTGGGTAGCGTAAGGAGGAGTCCGCTAATTGGAGTGTGATCGTTGTTGGTGACAGCCTTGTATAATTTAGCTTGTCAAACACTGTCTTGGGCATGACACTGACGCTGGCACCAAGATCACAGAGTGTGTGGTCAAACTACTGCCCTCCAATGGAGCATGTGATAGTGGGGCATCCTGGGTCCTTCTTCTTTTCTGGTAAATCATTTAGGATTGCCGCACTACACTCTTCTATGAGTTTGACCACAGCTGTGGATGGCAGTGGTCGCTTGTTGTTGATGATGTCTTTGATGTATTTGGCGTAGGAAGGTAAATGTAAGACGTCCATGAGCGGAACGCTCACATGTACTTTTTCGACCATCTCAACAAACCGAGCGAACTGATCATTCACAGCTTGCTTTCTTGTTCTTGTGGCGAATGGCAGATGTGTTGTATCTGGATAATCCAGGGTCGTCCCTGATTTTGCCTCGCCTTGTGTCGGCCCCTAATTTTAGGAGTCGAAAAGTATTCGTATTTGCGCCGAGGATCATGCACAAATACGCACACAAACGAAAATGGTACACACATTTATATAATATAAAATCCGAGCTTTATTGATAAATAGGAATAAGGTCTTACAATAGTCAAAGTTCCAACGACATAGCCATAGGTCTTACATAACTAACGATGTTCCTTCGCCGTGAGACGGCGGTTTTATTACATAGGGGTGGCAGCTACTACAACGGAAACTACAGCGAAGCGATACACACTATTCCACAGGCATGCTTGAGCGCGGTCGAAACCCTAAGTCCTAGTACGTCCTTCCAGCATCTCCGATAGTTCCTCACGTGACTCCTAGTCCTCGTCGTTCGCCTCCTCGTTGATGTCGTAATCCTCCTCGTGATCGTTATCTGTGAGTCAAGAAGGGGTGAGTACATAGAGTACTCAGCAAGTCCCAACAAGGGTGGATGGTAGAGATGGTAACATTATTTTAATAAGGGGGTTTGGGCCCTGGGAGAGCATCACCATTCTCGCCAGTTCCCGGATTAGCATTAAAACCAATTAAAATCATTAGCACACTTAATATAGAAGATCTAATCAAAGGGGACCTCATCCTAGTGTTTGTCCATTACCAAGGACGTGGCTATTCGAATAGGATTAATACACTCTGCAGAGGGGTACAACTTTCCCCACATGATAGACGTAGCCGATACCATAGCTAGTGGTGCGACAGGCCTAACAAGACCTCGTACCCGGATGGTGCGACCTAAGGTTTCCATATAATTCCACTACGGTCTACTCAGGGATCAGAACCCACACAACTTTAGGGATGATCACACAGCATCCCAAAATCCTTAGTGGTTGGATGATCACACAGCATCCATTGGGATGATCACTCAGCATCCCGTTTTCAATATAAAGGTGCTCGCACAGCAAAACAATAAGTTTTACATGGAAGATCACTCAGCAACCATGCCGATCAGACTACGGAAGATCACTCAGCAACCGTGTCCTCTCCTGTTAGTCCGTTGCCACTCCGGCCTCCTAGTGGATATTATACTTCTACCTAACGGGGTGTGAGATCAGGTCTACCCATATAGACATGTGGGCATACGTAAAATCAGACTAGGTGAGATGGCCTATGAACCGGTCCTTATACGACCGAAGCGAGTATCTCCTAGGAACCCACACGGCGAACCTACCAAAGTAATTTATATCACATAAATTACCCTCACTCGCTCCCGTCAAAACAAGTTTGGTTTCATTAACATCTCATTTATTCACATAGCTCAACTCATAATCACAATATTCCATAGTATCGTAAAATCAAGTTATAATAAATATGGTATAATATGATGGTGGTGGAAAGAGGGGAAGTTAGGACTTGCCTTCGTTGAACTCGCCTTCCGATCCGACGTAGTCCGGGTCCTCGGCTTCCTGGTAGTCGTCGCCCTCTGTCGATCGTCGCGAACGAATAAGACTACCGCTTAAAAGAGAAACACAAAACAAATAAAGAACTATATGGTGGTAATAGATCAAATAAATAGAATGAGATTTGGGAGGAATTTAGGTGGTGGTTTGGTGGTGGACGGAATTAAAATGTAGGAGATATAATTTTTAGAAGATAATATATGTGGTTGGAAGCTTGGCAGAATTTCTGGGGATATTTTAGTGAATAAAGGGTCGTGAGAAAGATGTTAGTAGGCTATGGAGTAACTCTAGTATTTTTAGGAATTTTCTAGGAATTATTCTCTATCAGGAAACTAGCTTTCCATCCCTCAGTGTACGCTGGCCGTGTAGCCCTAGCACCAATCAGCGTGTAATGTGTTGTGTACGTGAACTCGTGTGAACTATGTCGCTGATACGAAGGTCTTGCCTCCACTTCTTCACGGCTGAACGTTGTTCCGTCCTGCTGTTGGTGGGGCTAGTGGTGGCGACATGGGTCTGCGGCGGCGGCGAGAGCTCGCCGTGGTGAATGCGATGGAAGCGACTACGCTCAGGCGCTCAGCGGTGTTCGCTGCAGTGACGCAAGGCACCGGTGGCTGGGCGGCGGCTGTGCCGGCCATGGCTCCAGCGCGGCGGCCTTGAGCGGCTGGGCGGCGGCAGTGCCGACCATGGCTCCAGCGGCGGCTTCCATCGTGGTGTGGACCGTGTGGTGCAGGTGACGTGCTTGCTTTTGCATAGAGTGCCTAGGTGCATGGTGGGTGTGCATGTGCGTGCGCGTATACGTGTGTGTGTGGTATACATACGCGTGTGTGTGTTGTGTGTTTGCGGATGTGTGTGCAATGTGGTCACGTACTTGTCCGGGCCCGGCCTTCGGTGGTGATGGCAGCGGCGTGTGGCCATGGCTCGGCGGTTGGGGTTACATGATGGCGGCGTACAGCAAGGCAAGAGAGGAAGCTAGAGACGTTAGGAAAGGTAGAGCAATGGTGCCGGGACTCACCTCGACTCACCAATCGGCCGGACGGGCTCTCGGCGGCGTGGCACGGGGCTCGCTCCAATGGCGGCGGCGGCGGACGTGGGAATGAATGGGATTGAGCTCGGTGCGGAGGTGGAGGATGGGAACGGATGGGGAGATGGTGTGCTCCAGGCTCCAATGGAGCTGGGAGTGGTGAGCTTGGGAGCTGCGGTGTCCTTGCCGGCCTATTTATAGGCAGCAATGGTAGTGCGACGGCGGCGGCGATATTTCATCCGCCGGCCCGATATTTTCCCAAGCCATGAACGCACGTGGTCGAGCTCGGGAAATATCTAGGAGATGAGCTGGTCGCCTGCTCGTCCGCTTGCTCCGGCGAGGTCGGTGCTTCGTGAGGTCGCGTCCATGGCGCCGGCGGGATTCTTGCGCCGGTCGTCCTTGTGGACGTGATAGCACGGTGCTGCCCGGGGAAGGAGGAGGTGCGTGATGGGATGGCTCAGGGCAGTGGACAGCTGGTGCTTGTTGACACCAGATGTGGCAAACGGGATTACCGCAAGCGGACGGGTAGTCAATGTAGCACTTCACCGGGAGTATTCCAGGTATCGTATTTTCCACAGGGAACGAGAAGTGGACTAACTAGGCCAAGGGATGCCGTCAGGCAATGATCAAAGGGCTTAGGATGGGTTCGAGAGGTAATTCTAGTATTCGGTTCTAACTTAGCTTATCCTAAGGGTACGTGAGCACTAACTCTATCTTTCTCTGCGGCCGAAGGACGAGACGGGATGCTAAAATAACGCACACAGGCGACCCCCAAAGTAGGCCTACAATCTAACCTAACAACACGCTCGGGAGAACTCCAAGGTCCCAACGGAAGGCTTTGTCACACTACACTTGTGGGCATTCTGGGTGCAGCCAGACGTTCACACCGGCGAGATCTAGTCTAGACACCGCGTCTACACTATCTCTACTACTCTAAACACGGCCGGGGTTTAAAGTACTTCACTCAAGAGCGACATACGCCCGCTCGGGAGAGAGCAATGTGCCGGCGAAAGGGTGTACACTTAAAATAAACTAAGGCAGTAAATGCGAAAGTACTCGAGATAAAAGCAACTAGATAGTAAAACTTACTAGAAGACAAGCATCCGCGAGGCGCTCTGGAAGAAGACTCCCGACAGTAGGGACTCCTCCGTTGGAACTCCTCACTCTCTTCCCTCTATTCTCACACTATAGCTTAATAGTAGCTCTTCCTGTGATACATGGTGCACTTTGGACTAAGCTAGAGGGGGGTATTTATAGGGGAGATGGAGTAGGGGTTACTCCAGCGCCACGTCAGCGATCCGCGTGACATCTCATCTACACCCTTGGATCAAACCGATCTTCCCACCGACTTGAATGGACGATGCTCGGTGTAGGACACGTGGCAGTCATGCAGGAAGGCGGTGGAAGCAAACCGACCTCAAGTGGGGCCCAACCCCTGGTCGGCCGACCTATGGTTGGCTGACAGGTGGGTCCCACGGCCTTCTAGAAGGTCCGGTGGCGGTGGCTGAAGTGCCAAGGTGTCCACGCCACCAAGGGCGGGTCGGCCGACTGGCCTTGGGCCTCCGGCCCACGTGGCGGCCTCCCCGGTGCGATCTGGCTTGTCACTTGTCTTGCTTGCTCGTTTGGAGCTTGCTCAAATTTGCTCCATCCACGCTTGTTCAGGCTTGATTAGTACCTGTTTGTACCTGCATCCAAATAGTGACATGTACATGTGGAACCAAGTGAATTGCACCTTTATCACTACTTGTTTGCTGGTTGTAGCTCTTAAATGTGACCAATGTTGACGGCTTTCATGAGATGAAAACAGGGTCTAAATGCCGTCAACAAGATCCCCACACTTAAGTCTTTGCTTGTCCTCAAGCAAAGTTTAGAGAGAAAGATACTACAACATTATTGAGATATCAGCAAGTACTAAGTTTACTCAGGCAGAAATCATTCAAGTGGGTTATGTGGTACTTTCTAACATAAATCCTTCAGTCGTTGAAACAAATGGAATAGTTCTTGAGGCTCAGTTCTCTACTCATTTCATATCCTTAATACTTAGAGTTTTTATAGATTTTTGAAAATAAAGCACATGTGTCATTCCTACTCCTCAACTAATATCTCTAGTCACTCAAGTGGTATATGAATCCTCACCAAGGCACATCATGTATTTGTCTTTAAAAACATCCTATCTCTAATAAGGCTTTATATGGAGCTTGAATAGGTATGTCAAGGAATAGCATACTTGCAATGCATATGTTGTCTTAGTTAAGAAAGTAAGGTCTTGGACCACAGCAGAGACTTATCATGTCCCCAGATCAAGATGTAAAGTGGAGAATGTAATGTATGATGAAAAGGAATTGGATGAATGATGGATGAGATTGCTCCTTCTTTTGATGCTATCTCTCTTTCTACTCTATTGAGACAAGGCTAGCTCTTTATTATCAAATTTTTTTTTCTTTTTTTTTTTGCTCTATCTCAATAGATGCCTAGCCTTTTGGGGTATGTCTCACCTAACAAATGATAATATGAGAGAGTTTTTCTAACTTTTGGAGTATGGAGCGATCTAGGAGATGGTGAAGGTGCATACTTCCAGTGTAGAAGCAGCACAATATTGGTGGTATGGATGATGATGCGCGCTCCCAATGTAGGAGTGGCATAAACGATGAATGGTGAGATGCGTACTCCCAGGGTAGAAGCAGCATGATAATGGTAGTTAGATGCGTACTCCCAGGATAGGAGTAGCATGACTGCTTACTTCCGGATTAGAAGCAGTGTATTTGGTGATGTGGATCTTGATCTTAGGGCCACGACAAACCTCTAACAAAGGTTCTACAAGTCTTAACCAAACTCAATGCAAGCAAGTAGCTTATGTAGAAGGCTTTTGGAATTTTGATATATATGGCCGTGGTGGGTATTTCAACACTATTGAGGAGTAGTGACACTATGGTTTTATGACATTTTTCAAAGTTAAACCATCTAAGTACTTTAGATAGAAAGGCATGAAGCATGAGCCGAGAATTATATCACATTTATCAACAACCTAGTCAAAATGATGGTCCTATTAAGAATGTTTGACCCACAAGCATGATCATGTGCAAGAGTAAAATTTAGCAAAGCTTCTATCTCTAAATGTCATAGATCAAGCAGTTTTTAAGTTCTAGATGCAAGTCTTCATTTTATCTATTATTTTATTTATTTATTATTTTAAAAGCTAATAAGTAAACAATTAAGGAAAAACTGAAAAAGAAAGAGAAAGGAGTAGGAGGGACATACCAGACAGCGCAGCGTTCCCTGCGTAGAGGCCGGCCGGTGGGCGGGGTCAATAGGTCTGTCGACCGACCCGGACCTGGGCTCCGTGGCTGGGTTCCGACTCCCTCGGTCTCCTAGTTAGCGCAGTGTACTCGGTTTGCCGAATTGGCACAAAGTGTCGGTCGGCCGACCGGTGGATCGGGTCGACCTTCGTCGTGCCAACTTGCAGAACCGTCAGCACCTCGAATCCGTGCCTGTTTCACCATTTTTTCGTGTTTCTGGGGAGTCGGTAGACTCCCCCACACTTGGGCTTTGTTCACTATGAAAATGACACAGCAAAAACGAAGTGAAAAAAACACGTACCCTGCTGGTGGCAAAGTGCACCAACAGGGTTAAACAACCTTTTTTTTTCTTTCCAATCTTTCTTTGTATTAAAAATCGAATTCCTAGGCACTATTACATTGTGATGGGAAATTTAAAATTCAAAAAGGAAATCAACTAGGAAATTTTGAAAAATAAAAGTGCCTAGTCTCTAAAAACTATTTTTATTCTAGGGAGAGGGGATCTCTAGTAGATCCTCCCTACCGATTGCCCTTGCAATCCTCTTGACCTTCGCATTATTGCTAATGCGCAAGTCACGGAATGCATCTAGCATGTCCATATGGGCGATCCTAAGCTCCGCCACCGTCTCCATGAGGGTTTCGTTCTTCTCCCTCAGATTCGCCGTGACACGGAGAAGTTTCTCCATGTCGCTCTTCTCCTCCTCATCCTCAAAGTGCCCAGGTGGGCCTCTGATGGGAGGTGGAGACAAGTGCCTCCGCACGGAGACGCTGGTGGAGTCGTTCGACTCCCTCAGGGCCATGCGATCGTCGGAGTCCAACGGTGGGATGAGGGTCTTCCCCATCCCCGGTCCAGGACCCTTGGTCCGGCGGAAGTGCGGCGTGCGGGACGGCTCGAAACTTGAGCTGCCCCCGGTGTTGGCGGAGACGACGATCGGGGCTTCCCTAGCCCCTGCAGGTGGCGTGTTCTTCAACGCCAATTGACCCGTGACGGGTCGCCTTGGCGTGGTGGACCTCGCGGGAGATTTCCCGAGGGTCCTCTTCGGAGTCAGCGAGCGCGATGATGGTCCCGACTGGGCAGGACGCTGGGGGGTGGTCGGGCGACCACGCCTCTGGTCGGCCGACCCAAAATGTTGGTCGGCCGACCGGGGGTTTTCCCCGCGGGCCTCCCATCGGTGGCACCATGGCCGGCGGCTCTGGATCCATCACGTGTCTTGCCATGGCATGATCCATGTCGGCGGCGGCGGCCGCGGAGGCATGGGTGAGTCCGGGCGAGGGACGATTGGTGGTTTCTCGTGGGTGGCGCCATGGCAAGGTGGATGATGATCAAGGGCGGCTCAATTGGGCAATGGAGGTGATGAACTAGGCTAGAGTGTTGTGGGAAGAGAGGAGAGTCCTAGGGGGCTTTTAAAGGCAAGGTGGAGGAGAGGGTTTCGGCGGATTTCGAAAGAATTCGAATGGGAGCGTCCTGGGAGACGCCTCCCCACCGATCCTACTCCTTCGCCGAGTTCGAATTGGCGAAAAGCCCGGTCGGCTGACTAGGGGTTTTGCCCCGTTTGAGTTCAAATTTGAACTACAGGCTCCCCTAGCCGTTCCAAGGATTTCTGTGAGTTCAAATCGCGAATTCCTTGGTCGGTCGATCGGACCCTAGTTGGGTCTAGTCGACCAGCCGAGGTCTGGTTTGGCTGCACCACCCAGGTTCGAGTGGGTGCCAAAACACAGGTCGGTCGACCTACACACTGGCTCCTAGGGACTAGCTCCCAAGTGCTCAAGTGTTCCTAGAAAATCCTATTCTACCCCTATTTCTAACCAAGCCAAGTTACATGCGGTTTAAGAATTTGTAAAGCTAGCATGTTAATGAAATAAACATGTAGATTTTAGTGATTAGTATGTAATACAAAATCTATCATGTCTAATTCTTCTTGTACGGAATCATGTTCATAGAAAAGCTTAAGGCGATGGCCATTTACCTTGAAGATGTTGCCGTCGTCGTCTGCGGCGTCACGGCTCCATGTGTCGCGGCGTCGACCACCGTGCGGGCCTTCCCATTTGCTCCTTAACTTTCCATGGCCAAAGAGTTTGACCACGGAGTTGAACATGAGTACCTTGTTCCCCGGATGGAACTCTTTTTGCTTGATTCGCTTATCATGCCATCTTTTAGTTTTCTCTTTGTAAATCCTGGC
Organism: Themeda triandra; assembly: GCA_018135685.1. Lineage (NCBI taxonomy): Eukaryota > Viridiplantae > Streptophyta > Magnoliopsida > Poales > Poaceae > Themeda > Themeda triandra. Next base: position 21,076 of record JAENPR010000219.1, on the reverse strand, counting down.
ATTGTGATAAGCTTGCTCTCTCCATTCCTCCAACTCTGAGATCTGGATCTTCCGATGTTTGCCAGCTGAGGGCAGGTCCATATTCCACCTCTTTATGGCCCAATGTGCCCTATGCTCCAACTCGACGGGCAGGTGGCATGTCTTTCCGTATACAAGCTGGTACGGGGTCATACCGATAGGGGTCTTGTATGCGGTCCGGTATGCCCAGAGTGCATCGGGAAGTCTACCTTTCCATGCCGATCCCATCTCATTGACAGTCTTAACGCGAGAATGTTCTTGATTTGCTTGTTCGAAGTTTACGCATTGTCCGCTTGTCAGGGGTGATAAGGTGTACCCACGTTGTGCCTTATCCCCATTCCTTTCAGGTACTCTTGTAATCTTCTGTCAATGAAATGGCTGCCTCCATCACTGATGACTAGCCTTGGGGTGCCGAACCTTGGGAGGATGGTGTCATGAAACATTGCCTTGGCGTGTTTTGAGTCTGCTGACCTACACGGCATTGCTTCGACCCACTTAGATACATAGTCCACTGCCACCAGGATGTATTCATATCCTTGTGATGGTGGGAATGGACCCATGTAATCTATCCCCCAGACATCAAAGAGCTCCACTTGAAGGTTGTTTGTGAGGGGCATGGCGTCACGGGTATTGATATTCCCGTGTCGTTGGCACCTCTCACACCTTTTGATGAAGTCCTTGGTGTCCCAGTACATGGTAGGCCAATAGAATCCACTTTGCCGGATCTTGGCATGGGTTCTAAATGCACCATAATGGCCTCCATATTCAGCCCCATGGCATTTTCTAATAATCTGGATGCCCTCTTCTTTTGGTACACACCGTCTCAGCATCCCATCTTGGCAGACCCTATAGAGGTAAGGGTCATCCCAAAGATGTGCCTTGCTCTCCTTAATCGGCTTCTTTTTATCTTCCCCGGAGGTACATAGCCGAGAGACCATGTAGTTGACGATGTTTGCGTACCGGGGGCGAGTAGCGACACCTTGAGAAGTGTGTCGTCCCAAAGACAATCGTTGATAGGCAAACTTTGTTTGTCTTCAACCTACATCCTAGAAAGGTGGTCTGCGGCCAGAGTTTTCTACTCCTTTTATCTTTTATTTCTAAGTCAAATTCTTGGAGTAGCGGGATCCACCTTATCAATCTTGGTTTAGCGTCTTTCTTAGTAAATAAGTATTTTAGAGCGCGTGATCGGTGTAAACGATCACTTTTGCTCCTACCAGATAAGACCTAAACTTGTGTCGTCCCGAAGACACCTTGAGAAGTGGTTGCATAATTAAGCTGACACTACGGCTAACAGCTCTTTTTCAGTGGTTGCATAATTAAGCTGAGCTCCGGTTAGTGTTTTGCTAGCATAACAGATAGCATGATGCTTCTTATCTCTAGTTTGTCCTAAGACAGCTCCTACAGCATAATCACTAGCATCACACATTATCTCAAAGGGAAGCGACCAATCGGGGGTTGTATGATTGGCGCGAGAGACAAGTGCTTTCTTAAGGTAATAAAATGCATCTAAGCACTCATCATTAAAATCAAAGGGTGCGTCTTTAGCTAGCGGGTTTGTTAAAGGCCTAGCGATTTGCGAAAAATCTTGTATAAACCTCCTATAAAAACCGGCGTGACCAAGGAAACTACGCACTCCTCTAACATTCGTGGGAGGTGGGAGCTGTTCTATGACCTCTATCTTAGCTCTATCTACCTCTATTCCACGCTCGGACACTCTATGTCTTAACACTATCCCTTCCCTAACCATAAAATGGCATTTTTCCCGGTTTAGGATCAAGTGTTTTTCTTCGCATCTTTGTAAGACGCGCTCCAGTTCTCAAGACATCCGTCAAAGGTCTTGCCATAGATGGAGAAGTCGTCCATGAAGACTTCCATGATTTCTTCAATCATGTCTGAGAAAATGGACATCATGCACCTTTGGAAGGAAGCGGGAGCATTGCATAGGCCAAAAGACATGCACCTATATGCATATGTCCCGTAAGGGCATGTAAATGTCGTCTTACTTTGATCGCTGGGATGGATTGGGATTTGATGATAACCCGAATACCCGTCAAGGAAACGAGAAGAAAGAGTGTTTCGCCAACCGTTCCGCATCTCATCGATGAATGGTAACGGAAAGTGATCTTTCTTTGTAGCCTTGTTGAGTTTTCGGTAATATATGCACATCCTCCATCCCGTGACGGTTCGTTGTGGGATTAGTTCGTTATTGTCATTTTTAACAACCGTCATTCCTCCTTTCTTAGGTACTACTTGTACGGGGCTGACCCACTCCTTTGTTTGGAACAGGGTAGATTATGCCAGCGTGCAAGAGCTTCAAGACCTCCTTCTTTACTACTTCTCTCATCGCATTATTTAGCCTCCTTTGAGGCTCTCTCGAAGGTGTAGCGTCGGGTTCTATTGGGATGCGATGTGTGCAAAGAGCGGGGCTAATCCCCTTAAGGTCTTGGAGGGAGTATCCTAAGACAGAATTATACTTCTCTAGAACGGCAATAAGTCTAGCGGTCTCTTCTTCAGAGAGCTGATTACTAACAATGACTGGTTTGTCTCTATCACCGTTAAGGAAGGCATACCTAAGCCCAGAAGGAAGTGGCTTAAGTTCTATGGAGGGTTTAGGTTGCGGTTCGGATTCATCTAGCTCTAAGGGCTCGTCTAGGTCGGGGTTTGTTTCTGGCTCTTCGATGTAATCCTCAGCCTCTTCTTGTATATCAGGCATTGATGCCTCTATATGGGCTGCCACCATTACCTCCTCTATTGGGTCAATTTCGGGGTGTTGTTCGATTTGGTATTAATTGAACCGACAAAGGGAACCGAAAGGTTCGTGTTTTTCCCTAGTTGACCCCTAACGTACCCGCTCACGAAAGTCACTCGAAATGCGAGGAGCGGATATCCAATTAACAAGTCAATGTCCTCTACATCAAAGATGTAGAAATTTAGGAGGACATTTACTTTGTTAATGGTGACTAGTGCGTTTCGTGCAAGACCGCAACTCTTGACTAATTTCCCAGACGGTAGTTTGAGAAATTTGTCAGTGGAAGTTAACGGTTCCTCACCGAGGAGTGTTGTTGCTAACGTTTTAGACATTACATTTGCTCCTACGGCTGGGTCGTAAAGAGATTCGATAGAGATCCTACCTATGACACAGGGAATGGTTGTGAAACAGGATAGAAGTCGATAACATCGGACGACATCTCTTTTCCCTCGGCCATCGGCTGCTCATGAACAGAACATTAGCTCTTGGGCGGTTGCCTTAAGGTAACGTGCCTCTAAGCGTGATGAGATGTGCTTATTTGGGCCTCTATCGGGTTTCTTGTGCACGAGTTGGTTCGAGACATTGCCAAAATCGGCAAAAAGGTTTGTCTCGATGTTCAAGGGATATTCAAGGGGTGAATTACTCCTTCCCTTGGAGGTGTTTGTGGTTCAGGCTCGTCAGCTTGGGTTGTGATATTGGCTGTCGAGGTTTCGTCCCTAGGGGTTTGGTCTTCCTCAGGGGCTTCACTATGATCATCGGTGTAGGGGGTATTGTCTAGTATGGTTGCTAGGACTACCTTACCTTCACTAATGGGTAAATGAAGGAATGCTCCCTTCGAGGCTAGATCTAGGAATTGTGCGGAACTTTGCCTAAGGCCGAGATAAAAGTGTTGCATTAACGTTGGCTCGGGTATGGCTATGTCTGGACCGGAGGACGTTAAGTCCATGATTCGCGTCCATGCCGCACCTAGAGACTCCTTCTCTTCTTGTTGGAAGTTTAGGATATCTCTGCGGAGATGGGCTACACGGGAGATGGGGAAATAGGTCAGGCAAAATTTGGCTTGTAACTTCTCCCACTCTCCGTCTACACTACCTACGTAACGAGAGTACCAGCGTCTAGCTTTTCCCGTTAAAGAGAACGGAAAGAGCTTCCACTTAAGGGTAACTCGTCTCATCCCCTGGATGTGAATGCACGAGCAGAGTTGCTCGAAATCACGTAAGTGGGTGTATGGGTTTTCATCTCCTTCTCTGAAAAGGGATTCTCTGAACCATCGCTATGAGACACGGGCGAAGTTCATAGCGGGCGGCTAAAATAGCCTGAGAAGAACTAGGCGGCTCCAACTCAGCGCCCGTTGGAGCCGCATAATCAAAAAGGGTTGTTTGATCCATTGGATAGGTAAATAAGATTCTAATCTAACAAGGATAATTTGACGACTAAGGCTCTAGCTAACCAGCTACCGTTCCCCGGCAACGGCGCCAGAAATGCTTGTTGACACCAGATGTGGCAAACGGGATTACCGCAAGCGGACGGGTAGTCAATGTAGCACTTCACCGGGAGTATTCCAGGTATCGTATTTTCCACAGGGAACGAGAAGTGGACTAACTAGGCCAAGGGATGCCGTCAGGTAATGATCAAAGGGCTTAGGATGGGTTCAAGAGGTAATTCTAGTATTCGGTTCTAACTTAGCTTATCCTAAGGGTACGTGAGCACTAACTCTATCTTTCTACTGCGGCCGAAGGACGAGACAGGATGCTAAAATAACGCACACAAGCGACCCCCAAAGTAGGCCTACAATCTAACCTAACAACACGCTCGGGAGAACTCCAAGGTCCCAACGGAAGGCTGTCACACTACACTTGTGGGCGTTCTGGGTGCGGCCCGAGACGTTCACACCGCGGATCTAGTCTAGACACCGCGCCTACACTATCTCTACTACTCTAAACACGGCAAGGGTTTAAAGTACTTCACTCAAGAGCGACATACGCCCGCTCGGGAGAGAGCAATGTGCCGGCGAAAGGGTGTACACTTAAAATAAACTAAGACGAAAAGTAAATGCGAAAGTACTCGAGATAAAAGCAACTAGATAGTAAAACTTACTAGAAGACAAGCATCCGCCGAGGCGCTCTGGAAGAAGACTCCCGACAGTAGGGACTCCTCCGCTGGAACTCCTCACTCTCTTCCCTCTATTCTCACACTATAGCTTAATAGTAGCTCTTCCTATGATACATGGTGCACTTTGGACTAAGCTAGAGGGGGGTATTTATAGGGGAGATGGAGTAGGGGTTACTCCAGCGCCACGTCAGCGATCCGCGTGACATCTCATCTACACCCTTGGATCAAACCGACCATCCCACCGACTTGAATGGACGATGCTCGGTGTAGGACACGTGGCAGTCATGCAGGAAGGCGGTGGAAGCAAACCGACCTCAAGTGGGGCCCAACCCCGGTCGACCGACCTATGGTTGGGCGACGGGTGGGTCCCACTCGGCCTTCTAGAAGGTCCGGTGGCGGTGGCTGAAGTGCCAAGGTGTCCGCCACCAAGGGCGGGTCGGCCGACTGGCCTTGGGCCTCCGGCCCACGTGGCGGCCTCCTGGTGCGCGATCGACTTGTCACTTGTCTTGCTTGCTCGTTTGGAGCTTGCTCAAATTTGCTCCATCCACGCTTGTTCGGGCTTGATTAGTACTGTTTGTACCTCGCATCCAAATAGTGACATGTACATGTGGAACCAAGTGAATTGCACCTTTATCACTACTTGTTTCTTGGTTGTAGCTCTTAAATGTGACCAATGTTGACGGCTTTCATGAGATGAAAACAGGGGTCTAAATGCCGTCAACGGTGCTCGTGCACTTGTCTTCCTCTGCACCGGGAGGGGCCACGGCGGGTTGGTGCTTTTTGCAAGCTTGGGCGCGAGATTCGCGGGCGGGGAAGACGACGATGCTTGGCCACGGTGCTTGTTCGTCTCGATGATAAAATAGAAAGTGAAGGGCTGCTGCTGCACGGTGCCTTGTCTTGGGCCAAAAACAGGCCAAAGGAGGAGTGAGCCGAGATGGTTTTATTTCTTTATTATTTTCTCGAGAATTCTTTTGGAAGAGATATTTAGATGATTCAAATGGAAATTGATTTTGGTTGTCAAGGAGATTTACCACCATAAGTTCAACAAACAAAGGCGAAGCAAATAACACAACTTCACTCAAGCAAGATTATTTTATTTTATAAAATCTATTCGCAACATAAAATAAACCTACGCATATAATTTTAAAAGGTTTAAATTTTTAGTGATTTTCAAAACGGGTCAAAAACCAGGGTGTTACAGACCTACCCCCCTTAAAGAGAATCTCGTCCTCGAGATTCATATTGTTCCTCGAATAGATAAGGGAATTCCTTTTTAAGGTCGTCCTCTCTTTCCCATGTGGCTTCTGCCTCAGTGTGGTTGCTCCACCGTACTCGACAAAATCTTACTACTTGTTCTCCTTGTTTGCCTTGTGGCGATGTCTAAAATTTTAATCGGTCTCTCTTGGTATTGTAATTCAGCCGTAGGTCCATTAGTTCCAAGGGTACTTGCTCTACTTCGGCACTCTCGCATTGCTTTAGTTGTGATATATGAAACACATTGTGTACGTTCGACATTTCTAGGGGCAACTCTAGGCGGTAGGCTACGGCTCAATTCTTTTCAAAACCTTGTAAGGTCCAATATATCGTGGCGCTAATTTTCCCCGGACTTGAAATCTTCGGGTGCCTCTGATAGGGGACACTTTTAGATAGACAAAATCTCCTGGTTGAAATTCCAACGGTCTTCGTCTCATGTCCGCATAGCTTTTCTGTCTGCTTTGTGCTGCCTTTAAATTTTCTCGGACTTTAGCAACTTGTTCTTCAGCATCCTTAATCATATCTGGTCCAAATAGAGTTCGTTCACCAACTTCAGACCACATCAAAGGTGTTTGGCACTTCCTTCCATATAATGCTTCGAATGGGGCCATTTTTAGACTCGCTTGATAGCTATTATTGTACGAAAATTCGGCGAAGGACAAACTCTTTTCCCAATCTTTTCCGTATGTGAGTACGCATGCACGTAGCATATCTTCCAATATCGATTTACTCGTTACGTACGTCCATCCGTTTGCGGGTGGTATGCTGAACTTGTAATCTAGGCGGGTGCCTAAGGCGGTGTGCGAGCTTTTCCAAAATCGAGAGGTGAATTGTGTGCCTCGGTCCGACACAATTCGGCTTGGGACACCATGTAATTTAAGAATATTATCTATATATAGCTGTGCTAATTTATCTCCTCGGTCTCTGATCTTCACAGGAATGAAGTGGGCTACTTTAGTTAATCTATCCACTATAACCCATATCGAATCATTTCCTTTTTGTGTCTTGGGTAGCCCTACTATAAAATCCATGCTGATCTCATCCCATTTCCATGTCGGAATGTGCAACGGTTGGAGTAATCCGGCTGGTCGTTGGTGTTCCGCTTTCACTCTTCGGCACGTGTCGCAGCGTGCCACATAATCTGCTATATCTAGCTTCATTCCAGCCCACCAATATTTTTGCTTAAGATCCATATACATTTTTGTCGAACCTGGATGAATAGAGTACGCTGAACAGCAGTGGGCTTCATCTAAAATTAGCTTCCTCGGCTTATCATCCCCGGGTACACATATCCGATTTTCATACCATAATGTTCCTTGCTCGTCGACTTTAAATCCTTCAATTTCTTTGTCAGCACTTCTCTTCTTAAGACGTTGTATTTCCTTGTCTTTGATTTGGGCTTCCTTTATCTCGGTCTTCCAACGTTGGACGTAAGTGTAGAGTATTTAATGTGCCATATGGTACAATCTGTAGATTTAATTGGTGTACTTCTGTGCTATTTCTCGGTCTTCGGTTCAAAGTGGTCATATAATGACAATAAGATTTTCTACTTAACGCATCGCAACTACGTTGGCTTTACCTGGATGATATTGTACGCTCAAGTCATAATCCTTAATTAATTCTAGCCATCTCCTTAGCCTTAAGTTCAGGTCCAATTGGGTAAAAATATATTTTAAACTCTTATGATCCGTGAATATTTCACATTTATTTCCAATAAGATAGTGCCTCCATATTTTTAGTGCGTGCACTACAGCTGCTAATTCAAGGTCGTGTGTCGGATAATTTTCCTCATGCTTCTTTAGCTGTCTTGAGGCATACACGACGACTTTATTGTCTTGCATCAGGACGCATCCTAAACCTTGTCGGGAGGCGTCACAATATACTACAAAATCTCTGTGGATGTCTGGCAATGTGAGTACAGGGGCTGTAGTTAGCCTTGTCTTTAATTCTTGGAAACTCTTTTCGCATGCATCTGTCCATTTAAATTCTTTTCCTTTTTGAGTCAAGGCTGTCATGGGTCTAGCAATTTTCGAAAATCCTTCGATGAACCTTCGGTAGTAACCGGCTAATCCAAGGAAACTACGAATTTCTGTCACATTTGTGGGTTGTTTCCATTCGATATCGCTTTCACTTTTTCTGGATCCACTTTAACTCCATCCGCATTAGTAATGTGTCCTAGGAAAGCAACTTCTTGTAGCCAAAATTCACATTTGCTAAATTTGGTGTATAGCTCATGGGGTCTCGGTTTATTTAATATTACTCTCAAATGTTGTTCATGCTCCTCGGCACTTCTTGAGTATATGAGGATATCATCGATAAACACTACCACAAATTTGTCGAGTTCCTCCATAAATACTTTGTTCATCAAGTTCATGAAGTATGCGGCGCATTCGTTAATCCAAATGGCATTACGGTGAACTCGTATTGCCCATAGCGAGTTACAAATGCCGTTTTCGGTATGTCACTAAGTCGGATTTTTAGTTGATAATAGCGACCTCAAATCTATTTTTGAGAAATATTTGGCTCCTTTTAGCTGATTGAACAAATCATCAATTCTAGGTAGTGGATATTTATTCTTGATAGTCACCTCATTTAGTGAGCGATAATCAATACACATTCGGAGGCTTCCATCCTTCTTCTTCACGAATAAAACTGGCGATCCCCATGGTGATGAACTTGGTCTAATGTACCCTTTTTCCTGTAATTCCCGTAGCTGTTTCTTTAACTCTTCTAGTTCATTAGCTGCCATCCGATATGGTCTCTTCGCTATTGGAGCGGTTCCAGGTATCAAATCAATAATAAATTCCAAATCTCTATCTGGTGGCATTCCAGGGAGGTCTTCGGGGAATACATCAGGATATTCACATACTACTGGCACCTCTTCAACGGTCTTAGCTTCTATACTGCAAACCATTGGTTCAACCTTTGGAGCTTGGGGGTGACATTCAACATTTATCCCATTGTGATTTACTAAAGTCACAGACTTATCTCGGCAAGATATATTACCATGATGTTTTCTTAGCCAATCCATTCCCAATATTACATCTAATCCTTCAGTCTTCAAAACTACCAAATCTGCTTGGAACTCAACACCATTTATCATTATTTTTATTCGAGGACATTTTAAGAAGCATTTGAGAACAGCTCCAGGGGTGCGTATCAATAGAGGGTTGGCCAATAACACCGTTCTTAAATTATTTTTAGATACAAAACAAGCGAAAACAAAAGAGTGCGAAGCTCGGAATCAAACAACACGCTTGCGAAGCGAGTTAACGAGAAACTCACCGTACACAACGTCGTGTGCATCATGTACTTCTTCCGCACTAACGTGGTTGACTCCACCTCGCCCAAAAGTTTGGGTATTCCTTCTCTGTTGACCCGAGTTCGAGGTCCATTTCGTCCAACTCCCGAGGCTGCGGTTCGGTTACTTCCCGTGGAAGGTGCGGGGCAGGGCAGGCACCGCTTGATTGGCATATGGGCATTGGGCTATCCTGTGTCCAAGTTGGCGACATCGAAGCATACTTGATCCGAGGATGAGGTGGTATTGCTATTATTATTTTTGGGCTGATTAACGGTACTTGTTGTTTCGAAAAGTGGAAGCCGTCGGTTGGGTGTTAAATGATCCGGGCGTCTGTACTTGCATAGTGGGTTGATATCATGGAGCATTGTTGGTCTTAAATCGCTGCGTCCTTTCTTGCTGTCGTGTACTTAACTTATTAAATTTCCGCTTCTTTTCTCCTTCGGCTTTCAATTGTTCGGCCTCCAGCAAGATTGTCCGATTCATCATAGTGTTAAAATCAGGGTAGACGCTGCTAACTATTTGTGTTCTAAGCTGTGAGTTAAGACCTCTTCTGAAACATATCTGCTTCTTTTTATCAGTATCTGTCGGATACCTAGATTAGGGGGTCCTAAATTGGGTGAATTAGAGACGAGCAAATCAACCTTATCCCTCTCTAAAAAATCCCAAAAGCTAACTAACCAGGGAAGCCTCCAAATCCCCTCGAGCTGGGCCGGCCCACTATCAGGCCCGCAAAGCCTCAGAACTTCCTAAACTCGAGCAGCAGCCGCTCACCCGCTCGACAGAGAAGTACGGAAACCGCTCGAGCGTGCGACCGCTCGAGACGATGACGCAAACCGCTCGAGCGAGCAACCGCTCGAGCGGGACGGAGAACGCTCGAGCGAGCAACCGCTCGAGTCTGCCCTCAATCATTGCCTGCCCAGAGCACGCACGTGGCTACAGGACTCGAACAGTGCCAAAGTACTCTGACGCCGCCTAACCCCATGGCTACAGGGCCTGCAATGGTGGGACGTGCGCCGGTCGCCTCCGCCATTACGCCGCCCATCCCCTGGATTCAAGGATGGAAGGTGCCACTGTGTAGCCATGCTACGCACTGTGCCACATGCGACGTCCCCCTTTAGGCGCCGTAGTCAAGCCCCCGCACCGCCAAACACGTCGTGCCGTCCCGTCGCTCGGATCGGCGACCCCTCGAGCCGGCACCCAGGCGCTCGAGGAAGTAATGGCGGACGCGATTGGCGTACGGAGCAAGCAGTGCCCTGTCTTTCCCACCTCGACGACCATACCGCAGGTTTCCCGGGCGCACGTGCTCGTCAACACCGGCACCATACCGCTACAGGCTCGAACCGGACCAAAGGGAGCGTCTACAGTCTCGACGACTCGACATGGCGCCCGTACCTCGACGTCACACATACGATAGCCCTATCTACTCTGTACTCCTGAGCCTCCTCTTGACCTATAAAAGGGGATGCCAGGACCTAGCCTAGGGCAGGTCTTTCAGGCTTTTTACGCCTTCGCTCACACCCATTCACGGCTAAGTCCCGCTTGTAGTCACCCCTGTACAAGCACCCCGGTGCAAGATAATACAAAACTCTCCCCTCTGCTGGACGTAGGGCACTCCTTGCCTGAACCAGGATAAACGCTTGTGTCCATCTTGCATCACCATCCGGATTAGGGAGCACGCATAGAAATTTACTCGTTGATGTTATACCCCCCGGGGTACGAAACACCGACAGTTGGCGCGCCAGGTAGGGGTACCGCGTGTTTTTCACTCGATTCCCGCCATTTTCCGGATGGCATCACCCGCTTCCTCGCTCCCGTTCGCCACGGAGATCTGGTTTGGGAGTCTAGAGTTCGTGTCGCTCGGCCCAGGCCACGACATGGCTCTACTCTCGATCGGTGAACCAGGAGGGGGACGCTCGTCACCCCCACGCGCTGGTGGGACCGCGCGCCGACCGCGCCACCACGGCTCGCCACCACGTCGCCGACGCCACCGGCCCCGGCCTCACCACCCGCCGAGCACGGGGCCTTGAGCACCCGCTCGTGTGCCCTCCCGGCCGACGCCACGATGCACCCAGCCGGGGTGCCAAGTGTGCGGCAGGGAGTGGCACGTGGACAGGGAGTCCCTGACGTGGACCCTGGCTTCACGTTCGCCATGCGCTCGCCGAGAGAGCCCGGCGTGGCGCCTCGAGCGCGCGCGCGGCCGACGTCGCCCAACCTGTTGCAACACGGGCTATACCGAGCTCGGCGCAGCTCCCGTTTGGGCTCACCAACACCGCCACTACCTATGCCAACGCGATCCGGCCGCATGGGACCGCGGGAGGAGAGCCCCGGCCCCTCCCCGCGTGCCACTATAAACTTGGAGATCATGTGGCCGACGTCGGTGGACCGCGGATTTGACAGCACCGGGCTCACAACGCCGCAACACGGTCGGGAATATGCGTCGCCGGGATCGAGGAGGAGAGCACGGGGAGGCCCGGACGCCGTCCGCGCTAACCCGCACTCCGATGACTCGGACTCGGGATGCTATGACCCGGCTCGCGAGTGTTTCCATCTCAACAACGACGTCCCGTCGGACGACGAGACCCGATGGCGCCGCCATGGCTGTCCCTGCAGCCAACCGGGCAGACGTGACCCCAGCAGTAGGGACATCGGCAGCTGGAGCTCTGCAGGTGATCGAGCCGCGTGGGCCGCCACCACAAGCCCAAGATAACCAGCGGCCTGAAGACGATGCTCGAGCAGCACAATGGGCCCAGCTCAGAGAAATCGAGGCCAAGATGAATGAGGAACGCGCGAATCTGGAGCTGCTCAAGCGCGCGCTTGAGTAGAACCATCCGCCCCCTCCTCGAGCTCTTGGCGCTCGAGGAAAGGCACGAGACGCCTTCAACCGCATCATCAACGACGGGCGGCCAGAAGCGCCAATCGAGCCAGCCTATTTCCCCCGAGCAAGCCAAAATGTCCTCGCGGCAGCCATGCTGCTGAGGGACATGCCGGCGCCCTCGAATCCGCATGCATTGCGGATACGAGATGAGATCCAGGGGCTCCTCCAAGTCGCGGCCGTCCAGCAGGCCGAAAGCTCGGCCTCGAGACAGCATGAGGCAGCCCCAGAACAACCACGGCACGAGCGGGAGGGTTCCGTCCACCGGGGGCACCCTCGAGATGGTAGAGCCCCGCTCGAGAACGCATCCTCGACAACCGCGCGCCTCAAGATGCGCGTCATGACATCAACGACAACCGACGACGCAAGGCTGCGGGTGCCGAGGACCGTGGCTACAAGGCCCATCGAGGGGGCGTTACGACGGCGACGAGGATCGGGCGGGCTCCGAGCCGCCGGGCTCTCGAGTCTTCGGTCCGAGCTATCCGCAACACGCCGTTGCCAAACCCGTTTCGACCCCCCACGAGCGTGGTCAAGTACAACGGAGAAACCAAGCCAGAACTCTGGCTAGCTGATTTCCGGCTGGCCTACCAGTCGGGTGGGGCTCGAGAGGATAGGGCAATCATACGCCAGCTTCCTCTATTCCTCTCTGACACCGCTCGACGGTGGCTCGAGGAGCTCCCCCCAATCAGATCTACGATTGGGCTGACCTGGTCCAGATTTTCGAGGGGAACTTCAAGGGCGCCTACATCCGACCCGGCAACTCATGGGATCTCCGTAACTGCAAGCAAAATACCTCGGAATCTCTCCGGGAGTTTGCTCGACGTTTCTCAAAAGTGCGCACCGAGCTGCCACACATTCCAGATCACGACGTCATCCTGGCGTTCGTCTCGGGCACCACTTGCAAAGAGCTCGTGCGGGAGCTCGGGCGCAATCGCCCAAAGACGGTGAACGAGCTCATGGACGTCGTCGCCGACTACGCCGCCGGCGACGAGGCCGTGGGGGCCTTCATTGGTGGGGCCGGGAACAAGCCCGCGCCGTCCCCGGAGGCGGTGAGGGCTCGAGCAAGGCCCGAAGAAGAACGGGAAGAAGAAGAAAGGCAACCAAGCAAGGCAAGCGCGGTCGTGGAAGACGAGGTGGCCGCGGCCGAGCGCAAGAAGCCTAGACCCCCACCGGACGGGGGCGTCTTTGACAAAATGCTTAAGCAGCCCTGCCCATACCACAAGGAGCCGGTCAAGCACAACCTCGAGGACTGTCGAATGCTTCGAGGCTACTTCAAGCGGCTCGGGATCGACAAGGACGATGGCAAGAAGGATAAGGGTGGCGAGGACCGAGCCAACGATGACGACGACGATGGGTATCCTCCCATCACCGAGTGCTACATGATCTACGGCGGCCCGACCACCCAGATGACACGTCGAGAGCGGAAGGCCGAGCGCAGGGAGGTTTTCGCCATAAAACCCGCCACGCCTCAATTCCTCGACTGGTCGGATGCTCCCATCACGTTCGACCGTGATGATCATCCAGACCACGTCACCAATCCCGGCTCGTACCCTCTCGTCGTTGCCCCGATCATCCTCAACGCCCGCTTCACCAAAGTTCTCATGGATGGAGGCAGCAGCCTCAACATCATCTACATGGAGACCCTCACGTTGCTCGGCCTCACGAGAGTTGACCTCCAGCCGAGCGCCGGGGGCTTCCACGGAGTGGTCCCAGGCAAGAAAGCGCTCACGATCGGCCGCATCGACCTCCCCGTCGTCTTTGGGACACGCTCGAACTTTCGTCGAGAGGTCTTAACTTTCGACGTGCCCAGTTTCGAGGGGACGTACCACGCCATCCTGGGCAGGCCGTGCTACACAAAGTTCATGGCGATCCCCAGCTATGCCTACCTCAAGCTCAAGATGCCGGGACCAAAGGAGTCATCACCGTCAACTCCACGTACGAGCACGCCTACCACCGCGATGTGGAGTGCGTCGAGTACGGGGAATCACCGACGAACGTCCGGGAACATCGAAGACCTAGCCATGATGCTCGATCACATGGCGGCCGAGGCCTCTGCCCGACACCCAAGCGACAGCCGGCAACTTCGAGCCCGCCGAAGACACCAAGAAGATCCCGCTCGATCCGAGCTCCTCGGGAGAAGACGCCGGTCATCGGTGCCTCCCTCGACAAAGAAATAGGAAGCCGGTGCTCGTCGACTTTCTCCGCGCAAACGCCGACATGTTTGCGTGGAGTCCCTCGGACATGCCCGACATACCGAGGGATGTCGCCGAGCACGCCTTGGAGATCCGTCCCGGTTCGAGACTGTCAAGCAACGCCGCGCCGCTTCGACGAAGAGAAGCGCGGGGATCATCCGCGAGGAGGTCGAGAAGCTCGAGAAGGCCGGATTCATCAAGGAGGTACATCATCCCGAGTGGTTAGCTAATCCCGTATTGGTAGAGAAAAAGAATGGGAAAATGAGGATGTGTGTAGATTACACTAGTTTAAATAAAGCATGTCCCAAAGTCCCATTTCCTTTACCACGAATAGATCAAATTGTTGATTCCACTGCGGGTTGTGAAGTACTTTCCTTTCTCGACGCCTACTCTGGCTATCACCAAATCAAGATGAAGGAGTCCGACCAGCTCGCGACTTCTTTCATCACCCCTATGGGCATGTACTGTTATGTCACGATGCCTTTCGGCCTTCGAAACGCCGGGGCAACATATCAGCGCTGCATGCTTCATGTTTTTGGCAAACATATAGGAGAGACGGTTGAGGCATACGTGGATGACATCGTTGTCAAGACACGTAAAGTCGAAAACCTTGTCGAGGACCTCAAGTTGACGTTCGGGTGCCTCAGGGCTAAGAACATCAAACTGAACCCCGAGAAGTGTGTCTTTGGAGTGCCTCGAGGCATGCTGCTAGGCTACATCGTCTCCCAGCGGGGGATCGAGGCCAACCCCGAGAAGGTTACGGCCATCATGCGGATGGGGCCGATTCGAGACCTGAAAGGGGTACAGAAGATCACGGGATGTTTGGCCGCCCTTAGCCGATTCATCGCACGCTTGGGAGAAAAAGCTTTGCCTCTGTATCGACTCCTCAAAAAATCCGAGCATTTCACATGGACACCCGAGGCGGAGGAAGCCCTCTCGAGGCTGAAGAGCATGCTCTCCTCCCCTCCCGTGCTCGTGCCACCTCGACCAGCTACACCAGATCAACCCGCCGAGCCACTCCTCCTCTATATTGCCGCAACCACACAAGTGGCCAGCGCGGTCATAGTGGTTGAGAGGCGGGAAGAGGGGCACGCGCTCCCGTCCAGGCCGGTGTATTTCATCGGTGAGGTGCTCTCGGATGCCAAAATTCGATACCCCCATATCCAAAAGCTGCTCTACGCAATCGTGCTCACCCGTCGAAAACTCCGGCACTACTTTCTTAGCCAGCCCCGGTAACGGTGGTAACATCATTCCCGCTTGGGGAAATTATCCAGAACCGGAAGTCGTGGGTCGAATCGCCAAGTGGTCGGTCGAGCTCATGGGCGAGACCATCACTTACGCCCCACGAAAGGCTATCAAATCCCAAGTGCCGGGCCGACTTTGTCGCCGAGTGGACCGACGTCCAACTCCCCCTTCCCGATCCAGCCGAGCCGTGGACCATGTATTTCGACGGGTCACTTATGAAGACAGAGCGGCGCGGGCCTACTCTTCATCTCGCCCCTCGGAGTACACATGCGTTACGTGGTGCGCATCCACTTTGCCGCCTCGAACAACATGGCAGAGTATGAGGCACTCGTTACCGGGTTGCGCATTGCCATCGAGCTTGGGGTCCGACGCCTCGATGCTCGAGGCGACTCACAGCTCGTTATCGACCAAGTGATGAAAGCCTCGAGCTGCCATGACGAAAAGATGGAAGCGTACTGCAAGGAGGTGCGCAAGTTGGAAGCCAGCTTCCATGGTCTCGAGCTCAACCACATCCCAAGGCGCTTCAACGAGGCTGCGGACGAACTGGCCAAAATCGCTTCATCTCGAGCGCCAATACCCCCAGACGTCTTCTCGAAAGACCTTCATGAGCCATCCGTGAAGTGGGACTCGGGGGCTGGGGCAGGACCAGCCGTTGAGCCTGCCCCCACGACCGCACCCCCCTCGACGGGGGCCACAGTCATGGAGATCGACCAGGCTACGAGCCCACCAACCGACTGGCGTGCACCATTCCTCGAGTATCTCATTCGAGGGGAGTTACCAGAAGATCGAACGGAGGCAAGGTGACTAGCTCGTCGGGCCAAAACTTATGTCCTTTACGGGGACGACAGAGAGCTCTACCGCCGGAGCCCAATTGGTGTACTCCAACGGTGCATCTCGATTGAGGAAGGCAAGAAACTGCTCAGAGACATGCACTCGGGGGCTTGTGGCCACCATGCTGCGCCAAGAACCCTTGTCGGGAACGCATTCCGTCGAGGCTTTTACTAGCCCACTGCAACTGCTGACGCCATCAAGCTTGTTCGAGCGTGTGAGGATGCCAATTCTACGCTAAGCAAACGCATCTTCCAAGACACGCACTCCTGGATGATCCCCCTCACGTGGCCATTTGCGGTCCGGGGGCTCGATCTGGTTGGACCCCTCAAAAGACGACGGAGGCCACACCCACTTGCTCGTGGCCATCGATAAGTTTACCAAGTGGATCGAGGCCAAGCCCGTCACTAACATCCGCTCGGATCGAGCGGTCGAGTTCTTTACCGACATCATCCATCGCTTTGGAGTCCCCAACGTCATCATTACTGACAATGGCACCCAGTTCACAGGCAAAAAGTTCTTGGACTTCGCGATCGGTATCACATCCGTGTGAACTGGTCGGCGCCGCCTATCCTCGAACTAATGGCCAAGTCGAACGCGCCAACGGCATGATCTTGCAAGGTTTAAAGCCCAGGATTTTCAAACGCCTAAACAAGCACGGCAACAAATGGGTGGCCGAGCTCCCATCAGTCCTGTGGAGTCTGCGGACGACCGAGAGTCGAGCCACCGGGTTCACTCCGTTCTTCTTGGTCTATGGGTCTCGAGGCCGTCCTCCCCACCGACCTCGAGTACGGGTCCCCGACTCAAGGCCTACAACGAGCGCGACCAATCGGAAAGATTGGCAAACGCCATCGACCGTGCGAAGAGGCTCGAGACACGGCGCTCCTACACTCGCGCGCTACCAACGAAGCTACGGCAATATCACGAGAAGAACGTGCGCAAGAGGATTTCAAGATCGGCGATCTCGTGCTCCGTCGACGACAAGACAACAAGGGGCGCCACAAGCCGATCGCTCCCCGGGAAGGTCCGTTCATCGTGGTCAAGGTGCCGAAGCCGGACGTACAAGTTAGCCGACGAAAAAGGCTCGACCCTCACCAACGCATGGAACATCGAACAGCCTACGTCGCTTTTTCCCCTAGGCCTCGATGCTTTGTACATATTTCGTTCAATTGTACCGCTAGTATGAATAAATAAGTCGGTTTCTTACTTTTTGTTCATACGCAAGGTGGGCTCGACTTTGTTTCCACAAAGTCAAGCCCCCTCGGGGGGCTAGACCGGGGGAAGGGAACCCCCCGAAGTCCTCGAAAAACGCACCTAGTTTTTTTGAAAACAACGCTCGATGTATTCTTTCCCTCCTCGCCTCGAAGTTTTTCGTAAGTGTTGACACCTCTAACACCACTCACGCTAAGTTGTCATCCCTAGCATGGCGCCGAAGTGTTGGTATAGAAACGCTCCTCTAATCAAGAAAAATATGGGATCCGCAAGCGAACGAGATAATACACCATCGTAGCATTTTACCGGAAGTATTCCAGGTATCGTTATTTATATTTAGCTCAAAGGAAAGAACTACGGACTTAAACAACGAGATGAACTTGCTAAACACGACTACTTATGAGTGATTGATTACACAAATCACATACTTTGGCGAGAGGGTAAACCATGATAAATAAGGGAATATAAAGTAATAAGCTCGGGGTATAAATCACACTGAGATTAGATATAGACTACTCACAAAGGTAGGTTGACATCTCGATTAGTGCAAGAAATATAAATCCTATGTAGGTTCTAATCTACTAAGTCATTCATCTACTCCAACTCTACACTATCATATACAAGACAAAAGACTTTTCATCTATGTATAAGGATCATTGCTATAACAAGCCAAGACATAGCAGGGACTTACTACGCAACTTTGGTTCTCGCTAGACCTACCAACGGGGATGGAATACGAGAGGACTCAACGGAACTGTCACTTCCGCGATCTACCACACGACCCGGCCAATAGGGTGCATTTGCGGAGTAAACGGCATCTAAGCACCATGCTTACATGAAATCTACCACCTAACCTCCCCGGGAAGAGAGCTAAGCGCTTTGCAAACATATACATAAACTTATTACCAATCATAACCATATCAAATGTAGAACTAGAATAAACTAGGAACATAATAAATAGAAACATAATGATATTTAGAATAAAGTCACAAGAATAGATACAAGATAATACCAATTCGATGATGAAGATCCGAATTCCGAGCACAGCGCCCGATTCTTCCTCTATCTAGTCTAAACCTATATAGAACTTGAAGATCTAGAGTATCTATTCTAATTCTCGGTGGAGATCTCTCTCTAAACCCTAGCTTTTCGATGGCTACCTCGAATAATGAATTCTTGAATGAAATCTCCCCGAGCCGGGGGCCGGGGGCTCGAATATATAGTCCCCTAGGATTCACCACGGCCATCGGATCAAACCGACCTAAACGGACGATAATTATTCATCCTCAAAGGCGGTGGAGGCAGGATCCGCGAGCCTCCACCTGATTGGTGGAGGTGGCCAGTCGGCCGACCCATAGAGGGAGTCGGCCAACCCACCACCCGGCCAGGTGGGTCCCCGCTTCCAGGGTTTGCCTTCCGGAGTCTTCTAGAATATACAATTTTACCCGTTCGGTCTTTCTCTCTATGTAATCTTGACATGTGGGCCTCCTTGGATGTTTTCCCCGATAATCCCCGCGAAAACACATATTCACCAAAACTTGTGGAATCTGTCGTTTAAACCCTAAGTCTATGGTGGTGAACAGATTATACCCCTCTTTCTCTCTCTCGGTTGACATATAAAATTGATCATTAACAACCGTCAACAAACTCCCCCAAGCTTGCCCTTTGCTCGTCCCCGAGCAAATAGCTACGAAAGATGGATCGGGGAGTTGCCGCAAATGCTTTCATGCTTAACAAACACACATGATCCAAACAAGAATTCATCCCCTTTGACTAGAGTGAACTATCATAACTTCCAAACTTACTCATGTTTCTTTCAACCATGGGGCTTTTACCCGCACTTGGGTCTTGAGTAGTTGAAAGACGAACAATTAAGTCAAGCACTTGTTGTCTCATGCTCTGTTGTTTCACCTCTCGTTCGGAGTTTTCACAAGATTTTCAATAAAACTCGAGTTCCTTAATACAACCCTTTCAAGTCTCTCAATATGTGGTATTTTTGGATCCTCTCTAAGGCATTGAAAGGAGATATGCCTTCTCTCTTACTCTCAAAATATGTAGTATTTGTGGTTTCAAGGCATTTATAGATGAGCCTTCACTCTCTCTCTCTCACCCTATTCTAATAAAGGCTTATATGGAGCTCATAGGTGTGGAGAACTAATGCATTGGCATGATCGAACCATGGATCCGAAGGAACTCAACATACAACCAATCGGTGTGTGCATGTGTGGTTTTATATGTGGATGATATATATAAAATAGAGAGAAATATTTGTGGGAGGAGAAGGGGTGCACAAAGGAATTATCAATGCTCCTTTATTTGGATGAAACTTGGAACTACTTCAACACTTGAATCTTCTTGGAACTTGAACTTGGAAACTTGACAAAGACCGGGCTCATAAATTATTCTTTCTCTCTCTTTTTTTTTTTTTTTTTTTTTTAATTCTTGCAGCCCAAAAAGGAATGAAATACTTCTTGAATGGAACACTTCTCAATCTTGACAACTTCACATCGGGAACAAATGGAACACTTCTTCATATGACGACTTAACATCGAACAAATGGAACACTTGGAGCATTGATTTTGGATAATTGGCTAGCGAAATGAACAGGGGGAATATTTTTGGGTGTTCACTCTCGGTGTAAGAGTAGAACAATTTCAATGGATAATAATAGGCTTTTTGTGGTGCGTACTTCCGGGGTAGAAGTAGCGGGGGTGCATGTGAGTGTGTGAAACCAGGATTTAGCCGTATGATGAGTTCATAAGGATACAACACAAAAGACGGCCACGAGCCCTAAACAAATGAGGAGGCTTCCTATTCTAATGATCAAGTTTGGTCATGGTAGGAATTTTAACTCTCGTCATATAAGGAACTCATCATGAAACATTTATAATTTTCACAAACAAATCTCCGAATTTAGTGGCACTTTGGAACACAATGAACAGCAGCTCGAGACTATCATATCATGCCCGTCAACTACCTAGACTTAGTTTAAGCATATGCTCCCACAGGTTTCGGTGTAGAGTAAATCCGGTTGTCAAACAAAGTGTATCCAAATCTTGGGAGAACTCAAATTTAAAGCTAGGTACTTGCAAAGAATTAGAGCGAGAGCAACTATTCATCATTTCCATCATGCAATCCTCAAGTCTACACAATTTTATTTATAACAAACTGAATTGAAAACAAACTTACTCACTCTTTTTATTTGGTTTTCATCTTAAGGCAAACTCGAAATGTAAACACACTTAGAGAAAGCAAACTTCTTAAAACAAAGCAAGCAAATTTTTATTGGGTTT